>CM041518.1:35114235-36314235 GCA_023091065.1 Dianthus caryophyllus | reverse complement strand
GCACCAACAAACATCTTCAAGTTCACCCAATTAAACGCTCTAATACGTCCTTTGTTATCAATCCAATAAATAGTGTTATGTCCAGGTACTGAAATAGGCTGCGTATAAAAATCTGAAATATGGTCTAAAAGTCCTTTAATATCCAAGGGAATCCAAGTCGAATTTTCAATGTCGTAATAGTACTGCGCTTCAGTTTTCTTGTCAAGTAGCAACAACTTTTGACCCAACGATGCGACCATAAGGTTAAAAACACCAACACCATGGAATGCATGAAACGGTACATCCTTACAGGACCCGTCTCGAGGATCAAACAGAAAGCCTAAGGGTTTTCTGGATGTAGTATCATCCCCATCCTCGACCTGATTTTCCCTCTCGAAGAGATAAAATTGGTTATTGACAGTCACCATTATAGGTAAAATCCTGGACACATGAAAATATGAAATAGTATATTACTTTTAAAATAAACGATTAAATAACAAATTTAAAAAGAAAATATAAAAAAGGGAAAGGTAAATACGGATGATAAGGAAGAAGGGCAGTAATATTCCAACGAGGGCGCCAATGAGTGAAGTCGCAGTAACGAATGGCGTGACAAAATGGTTTATAATTATCAGAAGGATAAGGTAGTTCGCAAATACAACAGTCGACACCATAGACGACAGAACCAATGACATTACTGGATCCAAAACACATTATTAATTCAGATGGAAACGGTCCATTTAGTTCAGGATTCAAAGAATATTCAGAAAAGCGGGTGCTGTCACAACCAATGTCGTGGCTGTGGCGTACGTAGCGATTAATACCCCCGGAATAATCTGTATCGGCCAAACGTATAAGATGATTTAGGGTGTCATTGGGTATTTTGAATCGGAGAAAACTAGAAGTGCCATCAGATATTTTCGATATATGAATGCATAAAAGGAGACCGTCTACGTCCCACAGAGAAGAAGGTTGCTGTGGTGGTGCGCCCGCGGCCGGTGTTTCAATCAAATTTCGGTTTTTGTTCATTCTCCGTGAATTTCGACATAACGGGGCCCACACAAACATCGTCATACTTGCCGGAGGAGTAGCTTTGTGACGGCTATTAGGCTTTTGGAGAGAAGTGAAACTATGTCATGATTTATTGTTTTAAATCCTATATTAACATAAAAGATTTAATTCTCAATTAAGAAATATTTCCATAAAATTAAAATTTTACAAACCCTAAACTCTTGCTAAGATAAAAATCAGTTTTTATTCGGACTTAACTTAGGAAGAATCCAATAACAACACTGATTAAAGAGTGAGAAATAAATTTTCCTTCCTTCTTTTTTCTATTTTTAATTTGATTTTGTCATAAAATTATTGTAAAATCATCTTAACCAACAATTTTCACTTTTTAATCTTCCGGTTTAGGTTTCTGGTGAAATTCAAACGTAAAATATATTTAACTCGTAATGCATCTGCTTTGGGCAATGCTAACGAGAAAGAAGAAGAAGTTGAAGTCCAAGTTGAGATCGAGATCGAGACCACCACGGCTTCGTCGTCCGTCCTCGTTGACTGTACCGGATTCAATCCGGTTTGTATACCACCAACGTAGTCACGCATTGAGCAGCTACGAGTGGTACGTAGTTCGTATACCTACGAAACAACTTCAATTCTTTGACCAAGTTGAACCCAATAGCTACACTCCTCATGACCACCACCATAGTTGTGACCCCACCAGGTTTCGCAGTATGGACCCCGACAAATACCTGTCATGCTTAGGTCACAATCCTCGCTGGATATGCGCCTCCTCGCCAGCTGTCGTCGGGTCCCACGTCTACTCCCTTGTTGGGGAGACTGAAAGCGAGTTGTGGTCCTACTGCTTGGATAATAAAACCCCTCCACGCTCGCTCCCGCCTCCGCTGCGTTGCACTCGAAATTTCTGCACCGTCTTCTCTGTACGGGGCAAAGTTTATATTTGGCGCGGTTTGGATCGTTACTCTAAACTCCCGGCAGAAGTTTTTGCTGAAGTTTACGACCCTGAGACCGAGCAATGGTCCTACGTACCACAGCCCCCTGATGCCGAAATCCTCATCAGCGCGGTATTGTTCTCGCTTTTGATTGTATCACTCGGAGAATCGGAGGGAAAGGTCATGATATACAATTCTGATACACCGAACCCTAAGTTTTATTTTTACGATGTCGTTAGTAAAAAATGGACCGTCCGTGTGCCTCCTCGTTCTCTCCAAATCGATCCCAATTTAATTTGCAACAGACCAATAATCAACGAAGATGATGGGAACTTGTACTGGATTGATAGGCAATTATGCTTTATTCATGTTTTCGATTGGAAGGCAATGCAACTCTTTTCAGGTCCAATTGTCGGAATTGAGCACGAAGACGCCTATAATTACCTAAAAGACCATCCTTCCTTCTTCTCACTACATCACTTGTGGGGTGACTTTTTTTGCCTGCATTGGAAAAATTATGTTCATGCACGGCCATCTTTTTGTAGCGAAAGTCACTTCACCTTCCTAAGGATAGTAAAGGGTTTGAGTCCAGGTTCATTGTCGGCTTTTGTTATTGGTTGTTTCATGGATTCGTGTTATGACCGTTGTACCATCGAAGATGTTATCCGCTTCTAGCGCAGCTTTAAGTAATGTGTTTAGTTGATTCTCTTATAATTGCAAGAACATTGTTCCTAAAACAAAAGAGAACACTTATAATTTGCATATGAGATGTAATGTAACTAGTTGACTCTTTTTGATCATTTAATCAATTAAAACATTTGAGGACTAAACAAAAGCGTATCAGTATGTAAAATTAAGCAAATCGTTACTTAACGATCGAACAAAAGGTGTATTATAAACGATTTGCTTATTAAATACGGAGTATATAAATTACTTATGTAGATAAGTTAACTGATTAAACTCTCGGATAAAAGAGGTATCAGTCGTCAAATGTGTTCTTTTAAGATACAACTAATTTTGTTAAGGGCTTAACAATTCCCTTCCACATACAGAAGAATGTTGATGACGATAAGTATCAAGTGGACGTATTGAATTCTGTCTGACAGATGGTTTTCGAGACTCGAAAAACAAACTGATCAGATCATCTTGCCCCGTATCCAACACTAAACACGGTTCTAGTCTGATCTGATGTCGATCTTAGTATCTCCCCCCGATAAGAAAGTACATCAGTAAACGCTAGCGGAGCTTACAGTAAGTAAGCAGCTGTTATCATGTACGGTGCAGAATCGTATTCGAGATGATAGCAAGAACAGGCGACCACGAAAGCTGCCAAGTGATGAGGAGAATGGGACGGTTTGTCGCAAGTGTTATAGAGACAAACACGTAGGACGGTTAAATGCAGACGACGAAGGTGTTCATTCCAGAGATTCCTCTCATTCCAGACGAGGCAAAATAAATCACCCTTCAAATGAACCAATTTCGGAGAATGCTCATACGCCTCTCTTAAATTACACTCATGGGCGAAACCAACAACTGCGCCGACAAACATTTTCAAATTCACCCAATCAAAAGCTCTGATACACCCTTTCTTATCAATCCAATATATGGTGTTATGTGCAGGCACCGAAATAGGCTGCGTAATAAATTTCGAAAAATGGTCCAAAAGCCCGTCAATATCCAAGGGAATCCAAGTCGAATTTTCAATGTCGTAGGAGTACTGCGTTTTGGTACGGTTGTCAAGGAGCAACAACTTTTGGCCCAACAATGCAACCACAAGGTTATTAACACCGAGACTATGGAACGCACAAAACGGTACATCTTTACAGCTCTCATCTTTAGGGTCAAATACAAAGCATAAGGGTTCTCTGCACGTAGTGTCGTCTTCATCCATGACCTCACCTAGGTGCTGGAATATATAAACTTGCTTATCGACAGTCACCATTACTGGAGCGCTCCTGGATACGACATAAGTTTTAGTAGATCATAAAAATTCAAACCTGCAATAAGAAAGTAAACGAATAAAAATAAGACGGAAATTATGGTTAAAACTTACGGATGATACGGAAGAAGGGGGGTTATATTCCAACGAGGGTGCCAGTGAGCGAAGTCACAATAATGAATGGCGTGACAGTGAGGATTATATCTGGGATCAGAAGGATCATCAAGCAGCATGCAAAAACCACCTTCGAGGCCGTAGACAACAGAACCAATGGGATTAGTGGAACTGTCAAAGCTTAACTGAGACGGAAACGGTCCATTTAGTTGTGGATTCAAAGAATATTCAGAAAAGCGGGTGCTGTCACAACCAATGTTGTGGCTGTGGCGTACATAGCGATTAAGCCCCCCGGAATAATAATCTGTCTCGGCCAAACGTATAAGATGATTTAGAGTGTCGTTGGCTATTTTAAATCGGAGAAAACTAGTGGTGAGCTGACTAAAGCTTGTTACCATGATCTGAACGCATAAAAGGAGACCGTCTTCGTCACACAATGAAGAAGGTTGTTGTTGTGGTGGTGGTGGTCCTGCAGCTGATGTTTCGGTTGTTTTTCGTTTTTTGTTTTTTTTTTCCGATGCAACGGGGCCCACATAAACATCGCTAGCTGTGCTTGTCGGAGCTTTATCGATGGTGATTATGCTTTTCGGCAGAAGGGGAACTGCTGTAAATCATACAGATACACCCAAGTTTCCTAAATCTCGAACACTTTCCTAAACAATAACCTGATAGTTTTAGAAAAATTGTTCTAGGAAAGCTTAAACAGATATATTTCGACATTCTACGGAGTATATGGTATATTTATATTTTTCCAATTTTCACGGTATTCTTTGTTGCGAGTTCCGTAAGTGATTATTTTTATTTCCAATTTGAAAGAACGACCAACGCGTTTAGAATTCGAGGCCGAGAGTTATCGTGAGTATAGGGATACATACATATTTGTATTTTTGGTACTCCTAACTTTCTTGTGATATTTTGGTTTAGGATTTTGGTGACATTGAAGCATACAATACAAGTCGTAATACATCTGCTTTAATTTGGGCAACAATGTTAAAGAAAAAGAAATTGAAGCCGAAGTCGAGGTCGAGATCGAGTTTGAGATCACCACCGCTTCGTCCTTCCTCGTTGACGGTACCAGATTCAGTCCGGTTCTTATACCAGGACAGCGGTGAATCTAGACGTGGTACCGATTGTTTCGTAGTTCATATAAGTACAGAAAAACTTCAATTCTTCGACCACGTCGAACCCAACTGCTACACTCCCCATGACCACCACAGCTGTTGTGACCACACTAGGTTTCGCCATATGGACCCCGACACATACCTGTCCTACTTGGGACACAATCCTCATTCGTGTTCTACCTCTCCGGCTGTCGTCGGGTCCCACGTCTACTTCCTTTTCGTTGAATTAGGGGAAGACATGGAGTGGTGGTCTTACTGCTTGGATAATAAAACCCCCCCACGCTCCCTCCCTCCCCCGCTCTGTCCAACCCGATATTACTGCACTGCCTTGTCTCTACAAGGTAAGATTTATATTTGGGGCGGTTTGGATTTTCACTCTGAACTCCCGACACAAACTTTTGCTGAGGTTTACGACCCCGAGACTGAGCAATGGTCCGACGTGCCACAGCCCCCCGATGTCGATATCCTCATTAGGAGGAGGAAATGGGAGTCCCTTACTATCGTATCCCTCGGAGAATCCGAGGGAAAGGTCATGATATACGATTTTGATACACCGAGCCCTAAGTTTTATTTTTACGATGTCGTTAGTCAAAAATGGACCGTTCGTGTGCCACCTCGTTCTCTCCAATTCGAGCCCAAATTCATCCTCCATAGGGCGATAATCAACGAAGATGATGGGAACTTGTATTGGATTGATTGGCAATTATGCTTTGTTCATTGTTTCGATTGGAAAGCGATGCAGGTCTTTTCAGGACCAATTGTCGGAATTGAACACGAAAAAGCCTATGTGTACTTTGACAACTATCCTTCCACCTTCTCACTACATCACTTGTGGGGTGACTTTTTCTGCCTGCATTGGAATAATTATATCAATTTATCGCAATCATTTTGTAGAGAACATCACTTCACCTTCCTAAGGATGGTGAAGGGTCCAGATCGAGGTTCATTGTCGGCTTTTGTTATCGGTTGTTTCATGGATTCATGTTACGACCGTTCTTCTGACGGGAATGTTATCCGCGTCTAGCTAAAGTATGGTGTTTACTCGTTTAGTCATCTTTTTCCCCGTTTGTTAGATGAGGATCAACATTGTATAAAAGATAGTTGGTAGATTGCAATTACATCGTTCCCAAAACAACAGAGAATACTCCGTACTTCGTTTGCATATAAGATGTAATATAACGGATCAATTAACCCAATCCTGTTCGAAAAATGACTCAATCCGTCTCAAATTGAATGACGAGTTTATAACATATCCACAATAACTAAAGCCCTAAAAGAAACCCGTTGCAATGGTCAAATTCACAACAATTTGACCTTATTAACCTTTCTATGAGATCTAATTGCCACCAATAACGTTGTTTCATATTCAACCTTTATAACAGGAGGAAGTCACCGCATAAATCCGTTTCACGAAAATGACGATATTCTAACGGGTAATATACAACTATTTACAATTTTACACATAAAACTGTCTCATAACGGTCGTCGAGTGACCAATGAAAGTCAAACCACTCAATAAAAAGGTCACAATGACAAACCTTTTTGTCAAAAACACAACTCACAATTTCACCATCTCAAAAAAAAATTATTCATCAATCACTTAACTCTCCACCGCCGCCGCCGCCGCCACCGCCGCCGCCACCACCGTCAACCACCACCACAAATGGGTAAAGGCGGCGGTTGCGTCCCAAGCAAGAAAAAACACCCCACCATCGCCGCCGCCAGCGCCACCGCCGCCGCAAACCACCCACCACCACCGTCTAAACCACCCACCTCCCTCTCCTCCTCCTCCTCCACTCACTCCGTCGAAAACGACACCGCTTCATCCCCTCCACCCGCCACCACTACCACCACCGCCGCCGCCGCCGCCGCCGCCAAACCCGTAAAACTATATATAATATTCTACTCAATGTACGGTCACGTGGAGTGTCTAGCGAGGTCAATGAAGAAGGGTGCGGCCGCAATTCCCGGCGTAGAACCCGTGTTGTACCGTGTGCCGGAGACGCTGTCGCCGGAGGTTTTAGCCCAAATGCACGCGCCGGAGAAGGATGATTCTATCCCTGTGATCTCGTCTCCGGCGGATCTTGTTTCGGGAGACGGGTTTTTGTTCGGGTTTCCGACACGGTATGGGTCAATGGCTGCTCAAATGAAGGCGTTTTTTGACTCAACTGGTCAACTTTGGAAGGATCAGTCTCTTGCCGGAAAACCCGCCGGGTTTTTTGTTAGTACCGGTACTCAGGGCGGCGGCCAGGAGACCACTGCGTGAGATTCTTTGACTGTTTTTTTGTTTGTTTTTGTAGTTGCTGTTATTATTTGATTTGATTTGATTTGTGTGAATTTGGGTTGTTGTTTGATTGTTTTGTTGTTGTAGAAATTAGCTGATCATAGTTGAATTTTAGGGGTTTGACTGAATTTTGGAAATTTGTCATGATGATTGAAGTTACGGTAATTCGAAATTTTGAGGGACGAGCTAAAATTGAAATAGAGTGATTTCTGAGTCGAGGAGGTTTAAGCCCATGCTCACAGGTAGCTACATGGGTTTGATACCGCAGAAAAAAACCCGAGGGTGGGGTGGGAGCAACTGACCATCTTGTGCAAAAGAGCCGCTTTTTTATAAGATATTGGAGAGTGGAGTTTGTGGTTAATGTCATGCATTCGAAGGAGTTTTCAGGTGATGATGAGATGGTGCCCGTACTTGACAATTCTGGGAGATGGTGTGTGTGGTTGTGTTCCTACGATTAGTGGATGAGCTTATGTGGACTTGAATTGAGGTTTTAGATGATTTGGCTTGTTTGGTCACTTAGCGGGCGGATTGATTGTGAAGTAGTTGTTTTGATCTTTATGTTTGGCAGCGTGTTCTTTTGTTTGTAGGGAATTGACTGAATGGCGTGAAATTTGCTGTTGTAGTAGCTTCAATGGTTGCAAGTTTGAAATTCGTGAGTATAATTGTGCTTTTCACTACCTGAACTTAGTTTTCGAATGATTCTTAGCCAAACAAGCTACGATTTTTCAAAAGAGAGTTAGATGCCAAACACTATAACTGTTACTTGATGACTCCAAATAATTTTGAAAACTAGATTTGCCAATTGATTATTAGAGGTCAAATTAGACTGGATGATCGACTGTGTATATATCATCCATTTCTTATAGATATGAACGATAGTGGTCTACTGGTTAGCCACACATGAAGGCGTGCTAGAAATAGAAGTGGGTTAGCTAACGCTTTTAGGTTGCCCATACTTGCCATGTGCTCAACTCACTTGTAAGCAGGGTTACCCAACACCAGTGCTTGTCGATATGGCGTTAACTTGTGAAGTCCTGAAAATAAGGTTATTTGTGAAGTCCAGCTCTAAGTAGGTAACATTTTATACCACGAATCTTGCCTTTCACTTTGTTAATGAAAGACGGTCTTTCACAAGTCTAATAGGAAAATTATGGGGAGCGTTTTTTTTTTTTTAATTGTGGGTTCTAGTAGCTGAACTTGATGAAGTTGTGGTTGGTCATATGAGAGAAAATAAGTTAAATGGACGAGGTAGTATTCTGGCTGAAATTATACGTCGCTTATCGGGACATTAGTTCTAATTATGTGGAGTGGGATGCAATTCAGGATAGCTGGCTGTTCAAGGGATCATTCGTCATTCTACTTATCCTCAGTGTATCTGACTATGTTACGTTCTGTGAGTTTCAGTTTGAACCTAAAAAGCATTTTCAAAGCGTTTCTCCTTTAGAGTTCTCAGCTGATCAAGTACTCAGTATTATAGAGTGGTTATTAGTAGGAAGCAAAACACCAATGAAATTTCATTCTCGTGAATGAAAAAGGGCTTCTTTACCTGACACTCTGCTTTATCGAAAGTCTTACTCAGTAGAGTTGAAATTGTCACACGGGCCTACACAACTTCTCGTTCATTTGGCGTGACCCCTTTGCCCAGCCATTGAATAACATTGTTCTTGTCATTACTGCTGATCACCTCTCGTTGTCTTGAACAAATCGTTTCGAATAGTTACTTGTGTCATGAACTTGCTGAGATTAGTTCTCTTCCTATAAACGTTTGATCAGAGTGTACTTCTACAGCCTTATATCCGTTGATTTTGTCTATGTTTTCAGCTGGACAGCGATTACGCAATTAGCCCACCACGGGATGCTGTTCGTACCAGTTGGATACACCTTTGGTGCCGGAATGTTCAAGATGGACTCTATTCGAGGGGGTTCCCCATACGGTGCAGGGGTGTTTGCCGGGGATGGCACTCGACAACCCACCGACACTGAACTCGCTCTCGCTGAGCACCAGGGCAAGTACATGGCCGCTGTCGTCAAGAGACTCGCTCGCCCTTGATCTCTTTTCGGTTTGGGTTCTATTCCGTCTCTTTTGTCCAAACGGTCAGTTCGAATATGTACATGTCATGTCTCGCCTTCCATTCTTTTCGATTACCAGATCAAGTTGTCTGGCGTTATCGAGTGTTTTATCTTTTATAGTTGCTGGTTTTTAATTTATTTTTTGGCCTCTGTCATTTTATTGATTCACTGTGTATCTATGGTTGATTTGTGTAGATAATTTAAACCTGTTTTTTTTTCCCGATTTTATCTCATTTTTATGACATAATAAGAATTACTCCGTATATTGGATTTCTTTTTATATATTGTTGCGTGTATTGGGCTTAATTTTTTTGGGGTTCTTAACTATTTTAGGCGTGTTAATTGTTGACTTCGCATTTACGTCGGTTTGGGTTAGGTTTACTTTTCTAAGTCGAAGCTGATTAATTTGGTTTGACATTTTGAGTTTGTACGCAAAATTTTATAGTGGCAACTATAAACTTCGTACTCTTTTATTGTGATAAAAATACAACAAACAAAATTAAGATGAAGAAATTTACGTTAAATATGTCTATAACATGTAATCAACAGGAGAGTACTAGTTATTAAACATAATCAACTCCGAGTAATAAGAAGAGCCACGAGCTGAGGGCAGGGTCAGGGGCGAGAATATGGCTCACTGTTGGTCTCGGCCTGAGCATGGTTTTGTCAAAGTCAACACCGACGCTGCTATTTTTGAGAATGGTGAGATAGGTCTTGGCGTTGTAATCAGGGACGAGGAGGGCAAAATCGTCGCGGTGGGCAGTAAACGTGTGGTGGCTGGGTGGGGCCCGGAAGTGGCAGAGGCAAAGGCCATTGTTTTTGGGCTTGAAGTTGCGGGTAGCAGGTCTGTCGAGCTTAACCGTGGAGAGTGACGCAAAAGTGGTGGTGGATGCATTACGGAGTTCGAAGGAATCGTTGAGTCCTTTTGGTCTTTGTATTTCTGATATTTATCGTCGTAGTAGTACGTTTGCTTCTTGTGTTTGGTCCCACGTGAAGAGGGGAGGTAATACGGTGGCACACCACGTAGCAAGGTTGTGCTCATCGGTTACTAATCATCTTATGTACACGGATATTGTTCTGGATGCGATTCAAGCATTGTCGGAAATTGATCTAATATAATCTCTCCTTCACTCAAAAAGTAATAAGAAGATACCATATCTAGTAATAAGAAGATACCATATCTAGCGTAGCATGGACATGAACCACAATAAGTCTTTTTCGTAGTTAAAGTGAGCTGATGACTTGATGTTGACGATGTTGCAACCAGATACTTTTGTTAATATATGATTATATAAATACAACATTTTATTCTTTTAAAAAAATAATAATAAAACATTTTATTTAAGTACGATAAAACCTCAACACCGATCAAAATGCAATCAATCTCTTCTCACAATCTTTAGCGACCTTAGATAATGCACAATAAGAAGAACCACCTTCTTTCAAGGCTTCATTTGCACTCTTTTTTACTTCTTTCACCCTTTTTCTTAGCCCAAATTCATCATTGTCCATGACACACCTCACCATTCTCTCAATTTCATCCCTTCTAATTAATTCCTTGCTTGGTTTTCCCTTTGGTCGAATCGCAATCCCGATGTTTTCAGACAACATTGTCGCGTTCATATTTTGCTCGGCGTAAAGAGGCCAAGCAATGATCGGCACCCCATTGACTATACTCTCCAGCACCGAGTTCCACCCACAATGACTTAAGAACGCACCGATTGATCTATGTTGGATGATTTCCTCTTGGGGAGCCCACTTTGAGACTACAATCCCTTGATCTCGAGTTCGATCCAAGAACCCTTTAGGTAGACACATTGATATTGAATCATCCACATCGTGTATGGACTTAAATAAAGACGCTGATTGATTGTTCTCTATAGGAGGGCGAATTACCCAAATAAACCTATGCTTACTCAATTCCAAACCCCAAGCTAACTCAATTGTTTGTTGGGTCGATAAAGTCCCACCACTTCCAAACGAGACATATATAACAGACTCATCAGGTTGAACATCCAACCACTCGATTAATTTCGTTTTTGCAATTTGTTTTGCTCTTCTAATGACCGGCCCTATAGGATATACGGGCACTTTAACAATTGACTTCGTTGTCAAATCATCCTTAAATGCAGTCAAAGTTCGAGGTTCGAGATCCTCCCAAGTGTTAACCAAAATACCATCTACGGTCATTATGTCACGTCCTATGCTTACAAAATCGCGATAGCCCCTACAATTGGGGTCGAATGTAAGTTGAAGCAAATCTCCACCAGGGATTGATTCACATCCCGGGATATGAAACATCTTATTTGGATCGACTCTGCTTTGGACATAAGGCAAGTATGAATTGTAAGCCAAGAACCAAGCATTAGACGCGATGAAAACGTACTTCAACGTATCAAACTCCTCCACCTTCTTGACTGCCTCGAGCCCAAATTGATCGACTATGATAGCCGTCGGTTTAACCACCATGTCACGAATCGAGGATTGTAGGGTAGGTAGGGTAGCCCTAATCATAGCCAACATATGCGGGATGATACCGGTACTAGGATCAAAACCTAATGAGCTATCCACAATACTTGGAAGGACCACAGTCTCGAAAAGTCCAGGCCATGATGACGTGGCAGACCTTAGTAGCTCCTCCTCAGCCTTGCGAGCCTCAGTGGCTACGAAAAACACCGTGACACTGAACCCATGTTGGGATACCAGGCGCCTGGCTAGCTCAACTATTGGGATCAGATGGCCTAATCCTGGGCTGGCTAACAACACGACATGTGGTTTCGATGATTTCACCATAGTTTAGACTATAATATAACGAAGAGTATTATTAATAGCATGAAATAAATGAAACTTATAAGAGTTATATGCATTGTATTTATAGTATGGTAGTCACAATTATGGTGTGACAATTCATAATAGGCCGTTATAAATACTAAATAGACTACAACACTAATGGAAATTAATCGTTCGCAAAATGCATTGAATTAAAATTCCGTGATCATATAAGATAATCGTTTGCAAAATGCATTGAATTAAAATTCCGTGATCATATAAGATAATCGTTTGCAAAATGCATTGAATTAAAATTCCGT
This sequence comes from Dianthus caryophyllus, assembly GCA_023091065.1. Classification (NCBI taxonomy): domain Eukaryota; kingdom Viridiplantae; phylum Streptophyta; class Magnoliopsida; order Caryophyllales; family Caryophyllaceae; genus Dianthus; species Dianthus caryophyllus. The sequence goes on along the minus strand of CM041518.1, from coordinate 36,301,684 downwards.
GATCATATAAGATAATCGTTTGCAAAATGCATTGAATTAAAATTTATTGTTCATATAAGATACAGAGTAGTTTCCCTAGATTAACACAAGTCAAATAAAATGAAATATGTTCATAAAAGTTGTCATGTATGGTATTATGGTAAGCCTTAATCGATTGACGTTTACACAATTACACATAATTTGGTAAATTGGTAGTTAGCAGTCAATATGTTTTGTTTTCTTGGTAGTTATGTTATTTTCGTTTGACTTTTAACGAATAATGTACTCCCTCTGTCTCAGTCATTTGTTTACAGTTTGACTTTTTTTCCCTCACAAAAAAGTCAAACTGTAAACAATTCACTAAAACGGAGGGAGTAGTAGAAATATGATACGGAGTAATAAATACGTATGAAATTATGATGAGATTACTCCGAATTTGTATCATATTGCATCAATTAACTATATGTTATTCATATTAAAAAGCAAAGATAATGTTTCATAAATTGAATAAATTTCAAATGAAACCGCCACAAAATTAATGAAGAATAACATTTTCAAAAACCTAATTGACTATTTACCAAATTCCCTAATTCAAGCCTAACTTTGATGCAATTGATCATGAAAATAACAACAATAAAATAAACAAAAGTCTAATCAAGGCTTCTCGATTATTACTAACAACCTTGTACTAGCGTATATTGTTATAATTTAACTTATATTTTGAAGACGTATGTTATAACTTTTAAATGTACCTATTGAAAAAATATTTTGAACAAAATTTGTAGTAAATCATAGATTACATAATTTTTAATGAGATAAATTTCACAAATAATACTTTTCATTTATTATGTATTCAACAAATCCTCGATAAACAATGAAATGAAATATATGATGCATTGTCGTGATTGCAGCCTCTTTTATCTACCATACTTCTTGGATGACACAAATGCTTACATAAAACCGTCTCACGCGTGCGACGGGGTATTTGTAAATAAAATGTGCCTACTTTAAGACTTAAAGTGACTATTTTAACGTTTAAAGTGACCATTTTACGGAGTTTTAAAGTGGTCACATTTAGCGTTAAAGTGGTCACTTTAGGCATTAAAATAGTCACATTTTAATCACAAGGACTCCGTCGCACGCGTGAAACGGTTTTATGCAAGACTTACTCCTTGGATGAGGATCGTGTCGTCAATGTTACTCTTACATTAAATTTTTTGTGTCATGAATTAATGAAGATGTAGTGCGCTCATTTGAAAAAAAAATAATATGAGTTGATAAAATGTATAGCGACATCATGAGCGTTTATTTTAAGCGATTTAGGAGCAAACGTCTAATTTAAGAGCAACAAAAATTCAAAATCTTTTACGGTGGTCTTTTCCGATGCTTTATAAGATATGGATTGGAGTAAGGAGACCATCTAAGATTAAAACACGGAATTGTCGCCCGTTTGTAAGTAAACGTGAATGCACGAAGGGTAGATGATACGCGGAATCTAATCCAAATAAGTAGTACATAAACGTCGAGTTATTATCGTTATGAAACATGGAGCAAACTTCGAAAAATATAAATACACACTCAAACAATCAAATCACAACGGCGACAACACCCACCTACACTCAAACACAAGTCCACAACTAAATCACGGCTTAACTAACAAGCATAAAAACCGTCGTCACAACTACAGTTACGTGTAACGTAAAATTGAAGATACGGGTTTCAATCATCATTCGGACGCTTACTAATCCGATGAAGAATGACGGTCCTAGCCCGTCTAATATCCCGACTGTATTTACTCCCATGCTCTCCAACCTCCTCAATCGTCTCCAAAAACTCCGCTTGCTTCTTCTTAACCTCCTCTATAACCACACCTAACGCCTGGTTTTCCGCAACTCCAAACGCGGCACTCTCCAACAACGACTCGACTTGAACCTCCAACTTATCAACAAGCACTCGAATGACGTCCAAGTCTTTGATAGCGACATAAGTCCCGACATTCATCGCGCTAACTAACTCCCTCTCGTTTCTCAACTCCTTCTCATACTTCCCCCACAGCGAGTTCATCCACTTCCCGATCCCCGCCATCGGGGCTGAGGCGGGAGGCGCCATGGCCGCCCCCCCCGGTGGGGCCGACATGGCGGCTGCCACCACGGAGCAAATAATAATAGCCACGAAACTAGCAGCGAAAATCACATTCGACACCTTCCGATACGCTTTCAAAGACTTCAGCTTTTTGTCGAGCTTACGCTTTCGGGCATTCAACTTTTCGAACAATTTTACTTGCTGCTCGTAAACGGATCGAAAATTTTCGAAAAATTCCTCAGTAAAAGGGCTACCAGCTTCCTTAAATTTCCTCAATTCATGCAGAATTTTCCCCAAGTCACCTTCACCAGAATTCATCATTTCTTCCCCAAATTGAAGCAGTGAAACCCTAATAATCACGTGACTGTCACGTGCCCCTTTGAGACATTTATCTAATACAGTGAAAAAATCTAGGGTTTTAGCAGTACACTCAAAATAATCTTGAACTAAATCAAATAATTCCTCATTTCCCCAAATATCATCCTTAAATTCCAGAAAAACCCTAACAACTTCTTGATTCATGTCAATTAAACAATTAATTACTTGTCTAAGTGAATCAAGTGAAACAGAACGAACCTCAAAACCTTGGATATTTTCACCATTTGCTGCAATTGAAGCGATAATTTGGGTGGTTTGTTGATGTAATTGAGAATCAAAATTTTGAATTTCTGGGTCTAATTCACATGCTTGTAAATATGAACTGAGTTCAACGTTGTTGTTTGTATTTGTGTTTGTTTCATTTGATGTTTTGCTTGATTTTGCACCCATTTTTGATTTTTTTAGCTGAAAGTTAACAAATTTGATGATAAAATTGTGAATTTTTTTGGGAAGTTTTGAGGTTATTAATTGAAGAATTTAGGAAAGATTTGAGCTTTTTGAGGGTTTTGTGACTTATTTTTGCGCAAATTTGAGGAAAGTTAGTGACTTTTTAAACTTGGTTAAACAGTAAAACGCGTATATTCGTCTTCAGTAAGCAAAGTTGCGAACTTTATCGAGAATTTGAATGTAATGAATGATTAAAGTTGCATTATTGAGGTGTTAATGACTGAAATGAGGAATAATTTGATGGTTTTTACTTGTGAGAAGCTGGAGATTGCGCAACAAGAAAGCAGAGGAAAGATTGAGGAGTCAAAAGGATTTGTTGTTGAAAACGAAGGCAAGTCAAAAAGTGGTTGAAACTTGAAACCAAGTGGATGCTGTCGGACGAGGTCCGACTTACTCGACCCGTTTGACCCGTTTATAAAAGTTCGATTCATAAATTCGTCCCAAAGCCGATAACCAAATTGTGAGTGGACATGAACTTGAATTCGAGCATCTTAAAGAGTTGTCGTGATTTGGTATTGGATGCTCGAGTCGGTTAGAGTTGACCTAATAGAATTAATGAAATTGTTGTATTATACTCCCTCCGATTCTCGGATTCTTAACATTTGTATTTGGCACAATAATTAAGGTGGACCAAAAAATGGGTGGACAAGTGGGTAAACAAGTGGGAGAGTATTTAATTGTGAGATAAAAAACTTTCCAAAAAGGGAAATGTTAAGAAATGGAAAATCACCCCAATAAGGAAAATGTTAAGAATCTGGTGAATCAGAGGGAGTATCCGATAAAACTCAAGAAAATGATATGGTGGCATGGTGCACATGAATTGATGTAGCGGGATAATAATTCGATTCGATTTATGACACATAGAAAATTCAAATTACGGAGTATATTCTATTTTGTAAAGATTTACGAAATAGTGATGGGGTAGAGATATTATTCTGATTTACTTTGAACATTTTTTTAGGAAAATTATTATTAACTACCTTAGAAATAATAATTTTTACCATTTATTATCTTATACTTGTTTTTTTGAGAATTAATTACTACTCCGTACCTTTTATTAGACTTTTTTTTTTTAGAAGTATGTTATTTCTCGATCAAATTGATAATTGAATGTCAAAAATGAATAATCCTTGAATAATTGATTAAGGGCAATTGCAATGGGGAGTTTTTTACATTGGATTTGTTAAAATAAGAACCAAATTCTTTTTAAAAAACCAAGTTCTTCCAATTTACAAGAAAAAATAAAATAATATATTGGTGAGAATAAGACTAATGATTCTACACAAAAATAAATTATAAAGTATGTCCATTATAGTAAAAAGTTCTAAAACTTTGAAATATGCAAAAAAATGAGTTGGCATGGGAAGAACTTTATAAAATGTTCTCCCATTGCATTTTCTCTAAGAATCTATACTTTATAAAAAATGTAGAATTGCCTACTTTTTGTAAAATTGTAGATGTACAGTGGTTGCTCTCATCCTCACCCTCAAATGCTTCCTATCAATCTCCACCATTCCTTCTTTTGCTTGCTCTCATGCCCTGCTCTGTTTTCTTCTTTCAAACACGCCACTTTCCTTCTCCTATCAATCATCATTTCTTTCTTAAAATTGATTTTCTTTTGCTTTCACGTCTTCTCTCATTTAACCTCCTCCATTTATATTCAGTTTTAATTAATTTTACAATTACAAACTCTTATATATTCAGCAACTCTCTCATCGATTTGCAGTACCAAACTGTTGTTGTTGTTCATTTGTTTGTGAACATATTTAGGAAATTAATTTGGAATTGAAATTTATGTGAGTCATTTTTGATTGTTTGTGAACAGATTTAGGAAAACTGCACAGAATTTTGGGCGCTAAGAAACAATCTGATCCTCATCCTTCTATCCAAGATGCCGCTGAACAGGTATTCCCTTTCACTATTTTATTTTTGTTTCAATTCATCAATTACTTACTGATTTTCAATTGGGTTACATACATATCTTTGGAGGATTAAATTCAGTTTATTTTTTAAAGGGGAAGCAGAGAAGGGATCTGAATTATCATCACCGACTGTCGAAGTGTACGTACATTGCTGGATCCTTTTTGGGAATGTTTGTTCAATTATTATCTCTAATTTTAGAATTTCTATTTCTGCTTTTCAGTGGTTCTTATATTTTTGTTGGGTTTGGGTGTATGATTTGCAGTTCTATATTTTACCTTTGAAGGCAGTGCTTAATTTTTGAGGGGAATGACCGGTCAATGGACAATAGATTGATAAGAAGCGGCTGGGGCGGCTGATTAAATAAGTCGGTTTACAGTTTTAGTGTGACCATTTGATTAACTCAAATAAATTCCATCAAATTAAAATCTTTCGGCATCCGTTGTAACAAAGCTTCTTATACAAAAGTTCATGCTTTGATATTTTCTGGTGTTTATATTTGGTCATTTGCAGATACCAGTGGATCAAATTGTTATAGTCCTTGAAGAGGCGCAAATATCTTCAAATTCCTAGAAGTTCGTGGTCTCACACTTTTGGTATGAATTTTCTGTCTTCATATTTGTTTTGGTAGTCATGAATTTGCCAACTGTATTGACTAATGTATTGACTAATGCACTAATTTTCAAGAGTTTACGCCATACCGCAACATTGTCCCACGAGAAGATAAGTCACAGCAAAAAAACTCATTTCGTGGTCTCACACTTTTGGTATGAATTTTGTCTATTTTTGCTTTTTATTTTTACTGCTACCAAATCTTGACTATTACAGGTAACAATATAACGAGGGAGTACAGTTTTTCTTATCAGATGCAACATATTCACGGTTTATTTAATTCTTTTTCCCTGAAACAAGAATAGCTGTATGGAGGTTTTAGTACATAACTTGTTGTTTCTTATTTTACCGTCTCGCTAGAAAGTTGCCACACCTTTTGTTTCATCGTATGATGTAGTGTTTCCCTACTAACCAGTTTGATTTTTAACTACCAATTGCTAGGATTAGCTTGGAGGAAACAGCAGAACGGTGATGATTGGTATGTTTGCTCTGATGAATCTCGATAATAACCAGACTTTAATCGCATGAAGCATAGGTTCTTCAGTTTGAATGCGGACGTTGTTCCTCATAATCTTCTATTCCCTTGTAGTAGCTTGTGTTAGCCCTGCAGACACAAACACAGAGGAAACTCTCAACACTTTGAAGTACGCAAATCATGCTCGTAATATTCAAAAAAAACTGTTGTAAGTTTCATGTTGTACAATTTCTGCTAGAAGGTTCGGTTTCTCTGTAGTTTGTATCTGATTCGGGTCCTGTAAATATAAAATTTGATTTAATATCAAAACCTTTCACCTTGTAGATTAATCGTGATCCAGTTGCAGCTCAAATGCAAAGAATGCGCAACCGGATTGAGCAACTCCAGTCAGAGCTTGTATTTTACCGTGGTGATTCAAGTGTATCTTTTGAAGAGCTTCAGGTATTGTTCTTAAACAAACAGAAACTGTTATTTTTTTCCCTTAAACTTTTGCCACTTGTACAGAGTGCAACATTAAATAAGGTGCCTTTCATGTATCTTCATGCTGCTGTTTCACGGTTTCACCTTTGTAGTTTTTTTTTTTTTAGTTTCTTTTACATTTACAAGCTGTTGAAGATCCAATGATCAATATTGATCCCCTTGTGAAGATAATATAAGCGCAGTGTTAAAAATTGAAATATTAACGTATATTTATAGAATTAGATTTGTAAACTACTTGTTGAATAAATTGCAAGCAAATGTGTCAAGAACTGAGTAAGTTTAAAACACTTACTGAGAGCTGCTTGCTTCAGTTTGTTTTGTTTTGATCTTATACCTGAAAATGACCAATGTCGGAATGACACAAGAGTTAGGGTCACAATGAGTTGGCGCTTTCTTAGAAAACTGACAGTAGCCAATGTGCCATTCGTTTATGAGATCGTGAAACAGTTTTAATGTGCGATGTCATGGTTTATCGTCAATCATTTTTTGTTCTTTGTGTTTGGTAACAATGGAGTAATATTGTATGCCTTTTTGTGTCTCTAGGGGGCTATGTTTAGGGAAACTGGGAAGAGTTCATCGTCAAAGTGTAAGGGACAGCAGAAAAAACTTGCTTCAGACAATGGGAATAAAACAATGGCTATTCCCAGAATGGTTCCCCATGTAATTTCATTGAAGCAAATGCTCCATCCTGGAATGGTATCTAGCAAAGATCAAGCAACCGCTCATTATGGAGGTGTAACGGGATTAAAAACAAGTGAAGATGGGATGTATCTTCTGAGTGCAGGTTATTTATTTCATATATTTTTGGTGCAATATTCACGTACATTTAGAAGATATTGTACATGTTTATAAACAGGGTAATGTCGATTGTATGATGTAGCTTGCATTGAGACATACCATCTATAATAAGCTTAGCTTTTACTCCATGTGCTCATCCTGTTTTTCATACATACTATCTATCTAGAGATGTCACTAAGGCGAGGCTTTCGGGTGTTTCGACGAGGGTATGCATTTTCGCTGTTTAATTGTTGGCTTGACACAGCAGCTGATGAAGAGTGTTTTCTGGAATTTTAAGATTTCATATATGCACCCACATCAGCTCGCTTTGTCGCCACGGTTTAAACACTCACCGGCCTCGTCGAGACTGCTGCCAGTTTTTTTTTTTCATGGTATTAGGATCTGAGCCTCCTTCACAAACAATAAAAAAATTCCTACTCTTTTTATTCTTCAAAACTGAAATGTTTTTAATCAAAATTTGGATAATGCACGTATTAACATGAGCAAGTGAAGCTCAAAGTAAGTTTATTTAATAAACAACGACCGAAACATCGAATTGTCCTCCCTTTCCTAATAGAATGATTTGGTTTTTATGCAGATCATGGCATTTATTGAAGAGCAAGCTTGTGGAGAAAGACACCTTAGAGAGAGAACCTGTTCGATTTTCTGGTAAGTTTTTCTATTTCGATTTTTGGTTTTTGAATTCTGTTCTTTGACACTCGTGGGACACCGACAGTACACCTTCAGAATTAGAAGAACCAGAGACTGCGGCAGCAAAAATACAGCTCTAATAAAGAGTATATAAAAGCTTTAGGTGACGTCACGAGGTATTTTAGTACACCGAACAACGGGAACCACCGACGATGGTATCTGCTACTTTTTCCCCTGAATGCAGAGGATAGATTAGACGACAATACTTTTCATAAATTACTCAGCTAGGATGGATCGTGGGAATCCTGACACTCGTAATATTTTCATGCATCACTCTTTATACTTCAAACTGCTGATTGGTGACAGGCATCACAAAATGGGTATTCAATTGATTACGCATCACAGGGACCGCAATCTGGTTTTCCTGGTTGCTTCTTGAACCAGAACTCTCAGGCTGGGTTTTCACGTTTTGGTACCGGAAATGTCTTCATGTCCCAGGTAACAAAAGTTCTTATCATCTGCTAATGCTTTGTATCGTTTTCTCCGTTCTCTTATTTTATTGCTATTTTCAGGAGTATATGTCTCATGGATCACAAGGACTTTTTACCCAAGTCGGTTTCACTGATCCATCTCAAGAAGACAGTTCTCTGGGCCACTTTGGTATGGGCAATGCTAACCATCTTCAGTCGCAGGTAATCAATTATTCCGTTAGCTCGTCTTTATTTTTTCATATATTTGTATAAACTTTTTTACTTCAAAAAATGTTTATTAGGAACATTGAACTTTTTTGTTTCTTATTTTAGGGTTTTTTGTCCGACACGACACAACACTTTGACACTTCATTTTAGACAGAAAAATTGAAAATTTCACAGAACTCAGCCGTATCCGACATTTCGACACGTGTCAGACACGACACCGTGTCAAAGAGTCTGATTAACCATGGTCAGACCATACCTTATATTTTATCTCATTTTGTGAGGAATTATCTTACATTTTTATTTTTTTTTATTTTTTTGCACAAAGCTACCTAACATCATAAAAAGTTGTGTGTGACATTAGCAATTGACGAAGTCCAGTAAATTTTTGGATAAGCAACTATGTTTAGTAAATTGCTACTTTGAGTAGCGCCAGGATTCCCGATTCTCGCAGACCGTGATTGAACCTTTCAGACTCGCAGCTCTATGCACACTACAACCCCGCCACCGAACTTGCACCAAAGAAATCGCAGACGCAAAGAACAACTTAACCATCAAGGTCAGAGCTCGCCGAACCCGAAAATCCACTACAGTGGTTGAGGTCGTAAAGGAGTGGACAGGTCGCCTAGAGCTTACGGATGTGCCTTCAAGGTTTTGTAGTGTCTGCTTAAACCTACAACCTTGAAATATCAGGTGTTAAGTAGAATGATATTTATAAGGATAGAAATACTCTTAAGAAGCACACATTAAAGAAACTAAAGGAGAGATTGTTATTGTAGTAATGTGTGTTAATGTTAGATTGCTCCTGCAAAGCCGCAATCCTCATCAACTTGATTCACTAGATGCTATTCTTTGTTGCACTCCAAATTTTAAAGTGTAATAGGTCTCTATTTTCAGAGCTTAATTGAACTTGTTTGGAGAGACCTAATCCTCATTAATCAGGTACTAATCATTATATTTGTCCAATTTTAACATTTGTTGTCACTGTACCTTATTACATGCATCATCATCCATCATGAAATGTGTATTAGAGAGTATAAAATCGCTCTAAAATTTTCACTCAATAGAATTTTTTGATCGAAGACCATCTTAGACCGTCAATATAGTATAAGATCACCTTAGTAATATTTTTTTATAGTTGATAAAAACATTTATTCATAAGATTCCAATGAACTCTATTGTTAGGAGATTAAGCAAAATTCAAGATATCAAAGACTTAAGACCAAAGGTCGCGAATCGAATCTCATAACTCACCACCCAGTATTTCAAAGTGGATTAATATAAGATAAAGGGATCCTCTATTTCGTCCACACTTCAAGTCCAAATATGATCATTCATGTGAGGAGGCGTGTGAGAATATAAAACCAACTTTGGGACTCCAACCGTTAGCTAAAACATTTGGTTAAGTTGGTTCCTCAATGTGAGTAGAAAAAAAAAACACATTTTAAAATTGTTTCCGAACAGTGACCGAACCGAATAAAGTTAAGAGTCTTGGAATCAGATATCACGGGTTTGAATCTTACCCCTCAACACCACTCCCTTTCAAAGTAGTATAATATAGCACCGGGAATAGCCGAATAGGGAGCCCCGTCACTGCATCCACACTTCAAGCTTGCATTCGTGTGAGAGGACATATTAGAGTATAAAACCAATTTTGAGACTTTAACAAGCAGGTAAAACTGACCTTGAAAGAGAGGGAAGGTGCACCGCCATGGCAGCGAAAAAGCTAAGAATCGGCAGCCGCAGAAGCAGAAGAGGTTGAAGAAGAGGACGTTTCGAAAAGTGGGTCGAGAAACTTGAAGTTTCGAAGACCACCAATGCCACCACCAGGTTTCCATAACTACATCAATCATAACTAAAATAACTAAAATTAAATTGAAACCAAAACCCACTTAAAATAGCATACCAATAACAAGCAGGTAAAACTTTTCTGTAAGTTGGTTTTAACAAGTGTGTAAAAAAACAAACCCGTTTTAAAATCGAGGTCTCATATTGTAATTAAGACACAAATAATAATACTAACAACTCTTTTATATGAATTCTATTCTCTATAGTTCTTATATGGTATGAGATTCTTGTGACTAGAGGTCGCGGGTTCGAATATCACCAACCACCACACCACCCTTTCAAAATGGAATAAAATAAGGTATGAGGATCCTCCCGTTACGACCATACTTGAAGTCCAAATAAGAGTATTCATGTAGTGGGCGAAATGAGTAAGAGGAGAGTACGCAAGAAATTTGGGAAAAATAAGTAGTTGTAGAGTAGAAAAGAGAAAATATACTAAGAAAGGAATACCAAAAAAAAAAAAAAAAAAAAAAAAAAAAAAGGAAAAGTAGCATTTTGAGAAGCAAGGAAAAAGGACGAGTTTGAATTATTTTAAGGGATAAGAAAATAAATAACCAAGGGTAAGTGAAAGGAAAATAGTAACCATGGAGAAAGAGGATTAACAATATATATGAAAATGGTAGAAAGCATGAAGACGTAAGAAAATAGAGGGGGTTGGGCGAGAAGAAATGAGATGAGATATAAGATGCTTAAAAAGATAAATACAAAGTATAATAGGATAAAGAGTATTTTGAGGGTTAAATAAGAATGAGTCGGAACAATAAGCGATGATCTAAAAAAATATTAGAAGGTTTGTGAGATAAATGAGGAGATAAAGAGTAAGTGAAAAGAAATGAGATGTAAAATGTGTAGGGCGATTAAAAAGAAAAAGAATAACAAAATAAAGAGTATTATGAGAGGTAAATAAGAAAGAGTCGGAGCAATAAACGATGATCTGGAAAGGCATACTAGAAGGTTGGTGAGAAAATTGAGGAGATGAAGAGTAGGAAATAAGTAAACGAAGTGAAATACGCGGAGAAGAGAAAAAACTGAATGAATAATGGGAAAAATAGCATTATGACGGGTAAAGAAATAGGAAGCCGAGGTTCCTCAAAATTGGTTAAATTGGTTCCTCAAAATTAGTAAAAAAAAAAAAAATAATAATTTTAAAATCAAAGCCACAAATGGTAATTCCGACACAAACAATAATACTAACAACTATTTTATACGAATTCTCTTACTTAAGTTCTGATATGATATCAAAGTCTTGTAACCAGAGGTCACAGGTTTATATCTCACTAAACACTACCCCACTCTTTCAAAAAGAAATAAAATAATACATAAAGATCTGACCCTTACGTCTACACGTCAAACCTAGATAGAAGCATTCATGTAAGGGGCCTTGCTAAACTTTAAAATCAATTTTTAGAATCCGACAGTTAACTTAACCTTCTGGTTAAATTGGTTCCTCACAGTGAATGCAAAAAACAAACATTTTTAAAATCGAGGTCTCATATTGTATTGTGACATAAATAGTAATATTAACAACTTTATTGTATGAATTCACATCCCTCTAATTCTATTATCGTATGGGTTAAAGGTTAATGGTTAAGGGTTAAGGCTCAAGCGTTTAGCGTTAAAAGTTATGGATTTAGCATTAAGGGTTAAGCGTTAAATGTTAAGGGATAAGGGTTTAAGGTTAGGGTTAAGGATTAAAGGTTAAGGGTTAAGGGTTAAGAGTTAGGGGTTAAGAGTTAAGGGTTAAAGGTTAAAGTTTAAGTGTTAAGGGTTAAGGGTTAATGGGTTTAGGATTAAGGGTTAAGGGTTAAGAGTTAAGGGATAAGGGATAAACGAAGGGTTAAGGGTTAAGTTTAAAGGGTAAAAGATTAAGGGTTAGAGGTTAAGGGTTACGTGTTAAGCGTTAAACGTTAAGAGATAAGGATTAAGGGTTAAGCGTTAACGATTAAGTGTTAAGCGCTAACGATTAAGGGTTAAGGGATAACCATTAATGGTTAAGGGTTAAGGGTTACGGGTTAAGGCCAACCACAACGACCGAATTGATTATCTTCATGCACTCTTTTTTTTTAGATGAAATTTATTGAAATGAATCCGCCGCAGGAGACAAGAAACTTTATCCTGGTTTAGCATGACATGGGTCGTATGCCCCTGAATTTCTAAAGGTTGTGGGTTAAGGGTTAAGCGTTTAGCGTTAAAAGTTATGAGTTAATTGTTAACAATTAAGTGTTAAGAATTAAGCGTTGAGCGTTAAGGATTAGAGGTTAAGGGTTAAGAGTTAAGGGTTTAGGGTTATAGGTTAAGTATTAAAGGTCAATGGTTAAGGGATAAAGGTTAAGGGTTAAGGGTTATGGGTTAAGGGATAAGGATTAATGGTTAAGGATTATGGGATGAGGCATAGTGGTAACTGAAGGTACCTGGATCGGACCCATCTCGACGCCTCGCGCGAGCCTGCTCGAATAGGAGCAAGGCGCTACGCGAGAAAATTTGCGTAAGTGCAATGTAAAATGTGCGAGTTTGCTATGGGGGATATCATTGCTTATTTGCTTGAAAATCGTTTTGAAATTGCATTTGGAGTCGCCACCAAATTTAAAGGAATTTGGAACCTTTTCGACACGTCTTAAATCATAAGACGCGGGTCTTAGAATTCAAGGCGCGTCGATACCTATCCTTCTAAGGTTATTGTGAAACCAGAGAGGGTTCGGGGCAAGGTTACTTTTCGAAAGTTTTATCAAAATGTTTAATGAAAAACTGAAATCAAAAAGCCTACGTAAAGTAGTCTCTACTAGCTTGAAAACAAGTGCTTAATTTCGATGTTTGAGCAGATAAAACGCTACGTACAAGTGCGAATATGACTCGATAAAAATGCAAAGTAATGCATGTGAGTCGTTAAAGTTAACGACGTTTTGCTTTAGGAAATATACGAGAAATAATAATTCATTGATTTGAATTAATATAAAACGTTATTTTTCGACTTTTGTCTAATTCTAGTATTTTGAAAACCCTCAGTTTTGCATGTTTAAAAGACTAGTTGAAACGGTACAAGTTAATGTCGAATCCGTGTTTTAGTCGTAATTTAATGCATGCATGAGAATTTGCTTAAGTGTAAAATGTAAAGTCGGTTTGCTTTAGTGACAGTGAGTCGTTTGTTTATGCAATATTGGCGAGGTTTAGACGGATTAGGAATCCGAATTACTACAACCGTATTACGAATACGGGTTCGTTAAACCAATATTGAGTTGGGTTAGTGTAACCCTTGTCCGAGTCTAAAAAGTCTAGTCCGAAGGTAAAATGTTTACCTTAAAACGTAAAGACGGTTTTTAGAAAAAGTGCTAAGTGTGAGTGTAAGAGGGAGAAGTGAATTGTAAGTTGTTAAGGTTGTAAGGGTGGGTATTTATAGAGGCAAGCTCGTACAAAGGCTGAAAAGCATGGAAAAGAGGCAAAAGGAGCCGCCAGTTAACTAGCGGCCTCAAAACAAGCCGCCAGTTGACTGGCGGCTAGAAAACAAGCCGCCCAAATCAATCGGCGGCTAAAACAAGCCACTAGTTATTTGGCGGCTCATTTTGAAACATTTTGTGTTTTGACGTATGATTTGATATGGGCTGATGTTTGTCGGGGTGTATGCTTTGGACCAAGGGGTTTCTTGTGTGTGCTTAGAGCTTTGGTCCATTGGACCAAAGTTTGACGTCTTTGGTTTCGTTTTCGTTTCGCGTCTCGGTTTTTGTCGTGTTTTTCGATTTCGGTTTGAAATACGATTGTTTTGTGTTGTATTATTTTGAAGTATCGTAAAATTTGGTTTTACAAAACTGTGACTCGGAGTCGTGGTCGACTCGGCTTGCGCGTATTTTGTAGTTTGCGGGTTGTTTTTGTGGGTCGCTTTTGTGGATTGCTTTGTGGATTGTTTTTGTGGGTTGCTTTTGTGGGTTGTTTTTGTGGGCTTGAATAATCGTGTCGTGCTTCGCGGCTTGAAATAGAACGACAAAATTAACGTTCAAATTTACGAAATATGCAAATTTAAATAAATACGTTAAAAACGACTAAAATGTTTTAGACACTTTGTACCGTTTCGTCTATTTATAAAACATACATAAAAGTCCATTTTCATCATCGGGTTGCTTTTTGGGGGGTACGGATACGGGTATCTACAGAGCCCCCAGTTTGACTGAGCTTGGACTAAAGCGCTGGTCAAACTTAAAAGATAGTATCCGGACCACTACAGTCTCGATACTGCCTGGCGGCGCTAAGTATGTGTCTCGGGGAGAGACGAGGACTTAGTGCCGGGAAATGCGGGGAGGGACGGTACATGTTTAAGGACATGACGGTCCTGCATATTTAGGGGCATGCCAGCCTGCGTGTTGCTTGGATGCTTCTGGACGGTGCTTTGCATGTGCTTGTGTGTTGGTGCTTTGCTTGAGGCGTTTGCTGATGTTGAATGATTCTTGACGGCGTTTTGTAGTCTTGCCGAACTTTGTGTGTTGAATGCTTGCTGCGTGCTTGATCTGGTGCTTGTGCTTCAATGTCATTCTCGTAAAAGAGGCCGTGTGTTTATGTGTTTGACTTGTAGAAGAGGCACGGTGCTTTTGTTGGACTCGTAAGAGGCTTGGTGTTCTTGTAGGATTCGTAAAAGAGTGTAAGGTGTTTTTGTGACTCGTGAAGAGGTTTAGTGTTTTTGCTTGACTTGTAAAGAGGTTTGGGTGTTTTGCTTGACTCGTAAAGAGGTTTAGGTGTTTTTGTTTGACTCGTGAAGAGGTTTAGTGTTTGGCTTGACTCGTAAAAGAGGTTTAGGTGTTTTTGTGACTCGTAAAGGAGGCTTAGTGTTTTTGTTTGACTCGTAAAGAGGTTTGGGTGTTTTGCTTGACTCGTAAAGAGGTTTAGGTGTTTTTGTGACTCGTAAAAGAGGCTTAGTGTTGTTGTTTGACTCGTGAAGAGGTTTAGGTGCTTTGTTTGACTCGTAAAGAGGTTTTTGTGTTTTGTTTGACTTGTAAAGAGGTTTTTGTGTTTTGTTTGACTTTTGCGGGAAAAGCAAAAATTGATCCTGATTTTTGTGTATTATATGGTATAGCCCCCAGTTTGACTTAGGTTTTAGTGTAAAACGTTAGTCAAACTCGTTGTAGTTGCTTTTGATTTTAGCCCCCAGTTTGACTTAGGTTTTAGTGTAAAACGTTAGTCAAACTCGTTGTAGTTGCTTTTGATTTTAGCCCCCAGTTTGACTTAGGTTTTAGAGTAAACCGTTAGTCAAACTCGTTGTAGTTGCTTTTGATTTTAGCCCCCAGTTTGACTTAGGTTTTGGAGTAAACCGTTAGTCAAACTTTGTTGTAGCTGTTTCTGATTTTAGCCCCCAGTTTGACTTAGGTTTTAGAGTAAACCGTTAGTCAAACTTGTTGTAGCTGCTTTTGATTTTAGCCCCCAGCGTGCTGATCTTTCGTTTTGACGGCCAAGGTGCAGGAGGAGATGGAGACCAGGTGACTACCGGGCCTACCTTGACACGTTGCATGAGGAGTTGCGTCGTACCGTACAGGAAATGTCTTGTGTTAGCGTCTTTGCATGGATGCCGTTAGGTGGTTGTGGTCGTTGGCTGACCTTGCTTGTAGCTGTACTTTGAGACCTGTAATGTAATGTTAGTTCTGCGAAAACGCGAACCTCGATTGAGATTACGGTTTTCGAAATGCATGAAAATGTTGTTTCAAGAAAATGCATCGTGCTTTATGTGAAAACATGCGTGAAACGTGTTTTGACAAAATGACGTATGAAGTTTGCAAAAAGTGTTTTGATGAAAATGCAATATCAAAATTGTGCTTTTGAAATATGAGTTGCGAAATGTGAGAATTGTAATCTGCGTGAAGCTGAAAGTGTGTTTGAGGATGACGGGTTTTTTGAATATGAAGAATAAAAAAGACGCAAAGCAGGGGTGTAAAACGAGGTGATGTGATACACGGCTGCGTGCTTTCGAGTAAGGGGAGGTGTTTTTAGTGCAAAAAGGGTGTAACTGCCGTGATGGCGAGGGTTTGTGGTCGGGCGATGCGTTGCATGGGAGGGTGGTGTTTTGGGTGTCATAAAAGTCGTTGCCTCCTCCTGTGATCCGTGATACGGGAATGGCAGGGATGTCGAGATTAGCACGTGCAGCTGATGGCGTCGAAGGAACTTTGTTGTAGTTCGTCGTTAACTCTAAGCCCTGGTGACATTGTAGTTTGCTTCATCATTCCTAAGACCTAAGAGGACGTCGGAGGTCGTAGTTTTGTCTTTTGCTCTAGAGACGGAAAATCCAAAATGTAACTACTTTTGACAATCGTTAATGAAATGAACGTTTTCGTTTACGTTTGCCTCGTTTGCTGTTTTGTAAAAAGAGTTATATCCTCGGCTTTTTTAAGCTTTGGATCATGACCTTGCGTTTGTGTTGACTGTGTCTTCGACCTTTTTAAGCTTCAGACGTGTCATTATTGTGTCGACTATGCCCTCGACCTTTTTAAGCTTTGGGCGTGTCGTTTTTGTGTTGAAGATTGCCTGCCTTGAGTGGCAGATGTATATTCTGTGTTGACTATGCCCTCGACCTTTTTAAGCTTTGGGCGCGTCGTTTTTGTGTTGAATGGTGGTCGCGCTTTTTGCAAAGCTGCCTACGTATCCACGTGAGTGGAATCAGACCGGCGTAGTTCAGAGTCGTATTTTGTGTTGAATGTGCACGCCAGGGCATGCCGCCCGTAAATTTGTTTTTGATTTTTGTACAAGGAGTGCACGGTTAAGGGCATGCCGGCCCATGAAATGCTTTTGCTTCTTGCGGAGAAAGTGCACGGTTAAGGGCATGCCACCGTAAATTTGTCTTTGATTTTTGTACAGGGAGTGCACGTTTAAGGGCATGCCGGCCCATGAAATGCTTTTGCTTTTTGTGGAGAAAGCGCACGTTTAAGGGCATGCCGGCCCAGAAATTTATCTTTGATTTTTGTACAGGGAGTGCACGTTTAAGGGCATGCCGGCCCATGAAATGCTTTTGCTTTTTGTGGAGAAAGTGCACGTTTAAGGGCATGCCGGCCCAGGAATTGTGTTTTGTAGAAATGTGCACGTTTAAGGACCCGCCGGTCCAAGAATTGTGTTTTGTAGGGGGGTGCACGTTTAAGGGCATGCCGGCCCGTGAATTGTGTTTAAAGGAAAGGGCGCACGTTTAAGGACATGCCGGTCCAAGAATTGTGTTTGTTTTAAGATGCATGTTTTAAGGACATGCCGGTCCGCGGTACATGTTTAAGGACATGACGGTCCGGGAATTGCGATTTTTAACATTTTGTCTGTTTGCATCTTATAAATACATTGCAGAATGTTTCGTGGGTGCTGGTTGTTTTGTAGTTGGGAAGGGTTTGATACCAGGGTATCGTGCTCAGCCCCCAGCATGAGTATATGCTGGTTTGTTGCGCTGTTTTATGCCAGTGGGCAGTATCTGGGTGTGTGTGGGGGTTTGTTTAGCAGGGATGGAAGGCTAGGTAACGTGTCCGTGGATCCTTGTAGGTCGTAGACATATGCTTCGCATGCTGTGGTGTTGGTGGTGGCTTTGAAGCCTTGAGAGAGGGGTGCGTGGTTGTCTTTTGTGATTGGTAGGAGTATTCCTGCATTATGATCGTGGTGGTTGGACACCTGACTGATTGTGAAGTCTTTTGTGTTTGTGTTTTTTGTGGTGTTATTGACGAGGATGTCGATGCGTAGAGGATTGTCCTTTGGACATGCTTTGCTTAGGTTGCGGGGGTCAGCGTATATTGGGATTTCGCCGTTTTTCTTTGTGGCTGGGATTGTGTTTGATGTCCAGTTAGCATTTTTGTTGGCTTGGACGAGGTGTTATGACTTTTTGTTTGATGGGCTTGATGCCCAACTTTTGTTTGGGTGTGGGTGTAGGTCAAAGTAGGGTGCGTCTTTGTGAGACCAGGTGAAGGTGTTACTGATTTTTGTAAGTAGCTTGGAGGCTGCATATTTTCGTCTGTGCTTAGGGAAATCCACGGCGGTGATTCCCTGGGTTCTTGACGGTTGTTGTATGTTCAGGGACGGAAGGCTGCTTAGGTCCGAGTGACGGGAGGTTGCTTGGGTCCGAAACAAAGGCTCGTAATGTATTTATAGGATGCAATGTTGTTTCGTTTAATGTTATCGCAAACGTTAGAATGTGCAAAGAGAATGTGCAAGAGTAAAGAGGCAAAACGAGGCAAAGTGTAACCGAAAACATTCTTGTCATTAATGTTGATAAAAGCAGTTACATTTGAAAATTGCTCAGACTGTAGAGCTTGGGACAAACCTACAAACTCTAAAATCCTAAACTAGGTCTACTACTTTAGGAATGCAATCGTGTGTCCTGGTGGGCTTAGAAGACCTGGCGTCATGATGACGTGGGACCCTAAACCCTAGGCGTAGATGCTTGAATTGAAACCACCTGCGTCATTGGTGGATTCGTCGATGCTTTCTCAAATGTAGGAGGGTTGCTCGGAAGTTCGAGGCTTTGACGGTGATGATTTCGTTGTCTGCAGGTAGTTTAACCTTTTGGTGCGAGTTGATGCGACGGCTCGGGTAAGCGTGAATCCAGGGCTGCCCAAAGAACATATCAGATGTCGGGGAATGTCCATGACCTGGAATTGATTCCGCTCACGACATGTTCGTCATGACGGACGGTGAGATGATGCCTTTATACTACTGAGCGTGCTGGTCAGATCTTTGCCACGTTAATGCGAGCGAGGAGTGAAGTCGTCTTCGTTCAATCCCAGTTTAGTGGCGGGCGCAAAGCGGGACATTGGTGAAGAACCGTTATCGACGAGGGTAACGGGTAGTGTCATGCCACGGCAATCTACGGTTATGTGGAGTGCGATATTGTGTGCAGCTCCAAAGGGCGGCAGGTCCGCATTAGAAAAAGTTATAGTACCCGGTAGCCAGTCCCGGATGATGTGGCTAACAAATTGCGCCGGAGGCATCTGTCTTGCCACCGGAGTGACCTGTAGGATTCGACGAAGGGCCTTGCGATGCCTGGGTGAATCCTGCAAGAGTTGCCAGGCTGAAGTGCTTGATTTTGTTTTTGGAAGTTGCTTTGGCAGCGTATCCTCGACGCCAGGCCAGGTTGAGGAAACAGGTGGAGCAGCGTCGTCCACGAGTATGCCCTTGTCCTTGTTGTTGTTTGTGAGCCTGGACGGGAACCCTGGTGGTTCTAGAGGAGCTTGGTACATATGTGGGAGGTATGAAACCTCGTCGTCGCTGTCGGACCACCTGATGGGATGTAGATAAGGGACCTGTACGAAGACCCTTTTCTCGTCCGCGGGCCTTGTTTTTGTTTTTGTTTTTGTCTTGTGAATGTACTTAGTGCTGTCGTTGCAGTCGTTGGTATCGCTGCTAACGACATTGACTTCATGGTTGTTTGTGGTAACCGGATGAGAGCACTCGAGAATGGGAAATGTTCCCACAAAGATAGTGCGAGCACGGAGCGCTATCTTTGGTGTGGTGGTTTAGGAGCCGCGTTTGGCTTTTCGATCGTCTTGTTATCGATCATGTCTTGGATTGCATTCTTCAGACGGAAGCAATCCTCGGTGTCATGCCCATTACCCCTGTGGAATTCACAGTAGGCGTTTTGGTTCCATGACCTTGTCTTCTTGTGCTTAGGTGGTATGTTGGTGGGGCTCGGAAGCTGCAGAATGTTCCTCTTCACGAGCTTTTTCAATGCCTTGGAGTAAGACATGTAGAGGGGGACAAAGTGTCGTTGTTTTGACGAGGATGGCCCCGCAGAGGATGACTTAGGTGTAGCGATTGCAGGCTGCGTTGTGAACACAGGTGATGCCGCTAGTGCATCAGAGTTAGCGATCTTGGTGGCTTAGTTTTCTGGATTCGAGATGTCTTTGCCTTTGTGACCACGGCCTGTAGTTTTGGCCGGCTTGTTTTTGCGTATTTTGTCCTCCAAGAATTGAATCCTTTCAGCATGTTGAGTAGATGCCTTGGCGAGGAGTCTAGCGCTCTTCTCGGTCTCGAATCTTTGCATAACGGCCAAATGTTCGAGCTGGGAGGTAAGATTGGTGATCTTGTCGTTGAGCAACTGGATGTGTTCAGCGGTCACGGGTGATTGCAGGTGCGAGGGAGGGGCAACTTCGTTGGTTGGGAGGTTGAAATGGGGATCCATGTTTCTTCTGCGAGCCGTGTATCCGGGGCTTTAAGTGGGTAAACCTGCAAAGCGTTAGACTTTAGTGACTCGAAAATGAAAGAAAAGACTCGATCTCGCATTCGCAACCCAAAATAAAGTGTATAAAGAAATGTGTAGGACTCGACTCGTGTTTTTTAGCTGAAGAGACACGGGAGGCTTTTGAGGTAGAGATAGGTCAACATATCTCTTGTCTCGATGTAAAAAAAGGTTTTGTATGATCACATCTGATTAGCCCTGGTTAGCAGTATGTCGCTTGGGGGCTTATCGTTAGATTGTGATATGAAAAGGAGTCAAAACGAAATAGCGATAGGCTACTTGATTTGAGGATGTTAAAATGAGTAAAAAGCAAGTATTGTTTGCTTTTTACGTGTGGTAGAGGAAGTCGAACCAAAATGACGATAGGTCAGCTGATTCGACATGTAAAGTGACGGTTTCGTGTTTGAACGACCCCGTATTTTGTTTGTTTTTTGAAAAGATGTTTGTTTGGATCGAGATGGCTAGAAAGTCATTCGACCCGAAGTGTTTCAGATGCATAGTGTAAAAGTAATTGTTTTGATTAAAATACCCGAAATGAATTGACATTTTGGGTTCTGCTTTGTGAAAGAATTTTGCGATAAACGAATTATGACGATACGTCAGTCGTATAACTCGTGTATGTTTTGTAAAGGCTCAGAAATGTAGTGATTATTTCTGAGCGAGTTTGAATGTCGCGGCGTGCTGTTTGTCTGGTTCGTTTGACGATAGGTCAATAAACCCGACGTTAATGTTTTTGAAAGCATGACTTTTCAAAAATGTTTGAAAATGTATTTTGAAAAGACGTCTATGAATGCATATGCTTTGAAAATGTTTTGCATGATTTTGTTTTGAAAGACGACTATAGTGAGGGTACTATAACTTCGCATTTGTACGTATAGACATGGGGTTTTTGGCTTAGGGGTAAGGTTCCCTTCGGTCATTCCCGCAACGTTTGTGTAGGGTTATCCGCAAGATCACACACGTCAAAGTGTGGATTCAATACGGGTCCTAGAGCGTCCAAGTTTGACTGTTACGATCGTTTGTACGGATGCCGTACTTGTAATCGTGAAGGGGTGAGAACTCGATTTGTCCAGAATAGTCTCGCTTATGAAGGGAGCGCTATTAGGGGTCGATTCTCGAGGGGTGCATGGCTCGTAAATCCCGGAGGATTTGACTCGAACGTTAAATTGCTCAAACATCGAAAGCGTAATTGTTTTCAAATTTTCAAGCTTTGCCTCTTTGTGTTTTTAAAATAAAAGAAAAAAGTTTATTTTTCCTTAAAAATTAAAAACAGCTCTTCCCCAGCGGAGTCGCCAACTGAAGGTACCTGGATCGGACCCATCTCGACGCCTCGCGCGAGCCTGCTCGAATAGGAGCAAGGCGCTACGCGAGAAAATTTGCGTAAGTGCAATGTAAAATGTGCGAGTTTGCTATGGGGGATATCATTGCTTATTTGCTTGAAAATCGTTTTGAAATTGCATTTGTGCCACCAAATTTAAAGGAATTTGGAACCTTTTCGACACGTCTTAAATCATAAGACGCGGGTCTTAGAATTCAAGGCGCGTCGATACCTATCCTTCTAAGGTTATTGTGAAACCAGAGAGGGTTCGGGGCAAGGTTACTTTTCGAAAGTTTTATCAAAATGTTTAATGAAAAACTGAAATCAAAAAGCCTACGTAAAGTAGTCTCTACTAGCTTGAAAACAAGTGCTTAATTTCGATGTTTGAGCAGATAAAACGCTACGTACAAGTGCGAATATGACTCGATAAAAATGCAAAGTAATGCATGTGAGTCGTTAAAGTTAACGACGTTTTGCTTTAGGAAATATACGAGAAATAATAATTCATTGATTTGAATTAATATAAAACGTTATTTTTCGACTTTTGTCTAATTCTAGTATTTTGAAAACCCTCAGTTTTGCATGTTTAAAAGACTAGTTGAAACGGTACAAGTTAATGTCGAATCCGTGTTTTAGTCGTAATTTAATGCATGCATGAGAATTTGCTTAAGTGTAAAATGTAAAGTCGGTTTGCTTTAGTGACAGTGAGTCGTTTGTTTATGCAATATTGGCGAGGTTTAGACGGATTAGGAATCCGAATTACTACTGGCCAGTATTACGAATACGGGTTCGTTAAACCAATATTGAGTTGGGTTAGTGTAACCCTTGTCCGAGTCTAAAAAGTCTAGTCCGAAGGTAAAATGTTTACCTTAAAACGTAAAGACGGTTTTTAGAAAAAGTGCTAAGTGTGAGTGTAAGAGGGAGAAGTGAATTGTAAGTTGTTAAGGTTGTAAGGGTGGGTATTTATAGAGGCAAGCTCGTACAAAGGCTGAAAAGCATGGAAAAGAGGCAAAAGGAGCCGCCAGTTAACTAGCGGCCTCAAAACAAGGCGCCCGATTGGTGGCGGCTAAACAAGCCGCCAAATCAGCTGGCGGCTAAACAAGCCACTAGTTATTTGGCGGCTCATTTTGAAATTATTTTGTGTTTTGGCGTATGATTTGATATGGGTGATGTTTGTCGGGTGTATGCTTTGGACCAAGGGGTTTCTTGTGTGTGCTTAGAGCTTTGGTCCATTGGACCAAAGTTTGACGTCTTTGGTTTCGTTTTCGTTTCGCGTCTCGGTTTTTGTCGTGTTTTTCGATTTCGGTTTGAAATACGATTGTTTTGTGTTGTATTATTTTGAAGTATCGTAAAATTTGGTTTTACAAAAATGTGACTCGGGAGTCGTGTCGACTCGGCTTGGGTGCGTATTTTGTAGTTTGCGGGTTGTTTTTGTGGGCTGTTTTTGTGGGTTGCTTTTGTGGATTGTTTTTGTGGGTTGTTTTTGTGGGTTGCTTTTGTGGGTTGTTTTTGTGGGCTTGAATAATCGTGTCGTGCTTCGCGGCTTGAAATAGAACGACAAAATTAACGTTCAAATTTACGAAATATGCAAATTTAAATAAATACGTTAAAAACGACTAAAATGTTTTAGACACTTTGTACCGTTTCGTCTATTTATAAAACATGCATAAAAGTCCATTTTCATCATCGGGTTGCTTTTTGGGGGGTACGGATACGGGTATCTACAGTAACCAAATAAGAGGTGGTAGAAAAATAATATTATGTCGAGTAAGGAAATCAGAGGCAGAGTGGTAACTAAATAAAAACGAGTATTAGAGAGCTGACGAAATAAAAGGTTGTAGAAAAATTAAAACGAAATAGGAAGTGGGAAGAAGAAAAGTAGATGAGACAAACTGATAAAAAAGAGAAGTGGTGAAAAAAAAAAGCACAGAATTAAAAGTCAAATGATTAAGGGAAATAAGATTATTTGGGAATGAATAAATAGGTATAAAAGTAAGCTGAAAATAAAAAGTATTGAGTGGTAATGAAAAAATAGGCGGAGTAGAGAAAAAATGGGTAATGAGGAGGAGAAATGGGGAAGGGGAAATGAGTAAGATGAAGGTAGGCGAGTCAAAATATTGTGAAGGAGAAAAATCAAAGGAATAAAAGTATAGTGAAGTATGGACAAGTAAACAAAAAAACCGGTTTTAAACCCGAATTTAAAAAGAGACGGAAACGAATAACTCCCAAAATTCATTTTTTGGGGGCCTATGTAATGAAACTGTTGTCAACGAACAATTACAACTACGGGGTGGATAGAATTTACCCTAAGGAAACAACATATAATGGGACTGCATTTTGCACTTATATTAAATAATGAATTTAACCCACAATTTTATTATTAACGACTGATTAAAAGTAAAAAATTACCATAAATTAACAGAGTTGTGACATTTTAAATGATTATTTTACTTTCACAATTTTATAAATAAGACTTTTTATGCTTCTACTAAATTGATTATGACAAATTGAATTGAACTAATGCGACAGCACTTTTGAACTCAGGTAACCAGTCAAGGCTGTATTTGTGCAGAGACATGAGAGATTATAAAACCAACTTTGGGAGTCTAACTATCAGTCAAAACATTTAGTTAAGTTAGTTTCTTATTGTGAATGGAAAAAAAACATTTTTAGAACTGATTCTAAACATAGATCGGACTGATAATAAAGGATATAATGAAAAGGCAGATGGATAAGAGGTTTTACAAGAGTACCATGAATGGTAAAAAAAAATAAGAAGCGAGAGAAAAATAGGAGGGAAAATAGTAATAGAGAGAAGTAGGAGGAGGAGGATGAGGATAGGAAATCGGGGAAATATGAGTAAGACGAGCATATACGAGAAGAAAAGTGTTGAAAAGGAAAACATTAGGAATGAAATTAAGTGTATTATAAAGAAAGAATAAAGAGTATTAAAAGGAGTAATTAATATTTAGAAGGAGAAGATGTGATAGAGAAATAAGAAGTGGAGGAAGTGAGTATGAGGAGAGTAAGCGAGAAAATGGGGGAAAATGCGTAATAGTAGAGGAGGCGGGTAAAAATATACTGAGAAAGAAAAAGCTCCAAAAATAAGGAGAATAACAGTAGTATGATGAGTAAGGAAAAAGGAGAATGGGGTGCGTTATTATAAGATGTAAGAAAAATATATAACAGAGGATAACTGAAAGGGAAATAGTAAGGAGTGAGAGGAAAATAGTATGTAGGGAGCATAAAGATA
This sequence comes from Dianthus caryophyllus, assembly GCA_023091065.1. NCBI lineage: Eukaryota > Viridiplantae > Streptophyta > Magnoliopsida > Caryophyllales > Caryophyllaceae > Dianthus > Dianthus caryophyllus. Next base: position 36,276,598 of record CM041518.1, on the reverse strand, counting down.
AAAGAAAATGGAAGGGAGTGAGTATGCGTAAGAGGAGATAAAATGTGGTGTAATATACTTAGGAATAAAAAATAGAAAGAATAACAGGAATAAGAGTATTATTAGAGGTCAAGAAAAATAAGGGTATTATAAGGGAGAGAATGAAGAGGTAGATGAGTAAGGACATGTTCTTTCCATCTTAATTCATCTCCTATAAGTTTAACTCTGACATTTAAAACACAAATTTACAAAAAAACAAAAAATAAATTCAACTCTTATAAGTTCAGCTTAACTCTTACAAGTTCAATTTTATAAGCTCAGCTCATATAAGCTGAAAAGAACAGACCTTAAGAGGTGAAAAAATATTACCATGAATAGTAAGGAAATAAGAAGTGATCCAGAATCGAAAGGGCAAAAAGGTAATACAGAGGAGGGGGAAGAGGGGGAGGAGGAGGAGGAGGAGGAGAAGGAAGATAGAGAATTAGAGAAATATGAGTAAAACTCGCGGAGGTAAAGAGAATATGTTGAAAATGAATACATTAGGAATGAGGCCAATATGAGTAGTATAAGTGAGGTAAGGAAAAAACACGCAAATAATTAAGGGAAAAAAAGTGTATTGCAAGGGCTAATGAATAATTCAGAAGAGGAGATGAGATAAGGAAATAAATTCTGAGGGAAATGAGTTAAAAGAAAGTAAGTGAGAAAATGGGGGAGAATAAGTAATAGTAGAGGAAACTAGAAAAAATATACTTCCTCCATTCCGTTTGATTCTATACGTTTGACCAAAACACGGTAATTAAGGTAGAAGAAAATCAAGTGGGGTAGATAATGGAATTACTTAAATACCCCTACTTTATTGTTTGCAAGTGGGTTGAGTGGGTATTAGTGAAGGGTATATTGGTCTTTTAGTTTAATAAAGTAGAGACTAAAATAGAAATGTATAGAATTGATTGGAATTTCCGAAAAAGGAATATGTATAGAATCAAATGGAATGGAGGAAGTACTAATTTTTTTTTTAAAAAAATGGGGACTAGCATAATATGACCGAATAAGGAATAATGAAAAAGGTTGAGAAGTTTGCGTTCTCAAAAGGGGTAAGAAAATAAATAGCGGTGGATAACTAAATGGAAAATGATAAGTAGGGAGTTAGAAGACTTAAGGATAAACAAGTGGGAAAATGGTACGTAAGGAGAATGAAATGAAAGAAAAAGGAGGAAAGTGAGTAACAGGAGATGAGATGAAATGTAAGATAATTAGGAATAAAAAAAAAAAAGAATAACGGGAATAAGAGAATTATGAGAGGAAATGTGTTAAGCGTTAAGCATTGAGGATTAAGGGTTAACAATTAAGGGTTAAGCGTTAACAATCAAGGGTTAAGGGTTAAAGGATAAGGATTAATGGTTAATGGTTAAGGTTTACGGGTTAAGGGAAAAGGGTTAAGTGTTAAACTTTAAGCGTTAAGAGTTATGGGTTAATTGTTAAGAGTTAAGTGTTAAAGATTAATCGTTAAGCGTTAAGGATTAGGGGTTATGGGTTAAGGGTGAAGGGTTAAAGGTTAAGGGTTAAGAGTTAAGTATTAAGGGTTAATTGTTAAGGGTTAAGGGATAAGGATTAACGGTTAAGGGTTATGGGATGAGGGTTAAGGGTTAATAGTTAATATTTAAGAGTAGAGGGTTAAGGATTAAGGTTTAAGGGTTAAGGGTTACGGGTTAAGGGTTAAAGTGTTCAAAACGAAATAACAACACAAATCCCGCCAAACAATAAAAACCGCATTGGGGGACCGCGCGCTAGCGCGCGGTCCAACAACTAGTTGATTAAAAAGGTTTAAAAAATCAATAGAGATGAAATTGTATATTGTGAGAGCAAAAAAGAGTAACGAAAGAAAAAAAAATAAACAAAAAAGGTATATGATGAAAAAATATTCGGTATATGAAAAACACTAATTCTCACGTAACACAAGTCTTACAATATATTTATTGTAAGACCTTCTCAGTGAGGGTGGTTACTCTTTGTTTTTTTTTTTCTTTTTTTTTATTAATAACTTTCATGCGTGACTTACGTTATATTAACGTATGTAAGATCTTACACAATAATTACTCTATGAAAAATCAACACCGCTTCGTATATGAAAAATCACGTTTTTTTAAAACATTTTAAAAATTTCAAATAAACTTCATCTATATTAATTATATATAACAAAAACCACTTAAGAGTACACAAATTTTCCCTCCAATCTTCCCTCCAACTTTTACATATTTTAATCCTTTTTATTTTATTTTATTTTATTTCCTTTTGATTTTGACAGTTAATTAACTGCTTTAAACAAGTCATATAAACGGGTTACATGTTAAACAAATACGCAGTCGGTAAAATACAGTTTGTTGTATTTTGGGTCTAAAAACAGATGTTTATTTAAGTTGCGTTTATATTATTATTACGAAGTATTCTTATTTTAATTTAATATTAAATTCAATTAACAAAATTCAATTAACCATTAACTTATTTTATATATCCCGTGCATTTATGCACGGGTATTATGCTACTCCCTCCATTCAATTCTATTCACAACATTTCACTTTTTCACCTTTGTCGAGGCAAATGTCGGAACGAAAATATCTACAATTTCACTCGATAAAAAAAATCTAAAAATTGGATATAATATTGTACCCATAAAGACGAATCAAACAAGATCACATACGACTATATTTTCATTTATAGATTGTCGGTAATTTCAAAGATTTCCGACATAGTTGAATAGTGTCAATAAAGCTTGAATGGAGTTGAATGGAGTTGAATGGAGGGAGTACTTTTTTTATAAAGAACGTTTTGGACTACATATGAGTGCGACACAACCCGACTCCCCTCACCGCGTCTCCGCCGTCGCAGCCAGTCTAACCCTACCTACCTCCGCCGCTTCCGCCGCCGTCACTCACTCTCTCAGGTGCTTCCACTAATTTTATACTCTCTTCCATTTTTATTTATTTTTATTGTTGACATATAATTAATTAATTAATTTGAATAACTACATATGAATGCATCTCTCGAACTTGATTAAGAATGTGTTAATTTGCAGAACAAATATGCTTAATTTTCGGTGTTAGGGTTTCGTCAATTTGGGAATTTACTTAAATGTTTTGTTGTTGTTTGATTGCATTGTTAGGTTGATTGAATCAATTTTGTTTTTGAATGGATTGATGGTTAGGTTTTAAGATTAAACTTTGTATGCTGTTAACTGATTCTTAATTAATGTACGCGGAATATTAATACGGTTTTTCTATCATGCGTCTGAGGATGTATGACAAAAATTTGTTGGAAGGGAAGAATTAACAGTGATGTTGTATTTGAAATATTGTTGTAGAATCTTTGATCATTATATACAACGAGGTTTGAGTGATTGAGTCGAAGTGATTTATCAGCTTCTTACGATCTTTGTGTGTTTTTTTCTGTTAAGGAAGGCTAAATTGTGAATTATATGACGTTGTAGTCGATTGAGGATTGGAATCACATGGTAGTGCGATGATTACTAGCGTGTAAATTTGATTAAAAAATATTCAATAATTTGGCCATGTAGGTGACCAGTGTATTATAGTGTTGTTTGATCATGTGGCTAAAAGAGGGTTTGAGCAGTGGAACTACTATTGTGTCGAATGTACGACAATTGATACGTTTTTTTAAAGTGTTATGTGATGAATTTAATCTTTGTGATTAGTCGTTAACGTTACCTTGATCTAATAATTTGCTAAATGCTTGAAATAAAAGCAAGGGGGATAACAAGACACTCATCTGTGACGATTCTGTGTCTCTCAAATGTGCGAATGCCCTTATCTACATGAGGACATGAGGTGCATTATTTTTGGAAGCGAATATGTATTCTTCGAATGAAACTCTATGCAAGCTGGCTATCTTTTTAATATCTATTGGCGTATTTAACTATGAGGTTGAAGTGTCGCTAACGGTTGTAATGTTTTGAAATGTCACCTTATCACTCATGATTCTTGGGTTTCGTTATGGAGAAAACAAGTTGTCTCTTCTATTGATTAATTGATCTTAAAAATTTAATATGTGCAGGTTGAATTTTTGAAGCTTGTGCTGTTTAGCAATAGACGTAAGCTTTATGTATATGTAATCTCTCTGCAAGTTTGTTCATTATTTATGTCCCTGCTTTATTCGACTAGAAGATTTTTACGAACATATACTTCACTGGTGTCTAACTATGGTAAATTGGGTGTCCAAGCCTGTAAAAATTCTTCAAGGAAATACATACGTACTCCAGATCGACTTAGAAAGCCATTCAAACAAGGTTTTAGAGATTTGAGTAAAAGGGTCAAACAAGAGAAAAACGATAATGTAGTTCCGAAAGTGTACATGAGAAATGTTGTGAGGGACATTTCAAATATTTTAAGGTATTCTTCATGGGAAACTGCTCAAGAACAGCTTTTGGGGATGAATCTCAAATGGGATTCATTTACCGTCAATCAAGTCCTAAAATCTCACCCACCAATGGAGAAAGCCTGGCTATTTTTTAACTGGGTCTCAAAGGAGAAGAATTATAAGCATGACCAGTATACTTACACGACCATGATTGATATTTTCGGAGAGGCAGGGAGGATAAGTTCGATGAAGTATGTTCTTCAGATCATGCTCGAGAAAGGGATAAAAGTTACTGCCGTTACTTACACTTCAGTTCTCCACTGGCTTTCAAAAAGTGGAGACTTTGATGGGGCCGTTAAAGTATGGGAGGAAATGAAAGCTAATCGTTGTTATCCAACTGTTGTTTCTTATACCGCCTACATGAAGGTTTTGTTTGATAATAACAGAGCTGATGAGGCCACCGATGTTTACAAGGAGATGCTCCAGTGTGGACTTACTCCTACTTGTCATACTTACACTATCTTAATGGTGCATCTCATCACTACAGGTAAGCTGAGTATTATACACTTTCTTTTTGGTGTTACATACGGAGTAATAAAGTTTTCTTGCAGAAAATTATGCTGCTGTTTCGTTAGGCAGATGCTTAATTGTTCGTCTCTAATGGTGGAACCATTAGCATACAACATGTTTGACCTAAAGAATGTACTTAAATGTAATTTACGTGTAAATGCAACTATCATCGATGGCAAATTGAAAGTTTTCCTGATAATAATCTTCCTTAAAAGCTTCTTTTTACGGTACTGTGTCTGCAAGTTTATGCTAGTTTGTGAGTGTATGAGGAAGGCTTGCAATATATCCATTCTGGAACTAGTTGGCAAGAAAACGACAACATAATATCGGAGTGATGTCTCACATATTATTAGGTGCATATTTGTTAGGATTTTTTTTAATCTTCTAGTGAATCATGCAACTTAACATTACAACTTACAAGCATATCATCAGCTTCAAGTGCCCCGCTAATGTAGTTGTGTAGGCTGTTTCTGATGTTATTGTACAAAGGCACAAAGCTAATCTTCAGTTTGTTTCAGGCAAGTTCAAAAAAGCTCTAGACGTATTTACAAAGTTGCAAGATACTGGGGTGCAACCTGATAAAGCTATGTGCAATATTTTGGTGGAGCAATTTAGTAAAGCAAACGAGGCGTGGGCCATCATCCAAATTCTTCATTATATGAAGGAAAATTCCCTTGTTCTACGATACCCCATTTATCTTCAGGCTCATGAAACTCTGAAAATTGCTGGTGAAGATGATATGCTTCTTCGGCAAGTTAATCCTCATATTAATATTGATAAGAGCGTGACATTTGAATTGGAGGATAACCCAACCGATGTCAACTCTGTCATAGACACGGGGCTCTTAAAAGTTTTTCTGAGAAAGAAGAATTTTGCTGCCGTCGACCGCCTATTTGCTGGAATGTTATCCCATAATAAGTCTTTGCCCTCTGAACTTGTCTCAGAAATTATCGAGACCAATTGCTATCATGGCAGGACAGATGCTGCATTGTTGGCTGTTGAATACAGTAAAAATAAGGTTATTGAAATTAACCATGTTGCCTATCTTTCACTAATTGGGGTTTTTATCCGAGCAAGTGAATTTTCAAGGATCTTGCCAGTGGTAGAGCAAATGGCTGACTTTAAATTATTTCTTGAACCGGCATTTGCTGCGTCTTTGATTTATAAACTTGGTCAAGTGAGAGAGCTAGATATTGCTATGAGTATATTCAACTTTTTGCCTGAGGAGTATAAAAGCACGTGTGCGCACACTGCATTAATTGATGCCTGCTTCTCAGCTGGATATCCAAATAGAGGTGTTGAAACATTTCGAGCTATGAAAAGGAAAAAAATCGATTGCGCGTTAGCAACATACACGATTCTCATAAGGGGTCTTGAAATGTGTGGCCAAGCTGATGAAGCAAGATTATACCGAAGGGAGAAGAGAAGTTTGGAGTCGAAATATAATCATTCGGATAATGTTCATATGGAGGTGAACATATGTGATTCTTTATTTTCAGGGTACATGGTGTTATGAAACAGCAAGAGGAACGTGTCATCGCGATCGATTTTCTTGCTGCGTATTTGATTCATACTCTACTACTTATCATACTCTACTACTTATCATATTTGCCCCCCTCATAAAAGAAAAACTGTGACTCTGGCCGCCCACATATAATTTTGATCGAAATCGTTTCCGTTGTGATGCGTTTGGTTGGCATTGCAATCACGTTTTACATCAACGCTACGACATGCAAGTATCAATATTTATGATACATTGATATCATGTGTCATATCAATTTTCCATTCATCAGTGGAGGCTAAACTTTGCTGCATGATCAATTCTCTATCCAACAGCACTATGATTCATCTAGACAAATATCGAGCTTGATCAATAGCCACTTAGGATTTCGGCCACGAGAAAACTTTTGTGTTGCTTCCTTCACCAAACTTTTATGTTTGATAAGGGCGAAGCTTGTCGATAGAGTTCAGAATTCGATGGAAGAAGTCGAGTAAGTGATGTTTTTTTTAATAATTTATAATCAATTATGTAAATGGCATGTAAACCTGATCTGAATGACTCAGAGCTGATCCCAATTAGCTGACTATAGCACAGTTTAAGTGATGAAATCTAGCTGTCTGTTGTCATCTTTTTTGTTTCGATTTGCTGAGCAGTCTGTGCACCATGTTTACATGGTTTTCGGCTCCAAATTTTCTCGGCTTTACTGTTTACAGTCCTTGAACACTTAACACTTTGTCCTGTGCTAGGTACGAGGGACATAGGATCGACGAAATTGGACACCACGAGACTGCATTATGATTGGCGTGACTGAAAAGCGAATATGGCGTGTGATTCCACGGAGCAAAGTGCAGTTTAGGTACGCTTAAAGTTTCAGTTTTATGTGAAAATGGTATCAAATGTCAGCATGCATTACAAGGGGTATGGAACTGATTAGTAAAAGCCAAAATATCTATGATATGAAATGCATGAATAAGTTGATCCCTAATTCCGTTCGCTCGTTGGAATCATAGTGCACACACTTTTGGCATGATTTTTGGCTTTTTGGCTTCACTATTGGTGTTGACTGAGTATTTTCTATTAGATGATTGGTTAGTCTCCAGTAAAAGCGTCTTATATTAGTCTTTTTTTACACATAAACAAAAAGAAAAGAGAAGAAACTAAAATAAACAAATTAATAAATAATAAAGTCTATTTGATGATTGGTTGATCTCCTTCGAGATCATTTGTCTCATCGATCAATTTAAAACATAGGAGAGCGAAAATTAATTTAAACTTACGGCCTATTGTCCATGGTACTTTTGTGCTAACTACTCATTCTCTTCGTGAATATAACAATTTTTTTATAGTATTTTTTTTTTTTTTGGTATTTATTATCCTATTAATATTAATACGGTCTTATGTACGTCTTTTTTTTTTTTTTGCTATGAAAAGAGAGGGTGGTTAGGACGGAAATACATGGGATAATATTTTGTAATTCTTATGTTCGAATTCCCCTCTCCCAAATATCTTGACTCTCAACCTTTTGCCTTTCTTCCATCATATAAAAAATGAGATGACAAATAAAATAACACAGGCCAATTTTTATTAAGTATTATTTTTATTTTATTTTATTTTATTTTATTTTTGTTGCATATTTTGGTTGTCTTGTTTTCATTTGTTTACATCTTATTTTAAACCAAATATAAAGAAATCATTTTTCTAAGGCAATTATTATATTTTGATCATGTTATGATCCAAAACCATCAATCATATCTTTTTTTTCCCCTTTATCTATGTTTATAAACCAAATTTTATTTTCTACATCAATATGTAGTCGATTTACTTTAATCTACAAAATAAAAGCTTAAACAAGTGACGGAAACAGAGGAACTATATAAATGTTTCAATACACTCAAGTTTGATGCATTCAAAACTTCCACACCCACCAAAAACAAAGCTATGTCTTCCTAACATCAGTCATTCATTGTTCTAAATTTGTTTTCGTATCATAACACCAAAAATGGCCTTAAAAAAAACCATAGCTCAACAAATATTCTACCTCTCTAGATTCTCAACACCAACCCTACACCGCAACACCCTAGCCAAACCCGAACTCCACCTTCCAAACCCGACCCGGCCCGATCAAACCCCATACCCGACCCGCCACCCTCTCCACCAATCCGCCTCTACTGAGTCTACCCTGCCGTATCCGGCAACAATGCGGCTTTTTCCGATGACCCGACCTGAACCAAAACGGGTCTTGAACTCGGAGGCGAGGGAGGTGTTGAGGGCGACACGAACGAAGAATGTGAAGGAGAAACTGAGAGATGAAGGAAGAGAATGGGTAATGTGTGAGGAATTTGTTGAGATGATTCAGGAGTTTTGTGGTGGTGATAAAAATGAAGCCTTATATTTAGTGAAAATATTGGATGAAAGTGGTGGTGTTATTGTTATGGCTAATTATGTTTTTTTACACCCTCACAAGGTTGGTAATCCCCTTTGTTTATTTAATTTCAACAATCATTGCCGTACGACGTATTAATTTGCGACTAAAAGGTGATTATGACAAGTATTAAGGTGGTCACGTTTTAGTTAAACAGTCATGCGATTTTCGTATGCATGCAACACATGACTGTATTTTTTGTCCATTTTTGCTGAGTAAAAGACAGGTTTAGGTCATAATACAATAAATGATTGCACAAGTAAGGGACGTGGTGACCGCTACGGTAACTATAAAGTGTTGGTATGAAAATAGTGACGATAAAATATGAACAAAGTGATATTGTATGTGATACTCCGTAATTGATAGTAAAACCGTCAATGTTTATGAACTATTGATACTGAATTTGAGATTTTTTTTAAGTATCGAAAACTGATGGAGTTTATTATGTGCGCTTTAATTTGGTTTGATGATGAACAAGGAATTAGAACATCGATACGCCAGATCTTAAGGGTTCGCACACATAAGTGTGAACTGATGAGTGATGACATCTTTATTATCTTTGTTCTACAAATTTAGTCCATTTATTTCTCTTCAATTGTTATCTACATTGGAGAATAATTTACCCGAATCCAGGAACAATTTTTCTAAACGTAAATAAAACTAAACAATAGAAATGGAAAATTTGAGAGTTTTTGTAGAAGTCTCTAATTTTATAACAAAGAGAATGTTGAGTATAACAATCCAATACTCACATCGATGAGGCATAAAAGTCTCATCTACTTTATAAGATAAGTACTCGTATAACTGGTCTTACACAAATTCTTATTTAAGATGGGTATATCCGTCTTAAATTAAGACGGATCAAGTATTATGAATAAGACAAAAGACAAGTGGATAAACTCGTTTTTCTACTTGATATCGGTTTTTACTTGTCAATAATTTGGCAACATGATACGAGTTTTAGCGTGTGAATATTATTAATTTGTTGATGTCATGCAAATTTGGAATCATATAATGTGTGGTTGAATACTTCAGATGCATTCATCAACCAAATTTTGCCTGATTTTTTCCAATTGAAAATAAACTGGTCGATTCATGTGTTGGCAATTTGATTAATCAGATACGTGTCAATTTGTCGACGTAAACGGTAAACTAATAGGATGATAGGTGTAGGTTAAGACTATTGTTTACCCGAAAACTTTTTTTCCAAACTGCTTTATTACAGGTAGCTAAAGCCATACATAGCCTAGTTGCACCTCCCATGTCCACGGACTGTAATGACCCGCGAAGGGAGGAGTTGGAGCAAATGGAGGAGCAAAAGGCCGAGATTGACCGAAAGGCGGATGCATTAGTTCGTCGAGAACTATGGTTAGGGTTAGGCTACATGGTTGTCCAAACCGTCGCCTTCATGAGGCTCACGTTTTGGGAACTGTCCTGGGATGTGATGGAACCCATCTGCTTCTACGTGACATCGATTTATTTCATGCTTGGTTATACATTCTTCATTCGAACATCGAAGGAGCCTTCCTTTGAAGGCTTCTTCAAAAGCCGCTTTAATGCTAAGCAAAAGCGGCTAATGAAGGCCCTTGAGTTCAACCTCGAGAGGTATAATGAACTGAGGAAAGTTTTAAACCCTCGAACTCAGGCTTCTTTGTTCTCGGTTGCTGATTCGAAGTTGATTAAATATGGTGGTAGCCATCATGGCAATTAGTGAGTTCGACAAAGAATGAAGTCAGTTAATTTCGCAACTGTAATCGTACATGTTATGGCCAGTGTAAATATGCAAACATCATTTTTCAAGTCACCATACATATTCCATGTACGGACTACGGAGTATATTTTTACGTGTGGGAGAAAGTATCTTGATGTAAAAATGGGTTTAAATATAGATGTAAACGTAAAAATGGATTTAAAAAGATAACGTGTTATAGAATAAGCTAGACTTAATATGAGATCAGATTAAACATTCTCCCGTATGTTTAGAACTTTTTTGTCGATCTTGATAGCTTGATATAATTGTCTTACACGGAGCAATAAGTCAAATTATGAGAATAAGATAACTAACTGATTGTATTCATGTGAGAGGTCGTACGATAAAAATGTCCGTTTCATACGAATTTTTGTGAATATCTTATGCGTTACGCTCCTATAGTAATTTGTTTAAATTAAAAATAATTGAAAATTTTGGGCCGTTGGATTGAAAGAATACACTTTTTGGGCTTTGTGGACCAATCAAACGTTTTACGTTGTCGACGAATAATGTTAGGTATGAATTGCTGCGGTAAATAATGTAGTTAAAGATTACTCCGTACTTAATACGATAGTAAAGTGTTGGTGGGTAATACACTAATACGATAGGAAAGTCAAGAGTAGACAAAACCAAAGAAAAATGCTCGTAAATGATGATTATAAGCATATTTTATTAAATTATTCAATTTATTGTGTAATTATTGATTTATTGTCGAGATATAATTCTTTTATCGTAGATATCTTAATCACCCGCTGTAAATGATGATTTGGTTTTAGAGGCTACGTAAAAATGAAATGTTGACACGTGATGACGAGAAGTATTGGCTTGCCGCCTTGCCTACATGCTATAAATTTTTTATATATGGTTACATTTTGTATAAAACAACGTTTCACGCATAGGAAAAAAGACAGGTCAATTATTTATATCAATTGTCTTTGGTGAGACGGTATCACAATAACGATAGTTATTGGGTTGTTCATGTAGTTTTTCTTTAATATCTATTATGTAAAAGGTCTGACTAGAAAACCTACCGATTTAAATTTTTTGTTTTTAGAGTGTTAAGATTATTAAAGAGGGTAAATCTCTAGATAAAATAACTATGTCACAATAAGTTTAATTATATAAGAATAATTAACTACTCCGTCAATTTTTATTTTATTTTATTTAACTTACTACGGGGTATAAGTAATATACTCCCTCCATTCAAAACCAAAATGCACTAGTTTTAAGAAAACGATTATATAATATTAAAATAATAATAGTGGGGAAAAGATATTAGTATTTAATGTTATTTGTAGTGTATATGTGGACCCTATTAATATAATAGTGTTATTTATATAGACAAAAAAATGTATAATTTAAATTTGAATGGATCAAAAAAAAAAACGTAATTGATTTTTCGTATACGAGATTTACTCATATTGTATACTTTTTTCATTTTTTTTCCAACCTTACCCTTTTTTACTCACATTGTATATAAAATTCTCTCTTTCTATTTTCTAATTTTTTTTTAATCCAAATTCAATCAATGTTCAAATCCTCCATTATAATCTCCGATAATCAAATTAATGCAATAATAATCGTTTCCAAGTTCAATTTTGTGATTAAATTATCGAATTTCATTAAGTTTTAATTAGATTTAGTTTAAAATTGAAATTAAGGTTTGTATAGGGAGAGAGTTGGGGCGGCCGCGACGGAAGGATGTGATAGAATGACCATCGGTGAGCGTCGCAAGTCGGCCGGTAACGGTGCTAGCGGGAGGTGGCAGTTGTACATGGATGGAGGCTGACTTTTTTTTTCTTTTTAATTTTTTGGTTGGTTACATAGGTTCTTTTTCTTTCTCTTTTTCTGTATGTTAGAAAAATAAGATGAAAAGAGTATACAATGGAAGTAAAATTCGTATACGAAAAATCATTACCAAAAAAAATAGGTGCAATTTAAAATTGAATAGAGGAAATATGTAATACTTCCTCCATTCCATTTGATTCTATACATATTCCTTTTTTGGAAATTCCAATCAATTCTATACATTTCTATTTTAGTCTCTACTTTATTAAACTAAAAGACCAATATACCCTTCACTAATACCCACTCAACCCACTTGCAAACAATAAAGTAGGGGTATTTAAGTAATTCCATTATCTACCCCACTTGATTTTCTTCTACCTTAATTACCGTGTTTTGGTCAAACGTATAGAATCAAACGGAATGGATGAAGTATTGAAGAATTTCAGATCGCAAATTTCAACAATTCGAAACTACGGAGAAGTCTTCGTGGTTCCGATGTATTTGTTCCTCTTTTAGCCATGTGTTCATCTTCTAAAGGGGAAATTTCCAGAAAACCCTAATTTCTTTCAATTTTTTTTCTCATCCAATTTGCTTAAACCTCTCTCAATTTTCCTCCCAATTTTTGAAAATTTTCTAATTCCTTCTTTTCGATTTTGAACTCTATTTATCAGGTCAGTTTTTTTTTTTTTCCTTCTTTTTTCTCATCTCACCTTCGTGTTTACTCATTTGGCGCATCTGATGAGTTTAACTTATCTTTCGACTGCTTTGAAAATTGATCAATTATTATTTATTTTTTTCTTTTTTTTTGGTGTAATTTGGGGTTTATGGTTTCGTTGTATGGTGTTTGATTTAAACTCTATGATCTATTGATTCGTCGTTAACCTTTCAGTACTTGATTGCATTGAAAATTGATCAATTTGTTTGTGTATGATTTGGGAATTAGGGTTTAGTATATGCTATTTGATTTAGTTTATATGATTGATTAATTTGTAGTTAATCATTCGACTTTATGCATTAAAAGTTGATCATCCTTTTTAGGGGATTAGGGTTTAGCTTGTGCTGTTTGATTTCGTTTACATGATTGTTTGATTCGTTAATTTTTCAACATTCATTTGCTTTGAAAATTAGTTATTTTTTTGTGTGTATGATTTGGGGATTAGAGTTTTGTCGTATTCTTTTTGATTTAGCTTATATGATTGATTGAGATTAATATATCAGTTTAGTTACATTAAAAGTTGATCAATTTCGGTTTTTTTTTTTCCCTTCAATTTGGGGACTAGAATTTTGTACTATGCTATCTGATTTAGCTTCTTTAAGTGATTAATTCATCATTAAACTGTCAATGTTACACGTGGTTTGATGTAGTTATATGATTGATTGATTCATCATTCAGCTTTCAATTGCTTTGAAAGTTGATTATTTTGTTTTTTGAAAATGTAATTTAGGAATCACTGTTCTGTTGTTTGATAACTATGGGAACTGGGTTTGAGGAATCAAGAACAAAAACAGTGGATGAAACTTTTGCTGCAAGTTCAAGTGATGGAGGATCGAATAACAATAACAATGAAGCCGGTGATTTCGAGTGTAATATATGCTTCGATTTAGCGCAAGACCCCATTGTTACTCTATGTGGCCATCTATTTTGTTGGCCTTGTTTGTATAGATGGCTTCATTACCATTCACAATCACAAGAATGCCCTGTCTGTAAGGCCCTTGTCCAAGAAAACAAACTTGTTCCCCTTTATGGTAGGGGAAAATCAACATCTGATCCTCGTACGAGACCAATCCCGGGTTTTGAGGTCCCTAATCGCCCTGCGGGGCAAAGGCCTGAGACTGCTCCGCCTATGACTGCACGGGAGCAGCGCTATTTGCCGAATTTCGGAAATTTTGGGTTTGGGTTATTAGGGGGGTTTATGCCCATGACGACTGCGAGGTTTGGGAACATAACCATGTCTGCTGGGCTTGGCGGGTTGTTCCCGGGAATGATGAGTTTTCAGTTTGGTGGATTTCCTGATAGTTCGATGTATGGAGCTGGTCATGCACATGGATTCCAGAATGGGTTTCCGCAGCCGGTTCACGGTCACGGAATGCACCATGTACATGGTCATGGGTTTCAAAATCATCCGCAGGGTCCGAGTCAAAGACAAGATGTTCTTCTCAAAAATTTGCTAGTGATAATTGGATTTCTTGTGCTGCTTAGTTTCATTTTCACCTGAGGATGAAAATTGTTTGGTGAACATCGGCCTGGTAATTGTTTAGCTTTTAACATTTCCTAATGTTGTACAAGTTATACTGTTATAGCCCATTTTGTGTGGTCTACTGAGATTGAGAAGTTGTTTATAAAATGGGATGTCAGGGGTCTGTTAAGTCATTCTGTGCTTGTTATAACTTGACGAGATTTGTTTGCATTTGCATTTGGTTTGTTTTTAACCAAGTTTGTAAAAGTTTGGTAATTATTGCTATACGATGAACTTTTGTTGGGGAGAGAATCCTTTCCTCTCTTCTATTATTATAATGTTAGGAACTTTTGCTGCTGTATAAAATCTATCTTTTCTGAGGATGTCGACACCGGTAGAGGTGGAGCGTTGATCCTCTTCTTATGATCTCTGTGTCTAATTTGGCATGCTAAATTGCTGATAGTGATTGGGACCTACGTATATTTAGATTTTGGAAAAAGACACCTTCTTGAACCTGGGAGGGTTATTGATTGCATTCTGTAATCTGTATGATAATGTTTATGGGCAGTTTGGCAGCTTCTTCGATGTCTTTTCTCGCGAAACAAAAGTTCTTTCAGAATCAACTTGGGCTGCTCGCAAATTGGATGTTGGCTCTCGTTTTTAAAAAGTATCTGTCTTTAGTATCTTTTTGAGTACATGAACGTTCTGATTTGGTGTTACATTGTAGTATATTTTGGCCAACTGATGAAGGTCCCCCTTTTAGCAGTCATCGTACAACTTACCATTTTATCTGCTTAACTTTGTTTCTCTGTGTGTGAGAAGAAAGAGGCAGGGGTCACTTGTCGGCAGTCCTAATAGCAAACGAATAATGTCATGAAGAGAAGCTATAAAAAAAACAGAAGTTGTGGTGCTTCTTCGTAGCGTTAGGCAGTTAGGCTATCTTTATCCTTCAGACTTGACCTGAGTCTTAGATTGTATCCTCTTGAGAATTTTGTGGCATCTACCTTTCTTGTATGTACTATGTAAAAATCTTAGGTTTGGTCATGGAGATCGAACGCATGTTTAGACATCTGTGTTTCTTCCTTCCCTTGTGTTGGCCTTCTACAATTCTTGCAAATACTCATTAAATTAGTGTTTATTGTGAGATTATGGTTAGAAATTGATCATTTTTTATTTTTTCGTGTAATTCGGGGATTATGGTTTTGTTATATGCTGTTTGATTTAGTCTATGTGCTCCATTGATTTATCATGACATGAATCTTTCAATACTTATTTGCTTTGAAAATTGATCAATTTTTTTTCTTTTTTGTATTATTTGAGGATTTAGGTTCAGTATATGCTGTATGATTTCATTTATATGACTAGTTGTTTCATCGTTAAATCTTTCATTGTTCAATTGCATTGAAAGTTGATCGTTCTTTTGTGTATAACTTGGGGATTAGGGTTTTGTCATATGCTGTTTGATTTCATATACATTATTGATTGATTCGTCGTGACTCTTTCAATGTTCAATTGCATTGAAAGTTGATAATTTCTTTTTGTGTATAATTGGGGATGCGGGTTTTGTTATATATTCTGTTATTTAGCTTATATGATTGATTGATCCATCGTTAATATTTCAACGTTGAGTTGCATTGACATTGATCAATTTCTATTTTCTATTTGCATAATTTGTAGATTAGGGTCATGGGTTTAATCACCCGCAGGGTTCGAGTCGAGGATAAGATGTTCTCTTTATATCCGCAGTCCGCTGTTCTCTTCATATTTCAAATTTTGGACTTCTACAGTTCTACTATTGTTTATTGTTATTATTTGTCTTTCTGAAGATTACGAGCCAAGTATCGTCTTGATCCTGATTGTACAACTTATCTGTCTAAAATTATCTGCTGTTAGTGATTGTGAACTACTTGAACTTTGGAGGTCTGTTAGTTTTGCTCTAAAACCTGTATGGGTACTCTGTGTAAGCAGTTCAACCGGTTCTTAGAAGTCTTTTCAGAAGGCTTTTAGTGGATTATCCCTGATTTCGATACTGTCCATGTACACAAGGCTGGAATTCATGATGTTTTGCTTCAATCGTGGCACGGGTCTAAATGTCTCTGTTTTTACTTGTCTTGTTGAGTTCATTAACATTGTGGTTTGGTGTTAATAGGAGATATTGGGTAATTCATGATTCATGAATAAAGGCAATGCATTTTCGTCAATCCTTTGAAATTGTTGAGTTAGTGATTGACTCCCGTAGTAAAAGGGTCTCGGTTACTTTGAATTTAACTTGGATGCATTTAGGGGTAGATTTTCGTCTAATGGTAAAAATGAACTTGAGGATGTAAGTTGTTTATGAAGTAAGATGGTAGTATGCTGTTTCCGTATGTTTTTGTTATTTATCGATGACATTTTGGAGTCTGGCAGCATGACACTATCATCTGGAATTCAGGCTCATTTTACATATGCATTTGCATCGTTTTTAACCAAGTTTTGTATGACTCCTGTAATTTGTTTTACATGGTTATGTTGTCCACTCTTGTCTTTAGCAATTACGGACATTTGGTTCCCATTAGTGATCAAAAATAGGAACCACTTGAACTTAAGGTTTATTGACGGTGCTCGGAAACCTGTCTGGTGCAGTCAGATCACAGCGGCTGGTTCAGCTAAACATTAGATGTTTCTCCTTTGGGTTCTAGTTGATTTTTGCTGTGTTTTCCTGACTTCTCTCGACTTCACGAATTTGTTTTGCGATGCAAAACAGTTTGGCCTTGGATTGGAGTGTATTGGATGTTGGCTTTTGGATTTTCGGTAATGAGTCTCACGAAAAAAACTACTACTGCTGGAGTCGCCTTTATAATTTAATTTTTGGCTATTTTAGAATAGTTTCAGTACATCCCTCAGGCATCAAATGCTCCTAGATTCTTTAGTATTTAAGGCTGCTTACAATTTTCTGTTGACTACATTTGATAACCACGTATGCTTGGTTGGTTGTATTCTTTACACTCAGATGATGTTGTGTTCGATATTTTGTCTGTGTAGTGAGAGTTGCCGAGTATAAATTGTTAGGGCGTGCCCGTTTATGCTCCATAGGTATTGGCATTTTGTACGAGGGAGCTATAGGCTTGTCATTTTTTGACTTTGAAATAGTAAGAAGTGGTGATTTGTAAAGCTTTGTGAAATTCACATTGTTTACTACGAAGTTGCAGTTATCGCACAATGTGTATTTTCGGGCCAATCTGAAACACCGTAAATGTATGGTAATTTATGCGAAGTGTGTTACAATCGAAAAGGCAACTTTATTATCAGCACACCGTGTATTGTTTATGCCCGTCCTAGGTTTGCTGATGTAGTGTGTAATGCTCTGCATCAGTAAAACCTACTGATATTGTGCATTTAAACCTTGCTATGAAATAATCTGTTTACTTTTTTTTTTTTTTTTTTGCAACACAGAGATCAACTTTTTATGTTTTTTTTTTTTTTATTTATTTTTGTTTTCATATGATGCTTTCTAGACCCATAATTCATCCATTAATTAATGTTACTAAGAAACGTGCAACTAAAACATGTACGTATGGCCATATTAATGGAGATAACTGTGTTGGGCTCTTACTACTTGTTGGTGGAGTATACTCCGTAGTAGATTGGGTATGAAGTTCATTGACGACATCTATAAGGCTATAAGCTTCGGAGGGATCATCGAGACATATATGTTGATGAGTGACGAGAGTTGAACGTACTTACTCTAGAAACAAAAAGTGGTAAGCAAGACAACAAAATCTCCTACATTTTAGCGATCTAACCGGTAAGATCGATAAAGAAGACGTTCGGCACTTTGGCCCATGGGGTTGATAGATCTGCGTCTTGTTCTCGGTTGCTAATGATACTTCCTGTAGGTGGCCAAGGACTTGGCTCCATACTTGACGGGGAAAGTGAAACAAAAAAATTCCATTATACTTCCTCCGTTTCACAATGATAGTCCCGCTTTGACTTTACGCGGTCTCCAACGCTCCGCTTCGACCATGTTTTTCATCGCTTATATACGATTTTATTGGGGTGAAAATTAAATTTTGTGAAAGGTATTTTGACAACAAATGTAAATATCTAAGTATCGTATAACGATTATTTATATATTTTAAGTTATATACGGTCAAAGTTTTAAATTTTTGACTTTTTAAAAGTGAAACGGGACTATCATTGTGGAACGGAGGAAGTATTATGGAAGATTATTCAAAAGTACAAAGCAAAAACTAAACACACATCAAATATCGTAAACACACGAATGTAGAACGTACTGCCATATCCAATGATACTAGTTATCAAATCCTTATCAACAAAACCCCAGTTGACTCTCTCAGATTACAAGAGCAAATCTTCTTATAGTTGTTTGTTGGCTGAAAAAAAAAAAAAAAAAAAAGGAAAAATCAGAGCTCAAAAGTATCGTTGTATGATTTGGATTCCCATGATGATGCAGTTGGTATATTCGAGTTGCGAGTGTTATAAGGCGACGAGTGCTGTGATTGAGCAGTAGAGCAGGAGTTGAGCTCGTGGACAATTTTCGACGTCGTTGGCCTCAGAGCACCGTCTTCTTTAACACATTGTAAACCCAACTCTATACATTTCATAACTTCATCCCTTGAATATGCTGTTTTCAACAGTGGATCTACGATATCCAATGGTTTGTATTTTGCCCAACATTGCTGTGCCTGAGGATTACAGTTACAATCAATCAGCAAAAACACATATCACATACGTTAATTACTCTCCTATATGGTCTTTAAATATTACACCCACCAATTGTAAAATAAAATAAATAACGAAATAGCCTGTTAGGGTGTAAGCACAAGTCACACATCGGTGGAGAAAGTGTCCACCAAATATAATAGTATGATGTCTTTTCGGGAAGGAGCCCAATAATAAATCCATGAGGGCTTAACCCAAAGCGGACAATATTGTATTATTATGAACAATAGACACCGATGCAGCAGGTGTAACATCAGTCGTTAGCGCTTTCTTACAACATATTATCGTAGCGTTAATAAAACTGATGTTGTGCTTCCAACCATTGGCTTAAGCTTTTGGTTGACGTTAAGATGGTCTCTGACATGGTATTATAGTACAGTTGATGATCTCGATCCTCCGTTACACCAACCGTCGATTTAAACTTTTTGTTGAAATGTTTTCCGACAATTTCCACCATTACTCTCCTTGAATGGAAAGAAAGTGTTCCAAAATATAAAACTTACGTAAGGCAAAAGACTTTTTTGGTTGTCGCCATTATTGATTCTTCTGCCACTAACAGTCTCCAAGATAACCACACCTAGGGCATACACGTCTGATTTTACTGAGAACCGCCCCAAATATAAGTACTCTGGGGCCATATACCCGCTGTGATTTAGAAAGACACAAGAAGTAAGAAATATGATGGATATGAACTCAACTAAAAGTATACATTTCCACATCTGGTCATAATTAACCAAAAAAATTAAACTGATAGTTGAAGGTTTAAGATCAGTTTTATACTCTAACATATTCCTTACATGAATGTCTATTGGGTTTGAGTTGGTACCTGATAGTAGTCGCTTTAGTGAGAAGTATTCTAAAAATTTAAAGTTTAAAGTCAAAGAGTAATGCTTACATAAAACCAATCATGTCGTATCATGTATACATAATTAAAGTGGTTGAGAGATATTGAAGTAGGTCTAAATTGAACCTTAAATTATGGGTGTTGTTCAACTGTACTCGACTTCAATTGACATTTACAATTTTACCCTTCTCATTTACCCATCTTTTCTTTTTCCTCTCTTCTCTCTCTAATAACCCCTCCAAAACAAAACAATAACAATAATAGTGAGAAATGAGAATAATCATAATTACGATTATAATAATATCAGCAATGATAATTAATTTCAATAGTAATTGTGTACTCCGTATAATAATAACAGTCATGATTACAATAATGCTAATAACAAAACTATAATTTTTTTTTACTTAGCTTAAAACTTGAACGTATTTAATTTAACCCTACTAATAAATACTCCGTATGACCTTAATCAATAATATCAAATGGGAAAAGTAATAAGAAATAACCGTTTTTAACCAAATAAAAGTTAAAGACGAGCCTCCTGATGCATAAAAAGTCAAATTTAGGATAACAATGACCACTATTGAGTATAATGTGACCGATGTTGAGAGGTATTAAAATGATCACGTTTTTGTCAATAATGATCACGACTAGCCTAAATGTGGTCACATTCTATATATCTGTAAACTTGTTTTTCACTTTATTAGCGAAAGGCGGTCTTTTCCAAGACTAGCACTATCAAATGAACTTAAAATGGCTGGGTTTAAATACATATGTAAATTTCAATAATTGGCTAATTATGATAAAAACATATAGCTAGGCTAGGTAGATAGATCAGTAAATAAAGCTAAAACTTACCGGGTGCCAACAATTCTACTCAGATTCAGATGAGTTTCTCCATCCTCGCAAATTCTTGCTGTTCCGAAATCTGATATTTTAGGGTTCATATCGGCGTCCAACAAAATATTTCCGGATTTGAGATCACGATGCATAGTTTGAGTAGGCGAGTCTTCATGTAGATACATCATTCCTTTAGCAACGCCCTTGATAATTTTAAAACGACATGACCAGTTCAATTCTTTACGTTTTATATCATCTGCACACACAATTACGTTTAAGTTGAACGGAGATTATTAAATCGACAAAGATTCAATTGATTTTTAGGACATAATACTCAATTAGTCCATGGTACTCCTTACCAAATAAGAAGTAGTCGAGACTCTTGTTGGTCACAAATTCGTAGACTAATAATACTTCATCCTCAGCATTGCAAAATCCTAAAAGCCTAACAAGATTTCTGTGTCGAAGCTTAGCCAATATTGAAATCTCGTTTCGAAATTCTCTATCTCCTTGGTTAGATGATGAAATGATTGCTAGCCTCTTCACAGCTATTCGTTGTCCATTTGATAAGATGCCCTGCATACAAGTACGAGATCACTAAATAAAGAGTAATTCTACCCTGAGTTGGAGCGTCTTAAAATAAATAGAGGCTCAAAAATGAGGCCTAAATATGAATATACAAGTGTGCATTTATCAAAGTTTGTATTAAATTTCATCAATAAAGCTTATAATTTCGCTGTGTAAAATCAGATGCCGGTTCCCTCGCACATAATTGCACGGGGTGTTAGACGACGCCCCTAACTGTGTGACCGTTGTATGTGTACTAATCAACACCTCATCACCTAACTCATGTGTCATTAAGGTGTGGGTAATTAGCAGTATCCTATAGTACTCACTTTTAGGCTCGTTTATAACTGATGAGGCATGTATTACTTCCGAATACAATCATATACTAAGTTAACTAAAAGAGAAGAGCATCTCCACCATAAGGAGGAGACCGTCACCGGATGGTCTTAAGGACCGCCAAACCTATGGTTTCGCGAACCGTGACCTTACATCCCAAGCCTTGAAGTCAGGGCTAGTTCGCCGGTCCGAATCCCATGTGGCAAACCGACAGTCTAGGATGGCTTCACTAGAGAACAACAGAGTAAACTATAAATAAGAGAAGAAAACCCTAAAAAAGGATTCATTCACAATATTCACAAAAAGGTGAACACTACTTAATCTCTTTAAGCTCATTTATTACTCTCACTGAAAAAGAACTGATTAAGCATCAGGTCAGTGCACGAGCACGACAAGAGAAAGTTAATTTAGCAACCAACAAAAATGGTCGCGCATAGCCTTAAATTAGCCGCAAAATGGATTTAGTGACCAAATTGGTCGCAAAGCTTTAAATTGGTCACAATAAGCTCAATCGTTAATTTAAATTGGTTGCTAATAAGTCGCCTGAATATTCTTATACTGAGCTTTCCTCGGAACAACTCTAGGCTAGGTTCGTTCGTATTGCAGGCCGTGAGACAAGAGCGTAGCGAGAAAGAACTGAACAAGCACAAGAACCGTCATAAATCGAAGCAAAAATTTATAGATAACTTCGTGTACTTAAGTTACCCCAACTTTGTACCCGAAACAATCATTGATCTCAAAAATACCAGACTTTGTTACTTATATGATATAGTAGATGGAATCTCTTATAAACATTCTATAATATTTTGTTTTTCCAATGTCATGTTGGACATCTAGCCTCATGGGGCAGTAAAAAAAAAATCCGATTTTTTCGCTAGGGTGCTTCTATTGTAATATCTATCCTCAATTTTGGTAAAAAGAGAAAAATGTCACCCCATGTCGGCCTATGAAAACTCTTCAAATTATGTACATGATACATAAAACTTTTTTTTCCAGTGAGGATACATGAATCGTCTAGAAAAAACTTTATCCAACCTGCCATTCATCTATCCCCCCTTTCATCTACCATCCACTTATATTAATTCTTCATTCGTCCATTTGTATTGGATGAATCAAGTACTAGATGTAGTTAGGTATAATTGATATCCCTAAGTGATATGGTCGCACGGGGTGTTACAAGCCCCTAATAATTGTGTCACCGGTGTATGTGTACTAATCAACACCTCATCACCTGATTTATGAGTGCCATTAAAGTGTGGGTGGCAGGCAAAATGTAATCAATTTATAATAAAATGAGTGAAATTATTATAATATAAAAGTAAGGCTAAATGAGTGAAATAAAGAGCGACAACAACATTAAATAAAGAGTGAATAAATCTAATGATCATTGTATTTATATAACGATTTTAATTTAAACTTTGTCTAAAATAGAAACTTTACCTTGTAAACCTTACCGAATCCACCTTGACCAATCATGTTATAATCGGCGAAATTAGAAGTAGCAGTTTTTAGCACTACCAATTCATATTGTAGAGCCTCGGGTGCCATAAAATCATCAATGTTGGCTACCACATTTTGATTATCCCTAAAAAGAGTCACTGTTGTCATCACGCTAGTCGTGGTGTCCCATCCCGATGTATTTGGTAATTCTGCACCATGTTATAAACATCACACCATCTAATATCAATATCAACAAGTCTTAAAAAAGAACATCCTATGATAGAATTTTTTTAATGAAAATTGGATAATCAATAATTTAGCAGCATACAAATAAATCAAAGTCATAAAATTTAGAAATTATTAAAATTTGAATTAAAATATCGTTGTAGAATAATGAACCCACTCCTTATAATAAATAGATACGATTTATAATTTTAGTGTCTGAATTCTATAAGGTTCCTAATCCAAATAAATCAAAAAAATAACATTTGATGAGTAAATTTTATGATTTCAAATTTTAATAATATAACTTTAATAATACCACTATTCTAGGAATATAAGTTCATAGGTTTTAACCCGTGCTAATTGAATAAAACCGACCACCCGTGATGTTTGTTTTTGAACTCATCACGTCCTCGATAAGAAAAAATGATAAATTCCAAGGGATAATATAAATATGTTAGAAAAAATGCTTCAAAAGAAAGCTTTGCTACAATACCATAAATGAAGCCCTTAATCATGCCCCTTGAAATTATGTTAGTTGCTTTCTTTATCGTCCTTATTAATTAAATTCACACTATAATTCTCTAATTCTTCTCCTCTTATGAATGATATTCACACACTCTAAAATTCATTATAAATTGTTTTACTCTCACCAGTGGCGGACCCAGGATTTCTCCCTGGGGAGGCACCGTAACAACAAAAAATTGCAAGACAAAAATTGATTGCGGTTAGAAAAAAAATTGTAATCGGTCTTTAAAATCATCTAAATCAACGTAATCGGCATAGATATATTTTCTTTATCAAGAGATCAAAAGTAACTAAAAAATTAGGTATAACTTATTTTTTGTTCATTTATTTAGGAAGAATATTGACAAAGTTTTCAAATAAACACCGATTTTCATAAATTAGTGTTAAAAGTCTAGAAAATTAAACGAAAAATGAATAGCTGGTCATAGGTGCAGTTTCGTCATTGTGTATTGATCTTGAATGAGAAGCTTAGTTTGAACGTAATTTTGGTCATTTTTTAGGAAAATTATTGATAAAGTAGTTAAATGATCTCCAATTTTTATAAATTAATTCTAATATGTTAGGGAAACAAAAAAAAAAATATAATAAAAAGCTTTATTTGAACATAATTTTAGTTCATTTTTTTAAGAAAAGAATTGGTAAAGCATTTAAATAAGTTACGATAATTATAATTTTTTTTAAATATGCTAAGTTAACAATAAAAAGGGCAAAATGAAAGATATTGGATTCAAACCCCAAACCTTCAACATGAAATTAAGAGGCCCAACCAACTAAGCAACTACAACTTTATCTCTAGTATTTGTCAATATTTGTACTTATTAAATTTTTCAGAAAAGGAGTGGGGGGCACGGGACCCCTTTGCCCCCCCCCCCCCCCCTTAGGCCCGCCCATGACTCTCACCCTCAAACGCAAGAACAAGAAAATTATCTTACTTTCACCTAAATTATTACTCCCTCCATTCAACTCCAAATGGTATATTTCTATTTTGTACACTATTCACATTTTGATATTCAATTTCAATTATCTCTCGATATATAAGTGTAAATATATTAATGTGTGATCTTGTTTGATTCGTCTTTATGAGTACATAATTAAAATCCAATTTTTATATTTTTTGCAAAAACATTGCTAAAGATATTTACTACGCAAAAACCGCGTTGGCAAACGTGAAAAAAGAAAGTGGTAGTTTGGAGTTGAATGGAGGGAGTATTCCCTTATCTTTGGCAACGATCTTGGCTATTCTCATCCCTCGCTTTCGTCTACACCGAAAGTACGGAGGTTGTGTAACCCTGGGGTCGATTGTCAAAAAAATCGTGTGTAGAGGACGTGACAAATTCGACTTAGGGCAGTGATATTTATCACGCCACAAGGCCTACAACCATTCATGTCTCAGATAAGTTTGCCTTATATTATTAACCTATATTCATTTTATCATCTTTCGTATCTACTTAACTTTATTGAATGCTTATTATGAATGGGTCGATGTTTTACTTTCAGTCACAATATTTCTAACGAAATAAAGAAGATTTAGTGGGAATAAGTTTGTTACGAGTAATATGTACTCCGTATCAAGTTTACCTAAAACTTACATTATATTATATCGAGTTTATCCATCAATGAACCCAATCCGAATTACGCTAAATTAACCGGTAACTACACTTAAATTACCAACACTAATATGTGCATTTGAAAAATCTAAGTAATAACATCATAATAAAAAAAAAAACACAAATACTTGTGTGAAACGGTCTCACATAAAGTGGTTACTTTTTATTTTAATTTTATTTTACTTTTATTATAATAATTTTTTATTTATGTTTGTGTTCAGTTTCAGTTAGTGTGAGACTCTCTTACACAAGAGCTATTCATAAAAAAAAATGGTCATAAATTTTTTAAAATTGCCCTTAATTAAAAAAATAAAAAAAAAGTATAAGAAACATAAATAACATGTAGATGATTGACCGCATATAGAATTCTAAGAGCGTCTCAAATGGTTGAAAATAAATACTTGTTTGCAATTATTGAAAATTTTCAAGCTACACATGAATGGAGGTGAAAAACAAAAATTTGCTTTTGAGCCATTGTAACTTGTTCAAACTATAAACTTGAAAAATAAAAGACAAAGGAAAATAGGAGAAAAATGTGAAAAACTAACTTTCATTCACGTAAAACACGCAGTTTCAAAATTATTTAAAATGGTACCATTGGAGATGTTTGTAGTGTTTAAGCGGGTTGCTTGAAAATTTTACGTGGCAAGGCAAACTACGTAGTGTTGTAGCTCTCCATTGGAGATGCTCTATGCTCTACGAGCATCTCCAATGATGCTTTTTAAGGATCTGCTTGCAATTTTGACAAAATAGTAAGTATGTAGCTTACCATTGGAGAACAGAAAATGGGATGTAACTTTAAAGCATTGTAACTCTACCAAGTTACATGCTTAATTTAAATATAAAAAAATTATAAAATTTTCAATGGTGCAAGTAAAAATGTGGGACCTATACAAACTATAAAATGTTGTAGTTCATCATTAGAGCACTCCGTAATCGAAACGCAGAGTAACTTAAAAAAGCAATGTGGCAAACCAAGCTACAATAAATTGTAGTTGTACGTTGGACTAAGTGTGTTATAGACTTATAGTAAATTAAATAAAATACTGAAAACATAGTAAAGCGAAGATAGTACCATTTTCCAGGTGATTTGTAATGCGTGTGTCTCTTCTTGTAACACGTGTCTCATTGTCCAGTTGGCGATGCATACGTGTTACATCATTTGCAACACGTGTCGCTCTTTTAGTTACAGGTGTGTGTTTTTTTGTAACACGTGTCGCATCATATAATTCGGGATGCTCAGAACTTATAACGTTTGTTACGTCTGTTCTTCTTTTTGTTACACGTGTATCGCTTTTTCTAACATGCGTCTCGTCATTTAGTTCTGAATGCACATGACTTCCCACATTTGTTTCCGTCTTAGCGCATCCGACCAATTTTGGTTTGAACTTTGTGTACTTTACCTCGTCTGCGTGCGACTCTTTTGATCTTGATTCTCTTTTCCGAATGTAGAGCATCCCTATGACAAATGCAACCACTAGGGCTATCACACCGACACCTTTTTCAATGATTACTTTGATTCTGCTTCCTGCACAACCAGAAGAAAAACGAGTAAGCACGACCACAAGAAAACTGAGTGAAGGAAAGAAACATCTTGTTAGACCATCTTTATTGGTGAATTTTCTGGAGTAGGTTGTAACTTTTGATACGTAAAATAAAGGGAAAACAATTTGTGGGTTGCCAACCTAGTGAGAATGGGTTGGTTGAGCAACCCTTAACAACCCATTCTATGATTGCTTAAAATAAATTAATTGCAATGTATATATGAGTCTAGCAAGTGAGTCTTTGATCTTTTATTGCACAGATATTGATTTATGTTGTATACTAAATATCTTTAGTTACGATTATTAAAAAAAAATTTATAAAAGTTTGCTATTTGAATTGTACTCGTAATGACAAATAAAACAAGATCACAGACGACTATCTCTCTCTTATGTTTTATGAAAAATGTTGCCAAAAAAAGAAAAGTTTCAAAATGAAAACAATATAGTGGAATAGAGGAAATATTCATTTATTAGTATGGAAAAGTACAAATGATTTTGTATATCCCACATAAACTCGCACATACTCATGCAATCTTTGTGTTAAGTCTACCATCAATGTGGCCATGTGGGACTTGGGCCTTGTGGCGTGAACGATATACCGGGACTCTAGTAACCCCGACGGTACGGTAATATGGACGTGGACAGTACGCGGACACAACGATCCGATCGCTTCTGCAATATAAGGTTATCATATATTTTCCTAGTTCCTTCAGTGGTATCACAGCATATGTGTGTTGGAGTTAGTGTCCTCCACAGTTAGTACAATAACACAAATAAATCTCTAAAGGTACACATGGTACATTTTGTATTTAATCAGTTGATTAACGTTTATCGATAACGGTTGGCTTGCTAGATAAGTTTGACGTTATTGTCATACAGATGGCGGTGATCAACTGGTCCCTAAGAGTCACACCTAAATGATGTATTTGAGAGATGTGATTATTTGAGAAAATGATCATATCGATACCTTATTTAATGACTAAATAGTTGGTCAGTGTTGTGGACTGAAAGGTCAGTCGGATATGACTAAGAGGTTAGTCAAATGTATTATTTAATAATGATTAAATGATATAAGATGAGAGGAATTAGCAGTAATTCGTAAATTGAATATAAAAGGTTATATTTAATTATTGCGTATAATGTAGACTAATTAATTTTAAGCAGTTATGATTAATTAGTAAATTATAAATATACGGATATTTATGATTAAATATAATATAAGGATATTATAATTACATTATATATTAAGAGCTAAAGAATACTAATTAATCGGGTTTGATAAACTATTAATTAGATTTGGGCTTGGAAATTAAGAAGTGGAAAAGTCCACTTCTCCTCAAGTTGGACGTGTGGTTTATATGTGGGAGGGGAGAGTTTTTCCTCCTTACTGCTTAACCTAATCACTCTCCTAATCTCATCTAACCTAATTCACAATTCATACTAGCACACAACACAAAAACTTGAGTAAAAAGAAATTGTTCTTTTCTCTCTAATTTTCTAGCAAATATCAAGGGTATTTCTCAAAGCATCTTGGGTGAGATAATTAGGAGATACCATTAATTTGGTATTGTTCTTAGGCCAATTCTTAAGGATTAAAAGGTTAATTCTTAATCTTTATACTATGTTTTGCAATTTCAATTTATGACTATAAATCTTGTAAAAGTTTTCATTATAATCCTGTGATTTTAATGGTCTATATACGGATATAAACCTACAATGTGTTTTGCTATTGTTCCAAATTAGAATCGGTCGTGATTAGTTCACATACCTTTTTTTTGTATTTTTGCCTATGTGATGCTATCTGTTTTTGAGGCCCATTTCTTTTGCCCATTCTATATATATATATATATATATATATATATATATATATAGAGAGAGAGAGAGAGAGAGAGAGAGAGAGAGAGAGAGAGAGAGAGAGAGAGAGAGAGAGAGAGAGAGAGTAAAGTTATATCAAGATAAAGAATATCATGAGACAAACGGCACAAGATTTTAAATTTCTTTTTTGTGAAACTTTAACATAGTTTTATGAAACTTCAAAAATTGTGAAACTTTAACAAAATTGTGAAACTTGAAGACATTAAAGTTTCACAATTTTTGAAGTTTCATGAAACTATGTTAAAGTTTCAACAAAAAGGCTAAAATGCTGTGTCTCGTTTGTGTCTCGCAATATTTAGGTGTCTCGTTTGAACTTGTTTCTATATATATATATATATATATATATATATAAAGGTAAGTTCTATTAAGGCGGGTAATTGGGGAAAGACATAAAGACGCATTTACAGCCATTAGATCAAGCATAATAAAGGGTTGAGATTTAAAGTTTCAAAAAAAATGTATTAGTGTTGCAGTTTCGTGGGCGCTGAATGGAAGTTTCAAGTATTGGAATTTCATAAAAATGTTATAAAGTTCATCATATGTCATGTGTCCATGTCATATTACATCAAACTAATGATTTAAGAACTTTTGTCTCAATAGAAGAACATTTAAAAAGTTCTTAAATGACATTTTCCAACAACTATCTAATGAAAATATAGAGTGTTGCAAATGAACTTAACCAATAACGTTTTTGGTGACAAACTTGTGAATAAGAACCAAAATCACACTTGCTCTTATAAATAAAGTTCATCCCATTGTGAAAATCATTGGGTTTGTTGAACAAAAACTATGTTCTTATCTAAGAATCAAGTTCTTCCAATTTATAAAATAATGTAGAAGAATATATTGGTAGAGAAATATAAGAGTGAGCCCAAATAAAAACAAATTAAAAAAAAAAAAAAAATTATGTACTGTGTTAAAAAGTTCTTGAACTTTTAATTGTGTAAAAATGAGTTGGAAAAAGGAAGAAATTTATATGAAATTCTTCCCTTGCAATTGCTCTTAGCTAAACTCATAGACGATGATTTCTTAGTGCCTCTATTCTATTTGACTATATAAATTTGTGTTTTATTGCCCTTATGCTGTTACACATTTTCTTTTATTCATATCTTTAATTGATTACCTATTATAAAAAATTATAAAAAAATTATATTAATAATGCACTCGAAAATACAATTTAATAAACAAGATCTCATATGACTATTTTTTATTTTATATGTTAGAAGTTATATTAAAGATTCTTCTTACTCGTTGATAATGTCCAAAAAACAAACATGTACTCCCTCCGTCCCGGTCATTTGTTTACACTTTCCATTTTTGGGGGTACGGGTCATTTGTTTACACTTTCCATAAATATTTTTGGTGACCCATGTGAAAAGTGGACCCAACTTCATTAACCAATCACATTGTTTAATTCTATCTACTTTATAACAAGTGGGGTTTAATCAGATTTCTATTATTATTTTAATTGCTTTTTCTTCTATCTCTCTCCTCACATCGATAAATGTGTATAAAGTAAACGTAAACAACTCACCGAAACGGAGGGAGTATAAACGAATAGAATAAAGGAAGTATGTCATATCAGATTATCATCATGTGATCATGTCAATTGCCAAAACAATAAGGGGTACTAAATTATGTGAAGATCGAATATATTCAATTTTAAATTTCTAAGTGTCATTAACCATTCACCATATAACATGTTATTATACTCCCTCAGTTTCAATGAATTGTTTACCTTTTAACTTTTCTTGTGAAAGGGAAATGAAGGAAGTGTAAATAAATAACTTAGATAGAAATAATGTGAAATTTATGGATCAAAAGGTAGGTAAAAAAAGATCGCTAACAACATTGTTAGAAAATATTAATGAAAAAAGAGAGAACAATATATTTTGAATAATACCGAAGCATAGAGAGTCCATGGTGCCTTGGATACCACAGAAAGCTAGCATTTGGGCGTCAACAATATGACAGAAGTATTGCTTGTCGAAGTTAGCTGCATGATTCAAGAATGCACAATACGACTCTATGAACTGGTCATCTTTTTTAGCCTGTGACGGTCGCATTAGCGATGACAGTAACACCATTACCGATACAATTATCACCATCATCGTCTTCATCTTTTTTTTTTTTTTTTTTAATTTCTTCTACTCTATTAGTTACGGAGTATATTATTACGGAATATTATTAGTCATTTGCTATAAAGTCGTTTGGTGCGAAAGCTGAATTCTTCACCTATATGATAGAAGTGTCGTGCAGGGAATGATGCAACATGACATTTTTCTAATGACAAAAATTGAATAATTAATACTCCCCTTGGTGTTTACTGTATGAAATGTTTAATTATTTTTACTCAACGATTATGATTTGAGATGCAAATAAATTAAGGTAGCGTTTGGGAACTCGAATTTGATTTCAAATTTAGGTTTTAGAATTAGACATTTGAAATTGAGGGTTTTAAAATCAAATTACTAGTTGTGTGAGTTAGGATTTGGAAATGACATCATTTAGGGTGTCATTTGAGGTTAGCTAGTTTTCTTAAGGGATGGATTTGGGTTGGATTTGACTCAAATACAAATCCAAATTCTCCAACTTCCCAAACACCTAATTTCAGCCAAATCCGACATTTCAAATCAAATCCATGTTCCCAAACGCACCATTAGGATATCAAAAGAATGTCATGGCATAAATAAATACACACATTAATACATGAAAGAAGAACACTAATCACTCATATCCTATATATTACAGTCCTCACAAATCACAAATACCATGCATACAATAGTTATATTGCACTCACGAATCGGCAGACTTGGGCGCTTCTTCGTAGTCGTAGTTCTGATCTTCAACCCTCGAGTTCCGCCTTCTGATGTATCTGTAGTAGATGTACTGCATAATTATCTACAGAGAAACCTCTGTCAAGGCGTAACACGTTTTCGTAATCGTTTAAATATGATGTTAAATCCTACATATCGTCATAGGTGTTGTAAGGTACGGTGTAGATGTGATCATTCGAAATAAAAATATTAAAACGCCCAGAATAAGGATACGAAAAAATCAAGCGCCACGCAAACTATAGCATCCAGTAGCCACGGCAGGTTCGGCTTGATAGTACTCCATTCTGTACTTCTTACTAATATGCTGCATTTTGATATCGTGTTGACTTATTAGAGTTTTTAGAAGGAGAACAAGAGATCAAATTTCCGTCAAGAAAGCAAAAACAGGGCATACCTCGCAACGTAGGTGGCGTTGGCTATAAGCGCAAATATAATCATCAACGAATTCAGACCCTGCAGATTCATTCTCATGTATAACGATGGCAATAGAAATTTATACGATATCACAAGGAATCGAGACACGTCTATATATGATTGGATAAGAGAATCGAAATGATACCTCTACACTTCCTCTTTTGAATTTTTGATCTGGACATTAAAAGACATTATTTAGATTGATTAGCATTGGACATGACGCATAATATAAAGTGAATATGGTTAAACTTGTTTCGGAAAGAAAGGCTCACATTCAAGACAATCTGAGGAATTTGGCCGCCCATGTAAAATAGCTGCCATCAGCCATCCTAGCCCCTGACCGAGAGTAGTGTGTTCGACACTTTGTTCCTGTGCAAGCTCACCCGTCATTAGTTCCTGAATTCACGCTATTTTCTGCAAGATCTGGTGAAGTTTAAATCGATGTAATGAAGGTTGATGCATACACTTAGCATTCGTCTTCCGTTGCTATAGGCATTTAGTACGAGGGAGCTATAGGAGTATAGGCTTGTCAGTTTTTGGCTTTAAAATGATAAGAAGTGATTTGTAAAGCTTTGTGAAGTTGTCATATTGTTTAGTACGATGTTGCAGTTATTGCGCAATTTGTAATTTCGGCCATTCTGAAACATTTACCGTAAACTCAGTAATTTATGCGAAGTGTTGTACAATCGAAAATGGTAACTTTATTATTATCAGCACACGGAGTACTATTTTCGCGCGTCCTACGTTTGCTGATGTAGTGTGTAATGCTTCTGCATATGTAAAACCTGTTTACATTGTGCATTCAGACCTTGCTATTAAATAATCTGTTTATTTTTCTTGCAACTTTTTATTTTGACATTTTTTTTTCTCATATGAATATATGATGCTTTCTAGACCCATAATTCATTCATTGATTAATGTTGCTACGAAACATGCAGCTAAAAAATGTACCCCGTATGGCCGTATGTAAGGACGTTGAACCCCATACGGCCTTATTTAAGGATTTTGGACATTAAACTAGGTTGACGCCTTGACGGTGAATGAGATTACTGTATTGGCCTCTTACTACTTGTTGGTGGAGTGTAGTAGATTGGGTATGAAGTTCATTGACGATGTCTATAAGGCTAAAAGCTTTGAGTGATCATCGAGACATATATATGTTGATGAGTGACGAGAACTGAATGTACTTGTATCACTAGTATGTAGAAACAAAAAGTGGAGAGTGAGACAACAAAATCTCCTACATCTTGATAATCTAACCAGTCAGATAAAGAAGGCGTTCGGCCCATGTGTTGATAGATTTGCGTCTCGTTCTCGGTTGCTAATGATACTTCCTGTAGGTGGCCTAGGGCTCCGCTCGTACTTGAGGAGGAAAGTGAAACTAAAAATTCCATTTTGGGAGATTATTAAGAAGTACAGTACAAAGCAAAAACTAAACATGCATCAAAGCACTAGAGCAAGAGTTGAGCTGCGAGTGTTATAAGGCGCCGAGTGTTATGATTGAGCGGTAGAGCAGGAGTTGAGCTCGTGGACAATCATCGACGTTGTTGGCCTCAGAGCACTGTCTTCTTTAACACATTGTAAACCCAACTCTATACATTTCATTGCTTCTTCCCTTGAGTACCTTTTTTTTAACGTCGGGTCAACGATATCCAATGGTCTGTATTTCTCCCAACAACTCTGTGCCTAAGGATTACAATCAATCAACAAAAACGCAGATCACGCACGTTACTTATACACTCTAACTCCGTATCAAAAGAAGCGCGGTTCTAGACTGCCAAATGTTTCAAATTCTTTTGCAAAATGACAAAGCGGCTTCATAACAGAATGGAAAACATAAACATATATACACCTCAAAGCCGCTTCACAAAAGAGCGACTTTTTTTTTTATAATAATATATAAAAACAAAAAATTTAACCTTTTATTTTGTTGGAAGTCTAAAACTGATCTTGAACCTCAAACCATCGGTTTAAACTTTTGGTTGAGATGATTGTTGGAATAATATGGAATAATCTAGACTATGTGTTAGGTGTCGGTTTATATTCTCGAGGAGACTCTTGGCTTTCTCCTCCTATTATATATATGTTGTACTTCACTCAATAGACAAGTCAATAAGATTGCAAAGCCATTTCTATTAATTCATAAACCCAAAATCTTATTATGGTATCAAAGCCTCGTTCCTGAGGTCTCTCGATACGTGCTTCCGCTCTCTTGCCGGTGGGCGTTGTTCGCTCACCGGCGGATCTTTCACAATCCCGTTAAATTGATGGAAAAAAAAAAATTCTGCCGTGTGATCTTTAATGGCAGTCAATTAGTCATGAAATAATTTCTTTACCATTAATAATAATGATGAGATCAGCATGATCATCTCCTACACCCTCAATTTTTTTCCCCTTATATGCTACGTTTCCAGTTAGTCAGTTTCTCAAGATTTCTTCTCCTTGATGATTCATATACAAGAGATTTGTCAAGGCCTTTTTGGGTTTCGTTTTCATCCTTGAGTTAGGACTTCGAAAATAAATAAATACGCCGTTCTCCTCCACTGATAATCTTTAATACTGATCGATGTTTGAAGAGATTTTGACGGATAATTTTCCGTTTAACGGGATCGATTAGTGTTCCCGTCGTTTTATTGAAGTTTTATCGGGAATGATTAGTGTTCCTGCCGTTTTATCAGGATCGATTAGTGGTCCTGCCGTTTTATCAGGATCGATTAGTGATCCTGACGTTCCATTCAACAAGTCCGAGAAACTACGATGTTCTCGTCCGTTGTCATGAAAATTGAAGTTTGAAAATTAAAGATCAAAGACCGAAGATTGAAGAAAGCTGCACTTTTTAATATGTCGTTTTTTTGTTTTGGCAAACCCATGAAATTTTTGATCAATTTCCATGGGTTTGAGGGGGGGTGTTGGAATAATATGGAATAATCTAGACTATGTGTTAGGTGTCGGTTTATATTCTCGAGGAGACTCTTGGCTTTCTCCTCCTATTATATATATGTTGTACTTCACTCAATAGACAAGTCAATAAGATTGCAAAGCCATTTCTATTAATTCATAATAAATGTAAACCTTTGGCTTTCCATCTAAAGTCTATATAAGGTGGTTAGTTGTAATGTAAATGAAATCAACTCAATAATAATACTATCATTTCTATGAACTCATATTATATTAATCTTAACATGGTATCAAAGCCATTTGGCTTCTGAAAACCAAACCTACACGTATTCCGCTGCCTGCCGGTGGACGAAAATTGATAACGTCCACCGGCGGGATTAACTCTTATAAGAGATATAAAACCACAAAAAAAAAAAAAAAAAAAAAAAAGGGATCAAGCTCAAAGTTTGTGTTGCTAATTTCATGAAAATGTACGTTGTCATGCACTCATGCATCATGTATGCAACGCCCATGTCTACCTACAATTTGTGATGGAGTGGATGGTCTGCGTTAAAGCCGTAACAGATCATCATCATCACCGGTATTCGTACTCTTAAAAAAAAAATTAAAAAAATTGTCTTATACTCAAATAAAACCTCCCAAATTCAAAATTACCTATTTTTCTCTTCATTTCAATTCTTCTACTTCGTTAAGGCGGTACAGAAAAAATTACTGGCGAGTTACGCACTGAAAAGATTTACTGGCGAGTTACGCAATTGAAATTGTCTGGCGAGTCCTATACGCATCTAAGTATTGACTGGCGAGTCCTATACGCATTTTAAAGATTGTCTGGCGAGTCCTATACGCACTTATTTTACCCTTATAGCCAAGATGAAGTTTGAAGATGAAGATCGAAGATGAAAACATTTTTTGTTAGTTTTCCAATCGTAACTTTCGTAATACTACCGTTACGATTGCGGGAGGGTATTAGAGTATATGAGGAGACATATAATTATGTCTCGATATTAATAGTAGTATTAAGTTTAATAATAATATAAACCGACACCTAACACATAGTCTAGATTATTCCATATTATTCCAACGATGATTTCTGAGATTTTCTACAATTACTTGAACGGAAAGAAATAGTTCCAAAATAATAATAGTACTCACATAAGGCAAAAGATTTTGGTTTTCTGGTAAGTTGTTGCCATAGATCCTTCTGCCACTAATAGTCTCCAAGATAACCACACCGAGGGCATACACGTCTGATTTTGCCGAGAACTGCCCCAGAAGTAGGTACTCTGGGGCCATATACCCACTGTGGAGACGGAAAATAAAAAAAAATGTTAGGACTCTGCTCTTCGTGCTGTGAATCGTTCAAGCTCACCATTGAAGCCGTTAATTATTTCATAACTTACTAGGTGCCAACAACTCGACTCAAATTAAGATGAGTTTCTCCATCTTCACAAATGCTTGCTGTCCCGAAATCTGAAATTTTAGGGTTCATATCTGCGTCCAGCAATATATTTGCTGATTTGAGATCACGATGCATAGTTTGATAAGGCGAGTCTTCATGTAGATACATCATTCCTTTAGCGACGCCCTTGATGATGTTAAAACGATATGACCAGTTCAATTCTTTACGTTTTAAATCATCTGCACACACAATTACAATTAAATACGTTTTATATCATCTGCGCACACGATTACAATTACCCCATGTGCACGTATGTATTATAGTAATAATCGTCGTTAGCTTACCAAATAGGAATTTGTCGAGACTCTTGTTGGTCACAAATTCGTAGACTAACAATACTTCATCCTCAGCATCGCAAAATCCTAAAAGCCTAACTAGATTTCTGTGTCGAAGCCTAGCCAATATCGAAATCTCGTTTTGGAATTCTCTGTCTCCTTGGTTTGATGAGGTGATTGATAGTCTCTTCACAGCTATTCGTTGTCCATTTGATAAGATGCCCTGCATTCAAGTCTTCTCATTGACGAGGGAGTACAAACAAATTTCTTAAAATAACAACTTTACGTACCTTGTAAACACAACCAAATCCACCACGGCCAATCATGTTATAATCGGCGAAATTAGAAGTAGCAGCTTTTAGGACTGCCAATTCATATTGTAGAGACTCAGGTGCCATATAATTAATTTTGTTGGCTCGTCCAGTTGTTTCCATAGGTGGATGATCCGTAAGAGTCGCTGTTGTTATCACCGTACTTGTGTTGTCCCATGGCGTATTTCGTACTGCTGCACCTCCACGTTACAATGCGATATATGTTGAGCTTACGCTTGTTAAATGTGCGAGTTATTGTTTGTTGTGAATAAGAAAAAAAAAAGTAATGAACAATGACGGAAGATATATCATCGTAATAGTTACCGTTTTATTGCCTTTAGTGAAAGAGATTATTTTTCTTATATCTCTAATATTGTAATTTGAACGGTTGAACTTACATACGGAGTATAAATTATGTATAAATAAAATAGTGAAAAACATAGTAAAGTGAAGACAATACCAGTTTCTAAGTGATTTGTAGTGCGTGTGTATCTTTTTGTAACACGTGTCTCATCTGTTATCTCGGGTTGCGTACGACTTACAACATTTGTAACACGTGTCCTTCTATTTGTTACACGTGTCTCATCATATAGTTCTGAAAGTTCAGAGCTTACAGCATTTGTAACGCGTTCCCCTCTTTTCGTTATATATGTATCTCTTTTTCTAACTCGTGTCTCATCATTTGATTCTGAACACGCAGACCTTCCCATATTTGTTTCCATCTTAACATCACCGACCAATTTTGGTTTGTTCTTTATCTCATTTGGGTTCGAGTGTATGTACTCTACCTCATCTGATCTTGATTCTCTTTTACGAATGTAGATCATGGCTACGATAAATGAAATCACTAGGAGTATCGCAACGACACATTTTTTAATGATTCCTTTGATTCTAATTCCTGCACAACCAGAAGAAAAAAGAAAGAAAGATCTTGTTATAATCGCCAACGTGATGCAATTAACGACGGAGTCATCTAAAAATTACACTACGTACAATACTTCTACGGAGTAATTAATAAGCATTATACAAATTCAATCGCGGCAACTAAGGGATTAAATAAGTAGTGGTAACAAATAAGTCAAAATATTGTTACCGGTGATTTTTGATGATACTGATCTACTCCATCTGTTCCAGTGATTTGTTTACAAATTGACTTTTTTGTGAGAGGGATTTGAGAGAAGTGTAAACAAATGACTGAAACAGAGGGAATATTTTGATGACTAATGTATTTATTATTTAAAACTCAAAATATTGTTACTGGTAATTTTGATTATATACTCCATATAAATTATCAGTGCGGACCTGGCTCTAATTCTATGTCAGAAATTTATCGATCTTGAGTCTCCAACCATCAACTTTAACTTTTGGTTGAGTTGGTTGGGTTCGTCCTCGGTTCGATAAGTTTAAAACTGCCTCAGAAAAATATATGCCACCGGAGGAGGTATTCTTTGAGGGTTTGCCGCTGCGGTTGGGTTCGGGTTATTTTCGTCCCCGTGAGTTCAGATTGTTGACTACCACTCCAAGTGCGCACTCATGATTTCGCCCTGGGTTTTCGAGGGACCTCACATGTGAGGGGGAGTGTTGGAGAGAATTATTACCCTCGTGTGAGAGTCGTACATTGATTGTGGAAAAGAGTATTGTGTATTTATAATGTCCAAGGGTCTTCCTCCTATTGTCAATTGCTTTTGGGAAATATGGATCTCCCTTGAACTTGTGAAGTGGACTTGCTCTTTCTTCACTAGGGTTTGGCTGAGTTTTGTGACTAGAGGTTATGGGTTCGAATTTCACCACCCTTCCCTTTCAAAGTGGATTATTTCGCACCAGGCCGATATGACGGGCCTGTAGTTGCGTCCACACTTCAAGCCCAAATTAAGGGCATTCGTGTAAGTAGGCGTGTTAGAGTGTATACAAGTATAAGATATAACTCAATATTTGTGCAATGAAAAAATATCCATTATTTAGAAACGCACTTTCATTATTTTAGTGATATTTCTTCTTCTTTGTGCCAGTGGCGGATCTTAAGTCAATTGGGCCTGGGCCTGGCCCCCCTAAACTTATAGTTATTGGTTATGGAATGGAACATGAAACTGCAGTAGTCTAGTGGTAGTGGGTAGCAATTGCTGTGTAGGAGGTCATGGGTTCAAGACTTGCCCCCCCCCCCCCCCCCCCAATTTTTTTTGCAAGGTCCGCTACTGCTTTGTGCCAATATGAAATGGGAAGATTACGATGGAATGAAGGGAGCAAGTATTAACAAAGAATTTTCAATGTTGTCCAATTTTCATAACCAATTCTTAAATCTATCCAAAATGGAATTGTGGGCTGGGATTGAGAGTAGGGATATCAGTCGGAGTGGACAAATGCGGGTACCTTATGCTCCAGTCACGGTGGATATGGATGATGGTTTGGTGGGTCATAGGCCGAAGATGGGTACTAAGATGGTGCCCCGACATGAGTGGTGAAGTGGAGGTGGATTTCACTACAACTCCGCCTTGCACCAACTCTATCTACCTCGTACCTGCATCGTTATGTCTCACCTAGGTCACCTTTAAAATATATTGAGTAACATATTTGAATTTTAAAATGACAATGCTTTGAATTTATGTAGTTTTAACTTGTATAGTGTGTCATTATTGTAATCGTTGAAATATTATTTAATATAGGTTGTGCTAATGTGAATTTGGTGGGACAGATGTGGCGGGTTGGTGGATATCCAACGAGTTATGGGGCGAGTCTAGGTAAAAAGTTTACCCTATTAGACAGATGGTGGAGGGTAGGTGATAATCACTCGTCATGGGTGATGGAGCGGGTGTAGAATTTTTAAGGGGGAATGTAATTAGGAGAAAAGGGAGAAGTTATTATATTAAACTTGCTCAAAATACTAGTATAACAACTAAGCCTTTAAATAGCTTAAGATGCATATAGTAACTTAGTGGACTAAATATTCCTAAACACTAAATGACATACTAACTACATTCTATTTATTAGGTTTATTAGGAATTTATAGCTATTAACTACGGAGTAATAATTATGAAACAACCATTTGATTACTATTTTAAAATATATTTTGGATCATAATAATCCAACAGTGGGTGTAAAGGTGGATTTTTATCGTATGGTGTGGAGTATCCTTCTTCCACCTCCGTCCCGCCCAATTAGCATACCTGGTTGAGAGTAAACATTTTTAGGTCATGTTAACCATTCGCCATGTAAGGTGTTTTTGATAATATCTTGTAGGGAGCAAAATTTATGGGTCTTAACTCTCTTAAGATAGTAAACAAAACATGAGTAAACATGAGTGTTTTGCGACGGAATTGTACCGTCGCAAATCGTGTTTTTTTTTTTTTGTAGTGTTAGATCTCCTCAAATAATAATTTTATGCAGTTGGTGAACTTTATCATTATCAGACTTTCAACTCTGGATGAAATCCAAAAGCGATAAAACCCAAAAGGGATAAAAAAAAACATTGGTAAAGTATTAATGAAAGCAAAGAGAGAATAAGTTTGAATAATACCGAAACATAGAGAGTCCATGGTGCCTTTGATACCACAAAAAGATAACATTTGAGCGTCGACAATATGACAGAAGTATTGCTTGTCGAAGTTAGCTGCATGATTCAAGAATGCACAATACGATTCTATAAACTGGTCATCTTTTTGAGCCCGTGACGGTCGTATTGGCGACGTCAATAACACCATTCCCGCTACTACTATCACCGCCGTTATCGTCTTCATCTCGATTTTATTTTATTTGTTAGTTATTTCTTCTACTCTACGATTATTAGTTATATTATTACGGAATATCGTAATTCATTTGCTATATTATTATAAAGTCGTTTGATGCAAAAAGCTGAAGTCTTCGCTTATGATAGAAGTCGTCTGCTAGATAGGAAAAGATGCAACATGACATTTTTCTAATGACAATATTGAATAATTAATACGACCCTACTCTTTGAATTATATAATTCTTTGACTTTTTTTTTTTTACTCAACTATAATTAAGATCTGTGATGCAAATAAATTAAACAAGTTTAACTGATACAAATTGAACTTGCTATATATTCCCTTGAATCCCTTCTTATTTTTCATTTGGCCCTAACAATTTTCACTAATTTTAATGAAAAGTGAAACAATTGGAATACGTTGAAAAAAAGAATAGAATGTTAATTATAAAAGCTTGGTCTTCCTAGGTATTATTTAAACAGTTTTAGTTTATTATGCTTTAATATGATTAAGATTTGTGTTATATTTTTTTTTTTAAAGGTGTATTTGATTTGGTAATAGTGTTTAATTTTTAACAGTTTTATTTCTTAGTCACCATGTTTGTTATTTAAACATAACTTAATTAAATTCATGATTTGTTTTTTCTTTATATGTTGCAGATTTTAAATTCTCATTGAAAAAGCTGGTTACAGAACCAATAGCAAAGCTAATGAATATGTCACGTGAAAGGTAAAAAAGATATAGATCTATTAATTATCTTATTCTTAAATCAAGTCATTAGTTATGATTATATATATAATAATAGTTATAATAATTTATAATGTTTGATCTCTAAGTTCGTTTTATCGTAAAAAAGTTTTAATTTAATTGAATTGTTCATGTTAATTTTGTAGGAGAATTACTGAAAATTATGTTAAAAAAATAGCATGATGGAGTATTAAGATAGTATTAGAGAATATTTGGGATATTAGGAAATAATATTAGAGATATTATTTAGAGAAATATTAGGATAGAATAATTGATGAGTTCTTTTAGATATTTTACTAATATTGTTAGGTTACCGTACTATAAATACGGTATCATATTATCATTAATAAACAGGTCATTCAGTTATCTTATATGGTATCAGCCTAAAATTTGATCCTCTCAAAATACCTTCCGCTTTGCTCCAACCACGTGCTAACTCTGCCGGCCGGAGATGGCTAATTGGCTACCATATGCCATCTCCGGCGGGTATTCGTTTCCGTTAA
Organism: Dianthus caryophyllus; assembly: GCA_023091065.1. Classification (NCBI taxonomy): domain Eukaryota; kingdom Viridiplantae; phylum Streptophyta; class Magnoliopsida; order Caryophyllales; family Caryophyllaceae; genus Dianthus; species Dianthus caryophyllus. The sequence goes on along the minus strand of CM041518.1, from coordinate 36,234,355 downwards.
TTAGTACTCGTACGTAGTATCTATTATTATTACTTATTACTCCGTAGTATACTCTTGTTTTTAGTTTGGAATAACTTAATGTAGCCATCCCACCCAAATACATACTCTTGCACAACATACATCCTGGCTATCTGCCTCCGTACTTGGGTTGCCGTCATCCACATCAAGTGGGTTTCGGCTATATTATTGCCGATGGTGATTCCGTCCTTGCCGCTCCATTATCATGCTTGCTCTCTGGGTTGCTAAAACAACTTTATCTATTGTGTCACTTTTACAACAACCACCATCATCGTCAGGGGCGGATCCAGCCCAAGGTTATATGGGCTTTAGCCCATGTTGTTTTGAGGGAAAACAAAAATTTAGTTAGTTAACATCCAATATGCAGTAGTTTAGTGGGGGTTTGAGACTTTTGTTTTAGCACTTACCCGAGTTCAAGCCCCTTTGTTGTCAAATTTTTCTTTTTGTTTTATTAATTTTTTTTTTTTTACTTTATTTTACGACTTCTGCAAAAGCTTATTTAATCAATTTTTGCTGTAAATTAGTTTAAGCTATTAACGTCACAAAATTAATTAAATATTTTATCCTTTTTCTTAGAAGTACAATTCGTACAAGTTCAATGAAAAAAAAGAACTCATCATTATAACTTAACATCATACTTCGTACAAATTTACACATATATATTTTTCTTAATAAAAAAACATTTCCAAATGATTTGCTTTATTAAAAAAAATCTCTTTCAAGATTTTCATGCAATATATTTTGGTTGTATCTCAAAATTTACATGGATTAATTTATTACGCTTTTATTATATTAAATAATGATATCAGATATTAGTATGATTTAACTTCAAAAAATACCGTGTATTATAAACAAAATTTAGCCCAAGGTATATCTAAATCCTGGATCCGCCCCTGGTCATCGTATCCCGCTACGATGCCATATCTAAATCATTGCTACGTCCGTCATCGGCTTCTCCACGTCCGTCTCGGGTGCGCCCAAGTTACGACTGCTGCCTAATGGGCCGCTTCGTGTGATCTCTTCCGCCGTTTGCTTTAGTCAATTTGGGACGTGTGCTTTGTATTTTGGTTTAATGTTACTTTTGTTGTTTTGCTTGTATCGATGAGTTCGCTTCGGCCCTCACGATTTTGGTGTCTCACGAGTTTACTTCGGCCCTTGCGCACCATATTTTTTTTTTTCTTTTTTTATAGTCGGTGTTTCACGAGTTTGCTACAGCCTACAGCCCTCGTGCACCTTGACGTTAGTTGATCGAGTCAGTGTTCCACAAGTTGCTTCGGCCCTTATGCACTCTATGTCACCGTGTGTGGCAATTTTCTCATGGCAAAAATCTCAGACACGACAAGGCAACGTATTCGGTTAGAGCGTCGACAAAGATTAACTCGGTTCTTTGATTTACGTGGCATCATCAATCAACTATATTTTGGTCCAGTCAAAGCGTTTGTAATCTCCCGTTTTGACTGAGGGGGTGTATTAGAGAATATTTGGGATATTAGGAAATAATATTAGAGATATTATTTAGAGAAATATTAGGATAGAATAATTGATGAGAATATTACGTTATGGTAATATTCTTTTAGATATTTTACTAATATTGTTAGGTTACCGTACTATAAATACGGTATCATATTATCATTAATAAACAGGTCATTCAATTATCATATTACAATATTATAATATTACCATAACGTAATATTCTCATCAATTATTCTATCCTAATATTTCTCTAAATAATATCTATAATATTATTTCCTAATATACCAAATATTCTCTAATAGATAGATAGAATTTATGGTGTATTTAATTTGATAAGAATGTTTAATTTTTAACAGTTTTATTTCTTAGTTACCATGTTATTTAAACACAACTTAATTAAATTCTTGATGATTTTTTTTTTCTTTGTATGTTGCAAATTTAAATTTTAAGTTCAATATTTTAAATTCTCATTGAAAAAACTGGCTACAAAATCAATAGCAAAACTAATGAATATGTCACGTGAAAGGTAAAAGAAATATAGATCGATTAATTATCTTATACTTAAATCAAGTCATTAATTACGATTATATAATAATAATAGTTATAATAATCTATAATGTTTGATATATAAGTTAGCTTTATCGTAGTAAGTTTTCAACCCTTTTTGTATATATATACATCAAGAACTTTAGCTTCGACTTCCTAGGTAATACGTTAAATAGTTTTGGTTTATTATGCTTTAATTACGATTATGATTTATATTATTTTTAATTTTTTTACGACTTATTTGATTTGATAAGAATGTTTAATGTATCATTATCATGTTTGTATTTAAACATAGCTTAATTTCATGAAGATCATCTTTTATTTGTATGTTGCGTATTTATATTTTAACTTCAAGATTTGAAGTACTCATTGAAAAAACTTAAAACTAAAGAGATATACAAGATCTATTGATTATCTTATTCTGAAATCAACTCATTAGTTATGGTTGTATAATAAAATTTATAATTTATAATGCTTGATATTTTAGTTAACTTCATTGTAATAAATTTTGACTTAATCGTTCATGTCAATTGTGTAGGAGAATATCTAAAAATCAGCTAAAAAAAAGCTTGGTACAGTATAATGATAGTACAAAGTTAAGTTTAATGACAAAATTCAAATTTATTATTAGACTTTTTTAAAGTATTTCATTTCTTAATTAAAAAATAAATTAATAATTATATGACACATAATTTTTTTATTTGATTATGATACATTATATATTTTTTTTATAAGTCTCCAACCCTTATGTATATATACATCAAGAACTTTAACTTTGGCTTCCTAGGTTACACATTAAATAGTTTTGGTTCATTATACTTTAATTATGATTACAATTTGTGTTTTTTTTTTACGGTATATTTGATTTTGATAAGAGTGTTTAATTTTAAATTGTGTTATAACAAAACTAATGAATGTATCAAATGAAAGGTAAAAGAGATATATATACAAGATTCATTGATTATCGTATTCTCAAATCAAGTCATTAGTAGGGATGGCAATGGATCGGGTTCGGGTCGGGTGGAGCCTCACCCGAATCCATCACCCGACTCCACCTACTCCACCCGAATCCATCATCCATCCGATAACCTATCACCCGAATTCAATCCACCCGTCGTTCACGGGTGAATCGGGTGAATCGGGTGAATCCATGGATGACACAAAATAATATAAAAAAAATATAAATGAATATAAACATGACTTATTACCGTTTTTCCCTAAAATTTTCGATAAGATAGTTAAAAGGTGATTAATTTCATAAACAATTACAACATGAGTTGTCTCAAATTTATTTATTTTTTATAATATCTTGGTAATTATTAAAAAAAAAGTAGTATTTTTATTCGGGTGGATGTCGGATCGGGTGGTTAGCGGGTGACGGATTGGATGAAGGCCCACCCGAATCCAACCCGATCCATCATCCACTTCATCCATCATCCATCTTTCATCCATTTAGGTCGGGTTACAATCCATTTATTTGGATCGGGTGGATCGGGTTTTTTCGGGTTCGGGTCAAATTGACATCCCTAGTCATTAGTTATGATTGTATAATAAAATTATAATTTATAATGCTTGATCTTTTAGTTAGTTTCATTGTAATAAGTTTTGATTTAGCTGTTCATGTCAATTTTGTAGGAGAACATCTAAAAATTAGGTAAAAAAATAAAATAAAACTAAGTGTGATGTAATATAATGATAAGGTAAACTTAAGTTTAATAACAACATTCAAATTTATTACTATTTATTTTTAAGGAAAATTTAACAAGAATAAATCAACCTATTGTTGGTATTCCATTAATAAAACAACCTTTAAATAATCTCATAATAAACTCATCTATTGACAACCTCTTCTATTATTATACCCAACAACCGGTTACCTGCTCAACCGGTAAAATTCTAATCTAAAATCATTACTCCTTTAATTACCTATCAATACTCTAATATATTTATTCTCCACTAATAAGGCTACCTCCATTAACTTCGAGCTCCCTCACCTCACTCGCCTCCATCGTGTCTGCGACCATCGACAACCACCGCAGGCAACCTTCACAACCGAAGCTAGCCACTCGGCCCACTCCACCCACTGCCAGAGGGAGAATTAAAAACCCCCAAATTTCAAAATTAGGGTTTATATTTTTGATCAAAAAACAAAATAGGGTTTTTATGATTTTAAAAATGATAAAAAAAACTGGTGGTTTTAGAGTGGTGGCAACAAGTAGTTACGATAAAGGTGGTGGCGTCGATGCGTGGTGGATACCAATAATAGACGCGTGAGAGTTGTGGGAGGCCGTGTTTGATAGTGGTGGCCGTGGAGCAAGGTGAAGGTGGAGGGTGGTGGTGGCCGGTAGCAGCAGTCGTGGGATTTGCCCAGAAAATAAAAAAAGGGGGGAAAAGCTTTTCAGTTTAAGAGGAAGGGATTACGGAGTAATTAGTTGGGTAAAAAGGGGTTAAGTCGTGGAGCAAGGTGAAGGTGAAAAGCTTTTGGGTTGGGTAAAATTGACCTTAATAAAAAAAATGATAAAGTCCAAAAATGGTGATTTTCAGTTTAAGAGGAGGAAGGAGATAACCTCTAATAGCAGGTCAATAACAAGTTAAAATTGGGACGAGTCTATTTACGGAAGGATGGTATTATACTTCAGTTTATTATGGGATTATTTAAAGGTGGGTTTACTCGTGGAGACTAATTCTTGTGTGAGACAGGACTTACAATAAGTTTATTGTAAGTCCTCTCACAGAAGAGGTAGTTATTTATATTTTTACTTTATTTTTTTTTCTTTTCTTGATTTTTTTGCTTGTGACTTACAATAACTTATTGTAAGTACGGTCTTTCATGAGAATTACTCATTAGTGGAATACCAACAATAGGTTGGTTTATTCCTGTTAAATTTTCCTATTTTTAAAGTATTTCTTTTCTGAATTAAAATTCCAATTATATATTTCATATTAAATTATTAGACTAAATACTATATATATAAATCAGAACCCGTATACTCTAATGATCGACATTTGTCAAACAATTGATAGACATTGATTTTTTTTAATAGAATTAATAATAAAATACCAGTAACGAAATTATTAGAAATTATCAAAATATAATCTTAATATTATATATAAGAACTTTCTATAAATTAGTAATTGAAAATATTTCCAAATAAAATAGATAAATTATTATTTTTAGTATATTTCTGAAAAAAAAATAATACTCTTAAGAATACCACTAAAAATTAATAATTAGGTAATCTTAATAATTGAAAAATAAAAATAATATTTTTTAAAATATACAAATTAATTAATATATGAAAGTATTCTATTAGTAGTACTCTTAATAAAAACTCTTAATATAATTGGAAAATAAAGATAATTTTAAAATATAAAAATTAATATATGAAAATATTCTATTTGTACTACGACAGTAAAATAAAAAATTAATCTACTACAAGAGTATTGTATATATATAAACCAAAATTCAAAGGTTCTATTGATATATATTAAAATTAAGTGTGAATTCATTTAAAAGATGAAAACATGTGATGTAATTTTAATAAAATACATCCTTTGTCTTAGTCAATTGTTTACAATTACTTCATTTTTCTCTCACAAAATAGAGTAGGGTAAACAAATTTTTAATACAGATGGAATAAATTAGATAAAATTACGTAAACATTGACCATAGGAAATAGAATAGTAATCAGCTATGTGACTATCATATTAAAATAATAGCAATAATATTTATTGAATTAATAGTAATACGGAGTATAAGTGAAGCTAGAAAAATGATACTCCCTTCATCCCATCTTTTTCCTCCCATTTACTTTTTGGAGGTCAAACTTCGCCAAATTTGACCGTCAATAACTAAAATTATAATATAAATTATGTTATGAAACCAACATATTATGATTTGTCGTTAAAATATCTTTTACAAAATTATACTTTTGACCGGAAAAAGTGGTGTATTGATACAAAAAAATACGGTCAAAGTAGTACCTAGGAGACCGTGAAAAAGTAAATGGGAGGAAAAAGATGGGATGGAGGGAGTAGTTAAAGTTGTATCATAGTAATAGTAGTAGTAGTAGTATCAATAACATTATTAAAATAACAATAATAACAATGATAATTATATAAATTATGAGTTGTAGTATCAATAATATCTTTACTAGAATAATAGAGCAAGTGTTAAATAGTGAACACAAATTTATTATTTCGATGGTCACACAATAAATATATTGTGATACGTCTTACTCAAATAGACACTTATTTAGTTAGTTAAGTATCCATGATATGAGACGGTCTCACATATAACTTACTTAATACTCCGTAGTGAATATGTTTTAATTTTGTGCTAATCATTTTATCCTAATAGGATTGTCTAATAAATATTCATTAAGTTTGGTTAATAGTTTAAAAGATGGAGTTTAATGAAAGCTCACTATAATTGCGAGTTATCTAATTCATACATAATTTGAATATAATTAGTAAGCAATGCATAAATAATATTAAAATATTCGACGTGTTTTTAATTTCTTTAGTTACTTATTTTGATAAATAAAATAAAGTCAATATATTTTATTAATTAATTAAGAGTTTTTTATTACAGATAGGGAGCCCGGCCTGGGGCGGGCCTGAAAACTAGTTAATACATGAAAGAAGAACACAATCACTCATATCCTATATTACAGTCCTCACAATAGCATACAATAGTGAGTCATGGCACTCCCATATTGCACTCACGAACCGACAGACTTCGGTGCTTCTTCATAGTAGTAGTTCTGCTGTTCCTCCCTCGAGTTCCGCCTTCGGATGTATCTGTAGTAGATGTACTGCATAATGATCTACAAAGAAAGCTCTGTCAAGGCTCAACAGCTTTTCCTAATCGATTTCAATCAAATATAAGAAAAAAGCGTTAACAGCTTTTGGGGTTTAAAAACACAAGGCCAGGTTTTAACAAACCGTTTCCTAGCACAGCATTACATGTAGACGACGTAGTTGTCCTTTCATCGTTTATAAGTTTCGTCATACGTGTTGTAAGGTACGGTGTAGATAAGATAATTTGAAATAAAAAAATTAAAATGTCAAGAATAAGGATACGAAGAAATCGAGCGCCACACAAACTATAGCATCCAGTAGCCACGGCAGGTTCGGCTTGATAGTACTCCATTCTGCACTTCTTACTAATATGCTGCATTTTTATGTTATGTTGACTTATCAGATTTTTTTTAGAAGGAAAACGAGAGATTAAATTTCCGTCAAGAGAGCAAAAGCAGGGCATACCTCGCAACATAGGTGGCGTTGGCTATAAGCGCAAATATAAACATCAACGGATTCAGACCCTGCAGATTCATTCTCATGTATAACGATGGCAATAGAAATTTATACGATATCACAAGGAATCGAGAAACGTCTAATATATGATTGGATAAGAATCGAAATGATACCTCTACGCTTCGTCTTTTGATCTGGACATTAAAAGACATTATTTACATTGATTAGCATTGGACATCACGCATAATATAAAGTGAACATGGTTAAACTTGTTTCGGAAAGAAAGGCTCACATTCAAGACGATCTGAGGAATTCGGCCGCCCATGTAAATAGCTGCCATCAGCCATCCTAGCCCCTGACCGAGAGCAGTGTGTTCGACATTTTGTTCCTGTGCAAGCTCACCCGTCATTAGTTCCTGAATTAACGCTATTTTCTGAAAGATCTGGTGAAGTTTAATTCGATGTGACGAAGGTTGATGCATACACTTAGCATTCGTCTTCCAGTAAAACCCATGTACGCTTCTGTGAATGCGTTGCCTTTGGCAGGTAAGTAGACAGATGCTGCTATCATTGCTCCTCGAGCGACCTACACGAGTAACACGAGGTACCATAATTTGCAAATGTAAAATCTCTAATACCGTTTTAGACAAAACATTATTGTTGTATGTCCGATTTTTTCCCAAATTGACGGAGAGTGTCATTTTGTATAGGTGCCACGGTAATGTCGATAATCATAATTAGCGAAGATGGAATTCGAGCCTAGGACGAACTGATACCTCCGTCCTAACCACCAGTCTAGAACATCCTCGGAATTATCCATATAGATTATAGATATATTTTAAAACCACAAAATGTTAGGTATACATGTCATACAGTCACCACCCATGCTTCACTTTTGAGGGATGTAGGAAATCTTATCTCATCAATTAGATAAGAAAATGACTGCTTTTAGACATGTCACACTCACAATGAGTCAAGATAGATATCAACTTTATAGCCATTCAAACGCGGTCGAGTTGCTACATACAGAGAATATGATTGTCAGAATCGACAACGACAACAAGTCATCAACTACACAAGTAGGGACAATGTGTGGTTGAGTTCTGTAACAGCCGTATAACACAAAAACACGACACAAACGATTAATATAGCCAAGGAGAAATTTTTTAAAGGGCTTACGTAACGAGGAATATCTCTAGGTTGGCTAAAGCCTTTCTTGGCAACGACATGAGCTAGAGTAGCCTCATCGTCTTCGTCTGAAGACGAGTGGTCATCGAGGCCAAGTGCTGAAGGACCACTCCGCGGACCTGACCTTAGAAACGACCGGAAGGGCGGAGTGTCGCTCCTGGCTAGTGACCTTGCTGACCTGTAATACGTACGGAGTAAACTTTACGTGATGAAAAGTTAACTCTGAGTTTCAATTTGATAATCGTGAATTGTGAACTTGCTGAACTTTACGTGATGAAACGTAGGATTTAGACGTACGTGTAGTATCTTCGTGGTGACGCTCTCGCAGGGGTACTTGGGATGGGGATACTTTGCCGATCATCATCTTCTGGCTTCGGATTAAGTGGCGCTTTCTTTTCTTCTATAATCTAAATACAACAGACGTAAAATTTGTTGATCAAAACTTAGTGAAAGTGATAACAAGTGCGACTCGCTAATAATAACTCGTTCACTAAAATGTACTTTGTACTCCGTATGTAAATGAGTGATTTTCTACGACAACGCAAAGACGTAGCGTGTCTGAAGTTTTAATTGACCTAAACTGAATCAAATTTAATAGAGCTGAGCTTAAATAAACATAATAGGAGTACTACTCCGTATAACTTAATTTAATAGAGTTGAACTGAACTGAAGTATCTCTTGTCTTATACAACTAAAATTAGGTCCAAAAAAGAGGGCCGTAATGGTTAAGGTTAATTTTTACGGAAAATTAAAAAAACAAACAACGACATTTCCGGGTTGATTACAAGAAATTGCTATAAAAAAAATGGTAGGAAGTACTTTGTATAATAAATGAAGACGAAAATGAAAATGTGGACATAGTTACCTCATCATGGACTTTATTATGACGCCCTTTCCACCACGTATAGAAATAGTCATAGTACAAGATTTGCAGCACCAATACAATTGTACTTACTGTGTATAGCTGTTAACATTTTGTCGCAACGTAATATTAGTCGTTAGAGTATAAAATCGATCTTGTTCATATTGCAGTTATGTAATTTCGATGATCAAACGATATCATTGGAGTCATGTAGAGAGTTTGCATGGTAACCACATCATCGAGCTTTTGTAGCATGTCACTATTTGGATATGACTCACAACGAACATTCGTATTTGAAGAAAGGGAAAATTATAAAATGATGATAACTCGAAATTTCGATAAAAATATTGATATTTCGTAGGTAAAAGGAATGGATAATTCGGAAAATGTTACTTCCACCATCAAATTTTGTACGCGGTACATATTTTAAATTATACTTTGTAGCTAAAAAATTTCGAGAACAAACTCATTTCACAAGTTTAAGAAAATCCACATTTCTCAAAAACAATTGATAATGGCAGGAGGGTCCTTTGATATTATAAAGCACACACTACTCTGTTTCACAATCGGACTCTTACATGTGGACAATAATACTCCAACAAGTAGACATTTAAAAAAGTTACAACAAATTCGAAATCAATTTCTTTTAGTATCTAAAAGAAATTAATGATCAAAGTTAATACAATGATACGGAGTACTTTACATATTACTCCGTATGTTTTTATCGTAGATAACTACAGTGTATAATATACTCCCTCCATTCAACTCCATTTACAACATAACACTATTTGCCACTATAGTCATGTGTGATTTTGTTTTAATCGTCTTCTTAAGCACAATATTACAATTGAATTTGTATAATTTTTTTATAATACGTAAGTATAGATATTACCGTTACAAAATGTGCATTAATAAGTGGATCATAACATCATGTTGTCAATGAAGTTGAACGGAGGGAGTAAAATTGAAATAGAAGTACATACTAATGAAAAATGAATCACTTACCCATGCTGTGTAGTACTGAGTGGGCAGCTGCACAAACATACAAACAAATTAGGCCCACGTTAACAAATCAGCATAAGACTATTAATCTCGGATTATAATTACCTAACTCTATCACTTTATTAGTTCTGACAAATTGTTTATACTTTTTAAAAAAAAAAAAATAATAATAAAGAAAGTAGTTTGAGTTTTCTTAAAGTGGAAATGTAAAAAAGTACTCCGTAGGTTAATTACAGTAAAAGGTTGAGCTATAGATTGCTGAAAGAAATGAGCATATTTATAAGTAACAATTTCAAATGATGCAAGTAATTCGAGTTTTCTTATGAAGTAATCCGTACTGTTGTGTTACTGTTGTGAAGAAATATAACACAACAGTACGGAGTACTTTATAAGCAAAGTCTAAAATAAGACATATCTCATTATTATACGAAAGGAGTTATGTAAATCTTTTGATTATATGCATAGAGCGGTTTTATATTAGAGATATTACATTATGTTGGCTCTATCTTTTGATACTTAAGAATAATAAGAAGTGTCCAAAAATCATTTTGACATCATTTATATGTTTACTATGGAGTATTAATTTTAAAATTAATGATAGATTGATCAAAGAAATGAGCATATTTATAAGTAACAATTAATTTAAACTCATTTAAAAAGAATAAAAAACGTACTCCATAATACGAAGTATGAAAAAAGAAGAAATGAAATTCACTTACCGTAGCAGGTTCCAGAAAACACCCCACTACATTAAAAATATCCCTGCAGCAGTAAAAAAATAAAATAAAAAATACACATTAAAATAGTGTTTGAATTCCCCACACTTGAAATTATTAAATCATACTGAGTACAAAATAATATAGCGAGTAATTTACGTTTTACTCCTCAAAGAAAAATTAAAAAAGTTGTAAAATATTACCCCACACTACTCAAAGAAGAATCAAGAGATAATAGTGTAATAGTGTAATACCCATGCAAGTTCCATAAACCTCCTTAATCATCTTCTATTTTAACCTTTTTTTTTATATCAAAAAAGATGTTAAATTGGATATTTTCTATATAAAAATATTATTTGACGTACTCAATTTTTACATGAATAAACAACTTGATCAAATCGTTAACTTTAATTTATCCAAAAGAAAAACGTTAGAGATTATAAAAATCGTTCTTGAGTCTACAATGCAATTTTAAACTTTTATTTGATTTAGTTTTTGACATGGTATCAAACTCGAGTCACCAAAGATCATGGGTCTCACTACCCTCACTTTCAAAGTGAAATATTATTAGGCACTAAGACGTTTACTTGATCAGTCCACGCTTCAAGCTCAAATGACATTTGTGTGAGGGGCGTGTTTAATATTATAAAACTGGTCTTAAACCTCCTATCATGAGTTTACCCTCATGGTTGAGTTGCTAATTTATTTTCACTGTAAATAACTGACTGAAACAGAAAGAGTATCGAATGAGAATATAGGTGACATACCCAAGAAACCAAGCAAGGAGGAAGGAAAGGGAGACACCATGGCTAGACTTGGTTTGAAAATTGGTGATGATTTGAGGGATTTCAGCAACACCCCAAGCAACCAAACTAACAACACCAAATGCAAATGAAAATTCATCACTTAAATTACAAAGACAATCTTTAAAGTACTTTTCAACCCACCAAACACATCCTCTCTTCTCTTTTATGCAATATTTCACTCCATTTTTTGGTGCTTTCTTTATCTTATTAATCCACCCCTTCATTTTTTTTTTTTTTTTTATATTTTTTATTTTGTTCTCTCTTATTAATTTTTTTTTTATTTTCTTTTATGTAGAGATAGCTATGACTTATAGGGTGAGTGAGTGAGTTTTGGTGTTGTTTTTAATGTGGAGTAGAACTGTAGAAGCCCCACTCTTAATATTATTAAAATTAAAAATTAAATTATGGCGCATTTTAGATCGGTAATTTCATTTTAAATTTGGAACTTGAGTTAACTCAGGTGTTTGGTAACTTAAAAAATTTGGATTTGAATTTGAGTCAAATCCAACCTAAATTCAACCCTTCATAAAACTAACGTGCCTCAAATGACACCTTTAAAGGTGTCATTATCAAATCCCAACTTAAATAATTAGTGATTTGATTTTAAATACCTAAATTTTAAAGGATTAATTGCCAAGAATAATCCGATCTGGTCTTCTTATTCCATAAATAATGCGAACTCGAATTAATTCACGATTAAAGTAACATTCCAATAATGTACTTTAGCCAAGTTTAACATGCTTTAATCAACAAAAAAAAAAAAAGTGAAAACGTGAGACAAAGTTAGAGTCGATTTCACCATTTTTTTAACGTGTTAGTATAGAATCGATTGAAATTGGCAAAGTACATTATTGGAATGTTACTTCAATAGTTGGGATTATTCGTGGATTAATTCGAGCTCAGATTATTTATACAATAAGAGGACCGGTTCGAATTATTCTTGGCAATTAATCAAATTTTAAATATCTAATTTTAAATCCAAATTTTGAAATTAAATTTGACTTTCTAAACGCCCTGTAAAGGTAATAATATCAACCTTGTAAAATTAAATTTTCAAAATTTACTACCTTCTAAGAGCAAGCACAATGGGAGAACTTTATATAAAGTTTTTTCAATTTTCAATTATTTTTCAACAACCTCAAAATTTAAGAACTTTTCATTGTAGTGGAAAAACTGTTACTTTGTTTTTAATTGGGACCCACAGCTACTCTTTAACTCTTATCAAATTAATTTAATTTTATTGGAAATAGTAAAGAACTTGGTTCTAAAATAAGAACCTAATTCTTATTTTGACAAACCCAAAGAGGCCTACAATGGGAAGAACTTTATTTTTAGAGTTTTGTTGACAAACCCAAGACTAAAAAACCTCCATTGTGTTTGCTCTAAATATATAGTTAATATAATTTGAGTTGATTTTGATCATTAATTTACTTACAATTTAAGTTGATTTTTTTTTTTTTTTTAACATTTACATCTTATTTCAAATATGGTTAATATAATACTCTGTTAGAAATAGTAATCTAGAAAATTCTTGTATAACTTAGAAATCTAGCAAACTACAAGATTAATCTAGAAAAATAGAGACATTTAGCTAATATCTAGAATTATCTATGTACTACTATAAATAGGTCATATGTGTCATTTGTATGTGTTGTAACACCCCGTGTTTTTATTAATACTAATTAATTATTTTAACAAAATTCTTAAATTAAAATTTATATAATTCAACTTTTATTCAATTACTTTAAAAACGCGGCTGAAAAATTTCGATTAAATAAACTTTCTCCAATACATTTCTAATTAAACTTTCTTGATTTTATATTAACCTATAGTATATTTTTATTTATAAAATACTTGTCAAACTAAAACTTCGATTCAATTACTTTTATTAAACTTAATATATTTGCATATCATCTTAAAAAAATTATTATTAATGGAACAAAATATAATTTTATCAAAATATATCTTACGAATAAATAGATCGTTTGAAAATCTGTGAGACCGTAATAGAATTTGTAACTAATATTTTTATACACCATTTAATTTTAAAAGATTAAGTTTAACGATATAGAAAATAAAAGTAAAATTACAACGAAATATATTATACGTAATATATTTTATAAAATATAAAGATTTATAAATAAGATCGAATGAAACAGAGCAAATCGGAAAAACTGACCCAAATACACCCTACTTTATGTCGACATTTCCTCTTTTGATTCTCACCTCCCTTACTTATACCTTTCATTTTCAGATATTTGTTTGTATCTTACCCAATACACTTCTCTTATCTCCCTCATTTTATTTTCTGATCTCCTTCTCTCTTTTCCCCCTCTTTTAAAATACTTCCATTAAAAAAACTAAAACAACAACGAAATTTCAAAACAACAACAAATTACGACAACAACAACTCAACGACAACAACAATGGCACGACTTCAACAACCACAACAACAAACAACACAATAACGACAACAACCACACCAACCACCATCAACAGCAGCCCCCACCGGAGCACCACCGTGCTCACCACCGGAGCCGCCGTCCTCCCCTGCTCTTTTCCTCTTTTCGGTTTCGATTACGACGCCGGAGTTGAGCCTAGCAGACCACCGTGAAGTACCACCACCGATGTTCCAGCCACCGTCGCCGGAGCCGAAACCGACAACACCAACGGCCACCATGGCCGTGCTTCTCCTCGAGCTTTCTCCATTCTTTCCCCGCTTTGCTCTTCTTCTTCCTCCCCGTTCTCCTTCTCTTTCTCGCCAGGCCGCCTTTCACCGGAGTCAGAGTCCCCGACCACTGAGGTGTGCCCTGCTTTCTTCTTCTTTTTCGTGCCCTTTTCTTCTTTTCCTCTGCTCTTTTTCTCACCCCTGTTTTCTGCTCGTTTTCGACCTCCGACCACCATGCCGACGCCTATCTCGCCGGAGTACGACTCGGCCACTACTGACGTGGCACCTTCCTCGCAACCTCGTTCCCTCTGTCCTCTGAAATCCGTTCACTCTCGCCGGAGAAAGGGGCTGACCATAGACCTACGTTAACGTGGCCTCGGTCCTACCTCCTTCGTTTACTACGAGTTGGTGTTGTTTCTTATTTGGCTTCACTATTGCGGCTGATTTTAGTGCTTGGCCAAGACGAAACGATTCGGGTTATTTTTATTTGGAGGCCTCTGTTCGTGAGCCAAATTAGGTGACTCGATTCTTTCTCCAAAATCTCTAATTTTAACACTTTGGTTTTATTTTAATTTTGTGATTCAAAGTGAGCTAGTATGCATTAGACACGTATGATTCCCGTTTCAGTTTAATTTGATAACTTTGTATGATTCGCTATAGTATGAAATTGGGTGTTAATTTTGGTTATAATATAATGTTGAATTGATTTGTGAAATATGATATTTATCTGATTTTGTGATAATATGTTTTGAGTGAAAATGTGTTGTTGAATTAATGTTGAATTTAATTGTAATATTATCGTGTTAAAATTATTTGTTATGTGTAAATTAAAATATATAAAGTTTATGTATCACAAGTATAAAATAAAACTTAAAATATTATTAAATAACTTAAGTAAATAAATTAAATTAATATAACTTATCTATCGTCACTAAAATGTTAAATCGAAATGTAACTAAAAATAAAGAATTAAGTTAAAAGAATATTAAGTTTAAATTAATATTAAATCATACTAAAAGTAAAAATGTAAATTAAGTTACTCATATTAAAGTTTCTAAAATAAATAATTATATAAAAAGTCATATCTCACAACTACTATAAAGATTACTTTGTTAAAACTCTAAAATTTACAATGAACTTAAAATATACTAAATAAGTATTTAGTTAAAATAATAAAAAGAAATAAAGTACTTCGAAATATAAAATAAACCTAAGTAAAGCTTTTATTGAATAAAGTTAGAAATTTGTATTATAAATATGTTTAACAAAAAGATAAAGTGCTAAAATGATAATCCTATAAAAAGATAAAGTAAAATGACTTAGTAGAAAATTTAAGTTATAAAAACCATAAAAAGAATTAATATGTAAGTGGAAGTATTATTATAATAAAATTAATTTCTAAAAGTTTACTTTTAGAAAAACTTGTAAAATTGAATACTATCATTAAAATTTAAAATATACTTTATTTTTATCAAGAATATTAAAATTTGACAAATATCGTTTAAGTAATATTTCTAAGTTAAAATAAATGTTATGAATACTAAATCACTTAACACTTTACGATTTAAATAAAAAGGAAGAAATAAGTGTGGGTTATAATAAAATTCAATTATTTATATCACTAATCACTAATTACTAATCTACTTTAAATTACTTAAAATTTAAATGAAACTTAATCAAACTTATAAATAAAATGAACTATTATTATTTACTAAAATATAAAATACTAATACGTACAAGTATAATAAAATACGTAGAAGTATAAACTATAAAAATACGTACAAAGCATAAAAATACGCATACGTATAAAAATACGTACAAAATAATGAATAGTGAAAATATTTAAATTTACGAACGGACTCAAAATAAATATTTAAGTTTTTCCTATGTGTTATGCTTACCTGAAGAACTGCTAGAACTAATATTTCATTATACAAAGTTCGACGATATTATTTAAGTTTCAGAAATTGTCACTTGATTTGAATAAACGAGGAAATAAGAAATTGAGAAAACGAACTACTTGATAAATACTTGGATTGTTCGCCATGTCGCGACTCTTGAATTCGAAGTTAATGAGGTAGCTGTCTATGGGGACTTTAGCTCCCTCCCTGTGTTGCTAAAGGCGATCTAATATTTTTCTAAAGTATTATTTCGGTGCGGGATATACAACCTCAGGGATGGGGCATCATTGATATCTCCGTGAGCCCATACTACGGTAATTGGAAAATCCAGCCCCAACCGGGGGTACCCGTCTCTGGTGATAGTCGTATTATTAGGTGACTACTTACTCGATGGGCGAGTATGCTACGATCCTATCTATAGTGGTGTATGCATACATTAGACAAGGGATTGAATCGTCCTTATTACCTTAGATATCTTTAAGCCTGGTAGTCACGTCCAAGTTATGTTGGCCACTGCCAGAAAGGCTGATTATGTCTGCGATCTTCCGCCTTTACTAACGAAGACTCATTAGTCAATGGATGTTGAATGTATTTCCTTGTTTTGATTGGTTATTGTCTGAATGACGTTGTCCTTGAGTTGAGATTGCTTTGTTTAGTATGATTATCGAGAAATGTTTTATGATTATATGATTTGACGTATGCTCATATTTGAATTATCATGATTCCTTATATGTTTTTACTTATCTACTTGCAATGTGTTTTATTTATTCATTTTCTATATTGCATATGTTTAGAAATTGCATGATCGTTCACGACTATGTGTTTATTAATTGATTACGGCTTATGCATATATCTTGATTTCCATAATTTAGGTTTTATATATATATTATATTAATTGAGATAATAGTCATGTTTATTTATTGTGATTCTATAAATTGAAATGTTTTAAGTTTTGTTTATCATGTTGGATGAGATTTAAATATCTATATGTGAGAACTGATATTATATGCTAATTGTCCAATTTTATCGAAATATGCTTTGGAGTTATACGCTGGCGTTTAGTCTTTGCCAAGTTACTTTTAATCATAGGTTAAATAAACCAAAACTGTGGTTTAGAGGTTGTTGGTTAGAACAGTCACTTCCCGCCTCTGAGCGGGAGATCCTCCTATTTTGTGTTTTTGTCTCCGCTGCAGGCAATTCTCGAGACTCAGGATTATCGGGACGATTGGGATGTTTCATTTGTTTTCTTTGAGAGATTGTAACATATATTTGTATCCTATGCCATTTGAATGTAATTTAATTAACATCCGGCATGTATTAGACTTAATTAATTTTCCGCCTTAGTTTAATTAAGTCACGAAAAACCGGGTTGTTACAGTTGGTATCAAAGCTGTCTTGCGACCGTGAATAACTTAAAGTTATCTCATCTAGCGAGACGACACCTGGGCCATGACATTCATATCGTATGTCAGGCATAGACTTATAGGATCAAATAATGAATTAGAAATCATAGATCGCTAAAATAATAACGTAGAACGCTTTAAATGAGAGAATGGGTAGAAATATTAAGGATTGATCGACTGACCTAGATTCTAGAATTTTCAACCGTCATTCAACCTCGATAGATTTTTATTTCTCTTTGCTTGCCTGCTAAATGCTCTATGACTAAACTTTTTGGCTAACAAGTCTCGTATACTAACGTTACCAAAAATCGAGGCGTATAAAGTAAAGACAAGACGACAAGAACTCAAGCACATGGAAATGGACGCATCAAGAGTCGAACGATCTGAAAAGACGTTCTAGACCTCGAAGAATTCTATTGCCTTGAAGACCTCTATAACTTTCTCTAACGTCCTTATTAAATAAATTATCATTTTCTCCTCTAATAAAATTTAAATCTGTTTAACTCATTTTATTCTTCGAAAATAAAACTTTCCTAACTTATACTCTTCTAACGACCTCATAAAATGGATTTTTATCTCTTTTCATTTCTCGCAAATACAAGACTTGAAGACAAGACCGGAAGCGCATGCAGAGAGACGTATCAAGGATCATGCTATCTGAGACCACTTCCAAGACGTCGAAGACTTCTTTATCATTGAAAATTTATACAACCATATCTAAATCATCCTCTAAATTTAAATATTTTTAATTTGCTTGCCTTTCAAATTCTACTTACTATCTCATTTTAAATATTTAAAATCGTAAATTTATAATTTCTAACTACCTTCGAAAATTTACCTTCGTATTTCGTCTTAAAAACATCTTCAAAAAAATTATTCCTTTGTTTCGCAAGATTTTTATTTCGTAATTTCAAATATCTTTGAAATTTAATCGTCACAACTTTCTTATTCTCATTTCATACAGTTTTGAACTTTATTATTTTCCAGCTTCCTAAACCTATTGTCACCTGCTGGTAAAATTTCATCTATTTCAAAACTTTTAGTTTTCTATGCTTTAATCAATAAATTTGATTTCATATTTTCAATTCCCTTCATAAATTCCTTATTTCTTAAATATAGATACTTTTGAAACATATTTATTTCGACCTTCTATATTTAAAATTTTTATCAATCTCCTAATATAATTCTAAAAATTTGTTTTCATACGTTCTCTATAAAAATACCTTTGAAAATTCATTGCTTGTTCCGTAAAATCTTTGTAACGCAATTTGAAATACTTTTGAAACTTCATGGTTCAAACTTTTCATTCCTTTATTTCTAAAATCTTTGAAATTGTTTTATTTCTACTATTTCTTCTATTTTAGAAATATATACAACAAAGTTATTTTACGTCATCAATTATTATAAATTTTCAACCTTACCCGAAATATGATTTATAACTTTCCGTTTCACCTAATAACATCATAATAACAATTTTAAGAAAATGAGCTATATCAACAAGGTTATCCATAATTCTCGAAAATTTTATTTAATCATTCAACGATAACCTATATTCTCTTAATTTCATTAAAGCTCATATTTTCATTATGATCACTACGACTTTTACATATTTTTCCTAAATGTCGTTTTTCCTAAAGCTATATATCATATACACGTGATCATTAAAAGTAACAATAATAATATGATGTATATACGTTTAAAACTTCTTAAGGGGGTAGGACAATAATTTGATTATATCACAATCCTAATTAAATATTAAAATTCTTTATTTCAACCTATTTTAAGGTTAACGTTTATTTTCAAATTTAAAGAAATTGATTTAATTTTTAAAACGCTTATTATTTTTAGTTAATTTAATTCCGTACAAAACTTCTAGGCCCTACCTTTTTTAAAACCTCTTTCTCGCTGATTTTGAAAATGACAATACAGCAACATTTTGATATTAATTCGAAAAAGAATTATTTATATTTTAAAATTATTAAATTCATCAATCTCTCATTTCAGAAAATTCATACCCAATCAAGAGCAATATTAATATTCCAATTCCAAAAACATCAATGTTTTCTCCAACTGCTTTTTAATCTCGGGCAGTTATCCATCCTATTCAAGTTTCGGGGACGAAACTTTTCTTAAGGGGGTAGGATTGTAACACCCCGTGTTTTTATTAATACTAATTAATTATTTTAACAAAATTCTTAAATTAAAATTTATATAATTCAACTTTTATTCAATTACTTTAAAAACGCGGCTGAAAAATTTCGATTAAATAAACTTTCTCCAATACATTTCTAATTAAACTTTCTTGATTTTATATTAACCTATAGTATATTTTTATTTATAAAATACTTGTCAAACTAAAACTTCGATTCAATTACTTTTATTAAACTTAATATATTTGCATATCATCTTAAAAAAATTATTATTAATGGAACAAAATATAATTTTATCAAAATATATCTTACGAATAAATAGATCGTTTGAAAATCTGTGAGACCGTAATAGAATTTGTAACTAATATTTTTATACACCATTTAATTTTAAAAGATTAAGTTTAACGATATAGAAAATAAAAGTAAAATTACAACGAAATATATTATACGTAATATATTTTATAAAATATAAAGATTTATAAATAAGATCGAATGAACAGAGCAAATCTAAAAACTGACCCAAATACACCCTACTTTATGTCGACATTTCCTCTTTGATTCTCACCTCCTTACTTATACCTTTCATTTTCAGATATTTGTTTGTATCTTACCCAATACACTTCTCTTATCTCCTCATTTTATTTTCTCGATCTCCTTCTTTTCCCCCTCTTTTAAAATACTTCCATTAAAAACTAAAACAACAACAAAGAATTTCAAAACAACAACAATGCGATAACAACAACTCAACGACAACAACAATGGCACGACTTCAACAACCACAACAACAAACAACACAATAACGACAACAACCACACCAACCACCATCAACAAGAATTTCACCGGAGCACCACTGCGGCTCACCACCGAGCCGCCCTCCCCTCGCTTTTTCCTCTTTTTTCGCTTCGACATGACGCCGGAGTTGAGCCTAGCAGACCACCGTGAAGTACCCCCACCGATGTTCCAGCCACCGTCGCCGGAGCCGAAACCGACAACACCAACGGCCACCATGGCCGTGCTCCTCCTCGAGCTTTCTCCATTCTTTCCCCGCTTTGCTCTTCTTCCTCCCCGTTCTCCTTCTCTTCTCTCGCCGGGCCGCCGCTTCACCGGAGTCAGAGTCCCCGACCACCGAGGTGTGCCCCGCTTTCTTCTTCTTTTCGTGCCCTTTTCTTCTTTTCCTCCGCTCTTTCTCACCCCCGCTTACGCTTCGTTTTCGACCTCCGACCACCATGCCGACGCCTATCTCGCCGAGTACGACTCGGCCACTCATCGACGTGGCACCTTCCTCGCAACCTCGCTCCTCCGCCCTCCGAAATCCGCTCACTCGCCGAGAAAGGGTCGACCATAGACCCACGTTAACGTGGCCTCGGCCCTACCTCCTTCGCTTACTACGAGTTGGTGTTGTTTCTTATTTGGCTTCACTATTATACGATTTTAGTGCTTGGCCAAGACGAAACGATTCGGGTTATTTTTATTTGGAGGCCTCTGTTCGTGAGCCAAATTAGGTGACTCGATTCTTTCTCCAAAATCTCTAATTTTAACACTTTGGTTTTATTTTAATTTTGTGATTCAAAGTGAGCTAGTATGCATTAGACACGTATGATTCAGTTTCAGCTTTAATTTGATAACTTTGTATGATTCGCTATAGTATGAAATTGGGTGTTAATTTTGGTTATAATATAATGTTGAATTGATTTGTGAAATATGATATTTATCTGATTTTGTGATAATATGTTTTGAGTGAAAATGTGTTGTTGAATTAATGTTGAATTTAATTGTAATATTATCGTGTTAAAATTATTTGTTATGTGTAAATTAAAATATATAAAGTTTATGTATCACAAGTATAAAATAAAACTTAAAATATTATTAAATAACTTAAGTAAATAAATTAAATTAATATAACTTATCTATCGTCACTAAAATGTTAAATCTAAATGTAAGTAAAAATAAAGAATTAAGTTAAAAGAATATTAAGTTTAAATTAATATTAAATCATACTAAAAGTAAAAATGTAAATTAAGTTACTCATATTAAAGTTTCTAAAATAAATAATTATATAAAAAGTCATATCTCACAACTACTATAAAGATTACTTTGTTAAAACTCTAAAATTTACAATGAACTTAAAATATACTAAATAAGTATTTAGTTAAAATAATAAAAAGAAATAAAGTACTTCGAAATATAAAATAAACCTAAGTAAAGCTTTTATTGAATAAAGTTAGAAATTTGTATTATAAATATGTTTAACAAAAAGATAAAGTGCTAAAATGATAATCCTATAAAAAGATAAAGTAAAATGACTTAGTAGAAAATTTAAGTTATAAAAACCATAAAAAGAATTAATATGTAAGTGGAAGTATTATTATAATAAAATTAATTTCTAAAAGTTTACTTTTAGAAAAACTTGTAAAATTGAATACTATCATTAAAATTTAAAATATACTTTATTTTTATCAAGAATATTAAAATTTGACAAATATCGTTTAAGTAATATTTCTAAGTTAAAATAAATGTTATGAATACTAAATCACTTAACACTTTACGATTTAAATAAAAAGGAAGAAATAAGTGTGGGTTATAATAAAATTCAATTATTTATATCACTAATCACTAATTACTAATCTACTTTAAATTACTTAAAATTTAAATGAAACTTAATCAAACTTATAAATAAAATGAACTATTATTATTTACTAAAATATAAAATACTAATACGTACAAGTATAATAAAATACGTAGAAGTATAAACTATAAAAATACGCATACGTATAAAAATACGTACAAAATAATGAATAGTGAAAATATTTAAATTTACGAACGGACTCAAAATAAATATTTAAGTTTTTCCTATGTGTTATGCTTACCTGAAGAACTGCTAGAACTAATATTTCATTATACAAAGTTCGACGATATTATTTAAGTTTCAGAATTGTCACTTGATTTGAATAAACGAGGAAATAAGAAATTGAGAAAACGAACTACTTGATAAATACTTGGATTGTTCGCCATGTCGCGACTCTTGAATTCGAAGTTAATGAGGTAGAATGTACATGGGAACTTTAGCTCCCTCCCTGTGTTGCTAAAGGCGATCTAATATTTTTCTAAAGTATTATTTCGGTGCGGGATATACAACCTCAGGGATGGGGCATCATTGATATCTCCGTGAGCCCATACTACGGTAATTGGAAAATCCAGCCCCAACCGGGGGTACCCGTCTCTGGTGATAGTCGTATTATTAGGTGACTACTTACTCGATGGGCGAGTATGCTACGATCCTATCTATAGTGGTGTATGCATACATTAGACAAGGGATTGAATCGTCCTTATTACCTTAGATATCTTTAAGCCTGGTAGTCACGTCCAAGTTATGTTGGCCTCTACCGCCATCAGCGGATTATGTCTGCATGCTTCCGCCTTACTAACGAAGACTCATTAGTCAATGGATGTTGAATGTATTTCCTTGTTTTGATTGGTTATTGTCTGAATGACGTTGTCCTTGAGTTGAGATTGCTTTGTTTAGTATGATTATCGAGAAATGTTTTATGATTATATGATTTGACGTATGCTCATATTTGAATTATCATGATTCCTTATATGTTTTTACTTGTCTACTTGCAATGTGTTTTATTTATTCATTTTCTATATTGCATATGTTTAGAAATTGCATGATCGTTCCCGACTATGTGTTTATTAATTGATTACGGCTTATGCATATATCTTGATTTCCATAATTTAGGTTTTATATATATATTATATTAATTGAGATAATAGTCATGTTTATTTATTGTGATTCTATAAATTGAAATGTTTTAAGTTTTGTTTATCATGTTGGATGAGATTTAAATATCTATATGTGAGAACAGAGATTATATGCTAATTGTCCAATTTTATCGAAATATGCTTCTTTGGAGTTATACGCTGCTTAGTCTTTGCCAAGTTACTTTTAATCATAGGTTAAATAAACCAAAACTGTGGTTTAGAGGTTGTTGGTTAGAGCAGTCACTTCCGCCTCGAGCTGAGATCCTCCTATTTTGTGTTTTTGTCTCCGTTGCAGGCAATTCTCGAGACTCAGGATTATCGGGACGATTGGGATGTTTCATTTGTTTTCTTTGAGAGATTGTAACATATATTTGTATCCTATGCCATTTGAATGTAATTTAATTAACATCCGGCATGTATTAGACTTAATTAATTTTCCGCCTTAGTTTAATTAAGTCACGAAAAACCGGGTTGTTACATGTGTGTAGTCTTAAGACTCCTAATGTGGAGTCTAGGTCTCAGCCGTCTCACCCTCTCCCCCACATGTATCAAATAAATTAAATGTTCAATATATAAAAACCATGTTCGGGAATTATGGGTGCACAACACAAAATACTTCCGCTGCCAAAATTCCAACATACTCCGCATGGCATATGCTTATATGCTATAAGTATGTTAAAAAAAAAATAAAAAAATAAAAAAAAAAAAAAAAAAAAAAAGTGATTGGAAAAAGATTTTTGTGATGCATTGACCAATAAATGAGTTTTCTATCATGTCTTAAATGTTACTCCGTACTATAATAATCTAAAAATTTAATCCGCCCATATCAAGAAAGAATCTTTGATAAGAAATTGTAAAATTGATCAACGTTCAAACTTGCTATAAATCTACAATAAGTCTCTCTTAAAACGGGTTATCCGTCTTAAGCTTAAAACGGGTCAAATATCTATCCACTTGCACACATAAAACAAAACACTCTACTTTTTCCTACACTATTTACTTTTGTCTTATCCTAATTATTTGAACCGTTTTATATAGTTGAAATTAAAACCGTAACCATTAATATTAGTTGTGCACTGAATAAATCATTCAATAACGGTACATTATACCAAGCATGCAAATCATGCAATTCACATCAATTATCCTTTTTACTAGGATGATAGTCACGACTCACGACACCATAACGTTCTTGGGAAAATGAACTAGTGAATTGATCCACGGAAAATTTTACTCATATTTTAATCACAAATACTTTATTACAATCATCTAACAATGTTATAGGAAAGCTACTATACAAATAGAGGGGTTTTTGTAAAGTTAAATATTCTCATTTTTTTTTTAAATTACACGAAATTAAATGTGACACCATAAATTAAATAGTGGAATCACAATTGTTATTTATTTTTCCTTCTCATGAGTTGGAAGTGAAAAATTGTTTTACAATGCACAATTTGTTATCGACTATCTTAACCATTTTATCAATTTACTTCATTTTATTCGTCTTCCTTGTAATGTAGATTAAATTTATCGTCTTATATTTTATCTTTTAGCGCAAAAGGCTCAGTATACACTAGGTGACAGTCTTAACTCGACCTTGACCTTCTCCCAGGCCTCATGCCTAGAGTTATCCTAAAGTCGGATCGGTCACGTAGCACATTGGCACTGTACGGAGCGTGATAGTGTCCTATCAGTCTCGATCCCTCCTTTTCGGTGTACCACAAATTTAAACTAAACAAAACCATATTTATAAAAAAGAAAGAAGTACTCCGTATTAAATGTGATCCGCATCTATCATTTTTAGTTTTACAAACGCGAATTGAATATGTTTCGAAATCGATACAACAATTTTTTGATAATGTCTTACACGATTTCGTAGTCGGGCTACAACAACGATTTAAAATTTCTCAGTAATAGAATTGTGGAAATATTCGGATATTCTTTTTTTCCCACTGATGAAATGTACGTATAGTACCCTACATTTTACTGCATGCACTTAAAATTGCCGAAGTTGTTCTTTTGCATACACCGCATATTCTACATTTTGGTGCTTCACATGTTCACAGCACGCAGCATATTCTAAGACTTGAACAGTTCAAATAACCCTTTTCATTATTGTGTTACTCCCTCCATTTCACTCATTTAAGAACCTGTTCTTTCGGACTTTTGTAGCCTAAATCAATCAATTGAATGAATCAAAATGAAATGAATCGAATCGAATCAATCGAATCGAATGGATCGAATCGAATCGAATCGAATGAAGTTCAATTAAATAACATATCTTGAATCGAATCGAATCGAATCAAGTGAGCTAAATCGAATCGAATCGAATCAAGTGAGCTGAATCGAATCAAATGTCTTTGAAAATAAATTTGGAAAGAACAGGTCCTAACTCCACTTTTCTTTTTCGGCAATTTCACTCATTTAGTCCCATTACTATGTATAGTAATTTTCAACAATGAAAATAACATTTTACGCCTACTATTATACTCATTTCACTAAAATACCACACACTTTATCTTTAAAAGTGGGACCCATTTAACCAAACTACCCATACTACCCTCAACTTTTTTCACTTTCTTAAAATTTGTGAGATACCCAATGGGGCTATCTCAATGAAATGGAGGGAGTATTATTTATAGTGTAAATTTACGTAGATTTTTCTAAAATATGCTCTAAGCGTAAGAATAAGAATTTAAAATGTAAAAAATAATTATCAAATATTCTAAGATAACGGAAGTATATAAAAAAAATTAACTATTTTAACATATTTAAAAATAATCTCTGAAAAATATTTAAACTTTTGAACTCTTAACATGTGACCGAAATTTGCATTACTCCTATTTATTGAGATCTTTTTATCAATTATTTTTAATATTTTAAATTACCTTATGAAAGAATTGTTATGTTTGAGATTAACCTTTGGTTTATATAATTGATAGGAGTATGAAGGACTTGACATTTTTAATGATGACAAATTGATATTAACGGATGGAGACCCACAATCAAATTTAATAAAAGGAATTTTGATTTAAAGACATCTTTTATTAATTACTGTGTAGCTAACCTTTTATAAACTTTATTACTTGCCAATAATATTGTTTTTTTGGTACACACTTGCCAATAATATTGTAAAGAACAATCAAAATTGGATTTATATTCCAATTATCTACAAAGTCACAAATATCTACTCCCTCCCTTCAAGTCCAAACACTACGGTTGCTTTATCACATTTGTCGAGGCGAATGTCGGAACGGAAATATCTATAATTTCACACGATAAAAAAAATTTAAAAATTGGATATTAATATTGTACGCATAAAGACGAATCAAACAAGATCACACACAGTTATATTTTCACTTATAGATTGTCGGGAATTTCAAAGATTACCGACAGAATAGTGCCAAAAAGGTAAATGTTTGGTTTGGACTTGAATGGAGGGAGTATCTATCTATGGAGTATAACTATTATATAAAAGAGAAATCATTCATACAAATTTTTCCTCCAACTATCACAGTTATATTCAGAGTAATAAGCCCAAATTAAAATGGGTCAAGACATAATTATTATCTTGGCTATAAATTTTATCCTCCAACAAACACATTTAAATGGGTTCAATATGACAAAACCTAGGCATTTGATTTAATTGTAAAAAAGTATTCAACTGTTTAATTTATCAATTTGTATATATCTATATAATTTATATAAAAATAAAACCATGCCAAATATTTGCTTACTTCTAATGGTGTTATAATATTTAATTTCTTTGCTTTTTTGCTTAGATTATGTTCTTATTTGTTTATAATTTTAAGCATTGCAATTTAATGTGATACTTTAATCACATTTCCTTACATACATTTTGATATATATTTTATGTTAATATTATAAATAAATTTGTATAACAAATTTAAATGAATTCATTATACTAAATTTTTTAAAGCTTTTTAACTTTCTTAATAGTTTAACCTTTAAAATTGACACTTTCAAACCTACTAAACGGGTTAAACAGACGACGATTATAGGTCAAATAATATGAATATTTTCATTATACTTAAAATTTTACATTTTTTTGATTAAAGAACTGTGGTCAAAATTTTGAGAGATTAATCTAGAAATATTAAAGTCAAATTTTTCAAATACATCTGTTAAATAGGTCATATGGGTTACATGTTTATTAAATAAGCGGTTATAAATACGATTGATTGTACTTTATTTGGGTGTTGAAAATATTTCGTATATGTTTATTCGGGTTGCAGGTTGCGTTTATATTATCACTATTATTACTTTGGTTAAATATTTAGTTCAATCACCATTTTTTTCAGTTAACTATTAACTTATTTTATATAGCCCGTACATTTATACACGGGTTTATACTAATTTGCATATAATAATAAGAGGCGATTTTGAGATTAAAAACATAAATTCCAAATTAAAAATTTGGAAAAAAAAAAAAAAAAAAAAAAAAAAGATCCTATCAACACTCATCACATAAGACTTTGGTATTTACATAGTCTCACGCAGCGATGGATTTTTTATACGAAATTTTGTCTATTGTTTTCGGTAGCATAAAGTCAGAGGGGTCTAGTGCCAAAGATTTTAACCCGATTTCAAAAGGTCAAAAAATTCAAAACTCAATCCAGCTTATTAAACCAATTAAATTAAAAACTTAAGTACGGAGTAGATTATTGGGAGCCCAAGTTAAGTTCTATACTCTAACACGTCAAATAACGTCATGTCAGAAATCAATTCAACTAAAAGTTTAAATTAATGATTAAAAATTTAAAATCGACTTTCTATTAAAACCTGACTAGATAGGTAGAGATTATTTGATTTAATTTCTGCAGGAAGATGCAGAATCACATGATATAATAACTTCTCGCCAATGAACACAAAACTAGAATAAGACCAAGTTCAACAACATACACCAAAATTGTCACAAAAGTTAGCACACGATGTGCTATTTCTCGGCTATATTTTAACGAGGTTATGAACCACAAGCTCAAAACCATCTTCGTTCATTGTGTACCGTTTTTTAAGAATAATGCACCACGTTTTGTGTTTGGACGACTATCTATCATTGTGATGTTCCACCAATTTCAACTTTATTAAATTCAATCTGTCGCTTAGCAGTCGTGTTGTATGGAAATTTTTCTCGAAATACTCAATTTTATCATCTAAAATTTTCATGTAATTCAAAGCATGTTGGAGATGGATTCAGCCTAATATAAATTCCCACATTACGATCCCACATCGGTTATGAGATGAGAGTTGGTCTTGTTTATAAGGCGCAGAAATTTCTTTCCTATGTCGATTGGTTTTAGGATGGAGCCTCATAGGCGCTATAAGCGAATTTCTCATACTTCTCGGGTGTGGCGAGTAGTGGAAATTTAACAAAGCAAGAAACAATTTACGGAAACGCACGCATTAAGATTGTATTAGAAGAATTTGTAACGTTGACTCGACCTTTTCAAACATAATTTTTATATATTAATTATATATGGTTTACGTCAGGTAGGGGAGTGGGTGAAACCTTATATCTCCATAAGGAGTCATGGACTAGTAGCATTAAATAAATCAAATTGCTTATTTATATAGAATAGATATTTTATAATTGGTGGTTTAGCATTATAAACATGGTCATGAAATTCCAAAAAAAAATCTCTCACATTTCTAAAATAATTTTGAGTACTTAACATTACTAAAAATAAGTATCTTAGGTATTTAATCAACACGTATTATAGTTTTAGACTTTTAGTAGAAATATGTCTTCTTATTGACACATTATCGAATAAAGGTTGTTCCCTTTGTAGAAGATTTCACATATTTTAATACGGTGTACTTGGTAATATTTTTGAAGGTTTTAACAAAAACATTTATTCATATTCATGTGTAACATTGCTTGAAACTCTACCTTTTAAAAAGAATATTTAATTAGAAGGTAATCTAATAATTAATCACTTGATCATATACTCCGTATAATTAATCATTTAAATTTTATATTAATAAAAATAAGTATCTTGAAATTTAATCATTAATAAAAATAAGTATCTTGAAATTTAATCATTAATAAAAATAAGTATCTTGAAATTTAATCAACACGTATCATAGTTTGTTTAGGTATCAAAATTAAAATATTATTTTAAAAGTAAATTAAAAGTGGGTATAACATTATTATATTATCCGTACAGATTTAGTTCGTCGTTCTATTTAAGTAAAATAGTACATAAAATTGTATTGATTATACCAAACATTTATCAAGTGGGCGACAAAATTAATCAAATAAAATGATTTAAATAATCAGAGGTGTCAGATGAGAACGATTGCTTCATAAAATCCAAAAAACTTTTAATGAAATACGTTGAGAATAAATAAAAAATAAAAAATAAAAAATAAAAAATAAAATAAAAATGAAAGCTGCGTAGTGAATTGTGAAGATAACGCGTGTATTAAGCGGCTACGGTTCGCTGCAACCTGTGCAGTCCCTTTCATGTATTTGTCCTTATGTAGTAACCGACGGCATTTTTGTCTCCCTTTTGTGTTCTAGCTGCTTCGTATTCTGTACTCCGCATTCACAATTATTTTAGTGGGGCGGTCTTACGATAACATTTTTTGTGAATACTTTTTCCTTTTTGATGGGATAGTGTTAGAGCAATAGCAATGGAGAACTTTATAATAAGTTTTTCATTTGCCATCTATTAGTATAGTACTTCCTTCATTCAACTCCAAATTGCAAGTTTGCTTTTTCACACTTGTCAACGCGCCTTTTGCGCGTTAAATATCGTTAGCTACGGTTATTGAAAAAATGTAAAAATTAAATTTTAATTATCAACTCATAAAGACGAATCAAATAAGATCACATATGAATATATTAACACTTATATATCGAGAGAAAATTAAAATTGAAGGTCTAAACGTGAATAGTGTACAACATAGAAACTTGCAATTTGGAGTTGAATGGAGGGAGTAAGTTTTAACTATAAAGAACTTATTACCACAATGTAAGAACTTTATATAAAGTTCTTAGATAGGTCCCACAATTATTTTTTCCTCCAACCAAACATACACAATCTTATTAAAAGTAGGGAAGAACTTGGTTCTTCTTCACAAATCAAGTTCTTCCTATGAAGAACAAATTTTATTTTACAATGGAGAAACTTTATATTTAAAGTTCTTGTTGATGAACTCTATGTAAGAACTCCTTCATTGCTATTGCCCTTAGGACCTGTTCTTTCCATCTTATTTTCAGCACATTTCAATTCAGTTTAGCTCACTTTAGTTGATTCGATTCGATTCATTCCATTCGATTCGATTCGATTATTCACCACTTGATTCGATCAGTTGATTCGATTAAGACAAATGTTATTTAATTGAACTTCATTCATTTGATTCATCCATTCGATTGATTGATTCACTTCAGCTCGATTCAGTTCAGTTCAACTCTAAAAAGTTCGAAAGAACATGTTCTTATTCGCTTTTGCAAATTTATTAAGAATAAGTGAAAATGTTAAGGATAATTTTGATATTTTGATTGTATGAGACCCATTTTTAAAGATAAGTTGTGTGATATTTTGATAAAATAGTTATATGTGTAAGGATAAATTATTATTATTTTTTTTTTCATTGTTAATGTTGACCCGAAATAGACATTGGGTAAAATGAGTGAAATTGACGGAAAAAGTAAATGAATCTAAATGAGTGAAACGTAGGGAAGATGTCACAATATGTTTCTTTTATACGGGATTCACGGTAGTTTACTACTTGTATCATCAAAATTTGAAAGTGTCTATTGTTATTTGCCATTAAAAATAAATTAATCGCTTATCAATTTTTCAAACTACATGCTTTGTGACTATATACTTCTTAAATGGTAAGACCAAGCACTAAATTTTTTGTAGCTTGACTAGTCTCACTTCAATTAATTCAACCAATAAAAATTAAATACTTACATTTCTGCGCTACTACTTTGTCAGTGTAGGCTTGTTAAATTTCTGAGTTTTTCTGACTCAATAATGGTTAGCAACCTACTTAACAATTTATAAAAATTGCAAGTAGGTCATTTTGTCAAACCATTGGAGATTAATGCTTTAGTGAAACCCAAAAGTAGGACGGATTATCAAATCTTGGGGTGCTATGCAATAAGTCTTATAAGTGATCGTAACACATATTCGTAAATCACACTAAATTATTACGAATTGAGTAGTATAAAACAAAGAATAAATCAATCAAAAAATTAAACAAAATTACAAAAATACGCATTTATATTCTACGAAGTATTAATTAGTCATAATTTATTGTAGTGTAAGAGTATCTAGATAATTTTTTTTTTTTTTTTTTGACAAAAATCTGGATAAATTTTTGTAAGTAGGTGCAATAGTTGTGAGTTGTGACCGCCACCACGAAAGCCAAAAATTTATTTCTACGCTTTCTATTGGGGGCATTGCTTTTTATGTTCATAGGTCATTTTATCATTTAGAAATATCGTTCTTATAATGTCCATTTTATCCTTATCTTTTTTTCATTTATTTGATCCTCATCTTTATTTCTCTCTTGAATTCAAGCAAACAAAAATAAATTTTATTCGAGTATTTTATAATACTTTTTTCATTCAAATCCAAACATAACATAATACTATTTACTCCGTAACATTATTTATAAACTTTAAAAAATCTTTAAGAATATTATTCGAATATATAATTAAAACAAAATCATTTGTCATTTGTGTTAAGATATGGAATATACAAATTCATAAAAAATGGTTTATATAGTTATTATTGTTGAGTTGATTATTATCCTCATAAATGAGGATATATATACAAGTACATGAGTATTACAAAGACGACATTAATTATTAAACTAAATATTATTAATATTTAGAACATAATTATATGTCCCTTCATATTATCCTAATACCTTCCCGCAATCGTAACTATGGTAGTACGAAAGTTACGATTAGAGAAATAAAGGACAACAAAACCAAATAAACAACGACAATATCTTCGACGACGAGAATGCCACTTTTCTCAAATATTTCAAATTTCTGTTTCAATTATGTTCTAAATATTATCCTAATAATTTGTAATATATTATGAAATATTAGAGACATATAGAAACACACTAAGCAATAATAATATTAGTATATCGTATATTTTTTTATGTCAATCATACAGAACGTTGGTCTCATAATGTAAAAATCTATTTTAATAATATTTTTTTTGGTTAAAAATATATATGAATACTGTATCAAATATACCTCGTCAATATTCAATTACCCTTTAGATCTCCCTAAACTGGTATTAAACTCGCTTTTGGTTAAACGCTTTTCAATTACCTCGTCAATATTCAATTACCCTTTAGATCTCCCTAAAGTGGTCAAAATGGAGCTACCCTGAGAAGTAGGTATCGAGTTTGAATCTTCCTCTCCCGTTATACGGAGTAATGGCCTTATACTTCATATTAGACAAAAATATTGAAAGAAAAGTATTTCAAATTAATTTCTTTAGAGCGTTCTCAATTTATTGTCAAAAGGGTGTTAATGTGTTATCATAAAGATCGTTTTATCCAATCAATTTTCAGAAGATAAAATGATTGAAGTGAATTGTAAAAAATGTAACAAACTAACCGTTGGGTGATCGCAGTAAAATTTTCATGGGCCGTTTTTCATGAATCGTATCAAAATAAATGGGCCAATATATATGGCCGACTCTTCGGCCATTCGAAAGCTTAGCTAGTCGTGATGTTTTGGGCCATTTGTGCAATCCAACCTTCTCTTTCATTTTTAGGTTTGGACAAATTGTTAGTTATTTGGAATTGTATGAACGTTTTCTATGTTTTTAGACAATTTCTTGTGTGAGACGGGCCTAACGATAAATTATTGTGAGACGTCTCTTAGATGGTGGTTTCTTTTTATTTTTTTATTATTTTTTTTAATCTTTGTCTCACATAAGTTATCGTTAGACCCGTCTCACCCAAGAATCACTGATGTTTTTAATGCTTTAAAATAAAATAATGTATGAAAATTGGGTTTATTTCAAACTATTTCTTGTTAATTCGCTCGCGTTATTAACTTTTTTACAATCTTGCTCTAAGCCACTACTTGATTGGCAATGCATATGACAAGGTTGGGTAAGAAAAGAGGGTTGAACCACTGCCTGAACCTGTGACTTCAATGATTTTTTGTGTGTGTTTGCTTGCGTGCGTTTGTTGTGGTGCACTTATATTTTATTGATTGATATTATTGTACATTTACGCTCTAAAATTACAAGGATTTAGGTGAAGTCAGTAAAATATTAAGATATACTCCGTAGTCTACACCATTAGAATTCAAGGTTTAGAAAGATGGAAATAGTTATAGATGATAGGTTCGAGATAAGCATGTGTTACAATAGGAGGTACTTCCTCCATTCCATTTGATTCTATACGTTTGTTTTTTTGACACTATTCACGAGTGAGGATAATGGTCGATATAATTTTTAACATATAAAATTAAACATAATCATGTGGGATCTTATTTTAATTGTCTTTTCGAATACATTATTAATATCAAATTTTTATAATTTTTTGAAATACGTAACTAAAGATATGAACAAAAGAAAACGTGTATCGACGTACGTGCAAAAAGCAAACGTATAGAATCAAATGGAATGGAGGAAGTATAAAACTATTCCTCGACTGCTCCCTATTAAATCTTAACAAATACGCTGTCATTTCAATTAATGTACTCCGTAAGGTGTTACTACATCTTTGTTGAAATCTGTCCTTAATCTTTTCCTTTTCACAATTGAACGAAACATACGACCTACTCCCTCCATTCATATCCACACTACAACTATACCATATTCATCCATTCAAATCCACACTACAACTTTCCTTATTTATTCAATTTTCCACTCAATATTTACACTAAATGTTACTCTTGGCCCACTTTAAAGTAGAATTTGCCTCAAATTATTGTCCTTTTATTAGTTCTTTATTCATTTCTTAAAACTTGTGCAAAAAGTGTAATGGTAGTGTGGATATGAATGGAGGGAGTATCAGTCTTCCACAGTAAAATTGAAACTTCAACTTCTCAATTCACATCCAACGTAGAGTCACTGACACGTACCTCGAGACCTTTAAATCCAAACCGTTTCCGACGAAACCGCCTTGATCTTTGTGAATTACATAAATATTTTGAGATATAAAGAATCAAAAGAAAAGCACGAATCCCAAAGGAAGATGAGAAATCCCAATCAAAAAATGGACCCAAAAGGGTTGAAGTCAGAAAACATGACAATTATAAAACATGGCATTGTATGGTCCAATATTCTTTTATAATTAACACCTCTTTCATTTGAATTTTGTGCATCAGGTTGTAGGGGACCTCTTTCATCCCTTACAAACAACCAAGATTTTTCGACAACGATCGATATATTGCGGGCCGTACTATTTTAATAAATTGGTTAATATTTTATGCGCAATACTATTTTTCCGATTTAAATGATTATAACGCAAATTTTACAAATTTTTCGGTGGAGTAAATATTTGACTATTTTTACTATTGAGTAATCATATCAGTTGTGTGACAAAAAATTAGCTTCCCATTAATTATCAACCATGAGACGATTGGAGACTAGGAGACTCTAATAGAATGTTAAAAAATCATCTTAGCCAAAATATTTACGGTAATTATTGACACTATGAGGAAAATACCCGATTTTGTTGGTTCTATACAAAAACCAACATGAAATGGTTGTGGACACTACAAAAAAAAAGTACAGAATAAGCGACGTGCGAAAAATTCCGTAGCAAAAAAATATATGTGCGACGAAATATTTTCATGGCCTGAATAATTAACTTGACGTCTATTAGCGACGAAATTTAAGACCAAAAGTCCATCGCAAATAAAGAACTAATAATGAAAACTTTTGCGACGAAAATTCCGTTGTCACAATTTTGTGTTTGTTCGGCGATGAAATTTTCATAGCGAAATCCATCACAAACTAAAAGACTGAATCCCATAACGGTGAAGCTAGTAATTTTGTTATTAGGTTTATATATAGGTTGGTTATATGTTATTATTTGATAATATGGTACCAAACTTGTATAAAAAATTAATAATGCGGTTTGAGACTTTAAGCAAAGTTATTTGAAATTGCGGTAAAAAGAAAAATATTTTCTTTTGCGATGAAATTTTCCGTAGCAAAAATATAGCGACGGTTGTATTCCGTTGCAAAAAAAAAATTGAGGGAAAGTCTGTAGCAAAACGGTAATTTGCAACGAAATTTTCTGACGACCACATCGTCGCAATTTCATCACAAATATCATTTTGTGAAGGAATTTGAGTATTTGCAACAGTTTTTTGCGTCGCAAAAAGGTTTTTTTTTTTTTTTTTTTTTTTTTTTGGTAGTTGGAGAGTTCTATAACAAGGGATGGAGTCAAACCGACTCGAAAACAGTCATTTTTTGTGACGGTTGAAGCAAAACAACCGCAAAAAGAAAAATCCAATTGATAGTCGCTGACACATTTTGACGACTAATTTTAGTCGCTAACACATTTTGGCGACTATTTTCTGATGTCAAATTTAGTCGCCCATTTATAAATTTGTTGCGGTGTTTTTTTTTTTTTTTTTTTTTTTTGCAAGAAAAGGTAGCTTCTATTCATCCATATAGGGAAAAAATAGAAAAAATTCTTACAAAAAAGAAAACACCAATATCGAACTTACAAATTAAGATTAGCCACAATCTCCTCTTCTAGGCTATCCTTAGTCCATTACAAAATACGCACGCTAACGTAATATTGGATTCTCCGGATGATGGATTGCACATCACGCTCCTGATCTTGAAAAATCCGCCTATTCCGCTCTAACCATAGGTGATACACCATGGCAGCAATCGCTAATCTACGCCACCAATCCTTCCATCTTTTACCCTTCACCCTTTGCCGAAACCATTCAATCTCGCGTCGGATTGACCACACTCTCCGCTTACAGCCTACCCACGCAAGAATAAAATGCCAAACGAACTCCGAAAAACCACAACAACAAAAACAGGTGACTAATCGATTCTAAAGAATATTTACAGAGAACACACCTATTAACCACAATTTGTTGCGGTGTTAATTGTGTATAAAATCGATGTAAAAAAATAACTATTATAGTATATAGTACTATATAATCTAAACTATTTTTGGTATAACTTTGATTGAATTAATTACATGTGAGTTTTAATTATATACCTTTTTTTTTTTTTTATATTAAATCTTATGATTATGATTAGAACTTAGAAGAACAAAAAAATAGTATAACTATTTTTCAATATATTTATAAAATTGTATCTATATACTTAAGCCAAATTGTCCTGTTGAAGTGATTTGAAATTTAAAAAATGTGAAAACAAAGTTACACCAAAGGGTTTGACATATTTGTTGAGATATTTTGAATTTCAATATGGTTCTAAATTACACTGGTTTTATGATTATTGTATATTATTGTAATTATTGTAATACTTAAATTTAGTTATACTTCCTTCAATTTAACATGTTTTGTCATTTAATTATTTTTAACAAGGGTATTTTATTAAATAATAAATCCAATTATAAATCAGAGAGTATATTACTATCCAACTAACTTATTGAGGTACCACTTAATGTATATATGGTCCATTGTATGATATAGATAGATGTTTTGGGTGGATGTTGATATTTGGTGGCGATTTAAGAGAGGAGACCTAATCCACATATGCATTGCCATTAACTACTTAAAGGTGCCTTTGCCATGATGTTTATTGTCTAAGATGATATTTTCTTTAATTTTGTAAGATTGTCCCCACCAACTTTGCTACCATCTTTATTTTCATTGGCTATACCAAAGGTCAAAAAGAAAAATGAATTATAAACAAATCTCACCCACAAGATTAGGCATAATCTTAAATTTCTAACATTCCCCACAAGATTGCTCTTGGAGAGAATTGAATTGAACTTGAGAGTCATGAGAATTTCACTCATGTTTTAACCACTAGACCACACCCTTGCGGGCAATCATGAATGTAATTACTTTTAATTCGGTGTAGTATGTTTGTTAATTTTTCTATTCAGAATTCCTATGTTTTTATCATTCAAATAAAGTTTTATATATGATATTAGTTTGGGTTATTCTACATGGTAACCCTGTATTTTTTTTCTATGTTGTAACCCTCATTTTGGTCAAAATACCTTTGACTGATCATACTATCGATCACGATTTTTGAAAGTGGCGTTTTTTTGTTTCAAATTAAAGATATTGCATAAATGAACAATTGAGAACAAAAATTATCACATTGAGAACTTGTAACAAAGAATTTTTGTCGGTCAATGTTTATACGATCAAAAACGTTTGACCGATCATAACTCGTATCACAAGTTTCGAAAATGACCATTTTGCATCTCAAAATAAAAAATGTCGTAAATACGCTGAATTTGGGGCAAAAGATTGTTGTTTTTACACATGAATTATTGCAAGTCAATGATATTTTAACCTAAAACAAGGTTACCACATGGAAAAAAAAAAAAAAAAAAAAAAAAAACAACAACATAAGGTTACCACGTGGAATATCCCTATTAGTTTATTAACACTTCTGGTTTCATCATATACTTAAATACTCCGTATTAGGATTATTTTTTTATTTTTTATTTTACTTAAATAGGGTTGAAAATAAAAAAGTTACTAAAAGAAAGTCTATTTAATTTCAAACTAATTACATATAATGGGGACAACAACCTCTCTTGGCTAATATTATTGAAAACACGTAAAGCAAAGCAATTACAATACGAGTAACAAATAATGACAAATCGACACAGTACAACCCTAAATTCTTCTCCCAAACATCGACGCTTTTTTTCCTATACCAACTCACAACACTAGCAACACTTCCATTTTTTCCCATTTCATTTAATTGACCAAAAATATTTAAAATCCCGAATTGAAATTGGAAAGATCGACCTTAAAATCTTTCAACACTCGATTCTATTCAAATTTAAGTGAAATCTCTTCCATTTCTCCAAATTCATTTTATGAATTGATTAAGTTTGGACTTTGTTGATGCTAGCTTCGCATTTATCTTTTTTCTCGTCTTTCTTACGAAAGGTATTGTTTGTTAAAAGCCATTTCTTGAAGCCATATTGTCCTTCGCTAGTATTTCTTTGCTTTGCAATTTTTTTTTAAACGTTAAGGTAGGTCGCTGTACGGAACAACGACTTCCTTCGTTTTTTAAAGTATTCAAATATTGATAAATGGATTCGTTACTTATAAATAGTTTAAACCCATTTGTGTAATACCTCGGCCTCAACCAAAGGCCGGAATGTTATTCACGGTAATTTGTCAGGCTGTGGACATCGCCCAAACACCAACACGCAACCAGCGCACTTTATCCTCTCGTGCGCGTCCTGGAAAACTTTATAGGAGGTCATCTATCCTAAGATTATTCTCTAACAAGCACGTTTAACTGAAGAGTTTTTAATATGTGCTACCAGAAAAAAAAAATATGCGTCTTGTTGATATTAGTGATACTTATAATCATTTTAAGCACTACTCAGTTGAGATGTTACCTGAACCTCTTTAAGGGGGTACCTTACCCGAATAAACTTTCAGACAACACCGAATATTACAATTTGAATAAATATTTTCATTTTAAACTACATTTAAGAAAATGTCCTATATATTACTGGATTCCTAAATGATTGAACCTTATTTAATTACTCCGTATTACAGAGTAAATTGAAAATCATCAATATGTAAACAATTTATTACAGTATACGGCAAAGACGGGGTAACAATTTGTTATTACTTTTTTTTTTTTTTTTTTTTAATATTGTAAATAATGTAAATTCACTTACGGATCGAGTACATTTGTTGTTATAGTGAACAATATGAAAACCAAATTGACTATTTGGATTTGTTGAAGCCAATCATTGCACATTCATGGTTACTTCTAGTAATTACATCAAGGTCATTTTCTCCATGTAAATCAATCATCGCAAGTCACAATCATCCATTAATAATCACCACACTGATCATCATACGAGTACCACACACACACACACACAAAAAAAAAAAAAAAACCTTACATTCTCTTGTAAAATAAAGGGTTTTTTTGTCAGACATTACCTTAAGTTTAGGCCAAATTGTGAAGAACTACCTTACGTTTTATTTTTTGTGAGGAACTACCTTACTTTTCTCAACTTTGTGAGACACTACCAAAGTTTATTTTCCGTCAAAAATTAACGTTAACTGTTAGTGACTTAATGTTGCTTTTTAACCCCAACTAACTCCCATTCTAAGTCAGCTTTCCCTCCCTCCATATCAGTGACAAACCTCTTTATCCCATAAAACAAGCTTAAACCCTTTCTCCTAAACCATAATTCACCCACTTCTTAATAACCCAACTCGGTTTTCACCATATGAGCTAAATTAAAGTAACAAATTTTCTTCATAACCTTCTTCATGTACATATATAGCTGCTCTATCAGAACATGCACCGCACATATTCAGTTTTCTTATTCTTTGTAACAAACTGACCACCATGAAATACTCTTAAATTATTGGCGGTGTGACTTTCACTAAAGAAATTCACTGAACTCCCCATCCTTATATATAACAATAAAAAAAAATTTATCAAAACAAAAACAGAATCTAATTAGGGCAAAAATAAAATCCTCAAAGTATTGTGAAAAAAAGAAATCTTGATTAACCAAACAAATCCAAAATTCGGCATGATCACAATTAAATACAGATTTAAAGATAATGATCTAAACACGAAGATTAACCAAACAAATCCTCAAAATCAATTTAAACAAACATCAATTAATCCTAAATTTGAAATTGTTCATACCTTATTATACACTCTTAAATTTGTGTTAAATTGGGGAGAGAAAGTAGATTTAAGCTTGATCACAATTAAATACAGATTTGAAGATAGATTATAATCGTAAAGTTAGGGTTTTTTAGTTTCAATGTAATGCATGATTATCATTTTTTTTTAAGGAGGATGAAATGGATGAAAGTAAGTAATGGAGGGTTAGAAAATGAGGTGAGTAAATGGAAGGATGAGAGTTAGTTGTCACTAATAGTCAATGTTAATTTTTGACGGAAAATAGACTTTGGTAGTGTCTCACAAAGTTTGAGAAAAGTAAGGTACTTCCTGAAAAAAAAAAAAAAAAAAAAAAAAAAAAAAAACTTCAGGTAGTTCTTCACAATTTAGCCTAAACTTAAGGTAATGTCCGACAAAAAACCCTAAAATAAACCCTAATATTGATCTTAAAAAAGATTACCCTAATTTTGATTAATAAATCAACCACTAATATAACCATCTTTTTTATAAAACCTATCATCAATTGTATGATTAATTACCATTCCACGCACACAAAATTTGCCTTATTTTTCTCCCTTTAATTCTTTCCCATTAATTAATCTCACGATAAATCTATTGTG
This sequence comes from Dianthus caryophyllus, assembly GCA_023091065.1. Classification (NCBI taxonomy): domain Eukaryota; kingdom Viridiplantae; phylum Streptophyta; class Magnoliopsida; order Caryophyllales; family Caryophyllaceae; genus Dianthus; species Dianthus caryophyllus. The sequence goes on along the minus strand of CM041518.1, from coordinate 36,193,165 downwards.
AAACCAACTGATCGTATAAAAATTTGTCATAATTAATTAATTAATTAATTAATTGATGTAATTATTAATTCGTACTAAGTAAATACAACCAATCATATATTACTTCTACTATACAATTTACAACAAATTTTTTATACCATCATTCACCGACCTAGCCAGCTACCCTTAATTTTAATTTGCTACGTATAATCACCTGAATCATTCTATATCATTCTCGATCATTTTCCTTTCATACGACGATTTATTATTGAATCAATCTTTTATACTTCTATTATAATTTCAAATAATAATAATTATAATGATAAGATATTAATTATAACGACGATAATAACCCTTACCCCCAAAAAAAAGAAAAAAAAAAACCTTAGTGCATGCATGCATGCGTGTTTTAGCAACCCTCAAAGTCCCTAACAGAGAAAGCAGAATTTTTGTCAGGGGCATTTCCGGCATGCCGAAGCCCTAGCGTGAGCGACACGTCACCCGGGGCGGCTGCTGACCCGAACCTAATCATGGTGGCGGGGCCCACACCGTCGTCGTCATCAGGGAATTCCTCCGGGTGGAAACCCTGATGAGCAACTACTGATGTTGAAGGGAGTCCAGAGACGTGGGCGTGCCTCACTAACGACTGCGGTTGTTGGTTAAATTGTAATTGACGTGACGTGTCGCTATCCGGTGGGGTAGGGTCCACCGTATCATTTGCTATCGGATTTTGTGCAATTGCACTAGGCGGCTGCTGCTGTGTTGTCGGAAAACTACTGTTGTTGTTGTTGTTGTTGGTAGTGTTTTCGGATTTGACTTCATCATCGTTGTCGTCAGGATTAAGGTCGTGGTCGTGGTCGTGATGATCGAGACGGTCTTTGGCTTCTTGTTGGTACATCTCTTCGACCATGGGTTTCCACAAGCGTACACGAGCATTAATGAACCAGTTTGAAACCTGTTTCAACAAATGTTGTACCACTAAATTAAATTTAAATAAAATTTTGTCATTTACTAATTAATTCACTGTGTTTGTTTTTGTGTAGTGATGATAATGATGCAGTAGTTTGTAGCAGCAGTATTAATTGTTGACACTGTTACGTATTTACGTATTTTATTTTTGTTTTTACGGGTCAATACTATTGGAGTTCAGGACCCATGCATGTCGGCTATGTTAAATAATACGAGTAACAAATAAAAAAAACATTACTTCGTAACTAGGTTACAAATGGTATAACTGTTAGAAACATGTAACGGGTCTGGCCAAATCCAAGTGGAAGAGAGAGCGAATCCACTTTACAAGTCTAACGGCAATTCACATTTCCCAAAACCAATTGGCAATGAGAGGAAGATTTTTGCACAATATAAAGATCAAATACTCTCTTCTACAATCAATGTGAGATTCTCATGTGGGCAATACTCCAACAATAACAGACGCCTATTATTACTAATTTATTCTAATTTATTAAATTAGATTTGTTATACGATGTTAATTCATGACAAACTTTTATTAATCAGATTACTAAATTAGTAAAATTACTAAATTAGATTTGTTATACGAACTAAAGACTTTGGTTGAAGTGGACAATTTTTTATTGATTTGTTAGCTAACATGAGTATGTACGTACTTGTCCGCCTACTAATTTTGAAATAAAACTTACTTTATTAATTATGTTTCGATCAGCTTGTCCCATAATTATGTTAATACTTTTAATAACTTAAACTAAACATTATACTCTGTATTAGTATTTACTTGATATATGAGCATTTAGATAACTGGTGTGGAATCACTGTAACTTAATTAATCAAAAGTCTTGAGTTCAATCCATAGAAACACAGTCCTATTAAAACTTATAAGAAAGAATTTTACCGTTATTTTCACTCAAAAGGGTAAAATGTAAAATTGGGATTTGGGAGGGGCCGGGGACAATAAACGAAGTGGTAATAGACCGGGATGGATATGGGGGGGTTGACCAGAAACACTAGTCATAAATCATAATGCATTAAATTGATGAATGATGATGGATCTTACAAAAATGTAAGTGAAGACTGAAGAGTGAATCAGTGTTTGCAACAATTTGAGTAAAAGAAGGCCCTATTCTACTTCATATATACAGGGTATCCATCATAGCTCTCTGACACTTTCTATCAAGTATTCAGGGACTTTTGTACCCCCTCACACTCATGTATATTTATCATCCGTTTCACGGTGTTAGTCTCATTTTTATTTCACGTGATTTCGAAAGCAGCACTACTTTAGTCATATTCTTATTCTATTTATATACAATTGTTTTTGTTGAAAATTATTATCGTATAATTTAATATGTCAATTGACCAGGACGAAAGGAGTACTTGTTTTCATTTATATATTGCGATGGTATATATCTATTTAAAAAAAATAAAGTAAAACGGATTTTTTTGGAAGAATAAAGGGAGAGTTCATGTAAATATTATGATTATATGTCTGTATTAAATTAAATTACCCAAATTTCTAAGATTAATTATGATAAGAAGATTAGGTTATATATTGATCTTGTTAAGTTAATGGTTTGCGATTTGAACATTTGACCTTTGATAAGAGGTGATCATGTAAACAATCAAATCAACCAAAAAATTAAATTAATGATTCGAAATCTAAATCGATTTATAAACTCTCTAACATACTCGTAATCAATAATTATTGGTTTGAAAATATAATTTGATGTCATTGTGAGGACTACATACTAATTTTTTATGCCACTACTTTTTGTGGCTTTTAACCTCAAATATGCATGGCTGCCAAATTGTTTCTTAACCTAAGACCCGAGAGTTCTACTCAGATCAGTAGTCAATGTTGTAAGCCTCTTCTTAGATCACTCCCTATAATTGATGATTATTTGCAACTCTAGCTACTTTGGTTGAATATATATATAGATTATTTAATTTTCTAAATATTATTAAGATAATATATTCGTCAATCTTTTTTAAAATTTAAAAATTTTATTAGATGAATAACAATATTTAAAAATAAGATAAGTAAATCAGGTCTTTAGCTATATATAATTTAGCATCTGAAGGATTTTTTGTTATTCTACGATTTCAATTGCCAAATTTGGCATCTGTAAGTCCTTCTTAAACATCGAATTAACTCAATTTTGGAATAAAATTCTAAATTCAAGTTCTCAAACATACCACAATTAGTAAAATTAGATTATTGTATTACATTATTAATTGTCATTCTTAATATGTTTCTATTAAATTCCACGGGTCTGGGCCACACCCAAGAGTATGAGAGAGTTCACTTTTAAGGAAGGTATAGGAGGTTACATCCTAAAACCAATTGGCAATAGGAGGAGTACCCCTAGGCCTTATAAACAAGACCAACTCTCATCTCATAATCGATGTGGGCTCGCAATGTGGGAATTTATTAGGCTGGATCCATCTCCGACAGTTTCACCTTTTTCAACTTAAAGTATACAATGAACAATTTAGAAAATTTCCATAATTTTACTAAATAAAAAAAAAATTAGAAATTTTTTAATTCGGACAATTAGAATAGAGTGAACAAGTTTTTGAAAGTACTTACTTCTTTGGAAAACTTAATTTGTGCTTACACAGCCTCTAGGGTTTGAATTGTGGTGACATAAATTCTCTCTCGAAAAATTATACCTCATATAGTTCTTTCCTATTTACTTATATCGTGTTATACGACTAGTTAACAAATGCAAGTGAACACAATAATATAACCAGGGTGTAATATAAAAGTGACAATCATGTACTCTTTCAATTACATTGATTCAAGGGAATAATTCCCTCAAAAGTTACATAGAAATATTAATAGCAGAAATTGCTGAATTATTATATTATACTTCGCGAAATATCATTTTTGAAATACATTGTTAATATAACTGAGAATTTTTCTCAATGATATTTTATTGATCATTTTCTTATTTTTTTCTATACTCTTATAAAGGGTCATTTTCAAATAAATGAATCGTAGGTAAGTACTCCGTAGCATTTTAATACTACTGTTTTATTCTCGCAGATGAATCGAAGTTAATTACTATTCATCATCAACTGTTGAGTTCAGTAGATAACATGTCTGTGAATTTCTGATGTAATAAGTAAAGTGATATTTTTTATTAATAAAATAAATGCAAGTGCATGTATTTATTTTATATAAGAAACTTGAGAATGAAAAAGGACAACATATGTATGTATTAATGTATATGGACTTACTTGATTTCTCGATAACCCTGTCTGCCTTGCCAACAAATGCTTATCTGCGTCGCTTGGGTACCTGCGTTTGCACATCATGCATCTCAATATTGGCCAAATTAAATACGGAGTACATCGTATAGTATTTCTTGGGTAAAACGCGATCATTTTGTAAAAGTCTGAAAATGACAATTATACTTTATCAATTATGGCAAATACTTGTGTGAGACGGGACTTACAATAAGTTTATCGTAAGTCCTCTCACACAAGGGTAGTTACTAGTTAGTTTTTTTTTCTTTTCTTGCTTGTGACTCACACTAATTTAGTGTGAGTCCGGTCTTTTAGGAGAATTACCCATCAATTATATACGTTTACAGTAAGTATAAAATATATTTACATTATATGTATAAATTTGTGTAACTTGTATAACTATCTAACACGTCACATTACATAGTAGAACATAAAACCTACTTTCTTACATTTTGTTTTTGTAATCATAAAAGCACATACAGAGTAATGCAATACGGAATATATATTATGATGTATTATTTTTGCTCTAGTACATAGAACAATAATTTCAAGTAAGGTTACTCGTGGTTGTTATAATTCTATACGAGTGTTAGTAGATATACTCAACCAAAACTCAAATGATGGTTGATGTACAACAATAATAGGTTCTTATATTTTATCATTTTCCATCACGTACTTGAAATGCGGATAAATTCATCACATAAAGACCCGTGGGCGTCAATACGTGTAGAGTAACAGGACGAATCAAACTTGAGACGTCAAGACATGAGACTCTGATATCATATTGAAAAAAATTAACACAACTAGAACTCTAAGGTAATGGTTGAGGACCAATCACAGGTTTTATATCATATTATCGTAGTTATTCCATGTTACAATTCTATAACATTTTATTATTTCAATCATACAATCATACCATTTTAAGTAAATTCTTTGATTTATTGTTGTGAATTTTTGTCATGTGTCATAAAATAACATGTTAGAACAGTTATAGATTAATTACGAGTAATAATTAAGCGAGTAATTTTTCAAAGAAACCGTTGTACTCATAAAATATATTATTGTGATAAACTAGAATTAAGTAACCATTATTCATATCAGTGTAACTATTACTCGTATTAACTAATTATATTATAAACGCAAAAATTGAATATTATTTATTCGATAAGTGTGACTATTAGTGTTTAAATGAACTGATACTCAAATAGTTAAATATATCTCAGTGTGTGTACGTGTAAAGTAATCCATATATTTTTCATGTGTGAATTGAAGACTCATTTTGATCAAAGATGACAGATTTCAATACTCAACATTTTATTTAATACACATCATAAACAGAGTCGAGCCAAACTTCATACTAATACGCATACAATAATTGTCTTATTAATTATAAAAAAACTATAAACAGATGATGTGAATTGTGAATACTATATAGTTCTATAAAAATAGAGAAAAAAAGATCGGAAAAACCCCACAAAGAAATATGATAGGGCGTGAGAATCAAAAGAGAAAGGGAAAGGTGATAAGAGGACAACTGTATGTAAGACTGAATCATTCATTCATGAATATCATCACCCACTTATATAAATAAAATCTAGAGAAAATACTAATTTCAATGTTATTTAATGCCTGTAAAAACAAACACATGATTGTATTTTAACGGTTGATGAATGAGTGAGTAAGTGAGTGAGGACATACGTATATTTAATTAATGCATAAGTTTTTACATTTGTTCTTTGTCATTATAGTTTGGAAGTTTGTTGTCATTGATGAATGATTCACATCATATTGTTTTTATGTTCATCGATGCAAGAGAAATATTGTGATCGAGCAATTTAGCTTTATAATTTAACATGATGATCAAGGAGTATGATGGTCAACGTATTTTAGTAGCATAAAAAGCATGTCCTAGAATTAGTTTTTTTTCTTTAAGTTTACTTTGGACATAAGGCCATTGTAATGGAACATAATTAGAAGAACAATGATTCTTGTGTGAGACGGGCCTAACGATAACCACCATCTAAGAGACGTCTCACAATAATTTATCGTTAGGCCCGTCTCACACAAGAAATTGTTTTAGAAGAAAGATCGAACTTAGGATCCACTGTCTATTGTATCTTCGTTCTAATTAAAAGATTAGGTCATCTTCAGTATGTCCTTGGATCAGTGAAATTTAGGGTCGTAGATTAATTTTGGGGGCCCGTGTTTTAGAAATTAAATGAGTCCCTTATATTTTTTAGCTTCATCGTATGAAACAAATTAAAATATGAAAATATATTATTGACTAAAATATAATTTGTTAATTTGTAGAGAAAATTATTTACAAGTAAAAGTATTTTGTTGACTTTTATATCACCGAATGTGATATATGAACTACACTTATATCCTATTGAGGCTCTCAAATATTCAGGGCCCGTGTTCTTAGCACATGTTGAACATGCCAAAAAATGACCCTGGTGAAATTGTTGTATTAAAGCGTATAAAGTATTTTATTAGATAGGTTTTAAATGTATAAAATATTACGGGATACAATGTGTTATATATACTCTCTCTCATTTACCGGAAAAGCTAATATTTGATTAAAACATAAACCTTACATTTTCAACATAATAATTATGGAGTATAATTAAGATGATCAATTTTTAAAAATATAAAAGTGATTTTATATTATAATATACGTCGTATGTACGTGATCATCTACTGATTTGACACTTGACCTATCTATTGAGTGTTTTGTGAATTACTCATACTATTTATCATCTCTCTATTTAAAGTTTTACGAAATATGAAATATTCCTTATATTTTTTTTAGAACAATTTTACTTAAATTTATGATGAATCTTTCTACAAAAAATAATTAATATTGAATTTATTAATTAGGTCTCAATTACCATTTACCACATACATTAGACTAGTGGTTGCCAAGTACAACTTTTTTAACATACAATTAAAGTATCTTATATCGATATTAAAACTATCGATTGAACTGTAAATCTATCACTATCAGTTTAAGTTTTATTTGATATAATTCTACATTGTTTTTCTTTATTTAGTTTGTCAATCCTCAATAAAATGAATTAAATAACACTCACCGATCATTGTTAGATGATTTTTTTTTGTAACTATTAGTCTAAATTTTATGTACGCAACTTTAAATAAATAATTCAAGTTCTATAGATATTAACAATATTTTAACTTATAAACTAGTAGAGTTTAATTTTATCTTAATTTTTTTTTTTTAAAAAAAAGCCTCCTCATATAAGAATGTAGACAATAGAAAATTTTGAATTGTTTTATAACCCTTAAACACTACTCGTATTTGGTAATTCTAAGTTGGAGTTGAATTTAATACTCAATATGATCGTATAGATAAATAATAGAGTTACACTGGCGGTATAACTACTCTCTAAAAAAATATATATATTTTCATTTATGTAAATTTTTAAACTGATATGTTAATTGATGAACAAATTGAATTAGAATTGCCGCAAGTTAGGAGAAATTTGAATTTGTTGAAAAGTATAATTGCTAAAAAATTAGGAAATATCATCTCCTTCTATGAAAGATATCGTAATAGGCTCATTTTGAGATCGTACTAAAATAGTGAAAATTAGAAATTGACGGAATTACAAAGGGAAATCGACTAAAAATAGGCAAAAATTACAAAAAGTTACTAACCCTAGCTAATACCCAATCATTTTCTAAACAGTTGATTATTATTATTATTATAGTACTAGGTAAATAAAACACGATTAAAAGTATGAAGAGGGTAAAAGAAAAAGTGATAAAAGAGAAAGGGCAAGAAGAAAACAAGAAGAAAAGAGTGGATGTAAATAATTCTTGGGCAAAGGGGAGAAAAAATGACGTGACATATGAACATTTTGATGATCAAATTTGTTGTTCAGTCATAAGATTACTTTAAGCCCTTTTTATCACCCGACAACACCAATTTTTGAAGCACAAGGACACTATTAAAAGTTACTTTGGATCCACCATCAATATAATATTCTTATCTTTGATAAATAGTAAAAAAAAAATGCACTACTATTCATTTACCTTGAAATGGATTTGGGTATGCCCTTGACTTTTTCTAATATTACCTTTGACTTTATATATTACTTAGGGTTATTTTTATAAAGGGATAATAAAATGTAATACTTCCTCTAATTTTTTTTTTCATATGGCCCTCTTTATTATTTTATAATTTTTAAGAAAAAGTAAAAAAAATGGGCCGGGGGTAAGATGAAGAAAAGTAGAATAGTTTAATAAAAATTGATTGTAAGTGAGGAAAAGTAGTTTTGTGTGAAAAAAGTAGGGTATGTGAAAAAAAAATTACTAACAAGAAAAACGAGGCAAATTGAATTTCTTTTATAAAAAGGTATATGAGACTAAATGAAAAAAATGAAGTGAGTACTGTATGTAGCAGCTTGTTAATTGACTAAATAGAAGTATGATACATTATGTTTCATGTAAAATTTCTGTGTTTGGTGGTAATGAAAGTCGGTAACATCTGATGATATTGTATGCACAATTAAAATAATTTATTTTTTTTCGGGTAAAGTAGTTAATACAGAGTAATATGCAAAATAATAGATAAAGTGTTCGATTGAAATGTTGATCCTTATCCAAACTTGTTCAACTTTGATATATATTTTTTTTTAGTAAATTGCATCAAAATTATAATTTGATATTACAAGTTTCACTTAGAAAATTAATTAATCAAGAATTTTGCGAATTGTAGGTTAAGTAATAAAACTTAATTCATTAATTAATATACGGATTATCAATAACCTAAGCAATAACTACTATCTCCGATCCAGTGAATTGTTTACACTTTGACTTTTTTGTTAGGGGATTTAAGAGAAGTGTAAACATGTGACTGACATATAGGCTCACATAATACGAATTGAGTAGAAAGTTGTATTATAATTAACCTTTGGCAAAAAGGTATCAACAATAGGTTAATGTAGTTATAACTAAAATTTTACTCATGTCATTAACTATCACATATTGGTCTGAATTTAGTTTTTACCTCCAAAAATGAAAATGCTAAAACTAATTAAGCAAAAGTTGGTGTATCTTCGTAAACAAAACATAAGTGTATGCAAAGTTTGGTGTAGGTTCCTTATGGAATTAATGTATGATATCTATCAATTTTCTTACTCTCCTTCCTAAAATTTTCTAATATAACTTCCAAGTTTATTTTAAATTATATATTTTTATATTTTTATTTTTTAAATACTACTCATTCTAAATAATTAGACCATTTTAATATTTTTATATTTACCGAAATCTATATAACATTAACCTACAACCGTTTAACAAAGTCTAATTATTATTCATCATGCATTTCACATATTTCTAGCTATTGTTTAAGAATGTTAAGTAGGTTTCTTGTGAGAGTGTCTCACATCGTGAAATTTACTACAAGTACTTATCAAAGAAAACCAACTCACATGACTCATTAACTACCTTTTATGTGAGAGGTTTCACAAGAATGTTATTATTGTGAGACCGTCTCACTAACATTACAGAATTTGTGAAAAATATTCACAATAAATAGATTAACGGTCCTCTATCCCATTGACCAATTTTTTTTCTTAGGGTGTACCAATTAATAGTTATCTATCTATTTTTACTTATTTTAAATCATACGTTAATACTAATGTTTATCAATGTGAGCCATTAATATTATTATTATACTATTCATATTCCTATTAAGAGTATATTCCGTAATATCCATATAATTTATATATGGATTAAGGATATACTCCGTATTATTTATAATAACCGTGTATTTTTTAACAACTAATTTAACCTAAATCAATCATACGAACTAAAATATAATTATATTGAAATCGAAAAAAAGAAAGTAAAAAGAAAAGGAAGGAGACATACGGGTGAAGAAAGTGCTCAAAGAGCCAAGCCCTAAGAATATTGACGGACCGTTCCGGCAACCCTCGTTGCGGCCGCCACGCTTCCTGGTCCATCATCCCCATTTGGTGAAACGCCCTTTGCTGTCTAAGGCTTTGTTCAAGCATTTTTAACCTCGGTGTCTCGCCTTTCGTTAGCCCTGAGCTTGCAGTCGGGTCCTTCTCACCCAATAGCTCACAACTATGCTTCAATTGGGCGTGTACCGCGTCTTTTAAGCACCGGAAGTGCCTCGACATTGCCTTCTGCGCTAGCGCCGTGTATGGTATTGCGCCCCCGTATCCCATCACTAGGTCAAATGAGTTCACCACCATTTGCATTTGCTCACAATAGTGGTTGTATCTTCTATCCACCTTAAGGGAAAGAACAAAAAAAAAAAAAAAAGTAAAATTTCATGAGTTTTAGTACAAAAATTAAAATCATACTTCCATTTTAACCACTAGGTAAAAACATACGCCAAATAACAATTCTTTTGCGTAAAGGTAAAGACTTGTTTGGAGTAAAATGTATCGCGACTGCCTTTTTACTACTAAATGAATACATTTTACTCGACTATAGTCACCATAAGAATTGAAGTAGTTACGGTCTACATACAACAAAGGGAGTATCAACTAACGATAAATTAGAATAATGAGACTGTTTTAGACGTAAAACGGACAATACAATATGTCAGCACCTTATTTAAATGTTAAAAAGAAATTCTATTATCTCAAGCGTGAAACGATCTTATAATAAACTTACTTTTTAATAATAAATGTACTTAATGCAATGAGTTATCTATTATAAGACAGTTCATATGAAATGAACAATAGAATCTCTCAATCCTTCATCATTATTAGCATTAAACGAATATCAGATAAATTTATATTAACCGTTTACACGTTCCTATATACGAATATATTATAATTTGCCTAGTACAATTATCTTAAAAGGACAAGACAAAAAAAAGGAAAGGAGGTATAAAGTTGTAGGTACATAATTATTAATTAGTAGTAGTAATTAGTTAAATGATTAATAAATGTGAAAAGGTGTTTTGATGGTTGATAAACAGTCACAAGTTCCATGGGTATACGTAAGGTGTGAAGGAGGTTAGTGAGTAGTTTTCATACAACTACCTTGGATAAGTAAAGTTTATAAAACAAGTAGAAGAAGATGCCTTGATATTTATTTTTTCTTAAAAAGTTATACGATTATAACTATAACTTAGTATGTAGTATGACACACGACCAAATTTTTGTAATTTAGGATATGACATATGAGAGTGTATATGAATTATAGGAAACGTAAGGTTATATCAATACTCTTACTATTTTTAAGTAAAATATAATTAGTGATTAAGATGTGATAATGGCCCCCTTAATTTAGCTTGTTATTATCAATATGATCGCATGATTGAGACTATCAATAGATAATTAATTAATTAATTAATTAATTAATTAGTCGACTAATAGTGTGTGCCTAAATGAGCAGGTTTGGATTCTCTGTATTTGAAATTCTGTTCATTAATGACTATTTACTCAATATAAAATAGAAATATTATATAGTAAAATATCACACAAATATATTTTTCTATTCATTAACTGAGAAATTTCACAAAATGCATAGAATTTCAAACGGATATCATATCCAAACACCTAATCATGAGCAGAAAAATCGATAAATTATATAAAAAGATTAAGACTTAGTTAGTACTAGGGTGACCAATCATATCATCTAACTTTTGTTGAGTACTTTATATAGAGAAAAAGCATGATTAAATAATAAATGAACCAAAGTTGGGGGAGTTAATATTGTAGGAAGTGTAGGTGGAGGCTTCCTTTTTGGAGTAATTGGTGAACCCTAAATTAAATAAACAAAGGGAGAAGAAGTTAAGATTTTTACTCTTAAAGAGGGTACCAAAAGTAATGATTAAAATTAAATGTTTAAAAATAATAATCCAAGCTTTGAGGGTACAGACAAAATGATTATTGTGTTAATGTAAGGTGTACTTAAACTTCCTCACATCATTAGCCATAAGATTAACTTAAGCAAAGTCGTTTAATACATACTCATTCAAGTTTAATCTAACTCAATTTAAACTCAAACATCAATGAGAAAAGGCAGAACAAAAACATCAAAAACGTTCCCCACAACAACTGTGTTGTCTTTACTTTATAAACTCAAATAAAAACTCGGGAAAATATGAGCATCACTACTCTTATTTGATCCAGGGTTTATTGAGTTGCTTTTTCGATATTACGACCACCTTGTGAAAATTACGAGTTTATCGTTAAACAAGCTGGCTAATTCATAACTCAAATCAGTATAGCATTCCAAGTCATAAAATGAAAAAATCAAAAATCAAAAATCAAAATGATGTGGAGCATGACATATTTCTTAGATCATTACTACTAAGTTGAATTTTCAACCTCTAATTAAAATAATTAAAACTTAATTTGGGTAGATTGATTCCAAGCAACAGTTGTTGTATGTTAAGACATTGTATGAAATATTTGTAACATCCAATTATTGATTAAAGATTCATATTATTATTATAAGAAGAATCAATGAGGATATCATCATATATACTATATGCTCAAACATAAATACTATTTCAGTCGCCGGCTTAATAATTTTGTAATTATATATTGTTATGGATAATTAAATCCAACTATAAGGAAGCATGCTGGAAATTTTGCTATACTAATCTCTTTTTGGTTGGATTAATTATTAATTAATTTAATTAATTGGTTTGGTTTGGTTTTTGTTTAGAAAAGTAGTGACTCAATTAAACAAGTGGAGATTTGGTCTTGACTCTTGGTACCAAGGAGAAGTGAAAAAAAAAAAAAAAAAAGCCTTCATTAGTTAAAAAATTATAATTATGGGTTTACAAAAATTCTTCTATGAGTCGAGTCTTACAATACGTTATTGTAAGTCAGTATTGTTTGTAATCGATTATATAGTTTTTGTACCATTTTAGTGATATTTATTATTAATTGTAATTAATTTTTGTTAGTACTCCTAAAAACGACTTTAGTAGATTTTTTCATGTTTTTATACCCTTTTAACTACAATTTGTACTCTGGTCTCGCATTAACTTAATGTAAGACTAGTTTTTACAGAAAACTTACTGGTTTTTAATTTGATTTAATTTAATTTAATACAATTACTTGATTAATTACTTAATTATGATTATGATTATGATTATGATTATGATTAGATTACATACCTCATCAAGCATTGCTAGCAGTTTGACCTTTCTTCTTTGATGCTCTATCCTATCCGCCGGTGACAATTGCGGCGGCTCTTTTGAAACTGACGACGACGACCCTGCGACGCCGCCACCGCCACCGCTGGTGGTGGTAGCCGAATTCTGCCGCCCTAATTTCGGCTTATTCAATTGCCCTCTCCCCACACTGCAAAACTCTTCCAGCAACTCCTGAGCTGGCTTCGCGTACTTGGAATTCCTCAGCACATTCACCACCCCCATCGACGACCCCGACACGGGCCCGGGCCCAGGCCCATACCCTATCCCGCTAGTGCTCGGGCCCGCATACCCGCCCAAATGGGCTTGCGGGCCAGGGCCCGGGACATTGCTGCTACTAGTCAAGTTTTTGAAAAAATGTGTAGGAGACGACGAAGAGGCGGCGTTTGTAGTGACGACGCCCGAATTTGAATCCTGTTGATGGAGGTGATGATTAAAGAACATGATTTGGTTGCCTTCGGCGTGTTTAGCCGCTTCCAAGTGCTGCAACGATGACGACAACGACAACGACAACCCCTGACCTTCAATAATTCCACCCAATTCTCCTGGATTATTATTACTAACAATATTATGATGATGACCCCAAAAATTGGGGTTATTATTATTATTACCAATTGAATGATATCCGTCGATACTCGGCTGCGGTGGCGGTGGAGGAGGAGACGGGGACCGCGGTGGCGCGTTTGTCAAAAACAGTTGCATGGCGGCTGCTGAATTATGTGCATTTATTCCACCACCTTCCATATGATGATGTTGTTGTTGTTGTTGATGATGTTGTTGGTGGTCCCCATACCATTCGTGGGGACCAGTACCAATACCACCACCGACGCTCGGGTTAGCCACTCCAGGGTTAGACCCCCCGAAATTGAACATTTCGGATAACATACCAGCCGACTCGTACACCACCGGGTTTAACCCGGCCACACTACTCGGGTCATCCGTTGTCGTGGACGGGTCATCCTCCGTGGATCTGTCGACAAACCCATTCGGGAAAGCGAATATGGCCTCCTCCTCCTCCTCATTATTATTATTATTACCTCCTCCTCCTCCTCCTCCTCGACCGTGAGCGTGACCGTGACCGTGATGATGATGGTGGTGGTGGTGGTTATACTCTTGTGACATAGAATTCTCAAAAACAATAGACGATGATGAAGACGACGACGAAGATTGAAAGTGTAAAGACGATGATATGCTCTTGTTTTTACTAATAATATTTGGTTGTGACGGAGTTGTTAGTAAACCCATAATAATATTGTTATCATAACATCCGCTGCTATCATTTTCTTCATCGTAATTCTCTTCATCAAATTCCACAACTAATAATAATAATTTCAACCTGCACAAATTTTAACGCTTCACATAACAACATATTACATTTCAATCCTTGAAAATGATTGCTAACTATACATATAAATATATAATACATCAAAATTATTTCCAACAACAACCATAATTAAAAAAAAAAATAAAAAAATAAAAAAGAAATACCTTTTGAAAAATTTACTGTATATTCTTCTGCAAGTGAAATTTTTTAAACTCACTTGCGTCCCTTGTCTTGGCTATGTCTATCTCAAACTTTCTCTATCTGTCTTCCCCTTTTATTATTTTTCTACTTTTTTTTTTTTTTTTTAAGGATTTTTTTAATTTTCTGAAAATAGTTTCTTTATTTTGATTTTCTTTTTTCTTTAATTTTGTGATTTGTAGTTATGTGTGTTGTGTGTGCTCTCTATGCAATCACCTTCAAGAAAGAGAAATGAAGCAACAAACACAAAGTATATATGTGGACTTGTTTTTGAGAGATTATTTTTTATTATTATTTTTATTTTTCTTTCTTCCAATTATATCATAATATCTTCTTCTTTCAACCCCCGCAATATTTTTAATAGATTATATGAAGTATATACTACCTCTATTCAAATCCAAAGGGTAGGTAAGTAGGTTTCTCTTTTGTACACTATTCACTCTTAAATGTTCAATTTAAATTATCTCTCGATACGTAAGTCTAAATATATTCATGTGTGATCTTGTTTGATTCGTTTTTATGAGTACATAATTAAAATCTAAATTTTACATTTTTTGAATAAACGTAGCTAAAGATATTTAAGTTGCAAAACTCGCATCGACAAATGTGAAAAAAAAAAGTGGTAGTTTGGATTTGAATGGAGGGAGTATATTTCTATGAGACGGGCTTACCATATTATTATTGTGATATTTCTTACCAACGAAACAACTTATTATTTTCTATTTTTCTAATATAAATTTTTATTAATTTTTATGTTTGTATTTTATTTGTCTCTGGTTATATTACGATGAGACATTTCATAAGACTTATGGTTAATTTCAAAAGAAATAAAAAGTTGAGATGAGAGAGAAAGTAGAGAAGAAGTGTGGGGGGATAGAGAGAGAAACAAAAAGGAGGTCGCTATTGTTCCTCTTCACCCACTCTCTCTCACCCTATCCTTATCATATTTTATTTTAATATAATAATATTAATATTAATATTAATATTAATTAATATCAATAAATAATACTTCCTCCATTCCATTTGATTCTATACATATTCCTTTTTCGGAAATTCCAATCAATTCTATACATTTCTATTTTAGTCTCTACTTTATTAAACTAAAAGACCAATATACCCTTCACTAATACCCACTCAACCCACTTGCAAACAATAAAGTAGGGGTATTTAAGTAATTCCATTATCTACCCCACTTTATTTTCTTCTACCTTAATTACCGTGTTTTGGTCAAACGTATATAATCAAACGGAATGGAGGAAGTACTCCTATAAAATTAATGAATATTAAAAACCATTTGTAGATCATCTATTTGCTCAAAGGTTATGGAGAAAGTTTTATATAAGCAAGATAAAGTCTTTTTCGTGTTATCATCTACTACTACTAATTAAAAAATTTAATTTGATTAATTAATTTGGTTGTATTATGTTGTCACCAACTAGGTGATCCATGTAACCTTCTTATGTGTACAAATATATATGAAGGATATGATTGTAATTTTAAATTCTAATTATTAATAATGTGTTGTTGATTAATTTTCTTCTTTTTTCATTGTATGTAGTTTATACTTTAGAGTAGTTTTAGGGTAGATTAGGCACTAAGTGACACCCCTAGAGTGTGAGACTATACTACCAACTCTAGCTTCCGTCGAAATCATATATCAGACGGTTTAACTTGTCAGTTGATCTTTAGTACTTCCTCAATTCCAATAGATTGTATACGTTTGCTTTATGCACGTACATCAATACTCGTTTTGTTTCGTTCATATCTTTAGTTTCATATTCTCAAAAAATTTAAAATTTTGATATTAATAATGTGCTCGATAAAACAATTAAAACAAGATCACACATGACTGTTTTTTATTTTGTATGTTAAAAGTTATATCGAAGATTCTACATACTTATGAATAGTGTCCAAAAAGTGAAACGTATACAACCTATTGGAATAGAGAAAGTATAAAATATAATTTTTTTTATTATGATTGTAATTAATCCGTAAATAAAATGTTATGGAGTCTTACTTTTAATCAGAGATGTGAACATGATTATATATAACTCGATAATAATGATCACAATAAGCATGTGTTTGTTTTATGCACTAAAGCCACGTAAAACGCCTTTAGAAGATTTGACACAAGGTTTTGCGGAAAACTTAAAGGTAACCGATTATGTAAGATTTTTGGAAAAAAAATGGACACGGATTAAGACCGAGGCGTGCAGCTATATGTAGTTAGTTGGAGTAGTGTTTTGTGTACGGGGTACATATAACGTAGTGTTGTATGGAGTACTTCTTATTAGAAATTATAATAATATCCATACTAATAAATTAGATATAATTATTTACATTTTGGCATGAATATGATACAGAAGAAAATAGTTGAAGATCACATAAAAAAATGTGTCAATAGTTCATCGAGTAGTTACATACTTATAATTTAGCTATTACGGAGTTATTTGAGTGTTCGATTCAAAATTTTGAGTCAAAGTTGATATGTAAGTAGACCTGGCAAAATGAAACCGAACCAGATAAACCGACTGAAATTGTTGGAATCGACATCCAACCAAACATCTGAAAAGTTTAACTTGAACTTAATCCGTAACCTGATATGACTTGAATCGAATCAAATCAACGTAAATTCAACACATATCTGGAAAGACCCATAGTCGAATAAACTTGAACTGTTTTAAATCCGAATTTATTTCACTCGAACCCGAAGACAACTGAACTGAAAAATAATCGATTCGACCCAAACCAAAAGAATATTTACCTCATATATAAATATATATATTAAAGGCTACTTTATATGACAACTGTCATACAAGTTCAAAATCAACTTCTTAACTCTTTAACCAAGTGTTTAAGAGTATTAATTGAGAATAATAAAAATGACTCATACTTATAACATACTATCACTTCATAACTAGGTAATCTTTCGATGTGGGATATTGTAACTATTTATACCAAATTGATCACATTTACATTCTTATTTTTTCAATGTGGGACACAATAGAACAAGAGTATTCCAAGTTAAAGTCGCTTCTTAAAAACAATATTATAATTTAGTATGAGACGGATAAACTCATCGAAACACGAAACTGTAAAATAATATAAAATCTAAGACCTTTAAACTTTTATTCCGTACGGAGTATTTTGCAACATATTTATTTTTTCACATAACTCTTATATGCGAAAATTTAGAAGTACACAAGTGGAAAATGAAATCAAAATTGAGGACGTTACAATTCTTTCATATACTATCCGAATGTGACCCGATTCGAATAATATCTGACTTGATCATATCTCGACTCGATTATCAACTGATCTGACATTAATCCGACTTGAACCCGAATTGAACCAAAATTATCTACAACCGATAGAGACTCGTAATCGAAACAAAATCGAATTGAACTGAATTGAAATCGAAAATACAAATAAACCAAATGAAATCGATCCGAAACAAACTGATCCGAAACCGATCGAAATGACCCGATTGCCACCTCTAAATTGTAAGGAGTAAATGGGTAAACATATCAACCTGTATGACAGCAAATAAATGTACGTTATTAGATATAAACATATCAACATGTATGACGGCAAATAAATGTATGTTATGAAATGTGTTTGGTGGATGTCCATTGGGCTTTGTAGCCCATTAGAATGTTTATGTATTTAGGTTTTCCCTCTTGTAATGTACTATATATATGCTCCCTATTAGTTGAATAAATGAACAACGATTACATCTTTTTCTCAAACTCTCTCCTTGTATTATCTTTATTTCTTAGTTTATAACAATTTATATATTTTTTTAGCATAATAGAAAATTTAAGGTTAATTAGTATAGTAAAAAGGTACAGAAATTCAAATTTGTGAGTTAATACGAAGTAGTTAATACATTTGTTTGTTCCATTAGCACATTTTTTTTAGGGCTATTTCACGAGAATAATCCAAACTATGCCTATCCTTCTCAATTTAATCCAAACTAACGTTTAACTCAAAATAATCTCAATTATTCCATCATTTAATTAAAATTGAACTGACCCTAAAAATGACCTATTTTTACCGGTTTTCCAACAGGTGACAGAGGGGACCACTCCATTTTTTCTTTTTCTTTTTTTTCTCTCTAAAACTCTTTATTTATTTTTCTAACTCCTATCACCAATTCAATTCATTTTTTCATCTCTTACCACCAATTCAATTCACCACCGACATCACCACTTCCCTTAAAACTTCACCTCCCTCGTTGCCTCACCGGAGTTCAGTCATGCCGGCACCACCACCATCACAGCTAGGGATGGCAATGGGTCCAAGATCTCACCTGCACTGCTAGACCCACCACGATGGGTTTGGGTCTAATATTTTTGGACCCAACGGGTCTGGGTCGGGTCTGGGTCGGGTCTGGGTCTACAATTAATGGGTTGGGTATGGATCTGGTTCTCGTCATGTAGACCCAGACCCGACCCATGGACCCGTTTATATATATAATTTTTAATATTCATTATTATAATGTCCCACTCTTAAGTATAATGTTTTTCCCCCAAACTATTAGTCATATGTTCTATACGCTAATTCTATCGGAGTATGTTTTAGTACTCCGTATCAAATATCATGTTATTAATTTTAAGTTTTACGAATCTTTCATAAAAACGTTTAATGTTTGGATATACTTTATACAAAGATCATCATAAATGGGGCGAAACTAAGTTTTTTCAACATGTAAAGTTTTGAAAAAATTTATTGCGGCAATAATGTTTACAAAATACAATTTTATGTTTATATTAAAACAAACCCGCGGAGGATCAGACTCACCTGCACCCATCGGTCCGGTGCAGGTCTTAGAATTTTAGACCCGATGGAGTGCAGGTCGAGTCCTGGTGCGATACATGCAAGGAAAGTGCGCAGGTCCTATAGGACCCACCTGCATTCGACCCATTGCCATCCCTAATCACAGCCTATATCTATCCTCTTGGCAGATCTTAACCGCCACCATCACAACCTCCTTTCTTCTTATTGTTGGGACTTCGTACACTTACCGCGTCAACTCTCGACAACCGTGTCGTTCACTTGCGGCCGCTGTGACCTCACTTACCATCTCTTTGCCCTCCAAACTAAGCTTACTCTTCTCTGTGACCTTCGTACGGTCTGACCTCCGATTGGTCTCTTCATCAAGGTCGTCAATCACCTTCATTATCTTTGTCTTGCTAGAGCCAGCACTTTAAGAATAGTTGCTTAATGACAGATTAATTATTGATGGAGGGCCAAATCAGTTTGGGTGAAATAGATTTCAGGGTTTTTGATTGATGAATTACAAGGGCTTTTGTTTTTATTTGGCTTTTAATATGATTAAAAAAAAAAAGGAGGGGGTAAAGTATAAGTAAGAGGAAACCTGCTAAGTAGGTTATCCTTCCAAAAGTTTAATCTAAGTTAAATGATATAGCACTTCGGATTAATCTGAGTTAAACTTTAATTTGGATTAAATTGAGAAGGGTAGGCATAGTTTGGATTATTCTCATGAAATAACCCTTTTTTTTATTAATGCATGTGACATGTAAAAATCCCCAATTTCATCTTCAATTAGGGATAAGAATTATTTACCGTTAAATTGAAGAGGATTATCTATTATAGGGTGACTACTTTTCACAATTGATCATCGTCCTCGAAATGATTGATCATCTAAGTATCAATAAGGAATAATCATAATTAACACTTACTAAAAGAAAAACATACAAAATTGAACGTGACCTCCTCTAATGTATGCTTCACTAATCATATTATAATTGTAGTTCAAAGTTATTATTGTTACGTTTTACATCTCGTGTCATGTTGACTGTGTATTTCATTCATTTTGTACCTCTATACTACTCTACATGCTCTACTCATCTTTCAGGCTACCAAATGATTTGTGAGCGTCTAAACCAAAAGACAAACGTATGCTGTTTCCGTGCTACATATGATAGTTTGTACTCCTTATAGTTTTGTACCGTGAAAATGATGTAATATATTTATAATAATGACCTTTTTTTTCATATTTCATTTTTATTTAGGTTTTAACAATTTACTAGCTCGCGTGTGAACTTGCTTGAATTGTTCGTAATTATTACTAGGGTAATATTGGTCAACGTAAGAATAAATTAGGAAAAACTATTGTGTTGTGTTTGTAGATGGTGGAAGTGAAGGGAGAAAGGGTAACAATTACTTATACATCACTACTCCAAAATATAGCTATAACAATATCATGAAAGTGATGCTAAATGTCTTAGAAATGTTGCCATATACTTAAGGCAACACTTTCAAGAGTGTTGCCTTAAGCTCCGTTACAATAGCTTAATGCAACACTTCCTGCAACACTTTCCTACCAAAAGCAACACTTTAAAATAGTGCTGCAACTTATTTTAGTATGCAACACTTTTTTTCAGCAACACTTTTTTTTTCAACAACCAAAAAAAAAAAATATGGCAAATGAGGGTCAAAAGAATCGAACCCATGACCTGAACTTACAAAGTTGAACACCCACACCATCTTAGCTACTACAATTTTGTTGTTAATATTTTCAGCTATTAATAAATATTTCATTTTAAAGAAAAGGAGTGGGGGGGGCACGTGCCCCCCTTGGCCCCCCCTTGGGGCCGCCCTTGTCTTTAACGAAATTATAGATTAAAAGAAATTATTTTGATACATAATTACAAGGAAAAAAAATGCAACTATTTTATTTTATATTATTTAAATAGATCATACACATACAAAATACCCTATTACCCTCATAATAATGTCAAACCAAACGTGATATACAAGTTAAATTCGACGAAATAGTAATTATTGTCATAATATTTTATTTCTAAGTGTAATTTTAAATAATTTAAAAGACACGCAGCCTTACTAATTTCCGATTGCAAAAAAACGTTGTTTTTTAATTTCATTTTTTCTATGTATGCAACGCTAGATATAATATAACTATATAAGTGTTGCAATATTTAAAGAATTTTCAACACTCTACAAAAGCGATGCACTTTTTTGCCTTTAATTTGCAATATTTATAAGTGTCTTATTATTGAAACATTCATGTCTTATTTATAGATACAATAGATAAGAACCCTAGACCTAGAACCCTAGACCTAGAACCTTCTCAAGATATCGTACTAATCACAAATAATATCTTGATTACATATAGAATATATTATTCTCTAATACGCCCCCGCAGTCGTAGCGGGAGATGTACGGACGCTTCGACTAAGCAATGTACGGACGCTTCGACTGAGCTAGAAGTAGCATGCTTTAGAGTCCTGCCAAAATAAATGTTGCCCCATGTCGTCGTAGTTGTGTCGTGTTCACTTATGAAGGTTGCTGAAGAAAGTGGCCACAGATGTCGTCGTAGGAAAACCAACCTTATCGCTAATATGTCGTGAGCCCGTGAGGAAAGAAAACTAGAAAAGTACAAGACGGAATAGAAGATAAGACAGGAGGAGTTGCTGTCAAGGATGAGCACATATGCTATAGAGAGATATCCTTCGACGATAGCAAATTTGATGGCGACACGACTCGGTTGGACCAAGGGTGTGAAGAGAGGATGCGACTGATTGTACTCCACTGAAGAGGGAAAGTCGAAGGAGACAGAGGTCAGCAGTGAGCTCAGTGTTCAGCGAAGCAGTGGCTGGTAACACGAGCAAATTAAACAATGGTAGTAACCTCAGATTTGAGAAGAAAGATATAAGGAGACCACGATGAAACTAAACCAACCAATGAACAACCAGCGGTGAGCAGACCAGGAAATAAGGATGGACCCGATGTTGGTGGTGGTGCCGCAAAGACGGAGAAACCGAGGACGAGTGATGGTGGCCTCGGTGGAGATAAGTAGGAGAGGGACTGATGTGGCAGCACAGCAAGGAATAAAGGGGCGCCGGAATGGCTTGTCGAAAAAGACTGAGAGAGAGTAAGAGTGGGACGGTGAGCAGACGGTCGTGTAAGTGGCCGTAGAAGCAAATATCCGGCAGGTATGGCTAGGGAGATAGAAGTGAGGAACTCCGATGTTGGTCCTTGACGGTAACGACGATGACGACATAACGGAGGCAAAGGTAGCGGAGGCCAGATCTGATGGAAATCCGGCGAGGGTTAGCCGAAAAAGAAGGGGAGCAATGAGGAAGAAGGGAGGGAATGACGGTGGTCATGGTGGCCACCGTTTTTAGGGTTTGTGTGATATTAGGTAGGGATTTGAGGAGAGTATGAGGAGGATTATAACAAATCTGGCTAGCGTACGGGTAGATGGTGGAGGCAGCGACTCCGGCAAGAGAGAGAGACACCGGTGCAGGTGACCGATGGTGGTGCTCCAGCAAGTAGAGCGAAAGAAGAGAGATGAGGGGCTCATGATTTTGACGAAGAAGATAATGATTAATAATGATAAAAGATAATGCTTAAAGCAAGGGAAAGGTGAATAAAGAAGAAGGAAGGAAGGAGATAAAGGCAAGGAAGACAAAAGAACGGCAATGAGAGGCAAGAAGCAGAGGAGCAGATCCTAGGGTTCTTACTTTATTATTATTAGGAAAAATTGTAATTACAGCCCTTTAGAAACTCGAATTTAGAAATTACAGCCCTTTAAAATTTTTTTTTAATCAATTACAGCCACATATTTTGCTCCGTTTGTAAATCACATTCAAAACGGAGCTCTGGCAATGAAAATTTGTTTACACGTCATAGAATTCAAATCCCCCCCCCCCCCCCCCCCCCAAATCAGACTTTTTATTGACGAAAATACCCTTTCTCATATCTTATATTTATCTTGAACACATTCCTTCACTATTTTTTGGTTAAAACTTGAAAATCAGATTTCTTCCTCTCAAATTAGGGTTTATTGTTTCTTTGAATTTCTGGGTTTAAATTCGATTTTTTTCCTCTAAATTCAATTTTTTTTCCTCTCAATTCGATTTTTTCCCTCCTTTTACCTTCAAATCTGAAAGCAAATATTCAATGTATGTCTGACCAAAGTTGTGGAAGTTGGAATAATACTTCGAAACATGCTCATACTTTTGTGGGAATTCAATTGTGGTGAGGAAATCAAGCATCATTTCTACACAAAAATCTGCCTCCATAGTATGTACATTCTAATGTTAACAGAAAACGGTTCACTCTCCATTCCTACACATCAATTCAATTTCACACAATTACTAACATGCAATGACTACTTTAAAAAATAATTAGCTAATAAAGCAACAAAATTTTCGTTTTAATACCCCAAATTATTAGGGTTTTAGAAAAATCTCAGAAATTGGGTGATTAATGGCAAAAAAGAGTGACTCTTTTACAAAACATGCAATATAAAATCACTCCACTGTATCAAGAATTCACTTTTTTTAATAAAGGAAAGAAATTTATAGAAAAAAGAAGAAGTAAACAATACATTTGGATCAGAAAACCAAAAAGTGACGATGAAGATGCTTTCTTTCTGAGCACACGTGACGTTGACTGATGACTCAGTGAGTGAGTTACTGAGTCAATGACAAAAAAAAAGACAGAATTTGTGGTTAGGGATCGAAAGCTTTGAAGATGAAAGGGGGCGAGAGACATAGAAACATGGGTATTTGAAAATAAAAGGAAAATATGTGGCTGGGGGAAGGGTTTAAACAAATAAAATGAAGAACAACGTGTTCTTTAAGTGAAGGGCAAAACGGGCATCACACTCTTTTTTTCTCCGAAAATAAGCTGAGGATGCAATGACTAAAGAGGCCCCAAAAATATGGCTGTAATTGATTAAAATTTTTTAAAGGGGCTGTAATTTCAAAAATCGCGCATTACAAAGGCTGTATTTGGCAATTAACCCTTATTATTATTATTATGGTTATTTTTATTTTATTAAGAAGAAATTAAAAAGGATGTTTGTGTGTCCCGCCGGAGATGGGACTAGGTGGCCATCTCCGGCCGAAGAGCGAAAAATGTCGGAAGTGGGCAGAATTAAGAAGATTTGATGAGAGGATCGATTAGTCTGATACCATATTAGAATGTAATGAGTTGTCTTATTATTGAAACATTCATGTCCTATTTATAGATACAATAGATAGGAACCCTAGACCTAGAACCTTCTCAAGATATCGTGCTAATCACAAATAATATCTTGATTACATATAGAATATATTATTCTATAATAATAGCTACATAATTAAAAGTTCATAATAATTTGAAAACTTTTATTCCGTAATTACATTAAACTTCAATTAATTGTCTATGATGAAATATACGAGCATGAATTTCGCAACCCATAAATTGTACATTTGAGAATCATTTGTATTCTTTAGACTAATGACGTATATATAAAAACTTTTAATTTTTTTTCATAGTGAAGAATCGACTTACCTATAAATAATGTCACTAAAATTAGTAAATTATCACCCTTATATAATCACTCTAAATGCTCCTACCGAGTAAATAACACATACGTACTCCTTGTATTTCATCTTTTTCTCTCCCGTAAATTTGCACAAAAATGAAGAAAAATTATTAAAAAATGGTAATGAGTCTTGTAAGTGGTTTCCACCAAAATGTTATAGGTGAAAAGTAACAATAAAATCTTACCTAGGAAGATATAAATACTCGTATATGTTATATAGAGGATTAAGGTCACTTGAAAAAGACAAACAAAGCAAATACTCAATTTTAATATGATCTTGTATGTGCTGTATGATTTATTATTAATGAAATTATTATTATTTTTTTCTAAAAATACAAAATAAATTAATGCAACTTAAAAGGTTTCAACTCAATCAAAAGTTTATACTAATGTTTGAAAGTCCACGATCGATTTTTATTTTTATACATTCAAAAACGTTCCCTCAAACTTATGACCTATTGCCATAAGACTCTGATAATACTATATTATGAACCAACTCAACTAAAAGTTCAAACTTATTATTATTGAAGGTCTAAAATCAATATATACACTCTAACAAGTTTATAATCTAGTGAATGAATGAATTTTATGAACTCAAGTAACTCCATTGATAAAGCTAGATAAAGCTTGAGTATGCATCAATGGAGAAAGTAGTTAGTTGAGAGGAAAATAGTTTGTTGAGATAGAGGACAAAATTAAATGTATTTTTATTATTATTACTCAACTTAATTTACGAATGATTGATAGTACACCTTATATATTTGAAATAATTACTAACTAACACTACTACAAAAACTACCAAAAACAACGCATAAAAGCCGTTGTTTTTATCAAAAACACCCGTTGTATCTTGGGCCGTTGTTTAATATTAAACAACGCAAAATTTTTGATAAGGCGTTGTTTATGTTAGAGCAAAAACAACGGTTATTTCAAATAACCGTTGTTTTTGCTCTATTAAATAAAACGGGTATATAAATAACCGTTGTTTATATTTGAGCAAAAATAACGGTTATTTGAAATAACCGTTGTTTTTGCTCAAATATAAATAACGGTTATTTGTATACCCGTTGTTTTTACTTTTCTCACTAGCTATATTTTTTTTTACACAACGTAATTTTTAACAACGCCATTAGCTAATAACCGTTATTTTTGGTTGTTTTTTTTTTTTAAAAAAAAAAAATTACGAAATAGCTATTTTAATTTAATAATACAA
The DNA here is from genome assembly GCA_023091065.1 of Dianthus caryophyllus. Lineage (NCBI taxonomy): Eukaryota > Viridiplantae > Streptophyta > Magnoliopsida > Caryophyllales > Caryophyllaceae > Dianthus > Dianthus caryophyllus. The sequence continues at coordinate 36,166,686 of CM041518.1, read as the reverse complement.
TGAAATTTGCGATAAAATTTTCTGCACGCATCAGGAGCCAAAAAAACATTACAATCCCTTCAAATTTAACATTATACACAACGTTCAAACGAAATTTACAAGTAATATCACACAACGCTTAAACCAAATTTAGAAATATTATCACATAACACATGAGAAGCAAGTGTAGCATTATGCATACATATTTATATTACTAAGTCGTCTGAGGCTAAGTCTTTATATGCAAGTACGAATTTGCCCCACAAATCTCTTAGCTCGTGACACACCGATATGGAATTGGCCGAAGAAGATTTCTCCGGACTTGGCATAAAATCTGCCTTCACCATTGGGTCTTCCCTTCCAAAAATTGACAAACCATCGTTCTCCCAGTGTGGAAGTAAAGCCAACCCTATCACAGTCGCACCCACGTCAATTACTTTTGTTTTGTGTTATTGCAAGACGGCAGACACTTTCACAAGCATATCTGAGCAGTTGATACTATCAAACACATGAACATCAAAAACACAGATGTAAGACCGTCCTAGGGTACGGCATGATTAATGAGCATCTATGGTTGGGAAAAGCATTTAGAGTCCTGAAGTTGAAAACTCACTACGAAACATTAAAGGCTCAGAAATTCTCAGTAGAATTGGCGTACACAAACCGATTGATACGAGTATAACATAATCCTACAACTCGCTTTCTCATGATAACTAGTCTAGAATACATGAGCAAGGAGAGCATAATTGCATCCGATAATCCATAAAAAGCAGCATAAATAAGGATTGATGACTTCTCGATAGTATGAGATGAGATTCAAATAAGGGACAAACCTTCCCATGCATAAGATCGTCCCTCCATGAACCGTGGAATACATCTCCATTCTTTGAAGAACAAGTGCCTATTCTCGATCAAGTTTCCCATGTCGCCACGTTCCATCATAGACACTACCGTCTGAAAAGTACGTCGCCCTGCAATATTCAACACTAAATTTAATCATAAACTGGCGGCTACCTTCATAATTAGAGAAGTGAATAACCATGTGAGCATGACTTGCAAAACAATTTAGAATTACCCTGCCCTCCGGAAGACCGCCTTGGCAACGACCCTCGTAAATTCCTCCTTTATACTGAATTTTCATCACCCGGCTCCATTTTGCCTAATGAAGATAGTTGAGCGTTGAATGAAGATAGTATCTTCATTTGAGATAGAAGAGTATCTTCATTTGATAGTGACTAGGTTTGTACTCTTCAGTTTATTAGTGATTAGTGTTGATCACTTAATGATAGTATCTTCATTTGATATAGAAGAGTATCTTCATTGATAAACCTAATCACTTACTGAAACGAAAAAAAATTGCGATCCACAGAGTATCTTCATTTGATATAGAAGAAATAAATGTAAATTATTACGTAACCCTTACCTATACAAAAGTTGACCTGATCTTTAAGTTGTCGACCAACATCTTGAGTTCTCATCTATCGAAACATTACACAATCTTGAGTTTGTCGACCAACCTAATCACTTACTGACACAATCTTCATTTAAAGACATGAATAGCTTCGGATAAACATTACACAATGGTTAATATACGCGAGAATATAAGGTTCACGAAATTTTGAGTTCTCATCTATCGAAACATTCCTCGCTTTGAAAAATGGTTCTTTCTAACTAAGTAACCAGTTTGAGATAATGTTTCTCCAGATGGATTTTTAACGCTTTTAGCATCAATATTTTCGCCTCTGAGTACTTGCTCAGATTCGCATTGTTAACTCCCTGAACCATTGAATCTAAAACTTCTTCTCTAACATCCGAGCAAATTTGCATTTGATCAATTGATCCCACAAAATACATAATGCATAATTTCACCAATAGGCGTATCTTGACACAAGTTCTACTATTAGACGGTTACATCTTTTGTGATTTATCATATTGTCATGTTCACAGCATCCCAAAGAGCAAACCTCAAAGACATAATTTAGAATGTTTTAACCAAAAATAACGGAACAAAACTTGTAAGCATAAGGGCGGTAAGTGCACCTCGTCTTGGCGTCTTTGTCCTTCAAACTGAATGGCTTTAGTATGGCAAAGAATGACGATACCATTACAAGATCTAACACTCCTAAGGATTTCTGCTGCTAAGACGTAGTCATCTCCATAGCCTGCACTTGCAACCTATAAGAAATAAATAAACACCGCATATTTGTGAGAGCTTTATCAGAGTTGTAAACAAAAAACTACAACTATAAAAGCATCTTCTTTTGTTTGCTAGACTGATTCCACAAGATGTAAAGGAGCAAGCATTTTCATCTCGAGATATTTTGGGGTTAAAACACATACCAAGATCTTCACATTCGTGCATCTATATTACCAACACCACACCGACACGCCATGACATTGACACTAGCAAAGAATAACGACTGCTCTCAAAGACATATTATCCTAATGAAAAATCAACAGTAAAATCTTAAGCCATCAGTCCCACGACATACAAGACCCGTAATTACTTAACAAACCAACATACAACTTGTAAGCCCTGAATAAACAAAAACACATGTAATTTGAACTCTTTGACAAACTACACCTTTGACAAGTTTAAACTCTTTGCAAATTAAAATTAGTTCAATAACTTCATATTAAAGATACCTGTAAGTTGAAGCGAATGACGATGAGCGGTGACGTGGGAGAAGACGAGATGAACAACAATGATGAAAAATTAAAGCTTAGGTTTTTTAGTCGAACAACAATGACAAATTTCGTTGTGTTTATTTGAACCAGCAAAGAAGGACGAAGAAAGGTGTATGGTATTGGAGAAGACGAAGGAAAGAGCAGAATTGGAGAAGACCACAAAGACCACAAACAGGGGCGGCTATAGTCGACATTAACAACAACAAGAAGAACGACAACTAGCAGAAGAACTGTGGCAACAACCAAAGAACAACCGTGACAATAGACAGAAAGACACAAAGACAACCACAAACGGCTTCGACGACAAGAAGTAAGAGTATAGTGGCGGAAAAGCAACGCGTGATAGCAAAGAAAGGCAACAGCAGCCCACTAAGAGCTCATTGCACACACAATATACCGACACAACACATACTCACATCATCAGTCGCAAGCACACATACGTGGCCACAAATCACACACAAAACACAAAAGAATACCGGACTAAGTAAGGTTAAGCCTTACCTCGAAGCAAATCCGCGAACTCGAGCTCAAAACCGTCAAAACGTCAAAATCATCACCCCATGAAATCAAACTCTACAATTAACGATTAAATTATCAATTACTATTAAAATACTCACTAATCAACACAAAGAATCATTAGAGTCGACTACAATTAGAAAATCCCCCAAATTCTAGGTCAAAAATGACGAAAATCAAAATCAAATAACTAAAACGAATTGTACCTTTAATTACTCACATAGTAAGGCTAATACTCGAGAAATCACGATTTAATCCAGGCTTAGCACAAAGAACTAGAGCGAAAAGGGGTGAAAAATACAGAGCCATGACCACAAGCGATGATGATGATGATGAGCGACGCACGGTGAAGACAATGATTATGATGATGATCAGTAAATATGATGACGATCGCAGAGGATCACGATGATGTGGATAATGATGATGAAGGATGCTGATGATAAAGGATGATGATGAAGAATGAATGAATGATGAAAATGAGAACGAAGGCGACCCTTCTCAAAGAATTAGGGTAATTGAATAATGGAACAGTATAATTTGCGCGATGAAGAAGACGAACTTTTTGTCAGTTTTGTTTGAATGAGTTCTAGGGCTTTTCAACTTCTTTCTCTTTGTTTTTATACTTTTTTCAACTTTAAACAACGGTTATAGTTTATATCCGTTATTTTTAGGGTATTTTTAGAAACGGATTTTAGACAATACCCGTTATTTTTAGTATATTTTTAACAACGGGTTTTAGAAAATACCCGTTGTTTTTAGTGTATTTTTAACAACGGATTTTTGAAAATACCCGTTGTTTTTATTGTTGTTTTTAAAAACGGTTTTACACTAACCGTTATTTTTAATTTAAACCCGTTGTTGAAAGTTTATGTGGTTGTCAATTTTAGTTTGGCGCCCTAAGTTTTAATAACGAGGATTGTTGAACCGTTGTTTTTAATATTTTAAACAACGCAATTTGCAATATGCGTTGTTAAAGTGGTCGTTGTTTATGCTTCAATTTGTAGTAGTGTAATTACATTAGTAACAAACTAATTACAAGAAAATTAGCACATGGTTCATAAATTTCAACCTTAAAAACAAGTAGCCTAAAATAAAAAGAAGAACAGATAGAGAGAATTCATAAGCCAATAAGCCATGACCATGAGAAGTGTTACTTGGTTCAGAGTTTTTTAGAAGTTGAGGTTGAGGTTGACGTTTGAAAGACACATTTAACTGTTTAACTTCATGCATCCTTAACGTGGCTTTAATTGCTTCCACAACTTGGTTCTTTCAACTGAAACATAGGCCTTTCGATCGGATTGTGTAAGTTTAAATGCCTACTACGTACGGAGTACATGTCTAACGGTCTTATTAATGGGTGAGGATTCTCTCCATTTCATGAAAAGAATTGCACATCCATTTCTTATAGACGGTTAGGATCGGATTTTGGATGTCCAGTTTAACAATACTAAGTTCAACTCATCTCATATAAGTTTGGATGTCCCGACCCCCATCAGAAAAGCTATAAGAGGTTATGATATGTTTATAAAAGATTTTACCAACCACACTAATAACAAAGTCTCGTGCTTTTAGACTTAAGTGAGAACAGCATACCCAAAAGCGTACATCTTCTACTGAGTATATTTATAATTCTCAGGGCCGGCCCATGGGGTGTTCGGTTCAGTTCTTGGAACTGGGGTCCCAAAAAATAAAGGGCCTCATCAAAGTAAATGTTGGATATTTATTGTCATATAGTGAAAATGTGGCATAATGGTTTATGAGATTGAATTAACAATCTCCATTAATGGTGAGATGAAGCTCAAACTTGTAATAGACGAAGACGAAATTAAAGAGAGTTTATTATTAGAAATGAATGAATGTAATTGTGTATGTACAAAATGAATGAACGAATGAATGTGTATATATATAGGAGTAGTTGTAACTACTTTCTAACAACCATAACAAACTCACAATAGGTTGTGAGTTCGAGTCCTCTTAGTCACACACCCCCCTCAAGCTTGACTTGAAGACATGTTCTTCAATCCAAGCTTGACAGATAAAAAGGAATGCTGCTGTGAACCCAAAGGCTTCGTCATGATGTCTGCAAACTGCATACTAGAGCGCACATGCCTTGTAACTATCAATCCTTGTTGAACTTGTTCTCTAACATAGTGACAATCAATATCCAAATGTTTTGTACGCTCATGAAAAACCGGATTTTGTGCAATATGTTCTGCTGCTGCATTGTCACAATGAAGTGTGACTGGTAAAGGAACTTCAACCTTCAAATCAAGGAGCAATCTCTGAAGCCATATGATCTCACTAGCTGTATAGGACATACTCCTATATTCTGCTTCTGCTGTGCTCTTGCTAACTGTTTTCTGCTTCTTTGTTTTCCATGAAATCAATGATCCTCCAAGAAAAACACAGTAACCACTCAGGGATTTGCAAGTGAAGGAACACTGACCCCAATCAGCATCGCTAAAAGCAGCCAACTCTAGATCAGAAGATGAGGGATAATGAAGGCCAATGTTGATTGTTGACTTCAAATACCTCACCACATGCACAGCAGCCTGCCAATGAGGTAACCTAGGTGTAGCCAAGAATTGACTCAAATGTTGCACAGAGTAAGAAATATCTGGCCTAGATAGATTCAAATATAACATTCTTCCAATCAACCTCCTCAGATCTCTCTGGTTCAGCTAGAGGATCACCTTCATCAGGTGACAATTTGAGCCCTCGTGGAAGAGGAAATTGAGTTTCAGAACAATTTTCCATGTCAAGATCCTGCAAAATATCAAGGATATATTTCCTCTGATTTATCACTATGCCTTCTTCATTTCTTGCCACTTCTAAGCCCAGAAAATACCTCATGTAACCAAGATCTTTGATAGTAAAAGCATTATGTAAAGAGTGTTTCACCTCTGTGATCTCTTCTTCATTGGCTCCTGTAAGAAGTACATCATCCACATAAACCAGAGCAATGATTAGAGAAGAGCCTTGCTTTGCTTCTCTTACAAACAAAGAATAATCTTGCTTGGACTGAACAAATCCAAGAGTCAGGAAGTGCTTAGTTAACTCCTTATTCCACTGTCTTGAGGCTTGTTTTAACCCATATAAAGATCTCCTCAATTTGCAAACTTGACCTGGTTTTACTCCTGTGTATCCCTCAGGAGGCCTCATGTACAGTTCTTCATCAACAAATCCATGAAGAAATGCATTATTTATATCAAGCTGATGCAAACACCAGCCTTTGACAGATGCTAGGGCTAACAAGGTTCTCAAAGTAGCAAGTTTGGCAACAGGGGAGAAGGTATGTTTGTAATCCTTATCTTTGATTTGATTATAACCCTTGGCTACCAATCTTGCTTTGAAACGTTCAACTGTTCCATCAGGTTTATACTTGATTTTATAAACCCATTTTGATCCAATAGGTTTAGCATGAGCTGGTAAGTCTGTGACTTCCCATGTATGATTATCTTCCAGAGCTTTTAACTCTGAAGCCATAGCAGTACACCATCGTTCATCTTGACTAGCTTCCTTAAAAGAGTTAGGTTCATGCTGAGAGAGCACATTACACAGGGAAGCCTGATACTCTTCTCCATATCTTGCTAAAACCTGCAATATCTCAGTATGTAGAAAGTTAACTGAGGCAGCAGTCCTAGAAGTTGCAGGCAACTTCACACCACAATGATAATTGTTGAGCCTTGTAGAGATCCTTGTAGGTCTGTCTGACCTTCTGACTGGAGCCCTATTCTCATGGACAGAAATAGAAGGATCATGTTGTGGAGCAGAATTGCCCACTGATGGACTTATTATATTGGTTTGTGGAGAAGAATTAACTTCAGACACATGTGGTGAACCATGAGTCATAGGAGTCATTGAAGAAGAAGAAATATCAGGTGACTGCTCTTGAAGAATAGGATCATCTGAATTAGCAGATGACAGAACAGGATTATCTGAATTAACAGATGGCCTGTACTGAGATACTGATGGACTTACAGTCTGAGACTGTCTTGCAGTAGGTTGAGAACCCTGAGACACAGCATAAGGAAATATATGCTCCTGAAACACAACATCCCTACTAACAAAGGTGGAATGTGTTGCAAGATCATAAAGCTTATACCCTTTTTGGCCAAAAGGATAACCAATGAAGATGGCTTTTCTAGCCTTAGAACCAAACTTATCCCTGTGTGTAATTGGTGCAGCACCAAAACACAAGCATCCAAAAACTTTCAAGGTCTCATAGCTGGGTACTGTGCCAAATAAACATTCATAAGGAGATTTCCAATCCAAAATCTCTGTTGGCATCAAGTTGATCAGATATGTAGCAGTTAAAAGACAATCTCCCCAAAATTTAATAGGAAGATGAGCATGGAAGCGCAAAGCCCTAGGCGCTCAAGCAAATGCCTATGCTTCCTTTCTACTCTACCATTTTGTTGGGAGTACCAACTATACTAGTCGATGAACAATACCTTTTCAAAGAAACATGACCTTGCAAGTACCTGTACAATTTCAGATTACCATTATCAGACCTAACACAAAGCACCTTCCCTTGAAACTGAGTATCAATGTAAGCCAGGAAGTAATTCAGCAAACCAGGAACTTGTTCCTTGGATTGCATCAAAAAAAGTCCATGTGGTTCTAGTATTATCATCCACAATTGTCAGAAAACTCTTAGCTCCTGTCATAGCAGGGATCCTATAAGGTCCCCAAACATCCACATGTAACAAAGAAAAAGGAGCATGAGCATGAGAAACACTCCTTGGAAAAGGAAATCTATGATGTTTTGCCAAAACACATGTGTCACAGAAATACTCATTTATTCCAGTCAAATGAAAATTATGTACATGCTTGAGTTTATCTAAAGAAGTATGACCAAGTCTATTATGAAGAAGAGCTACATCAGATTTGCTCTTAGTGTTCTGAACATTATTACTACTGCTAGCAGTACAATTTTTATTAGAAGCTGAGAATTCATCAGCAGCCTGCAGAGGGTATTTAATCTTGTAAAGGTCTCCTTCCCGTCTTGCTGAAGCCAGAATAGTCTTACTTGTAAGGTCCTGGAACCAGCATGTGGTGGCAGAAAAGGTTACATTCATACCAGAATTGAGAAGAACTTTACTGACAGATAATAAATTTTGTTTAAAATCAGGTATAACCAACACATTCTCCAAGAATATACCAGGCAAAAGTTGCAAATTACCCACAGTATGAACCAACTTAGTTCTTCCATCAGGTAGGATAACTACTATGGGATTAGACAAAGTTCTGAGATCATGCAACAACTCAGAATGACAGGTCATATGATCAGAGGCGCCAGTGTCAATGATCCACTCAAGAGCAGATGCACTACTGTGAACATTATAAGCAGTAGAAGAGGAGACAATACCTGCAAAATTATTGTAAGATGGAGCAGAATTAGCTGCATTAATACTGCTGGTACGTTCAGAAAAAGCCTTCATGACTTTAGTCATTACAGTATTGACTATGTCATCAACCATTCCAGAAGAAGAAGTAGGAAGATCAGCAGTAGAAGGATGCTGAGAAGAAAGAAAATCGATAATTGTCCTCAAGGGGAGACAAAGGATCATCGCCAGCATTCATCTTCATGTTGATGTGCAGCATGATTAGCTACACGTCTGGTAGAACCTCTATAGGAAGGCTTGCCTCTGCCTCTAAAACCAGTAGAATTCTTCAGCTTATAGCAATGGTCTTTGATATGACCTTGATTATGACAGAAGGAACAGGTCTGAAGCTGATAACAGTCTTCTTTAAGATGACCTCTTCTATGACAGTGTGAACATTCCTTAGGCGGGTGATCATTCCTGTCAATTTTAGAACGTTTCCATGAAGTATCAGACCCATCTCTCTTAGAAAAACCAGATGTATCTGCTGCAAATGCAGCAGCTTCTCCAATAACATCCACCTCATCAGACATTAGCTTCTGTCTTTCAACTTTCTGCAACAAACTCAGAGTTTTGTTGATAGTAGGTAAAGGATCCATGGTTAACACAGTAGTCTTCACAGAACTGTAAATATTATTCAGATTCATCAGAAATTGCATAAGTTTGGTATGAGTCTCCCTGTCAAGCAAACGTTTCAGCAACTGACAGGTGCAGAGCTTCATTGCACCACATGTGCAGTCAGGAATGGGGTCTAGAGAATCAATATCCTCCCATTTCCTCTTCAGTTTACCATAATACTCAACCAAAGGAAGATTATGCTGAACAATAGAGCTCAATTCTTTGCGCAGATGATACAACTCCAGAATATTAGCCTCTCCATAACGCTCAGTCAATTCAGACCAAAGTTGCTTAGATGAATGAGAAAACATCAGATTTTCTCGAATAGAAAGATGCAAAGAATTCAACAACCATTTCATAACCACAAGATCAACACGCAGCCACTGATGATAAGTTTTATCAGTTGAATCAGGCATCTTACAAGTTCCATTAATGAAACCTATCTTATTTTTCGCAGCCAAAGCCATTAAACAATCACGTTGCCAGAGAACAAAATTAGATCCATCAAACTCATAAGAAACAAGAGGTAAATGAGTTTGATCAGCAGATGACAAGTATAGAGGATCATCATAAAACTGATAAGGAGAAACATGCTCAGAATTCTGAGATTGAGAAGGAGATGTAGTCTCAGGCATGATGAATAGAGGAAACGATTGAAGAAATTACCAGAAAGTAAATTCAAGAAACGAAGAATCAGCGACGAAAATAGGTATGATACGCGAAGAATCAACGCAAGGAAGTATAAAAGATCGACGAAATTAACGACGAAGAGAGAAGAAAAATACCGAATTCTGGAAAATTAGGGTTTATAATTTGGGGAAAATGATCAATTGATCGAAGAAAACCAAAGAACAACCAGAAACCAGCAACAATAACGCGGAAGCTTTGAAGAAATGCACCAGAAATCTCAACCCTAGCGATTGATACCATATGAGATTGAATTAACAATCTCCATTAATGGTGAGATGAAGCTCAAACTTGTAATAGACGAAGACGAAATTAAAGAGAGTTTATTATTAGAAATGAATGAATGTAATTGTGTATGTACAAAATGAATGAACGAATGAATGTGTATATATATAGGAGTAGTTGTAACTACTTTCTAACAACCATAACAAACTCACAATAGGTTGTGAGTTCGAGTCCTCTTAGTCACAGGCCCGGGCCACACCCACAAGTGCTAGAGAGAAAGCCCACCTCATAGGCCCAAGGGGTTCCATCCTAAAACCAATTGGCAATAGGAGGAGTAGCCCTTAGGCTTTATAAGGTGAACAATTCACCTCTCCACAACCGATGTGGGACTTACATGTGGGAATATAATAAGGGATTCTTCACACTCCCCCACACATGTAAGCCCATTAACAAGCCTTATACTGGAGCCCAACAATGGTGGGATTCTTCTCCATGGCATACAAAGTCGAACCGGACGGGTGATTTTAACAAACACGAGATAACGTGTAACCCATTAAATCCGGAGGCATATAATTGGCCCGGTTTCATATCAAAGAGACCCAGGATATAACCATGAGCTCTGATACCATGTGAAATCAAAGACGGGCCCGGGCCACACCCACAAGTGCTAGAGAGAAAGCCCACCTCATAGGCCCAAGGGGTTCCATCCTAAAACCAATTGGCAATAGGAGGAGTAGCCCTTAGGCTTTATAAGGTGAACAATTCACCTCTCCACAACCGATGTGGGACTTACATGTGGGAATATAATAAGGGATTCTTCACATGGTTGTACTATTTATTGGTAAATGTGAGGTCAAAGGTTCAATTATCTTTTTTCAAGATTTCTAAGAACCGATGCAAAGATGTGTATTCGCTTTTAAAATCAATATCGGTTCGAACTTATACTAAATGGTCTTGGACTAATTAAGGACCTGTTCTTTCGGACTTTTAGAGTCGAATCGAATCGAATCGAATCGAATCGAATTGAATGAATCGAATCGAATCGAATCGAATCGAATGGAATCGAATCAAATGGAATGAATCGAATCGAATCGAATGGAATGAATCGATCGAATCGAATGTCAATTTATAACATAATCAATGAACTAAATCGAATCGAATCGAGTGAATGAATCGAATCGAATCGAATGGAATGAATCGAATCGAATCGAACTAAAATGAGATGTGCTGAAAATAAGCTGGAAAGAACAGGTCCATAGTCCTATGTGATTGTGACTAATAATTGCGTACTGGGTTCGCCTTCGGCCATGGCTGAACATTGATCCAGTCTTATGGTCTGAATCTAACTTTGATCAGCCTTAGTTATCAGCATGTGCCTACATATTCATCATACACGATCCGCAAATACCCTTTTTCTAGTTTTCGCTATAATTATTTGTTTCTATATGACCTTTCTAAATGGTGCATGAAATAATTTTGAACGCTACTCATTTTCGACTACATACACACAATGTGGAGCATGAGCATGAGCATCATCTGAGCAATTAACAAACAGACAAATTCTCAAATAAAACCGTTCTACGATAAATAATATTCGTACAGTGTTAGATACTTTGATGTACTAAAAATCAACAAGATACTAACTTGATCAATCTAAAATATAATTGGTGCAACTGTGGCAAGCCCGAGAAAACAAGGTCAAGGCCCAACAAAACTAAGGTACGTTCGTTCCTTTAGAAATTAGAATATAAATGTACTCGGACCAAATTGCTTGACATTTTATCAATTAAGATAAAATACACATTAAAAATTGCAACATGATTTTCTCATACATTTTAAAGTTATTTATCGTATTATTGGACCTAAAATTGCAACTAAAAATTGATCATTGGACCAATTGTTTATTGTATATCAACTCATTATTTATAAATACAGATTGGATTAAATTGATTGCAACGTATTATTAGACCAATTATTTATATATCTTGAAAATTAGTTTAAGATAATAAATTTTCTTCAAAATATTGACAACCAAAAACACATATACGTCTAAAGTTATACTCCCTCTGTTACAGTCAATTGTTAACATTTACTTTATTTTCCCCTTACAAAATAAAGCAAACGTTAACAATTTACTGGGACGAAGGGAGTACTCCGTAATAAACACAGCCAAATTATTAAAAGTAAAAAAAAAGGGAAAAATAGTGTCATTATCAAATAGGGTAACTTTCTCAGTAGATGGTTTACTTTTAAAGGACAAACATTCTCATGGTATGCCTATGCCTGCCTCTGCAAATTATGTTACTTTTATGAATGTTTTACTTTCATTTTTCATTTTTACTTCCACGCATGTCTCTTTTTGATAAATTATTACTCCGTATGTTGCAATGGGTTTTTACAAAGACTTTCAAATTGTCCAATAATGCCCACTTTATTAATTAGATTGAACATCAAAATTCAAAATGCATGAACTCAAAAGTTGTAGAAAAACTTTGAAATTTGAGAGATCATACTATGGTCTACCTAGAGGTGGCCATGACCCGTGCTGGCTCGCCCGTTATGGTTTCAGCTTTGTTTTTTAGGCGCTGAATCGCCTTTTTGGGTGGCGGTAGGCCGGGCTTGTGAAATAAGGCCCGAACCCAACTTATTAGTTAAAAAAATTAATCCACCTTATAAAAAGAGCTCAACTGGTTGGGACTTAAAATTGTGGCCTAAACACGACTCGTTATATGAGAGGTTAGGGCCTTAGAGGACTATGTTGGCCCAAGCAAATTACTGCGAATTTAGCGGGATGGGCAAGCCCACACAAATAGACACCTCTAGGTCTCTATCATAGTAAGATGTGATGTGATATCAAAAACTTCTTAATCATACACAATACATGTTTATTTAGACACGCTATTTTAGGGAAAAAGATTAGAAAAAGAAATAAATATACAGTAAAATAATAAACACACGAACACTTAACCACGTGTTTTGAGTTTGAAACATTTATTCAGCAAGTCTCTCATAAGACGAGTATAAATTGTCTTAATATTAAAGTATTAAACATGTAAATTGAGAAAAAAATAATTTCAAAATGAGTCTTAATTGAATATTGTGTAAATTATACGGATTTTTTTAAAAAAAGAAAAATCATTTTTCAAAATGTTTTAATGATTATTATTGAATTATAATCAAAGACATACTCCGTAGATGATAATAGTTATTAAACATAAAATTTTATAGTCTGCGAGGGGAAAATAACTCATAAAGTCATAAGTAGAATTGTATTATTAATACTCCGTAGTAGTTATGATTACAAGAAAGAGTTCACATTATATATAGTGTTGTATATAAACCAAACCTAAATCTAAATTATCATAGAAATATAGAAAACTAAATATTATATATGGTACTAACCTCCCATTTCTTTTGATCTTCCCACTTATTTATTAAATGAGTGTATTATTTTAATCAAGTGGGAGGATCAAAGAAAATGGGAGGGAGTATACTATAATATATTATCACTACCATAATTCGGTATAATACCATATACCGTAATATTTCCTAACAACCCTCTCAAACCCATGGTAATTTGTCAAAATTTCCATGAGTTTGAAAATTAGGTAAAAGAAAATTAAGAACGAACAAATTCTTCGATTTTCGATCATCAATAATCTTCAATCTTCACAGGAATGCCAAATTTGTCGAACCTGACAAACTCAAAGTGACGGGAAAACCATTCGTCATTCGCAAGTAATAATGGAACGTTGCAATTTTTCGAACCCTAAAGTTTACTTGAAACGGGAACCTTCATCTTTTCGAACCCGATGAATTATGCGTAGCTCGCCAGCAAATTTTGTTGCGTAACAACCCGCCGGTAAATTTTGTTGCGTAGAAAAGGTACTCCTTCCGTTCCAGTGATTTGTTTACAGTTTGACTTTTTTGTGAGGGAGATTTGAAGAAAGTGTAAACAAATGACTGAGACAGAAGGAGTAAAACTATTCTCGAACAGTTGATTTAAGTGCTCATGAGTGATACGGAGTAACAATTAAGTCATACGAGTAAGTATACTTACTCCGTAACATAGTAATACTCCTTCTTCCCGATTCACATAACGTTAAAAACATTTCAAAATTTAGATTTGAGACAACTAAAACAAAAATGACAAAGCATAATTATTACATAAAGGGAGTGTTAAAGATGGTCCAGTTATAGTAACATGTGGAAAGTGGGGTCCACGAAGCAGGCAGGTGGTGGCCGACGCCACGTGGGAAATGTGGTCCACTTGGTCAACCCATTTTACGTATTTATGGTCAATTGGTATACACATACTCATTTCTTGTTCAAAGTCAACCAATTTTATTTGGAAATTACTTTATTTGTGTTTGAGTTTTTTTTTTTTTTTTTTTTAAATTTATTTATTTGAGTTGAGATTGAATTTATTTGAGTTGAGTGAATTTATTAAAGTCAGAGGGAGTCTACAGGGGTTGAGTTGAGATGAGCGTTTTAATTTGTGAATTTGAGTTTAACGGACTGACACAATTGAATTTATTGGAGTCTAACTGACTTGAAATAAATTTAAATTAAGCTAAAGAAAAAGAAGCATATGTTATCAGATGGAGCAAATATTAGATAAGCCCAAAAATACTTTAGTTTTCTCGCCATTTGATTTTATTTTTTAAAAAAATGACTTAATTATGATTATGAATTCTTTATATGTAGTATAAAAACTAGTAAACTTTAATTTGTCAGTTGTTATAATAAATTACTTACTGTTGTTAAAATAATGTACGGACTATTCTCTAATTCGTAAAATGGAGTTACTCGTTATTTAGACTTTGTATAATTATAAGTCATTCAAAAATTTGTGTGATTCATTGAAGACAAATTGTTACATGAGACCGCTTTATATAATAAAATTGATCCATAACATAAAAGTTCTAGTATCCGAGTATTTTGATAACCTCCACTTCTAACCGATAACCTCAACTTTAAATTGATTTATTATTTTTAATTTTCATGTCCGTCTAATGCTATAGAACCGTCCTATAAAAAAATGTTGTTCACAGGATATTTTCGAGTAGGCCAAACTCTGAGAAGGCCCAGGCCCAGGCACAAGCCTTAGCCCTTAGGTTTGTAGCCCAGTTTGGTTACTCACTTCAGTGATGGCCCAATGGATCATATGTATAATGTAGAATTATACGAATATTAGTGATACCGTCTTTATATAAATTGTAATCAAATTTATAAAAATTTTTGTTAAAAATGTGTTAGAGTATATAATTGATCTTGGACTTCCAACCATCAGCTTAAACTTTTGGTTGAGTTGGTTTTTGACATGGTATAAGAGCCTTGTGACAAAAAAGTTACGGGTTCGAATCTCACCAACCCTCACTTTCATCGCACCAGATAGGCGGCCCTGGGCGTGTTAGAGTATATAATCGATCTTGAGTCTCCAACCACCAGCTTAAGCTTTTGGTTCCTGAAATGGTATCAGAGTCTTGTGATAAAAAGTCACGGGTTCGAATCTCACCACTCCTCACAGTAGCGGATCTTGAAGATAATTTTTATTTTTTTGGGGGGGGGGGGGGGGGGGGGGGGGGGGACTAAGTTTATATAATCAACACAAATTCAATGGTTATACAATATCAATAACTTTATCGTGACACCTTTCAAATAAATGAGTAATTAGTTATACTTTTTAATTTTTATTTTATCTTTATATTTATATTTTTTACTTTAAAAAGTTTGGCTTACATTATTATTGCGTAAGACAGTTTATCAAAAGACTAATTAATGTAGCATAAAACATATTATAATGCAGGAGAGATAAGTAATTACTCCGTAAAAGATTTTGAAAATAATAAAATACTAAGTAAAAGTTGTGTAATAGTAAACAAAACTTTATACGGAGTAGTAAATGAACACTTCTAATAATCGAAAGTGTAAGAGCAATCAGATTCAGGGATAAATTTAGTACTCCGTATAGTTTAACAATTTAAAGGGCACTATTTTTACTATAATGATATTACACAGAAGTAATAATCTTTTATAATAAATTTATAATCTATGATATGATAAAATCAATTCGATAAAATTTAAAAGGAGAACTAAGACACAATTAAAATAGAGAAAAATATTTTTCAAAGTGCATATTTATGAGTGATTAGTTTTAACAAATACTCCTGATTAAATTTAAATTAGGTAGAAATGTGAGTCTGATATTTAAAAATAAAAAGGAATCACATTGAAAACCATTAATAAAGGTGGGTCACTAAATAACATTTATGGCCAATACTCCCAATAGTCTAAAGGTATACGAAAAATACTATGTTATTGGGCTTGGAAACTGCATTTCTAATAAAGTCCAACAGGGGCCAGCATTATTTATCCTTACTACGAAGCCCAAATGTCAGGGGGGTCCGGCCCCCGCCCAGTCCTTCTAAAATCCGCCCCTAACTCGTCACTTTCAAAGTGACATTTTTCACACCAGTCACCAGGTAGGCAGCCCTGTAGTTGCGTCCACGTTTCAAGTCTAAAGGGCATTTGCGTGAATAAGCATGTTAGAGTATATATAATCGATCTTGGGCCTCAAACCATCAGCTTAGGCTTTTGGTTGAGTTAGTTCTTGACATAATGGATTAATGATTTTTTTTTTATCTCATCTAAATAATCACCCTACTTTTTAATCTGTTTTACAACTAAAATGAAATATTCAATTTAAGAGAGGTCAATTGAAAATTTACTTGCTAGTAGCAACATAAAGTGCTACACATAAATTTAGGGTGCTCATTCCTCCACGGGATTTTGGTCATAGTGGAGGATAGGTCCCACTTGCATTTTTTTATCTCTTATGTAAATTCCGTGGAAGAGTATATTTAGCTACTGGAATTATCACTACCTTAAATTTATTTTACCATTAGAGTATTTTATGATATCAATTTTAAGCAACATAAAGTGCTACACATAATTTTTTTTACCATTACAGTATTTTATGATTTCAATCATTAAATATAAATTTTAAATAATTTCGACTTAAACATATTTGCACTTATAATAATGTACGGGGTAATAAATTGTCAAAATACAAAATAACATAAAATAAAAAATACTCAGTTCTTTTGTGGGCTTTATCTTATTTAGCTCATCGTATAGTATGCGACTATTTTTTGGTTCAAAACAATCTAATTCTTAAATAAGGGATAATAATTTTTTTTTTAAAAAAATAATTTTATTGAAATCAACATCCAATATTGAATAACCTATTAAAGTCAACAAATACGTTGACTTTGACATTGTTAGGCATCGCTCATTGACTTCAACCATGAGCCTTGTCAAGTACCACTACTTTATTAATCATTAATTCATTATGTTAAGACTTTAGATGATCTGACATATTAAACGAGTTCTAAATTCTAATACATAAATTTGACTATCGATTATTTATACGTAAAAAGTCAAAAAAAATTGATTATATTCCTCAATTGTGATCATAAAAATATAAAAATAATCACATTTTATGTGAAAAACAACACGTCTTACGCAATAAGAGCATATCATATAATAATTCAACATCTAAGATTAGTTGACAACAATTGCTAGTACTACTGCAAAAGCCATAGTTTCAGTAAAACAACAACAAAAACTAATAAAAATGGGAAAACTCTACATAATATGCTCTGTATTAATGGCAACTCTCTTTGTTATGTCTGCATTTGTTCGATATTACAACCCCGGTACGTATTTCATCGAATTTACGATAAAACTATAATTCGATTTCGTGTATAATTACTTTATTTGTATTTTGTGTAGTTTGGTATTTCTGGATTCCCCTGTACGCTGGTGCAGCCTATGTCAACCTGATGAACGTCGTGGGTCTCGTGTCGTACAAGAGAACATTGGACGTAGGAAATGTGGTGCAAATTCTAGGGCAATTTTTGGCTAGTAAGGTGGTTTCGGAGGGTGGTTTGGTAAGAATGTTATCTATGGACTTGAGTGAAAGAATTGTGAGAGAGATGTTTGGAAGTATTGTGGTTATTCTCTGTATGATTTTTCAGATTTCGGCATCAGCGTCGTTCGACAGGGATCCTGTCAGACAAGCTAAGATGGATGTCGCACCTGCCACGAAATATGGTAAGGCTTATACTGTCTGGTCATCTGTTGTTTTTATCTTAAATATTTTTGTATCTGAAAAGAACTCGCGTTAATAATTTGTTATCGTTTTTTGAAGGTATGGCTATGCTTGTGGGCATTAGTTATGGCTTGTTGGCCATCTTTTTGATGTCTCGAACTTCTGATTGAAGTAACAAGAGTAATAGGCAGGTTGTTGACATATAACGTTCCGTTGATGTAGTCGTACGTTGTAGTTCAGTGCAAACTATGGGCGTGAATTTGTAACCTTGTCGACGGCAAGAGTTGAATTGAAAGCGTTTGGAAAAAAAAAAAAAACTCCCAATGTGTGTCAATTACTCAATTTTATTCAGCACTCATGAGTAGTGTTTTAACTTTTACTTCGTAACAATGAGCTTAATATACCGAAGTAAAAGTTATCGAAACATAGAGAGTACTCTGTATTATTTAGTACGTGAAAATTATACGAAAATGAAAATACTCAATAATACAGTATAATTTAGTAAGGTTTTTCACCGACAACATTTCCGGGAGGATTATAAAAGCAAACAGTTAAACTAGACCCATCCTTAACACAACCACCTTGAGCACAACCCAACTCCGCCGTCTTCCTCCACACCACCTGCTTATACACCCCACATTGGTGCCCCGCCGCACACGTGTCGCTCTTGTAATCATAGTACCTCTTCTCCGCCACCCACGCCGCCACAGCCGCCCCCGGACTCACCGCCGAACCCCTGGCCCACAGCTGGTTCGCCCCGTACTTGGTCGCCGCGCTACTCAGGTTCGCGAACTGGCAGTTGTGCTTCGCCTTCTGGTACGTGACCACACGCCCCGCTGCTTCGGATAGTGTCTGGGACCACTTCAGTGGGGCCACTCCGACGGCTGACCGTGCCTGGTTGTGGGGCTGGAGGAAGCCTTGGGCCGGGCTTGCCGGGCCGGGCCGGACCGGTGGAGTTTGGGCCGTTAGGCCCGTTATTGTTGTTAGGAGTAAGAGGGGAATTAGTAGTGGTAGTGGAAGTGATGTGAGATGAGCCATTTTTGGAGTTACTGTGAAAGTGAAGTTTTTGTTTTGAGGGGAAATTAAATTAAATTAAATTAAATTAAATAGGATGTGTTTGTGACGATTTTGCCCTTGGTGTATGAGAAGGATTGCGTGAGATAGTGAAGGGGTAGATTTGTAATTGGCATGAAAGATGAGATCGTGGTTCGTGAGGTATAAGTTGTACCAGTGATGAAGGTTTTCACGTGGTGAGTTGAAGATTTTATGGTTTGGCTTCACGTGGATGTTAGATGTACCGGTTAACTTGTGTTGAGATTATATTTAGACAATAAAATAATTGTGTATTTGTTTAGTCTATATTATTTAGAAAATAACAATACAAAATATTGTAAGGATATATATATACACCTTTGAAGGTGAATGAAAGGTTAGAACAAAATTTCCCACAATTCCTCTTTTACTTATCTAATATGGTATCAGAGAAAAATCTCCGTATGAAGTTCTGTTTGACAGGAAACCATATTATGAGCACATGCGAACTTTTGGGTGTCTCTGTTATGCGCGACACCAACGGAAAGATGGCGATAAGTTTGGTAGTCGTAGTCGTAAGTGTATTTTTGTTGGATACCCTTTTGGTAAAAAAGGGTGGGAATTGTACGATTTAGAGACTAAAGAATATTTTGTCTCACGTGACGTATCATTTGTTGAGCATGTCTTTCCTTTCACCAATGTTGCAAAACGACCCACTGACATGGTTGCTAGACTACATGAGAATGATCATGAGTACAATTACGGTGATGATGAGCATATTTTTTCAAGGCCTGAAAATGCCTTGGAGTCTCCAGAAATATCTAATGTTGAACAAGTGATAACTACTGGAATCGAAAATGTTGACAGAGGAGACTTTAATCATGAAGATGCACAGGCTATGCCCTTTAGTTCTGTTGATCCTATGGCACATGGAGAGCATCAAAATGAGGATCCAAGTGCTCAAATAAATGATACGGGAGGCGATAGAGAAAATATTGATTCTGAGCAACAAATGGGACGTGGAATGCGACTCAAGAAACCTTCAACAAGATATGACAAGGAAACTTATGTTTCAAACACACTTCATATTAGCCCACTGCCAAACTCTCTACCGCAATCGAACTCAGGTCCACGCTATCCCTTATCACATTACATTGATTACATGAATTTTTCTGTAAAACATCGGTGTTTTTTAGCTGCACTTGATACCGATGTCGAGCCGATGACCTTTGCTGATGCGATGAAAGATTCTCGGTGGCGCAACGCTATGAATCAAGAAATAGACGCGCTAGTAAAGAACGAGACTTGGGAAATTGTGGATCTGCCTCCTGGTAAGAAAGCGATCGGAAATAAATGGGTCTACAAAGTAAAGCGTAACGCCGATGGTTCAGTTGAACGTTATAAGGCCCGCCTGATAGTACACCAATTGAGCAAAATCACAAACTTGCATTAGCTGATGGTGCTGAGCTAGATGATCCTGAAAAATATAGGCGCCTTGTTGGTCGTTTGATTTATTTGACTACTACTCGGCCCGAGTTATCATATTGTGTGCATATTTTGGCACAATTTATGCAGAAACCTCGCATTGAGCATTGGAATGCAGCACTAAAGGTAGTTCGATACTTAAAGGCTCGTCCTGGTCAGGGACTTCTTTTGCGAGCTGACTCTGATTTAAGTTTGACAGCTTATTGTGATGCTGATTGGGCTAGTTGTCCGCTAACACGTCGATCACTTACGTCTTATTTTGTGATGTTGGGTAATTCTCCGATTTCATGGAAAACTAAGAAACAGCCTACGGTGGCTCGTTCATCTGCGGAAGCTGAGTATCGGTCTATCGCAACTACTACTTGTGAGATTAAGTGGCTCCGCGGCTTTCTTTCATCTCTTGGGGTTTTCATTAAGACACCAGCTCGTCTCTATTGTGACAGCCAATCCGCTCTCCATATTGCTCGTAATCCCGTTTTTCATGAGCGAACCAAACACATTGAAATTGATTGTCATTTCGTGCGCGATGAGATTCAAAGAGGTACTATTGCTCCCGCTTATGTACATACTTCTCAGCAACTTGCCGATATTCTTACCAAAGCCTTAGGGGCTCGTCAGTTTACTTCTTTACTCAGCAAGTTGGGCGTTCATAATCCGCACGCTCCAACTTGAGGGGGGGTGTTGAGATTATATTTAGACAATAAAATAATTGTGTATTTGTTTAGTCTATATTATTTAGAAAATAACAATACAAAATATTGTAAGGATATATATATACACCTTTGAAGGTGAATGAAAGGTTAGAACAAAATTTCCCACAATTCCTCTTTTACTTATCTAATAACTTGTTCGCAAATGATTTTAATTTAATCATTCGTTCATCTTGATTTTTGAGTAGGATTGTCAATGGACCGAGTATAAGTGGATATATACAATACAATTTGTATTGTATATCGAGTGTAAGTGAATATTGTTTTGTATTCGTTTCAGTTGACAATGAATATCCCAAGCCCCAAGAGGTGTACAAAACATTGTCACAAAATCCTTCAATATCGTTATTGCTAATGACCAAAATGGATACTAAATGGAGTGAAAAGACTTATACTCTTTCGGAACCAATGAATTCTTGACCTTTGATTTTGAATCAATTTTTTAGGTATGTGGGGTATTGGAGTTTTAAATTTACCTAAATATCTTTTGTTTGTAAAAGAAAAAGTTGGTAATTGAATGTATGTTAAAAAAGATAAACGTAAAGGTAAACGTGATTTTGTATAAAGTAAACTTACCAAAAACAAAAATGTAAAGAATTTACCAATATTAGAAATATAAAGAATTGAGTGAGTTTTGTACCATACTTTCTTCTTTATCTTTTTTCATTATATCTTGATTTCTATCTTTATTATACTAAACCACAGTTATCGCTGACATCATCAATGCCACATGTCGCGATTTTATGCGGTTTTTTCCCGCCAAAATCTCATGCTTACATCATCCACCCTATTATATATTATTAAGTCTATATTCATTTCTATAATTATCCATTACTCAATAATCATGTTCACACGATTTTAAAAAAAAAAAAAAAAAAAAAATCATGTTCACATTAATATTACTTCACTTTTAATTTCAATTATGTATCTTTAATATATATTTTAGATAATTTAAAAAAAATATTTATCCTAAACTAAATATTTGCTAATTTAATATTTTTTATATTTCATTCTATTTTTTCTATCAAAAAGTAATGTTTTATCGAAATTTTGTACAAAAATAATTTTTTTTTACTTTTCATTCTATTTAAAAATAAATATTTTTTTACTTATTATTCTATTTACTTATTATTCTATTTACTTATTTTAATATTTGTTTACTTTTCATTCTATTATAATATATGCACTACATATATATTTGTATTTAAAATCTATGTTTGTTCGTTACTAAATTTACAGTTGAATATCATTCAAATTAACAATTTTCTTATTTTTCAGTTGATTTATTTCTTATAATTTAATTAGTTAAAAATAATAATATTTATGGTTACCGTGCATTGATGCACGGGATCTAAACTAGTTTATCACTACTCCGAAGTATCATTTTTTTTTCTTGATTTAAAGTTTAATTACCCCTTAATAATTACTCCCTCCCATTTTTAGTGATCTTCTCATATCATTTTCGTGCAAAATTAAGAGGTTAAAAGTGTATGGGTAAAAATAAAAGTAGTGAAATTATGTGGGATCAAAGTAAAGGAAAATCACAAATTTTGGACATAAAAGGAAATGGATAGAACAAATAAAATGGATAAAAAAAATTTGAGAAAAACAAATAAAATGGAATGGAGTTTTGTTCAAACAAACTCACATAGTGAGTTTTGTTCAAAAATTAAGTGGAATGATTGGTCAAGCAATTATTACGTCCATGCGCTATTAAGAGAAAAAAAAAAAAAAAAATTAAATTTCCTAAAAACGAGACAAAAATTAACGTTCTAAATATTTTATGAACATTTTATGATTTATCAAATTAATTTACAATTCATCCATATCCATATATACACTTAAATAACATTTCAAATTACACTCAAAAGTTATACTTTCTCCGTTGTAGTGAATTGTTTATATTTTAATTTTTTTATAAAAGAATATGAGAGAAATGTAAACAAATGACCGAGATATATAAGACTCTTTTGCTTAATTCCCAATTTATTCATAAATAACACTTAAATTACCATAACCACCCAAAGACATTCCCCTTCTTCTACCATTCCCATTCCTATAGCCACCCATACTCCCATTCTTCACCACCGTCTTCGCTGCCACCAATGATGTCGACGACCACGTCGTCCATTCTCTCTCTGCACCACCGCCACCTCCTCCATAAAACTCGTTTTTCTTCGGCCACTTGTGCCGTCCTCCTCCGTTGCTCTTCAGCAACGCCTCGTTAGCCTTAAGAGCCAAGGTGACCATTTCTTCAGCTCGTAGACGGCGGTTAAGTCTATTTAACGGCAGCGCAAAGTAGAGTTGGCCCAATTGAAGCTCGTCGTTATCTTTAACGGCGGTTATTGCTACGTCGAACTCCATTTCGTCGGCGTTACATATGAAGGTGTTTGGTTTGGATGATAAAATGTGCGACACTTTGGTCGGTTTTAAAAAATCTTCTAGGCTTCCGTCTTGTAATATTAGTTTGGCCGTTTTGAAGGACGTTGTTGATGCGCAAGACGACGTGCGTTGTCCCATTTTATTAATTGTAGTTGTTATATTAGACCGTATATTGATTTATTGAGCTTTTGATTGATGTCGAATTTATTATATTATTAATATTAATATTAATTATTAATCGTGAATCGTGATCTAAAGAAGAGGGGAGATGTGAGCGTATGAACTTTTTAGGTGTATTTATACTAGTTTTTCATCCTCAACAAGTAGACATTTTATTTTATTTTTAAAAATTTACAGATCGTTTTATCTTTTTCTGTAGACTATATTTATTTTATTTTTTTAAATGGCAAGAACATCGCTGCACGATATCGAGTTTCAGTATTTTCTACTCATCTAAAATATGTTCAAATGACACAATTAAGAGACAATATACTCCTTATAACACTAGGTATGCAATAAAAAAAAATCTTTGATGAAAGGTACCGAGTAAGAAATTTTGGAACAATTTGTTTATAACTCTCTTTAAGCAATATTATAAGCTAATTAGTTTTGTTTAACATTCTTTGTGAGAAAAAAAATTGAATTTATTATGAGTATTTTCTTATAATGATTAAATTTGAATGTATGATTACAATTTTCAAAATATCTTGAGTAAATATCTTATTGCATACTTTATACTCCGTATATGTTAGTGGATATTCTAAGACCATGTTCTTTTGTACTTACTGAATTTCACATGAAGCATATGGAGTATAACTGAAATGAACTGAAATTAAGTCCAAAAGAACAAATTAAAACGTTATTATGCACGTTATAAAAATACTACTCCGTAGTATAGTTTCCGATACGCGGATAAGATTTTTTCGTATTCCCCAACTTCATTAAGTCATTAAACTTCAAAAATGCATGCATGACCAAGTGTTTACTCTGTCTTATTTTATTATCACTTGTGCACTTATAAATCGTAGATAAATATGATAAATTCAATGTAATTGGTCAAGTTAATTAGCAAATAGATATGGTAGTTGACAAAGTAACAAAATTCAACTAGTTTATAAATTAACAATACTCTGAAGTTTGAATTATGACTATTAATAAGAAATGGCCATGCTTGCAAATATGAGGAACAAACCCCCCACAAAGTTAACAAAACTTAACTTTCAGTCTTTCACTACCGTGTGACAACTTCAACACTTATCTTTCGTTTTGTCTGCCAAGTCCTTTACACGTTTGTGTTTACCTCGTCATGATATACAACATAAGCTTTTTCTCTCATGCCGAGTATCGACAAACGAAGCTACGTAGAAACAAGGGATATGACGCTTTATATGTTTTGCCTAAGCTACGTAGAAACAAGGGATATCGACAAACGAAGCTACGTAGAAACAAGTTATTACGCAAAAATCATTTTCGCTATTCCAAATATAAGTTTGTGGCTTCACCCCAAGTATTCGTTTATGTAGACGACAATGGCTAAGGGTAGGGGTGGCAATGAGCCGAGCTGATATCGAGCTCACTTAAGCTCGAGCTCGGCTCGTATCAAATTATTTGAGCTCAAGCTCGGCTTAGCTCAACGAGCTTTTCAAATTGCAGCTCGAGCTCGGCTCGTATAACCGTTTTAGAGCTCGAGCTCGAGTTCGGCTCGTATAATTTTTCCGAGCTGAGCCCGAGCTCGAGCTCGAGTTCGTCTCGTATAATATTTTTGAGCTCGAACTTTATAACACATTTAAAGTAATTCAATAGGCAATACGAAGGTTTAGAATAGATATTGTGACTTTGTAATTTTTAGGAAATTTATTTATATTTTTAATTTTTTATTGGTATAAAAAATTTCGAGCCTAGTCGAGCTTAATCGAGCCGAGCTCTATAGGGCTCGGGCTCGAGCTCGTACTCAAAAGCCAAGGATCGAGCTCGGCTCGGGCTCATATTTGACCGAGCTCGAGCCGAGCTTTGACCGAGCCGAGCCCGAGGGTTCTACGAGCCAGCTCAGCTCATTGCCACCCCTAGCTAAGGGATATTCGTTAAGGTCGGACAGATTGGCAGGGCGTATACCATTTCGATTTTCAATGTTAAGCATTTGCAAGCTACAGATGTGGGTGAATTGAGTTTGACGCTTAGCATGTGGCTGAATAATACATAAGAAGTAACGATTGTTCAAAATAAAAATGGCCTATGCAGGTCTCGAACCTGCGACCTTCGCGTTATTAGCACGACGCTCTAACCAACTGAGCTAATAGGCCAATTGTTAATTGTTTATTTTTGATAATTTATCAAAAACAAACAATCATCGGGAGTTTATATATGTCCAATTACCATTATGTAGATTTAACTGTTGTAATACTAGGTGATAATTGTAAAAAAAATTACGGAAAATGTTGATCTCATTTAAATAATAAAAAATAAATGTAATTATCATAACGTTTGCAATTGAATATCGTTAAAAAAAGTTGAATTTTATGTTGGTATTAAAGTTGAATTTAGGTTAAGATGAGGTAAGATGATATTATGATTTGAAAAACATAAACCTTCATCTGCATCATAATATGAAAATCGAAAAAAATGAAATCATATCATATTTATTATGGAAAGCAAAACTTTAAAATATATATCTATCTATCTGTCTATATCTATCTCTATATAAATATTAAAAACAGAATTCTTTAGCTATAAAAGTAGACAAAAACTACCGTACTATGCTTATTCTTTAGCCACGTCATCAAAATCCCCCCAAAAAATGCCACGTCTAACTCTCAAAATGAAATTAAAGCATCACCGATTAAAAACGAAGAGTCTTCATTCAAGTGTCTTACAATTTCAACTTAGTGATTGCATTGATTTTTTGCACAATTCATGGTTTACTAGGTAAAATCAATGGTTTGCCTTTGAGGCTAATCAATCAGTCTAGCCTCTTGAAATTCGGTGTGAGGTATGTTTCTTGGCTGACTAAGACACTTTATATACTATCGGCACTGCGGTAGTTGGTTTTCTACTTTTTGTTGATTATGTTGTTTGGTTTTAATAAACATACTTATATATACCGGTATTCATTTTCTACTTTATCATTTGTATCTTATCCCCAAAATGTTTGTCTATTTTATTTATTTTCATCGAGAGCATGAGGAAGGGAATATAAGAGAAATGGAAGATACTATGAAAGTACTATAGAAGTAATGAAACTAAAATGAGGAGTAAAAGATACGTTAATGGGTCTACGAACCATACTAAGTTACAAAAAAGAAAATAAAAACTTAAATGGCTGATTCATTAGAAAATAGGGAGTTCTATTAACAGTTAGTTAAGTGGTGAGATTTAGATTCTTGATCCACTACAATCAAACTCTGCACACATTCGCAGCTTACGTAAGCGATAAAATACCATAAACACCACTCATTTATTTAAAGGTTGTGCGTGGGTGCTTATAATATAAGGTTTCATGATTAGACTGCATGTGTCAGACCTGTAACAGCCAAGTACTAGATTTGTTCCAGATAAACCATACACAAGTAAACATGGCCGACTTTGACATTTTTAGGCATGGGCCGTTTGACGGTGACGGTGGTAGTGGTAGTGGCGGCGCGGATATGCCGTTATATTAAGTATGTATTTGTTGAACTTTAAAGATTGTTAACTTGTAGACGAATTTAGACGTTTAAAACAACTAACGTATGTAATATATGATCTGTTTTGATCAAATATGTGTTGTGTGTATGGCGTTATGGGATTTGTAATATGGTGGTTTTTGGGTGTATTGACACCGAAAACGAATTTAATTGCAGGTTTTTTGGCGTAGAAAAAACAGGCAGAAAGCGTAATTTTGCAGCAGTATTTTGCGAGGGAAACAACAATTTGCGATGGAAATATCCGTCGCAGCAGGACAATTTGCGATGGATATGTCCGTCGAAATTTTTTTTTTTTTTTACGACGGACATTTCCGTCGCAAATTGTTCCGTTGCGACGAATATTTCTATTTGCGATAGTGTTCCACCGTCGCAAAATATTTTGCGACGAAATATTCCGCCGCAATTTTTTTTAAGACAAAACGACTCGACGGAGTGAATTCGTCGCAGAAGCTGTTTTGCGACGGATTTCACCCGTTTACGACAGTTTTCGCCCGTCGCATTTTGACTGCTTTTTTTTGTAGTGATACTTTGTGGTGTTGGACTGTGGGTAGCCACGTTTTACTTTCAATTTGATTTGATATAGTTTTTTTTTCCTACAACTTGATTGTTCGAGGTAATTGATTAAACCTTCAAGAACCTAACCCCTTTTAGTGGTTCCAACATCAGATATCTCCTCTTCTAACTTTTTTGTCTATTACCTTGCTTTCATTGTTTATTAGAGTACCATTTTTTTATATACCATAGGAAAATTTGGTTATGGTTTACTCGCAAACACTAACACCCGAGTAGCTGATGTGTGCTATTTATATAGATTATATGCCCCCAGTTTAGTCGCATTTAGCTTGCACTTCGTTGAGTTTATTATTATTTTATGAGCTATTTGCTTTATATTGCGGTACTGCTGTTCCTATTTATATTTTGCAGGTTTTGGCGGTCCTGAGCCAAAACTCGAGTCGAGTGGAGCACGTACGAGTACAGGACCTGAAGACCAAGCTTGAGCTCACGCGGAAGCTCGAGATACGAATAAAAGACATAAAAAGATCAAGGATGAAACAAGAGTTGAGGCCCAAGCAAATTGAGTAAACCCGGCCCAAGACTTGGGACCGGCCGGTCTGGGCTGACCGGCGGCTGGCCGGCCGGCTGGGAGGCCCAGTTCCGCGGTTTTCGACTTTACTCCGAGTTGTTTTGGTAGTTTTGTATATATATATCTAGAACGAGATTTGGAAGGACTTATGCTTTCTTTATGCTTTATTTTACAGCTTTAGGATTATTTTTAGATTGCTCTCTCTTCCTCTCAAAACTTTAGAATTTAAGTTGGGATTTAATTTGATTGTAACTGTCGGTACTCTACTTAAATTTCAAGATTCTCAGGTTTAATTCAATTCATGTTATTTCTTTTACCATGCTTTATTATTATTGCATTGTTAGGGTTTAGGGTGATTTGTGATTGTTGATTTGGGAACATGTTATAATTGGATTGAACTTGTGCAAGTTTATTTTTTCCTACGCGTTTATATTATCAATTGAACTTAGGGACGCCTGAATTGAATTAAATCTTGGTAGTTTTGATTTAAGAACGAAAGCCTAATTGAAACTAGACTTACGCGTATTTGATGAGTTAGGTTTAGTAAGTAGCGAGAGCCCGCTAAATCTGCTTAAGGTTAATATTGATTCGAGAGAGCGTATTCTTAAACCTAGTCGCTTGCATAACTTCAATTGATTATTATTTTTTTATTGAGTTGAGTTCCTGAATTGATGTCACAATGAACTCGATGCCCTAATCTTTCTCTCTTATACTTTTACCCTTTTATTACTCGCTTTAGTTTAGTTTTCTTATACTCGATTATTACCCTTTGAAATAACCTAAGTTCATCTAGGTAGACTTCTGATTATACCGTTTCTCTGTGGATTTCGACCCTGCTTGCCACTAGCTATTAGTTAGTTGTTTTGTAGGTTTATTTTGATTAGGTGATACGACTTAGCCCTGTTAGTAACACATAATTAATCAATGAAGATCGTTCTAACTGGCTTATGCGTACGATAAGATGCATTCAGAAATGCTTACATACAAATAGGTGTCAATAATTGTCCCCACTTTTGCTTTTAAACGCTTTCATCGTTGTCATAACTCGGGTAATAGGTTAATTAGAACGTCGCCAATATTAACACTACGATTAACATCGTCAGCAATTCCAATAAAAATTCATGATTTATGAAATATTTTGTTGGTGGGTTTTGTACTAATCATTGTGTTGAGTTATTCGTGATGTTACCATTTTGACCAAGTTCACTTTGATTTGGGGAAAATGTAGCCGTTTCCATTGAAAAATTAATCATTTGCAAGCCATATATTTGGTGCATATAGAATAATTCAAACATTTAAACATCGAGGAAGATTTTAGAGGAATTTTGTTTAAATTTGATACGAAGTAAAATGTGATTGGTGTGTTGTAGTTTGTTTTTATTATTGTATTATTTTTGAATTACATTTTTTTCCTGGAAGTAAATCTTTTGAATATTTGAATAATATTTATGTGTGGATACGTATATACTATATACATAGTAGGTGGTCTGACAACTATCGAACGGTGTGCAAGATTGTGAAGACAATGTAATTGTGGCCGTCAAAATGAAAACTTTGTCACAATTAGCTAGAGACGAAACAAAGTATTTAATTATGGAGATAGGAAGTCCTAATTAGTTGTACGAGTTCTAAATGGTTGCGCGACAAATTTCACAGGTATCTCGGTTGTTTGACCTTTGCGTTTTCATTGTCACAATATTGAAACGATTGACAAAACTGTTTTTTATCTTGCTAGCATATACCAACTTGATGAGAGTATGATTTAATTGGTGTTCCCATTTTTTATATCAACAACACATTATATACATTTATTGTTTTAGATCAAATTTGTGCGAAGTTACTTGTGGCAATAAACGTGTAAATAACGTACGAAGACTCCTTATTGTATTATTTGTGATGAAATTCATCTGCTTGATTGCATGAAATGTTTTGTACTTCTTACTTTCATCAAAACGGATATGTAGCATGATCAATTATTGCAAGTACAATCGTAACTTGTGTTAGCTGTCTATCAATCAGATCTGTATAAGAAGTGTCATATGCTTTACATATGAATTTGCTTGGGCTCTCTTTTAAAGCTTGCTTCTCCCATTTGTTTTTTTTTTTTTTTTTTTTTTATTATCAAAGATTATTAGTATGCCTATTTTTAGCGTCCCAATTTGTCAGCATACGAAACATTTAATTACTCAATTTACTTCGAGTTTGTAGCCTTAAAGTAAATACCGATGTGATTGATACATTTTCTAGTTTAGGATGCCCACTGATTCACGTGATTGTAGCATGATCAATAATTTCTTATTTCTATGCATTTATAGTTATGTCATAGGGAGCAGTGATACTGCATATTAAAATAGTTACGAAACTGTTCTTATAATCATAGACATTCCTTTACGCAATTAGATTACATTTGTAGTTGTACTGTATCATGGATGTTTTTGTAAATTTGTCTATTTGGTATAAATTATTACTACCTATATCATGTACGAATAGCTCCTTCTAATAATCAGAGCATTGGTGAAAGAAATAATGATAAAGTGTCAATTTTCGATTATGAGTCAAAGTTGTATTGAATTGATTGTTCTAATTAACCAATTTATACTGGATAATTTCTTCATTTTTAATGTTGTAGGTTTTGCAGGAATATTTGAATATATAATTGCTTAATACTTTAATGTACACCAATCTTTTGAGTGCAGGTAATCACTTGTGCAATCGAAGATAAATGTTTTTGGTTAAAAATATCTCCAAATTGACATTAATTAAATTCACTTATTGTGATTTAGATTGATTTTGGAAGACAAAAATATTGATCAAGATCGTGTATTCCAATATATTGCTAAATTTGTATATGTAAGAATAATTTTATACGGTATTGTATTTAATTATTATTACGTTATTTTGGACCTATAGTTAATCTTAAGTTAATGCGGTAATTAGCTAAATATAATAGTTGGGCTTTTCAGTGGGAGTAGCCCAGTTAATTTAATTGTTGACGGACCGATTAAATTAATTAGGTAAAGAAGCCCGGTCCTCCTCTCGCCCTTATTAATGTGCTAAACCGTTATTAGCTCATAACATAATAGAAAAACACAAATTAAGGGATTAAAGGGAAAAGAGAGGAGAATAGGGCTTCACCCAATTCCACCGTGAAATACCACCGCCACTCTGCTCTCCTCTTCTGCCGCCAATTCCGCCGCCCGATCGCCGATTTTCGTCGTCATTTACCGCCCGCAATCATGACAGACCAAGGTACGCAATTACATGTGATTTGTTTCTAATCGAAGGTCCTGTGAACGAATTAAGTTTGTATCGTTCTTAACTAGATTATTATCGTTTGAACCTAGTTTACATGTGGTATCAGAGCCTTGTTATGATTAGAAACTCATCCATGATTATCGGACTTAATTCTTGGTCGTGTCGGAGGTTTTGGGTCAGTTTTGGTCGATTTTTTTTGGGTCAGTTTTCTGGTCCGTTTTTGGCAGATTTTTGGTTGTCGATTTTGATCTGTTTTTGGTCAGTTTTGTAAGGCTTTTGGTCTGCTTTTGGTTGAGTTTTGGCTGAAATTTTTCAGCCGTGTATGTTGATGTTGTTGGAGTTTTGAAATTGGGGTGTTAATGGAGTTTTGTTTATGGGATCAAGCCGTACAATTTTGGTTTTAAGTGATGATGACCAAACTTTAACTCTTTTAAGTGATGATGTTCACGTGATGATGACCAAACTCTTTTAAGTCTTTGCTGCCTTTGGTTTTATTATTTCGTTTTTGCTTTTTGAAGCCTTTTTTTTTCTTGTTTGACCAAGTACTCCGTTTATAATTTTAACGGATCAATTTTTTTTTTTTTTTGGGGGTTTTCTGTGGGGCTTTTCCGTATACTTCCGCTGCGCTCTTTTATAGTCGATATAATTGTTTGAAATATCTCAGTAAGCTTGTTTGGTTGCACATACAGTTGCTTCCATTCATAAGAGATTGAAATTTCAGTAAAGAATTATTACACTATGAATGAGTGAAATCATTATTAAGTTGAGTTGAGTTACACCGCAGTGGACCATCTCATGTTCTTTGATTTCATTAAAGTTTAAATAAGCCTCAGACATTCACATTAAGCTTGAGTTACACCACAGTGGACTCAATTAAGACAGTGAAGGTCAGAATAAGCAAGTATTGAGGATAAATTACTAGCCCTTAGGTCTTACCCGCAGGTGGACCGGCGTATATTAGTGAATTATCCATAAAAGTGTAGAATACTTAATTAATTGAGATTAGACTGGTATAGGTTATCCGCAGATGCCGTACTTGGTTTAATCAAAATTGTTAGGTTTCTCAATTATTGCACAAGTCTTATTCATTATTGCTAATTGTGTGTTTACTCAAAGACTAATAGTTGAGCATGTTTTCCAACTATGAAGTTGCTCAAAATAAATTGCTATTTTATTGTCTCTCGACTGTTCCTCTCTACTTCTTTGGATCAAACTACATTTGAATGGATAGAGATTGTAACTTTCTCTATGTCCATGTTAAGTTTCAGTGATTGTTTGAAGGAGGACGGTCCTCCCGTGTCTAAGTCTGATGAGAAGGACGCGGCAGTACTTAAGGCGTATAAGGATTGGAAAGACAAGGATGGTAACTGTCTTTCCTTTCTACATCTAGTCACTGCTGTGGACATTAAGAACTCAATTACAGAGGCTGAATGTGACACAACTAAGAAATATCTTGCAAAATTTAAGGAGAAGTTTGAGCCTTCTGACAAGGCATTAATTGGAAAGCTTCTCACTGAACTGTCTCATTGTAAGTATGATGAAAAGAAAATGGACATGGCTAAGCATATAATGCATATGCAAAGCTTAGCCACTAAGTTGTTCAAGTTGGGACTTAAAGTTGAGGATCCCATATTAACGCATTTCATCTTTGAGGGACTTCCTAAAGAGTTTGAGGCATTCCATGTCGCCATAATGCTATAAAGGAGACATGGACGGTGGATGAACTTGCTAATAAGCTTGTTCAGAAGCCACGCGCCTAAGTAATGCTAAAGGGCATTACATACCTCAGCGCACTTTGTGCATAAAGGTGAGGGCTCTAAGGAAAGGGCAGTCAAGGAAGGAAGGGCGACGATGAAGTCAAGCTCATCCAGTATGCCAGGTCCATCAGGCAATAAGACTCTGGTGCTAATGTACACGTTTCTAACTCATTATAGGGCTTAAGTTCGACCCGAACCATAAGAGAAAATGAAAGTAACCTACTCATGGGAAATAAGTCTGAAGCATCCATTAAAGCTATAGGATGTTTTTAGTTTGGAATTAAGTAGTGGATTTAAATTACTTTAAGAGGATACAATTTTTGTTCCATCAATGTCTCGTAATTTAATTTCATTGTCTAAACTGGACAGTATTGGTTTTTCTGTGACTTTTGAAAACGGTTCTTTCAGTTTATTTAAAGATAATAGGATTGTTGGTGTGAAACGTGTAAGGTCGAATGAGAACTCAGCGTTCTTGTGGCATAAAAGTTTGGCCCATATTTCGATGGAAAGAATGATGTTGTTAGTAAAAGACAACATTCTTCCTTCTCTTGATTTTACTGGTTTTGGGACGTTTGTGGAATGCATTAAAGGCAAGCAAACCAAACACACTAAAAGGGGCGCCACAAGGAGCACTGCTCTTTTAGAGATCATTCATACAGACATATGTGGTCCATTTAATGTTCTCTCCTTTATTGGAGAGAAATATTTCATCACCTTTATAGATGATTATTCACGGTATTGCTACATTTACTTGTTGCATGAAAAGTCTCAATCAGTAAATGCCGTAGAGCTTTACATTAAAGAGGTTGAGCGGCAACTTGGAAAGAAAGTGAAAATCATCAGATCTGACCGAGGTGGAGAATTTTATGGTTGATATGATGAATCAGGACAACATCCTGGTCCATTTGCTAAACTTCGAGAAAGCTTGGGTATTGTCGCTCAGTACACAATGCCAGGTTCACCCTGGATGAACGGTGTCGCTGAAAGACGTAACAGAACCCTATTAGAGGCTGTAAGGGCAATGATGAGTATGACAAACTTACCCAGATCATTGTGGATGCACGCACTTATGATCGCAGCTATGTCGCAAACCGGGTTCCTAGTAAGGCAGTTTCAAAGACACCATTTGAACTGTGGAAAGGTGGAAACCGAGTTTGAGACATTTACACATTTGGGGTTGCCCCGCAGAAGCACGCATCTGTAATCCTCAGGAGAAGAAACTTGATTCTAAAACCATTAGCGGGTTTTTCATCGGGTATGCTTCTAAATCAAAGGGGTATAAGTTTTACTGTCCTAAACACAGCACCAGAATAATAGAGACTGGAAATGCCAAATTCCTAGAGGATGGCGAAGTCAGTGGGAGAATTGATGAGGTCATCATCAATGAGATTAGAGAGGAAACTTCGGTTCCTATTTCTGTACCTCTAATCTCTAATCATGGCGTTCTAATCGACGATGTCGATGCAAGGGAACAATATAAGGATGATGAACCTCAACCCATCAATGTGACTCCTGCCATCCCTGAAGTCATTGAAGTGGCAGATACACCTATAGCTGAGGCTCCTGTAAGGAGGTCCACAAGACCTCGTAGGTCGGCTATCTCAGATGACTATGAGGTTTATATGCTACAGCATGAGTTTGACATAGGATTGGATAAAGATCCAGTGACGTTTTCACAAGCCGTAAAAGGCAATGATTCTGATAAATGGATTGATGCCATGCATGAGGAATTGAAATCTATGACTACAAATAAAGTATGGGAATTAGTTGCTCTACCTAAAGGGCATAAGGCAGTCGTAGTAAATGGGTCTTTAAGACCAAGCGCGACTCCCTTGACCAAATAGAACGACATAAAGCCCGCCTTGTAGCTAAAAGTTTCAACCAGAAAGAAGGCATCGATTACAATGAAACCTTCTCTCCAGTTTCGAGGAAGGATTCATTAAGGATCATTTTGACGTTAGTAGCTCATTTTGATCTAGAGCTACATCAAATGGATGTGAAAACGGCATTTCTGAATGGAAGTTTAGAGGAAGAAGTCTACATGTCTCAACCTGAAGGTTTTGTTGAAGACGGTAAGGTGGACCTAGTCTATTTATTAAAGAAGTCAATATATGGACTTAAGCAAGCCTCTCGGCAATGGTATATTAAGTTCCATGATACCATAACTGCCTTCGGTTTTACGGAAAACATTGTTGATCAATGTATATACCTGAAGGTCAGTGGGAGTAAGTTTGCTTTTTTAATCCTATATGTTGACGATATTTTGATCGCCAGCAGTGATCTGAGCTTACTCAAGGAGACCAAGAGTTTCTTATCAAGTAACTTTGAGATGAAAGATATGGGTGAGACGTCCTATGTGATAGGGATAGAAATATCCCGTGACAGGTCACAGAGGACATTAGGTTTGTCTCAGAAGGCATATATTTCAAAGGTACTAGAGAGATTCAGTATGACCGACGCAATTCCAAAGATAGTTCCTATTCGTGAAGGCGATAAGCTTAACTTGAAGCAATGTCCCAAATCTGATGAGGAACGTAAGAGAATGCAAGATATCCCTTATGCTTCAATAGTTGGAAGCCTTATGTATGCCCAAGTCTGTACCAGACCGGACATCAGTTTTGCAGTAGGTGTGCTGGATCGCTATCATAGCAACCCTGGTATGGAACACTGGAAGGCTGCGAAAAAGGTGTTAAGGTACTTACAAGGGACTAAGAGTCACATGCTCACTTATAGGCATTCTGATCAGCTTGAAGTGATTGGCTACACTGATTCAGATTTTGGTGGATGCGAAGATAGCCGAAAGAGCACCTCAGGTTACGTGTTTGTCTTAGCGGGAGGAGCCATCTCCTGGAAAAGTGCTAAGCAAACTATTATTGCATCATCCACTATGGAGGCCGAGTTTGTAGCATGCTTTGAGGCTACAAATCAAGGATTATGGTTACGGAACTTAATTTTGGGGTTGAACGTTCTGAGCTCGATCGCAAGACCGCTGAAAATCTTCTGTGACAATGCTGCGGCCGTGTTCTTTTCGAAGAACGATAGGTATTATAAGGGTATAAAACACATGGAAATGAAATACCTATCAGTTAAAGAGGAAGTTCGGAAGAGAACAGTATCTGTGGAGCACATTACGACGAGTGCTAATATAGCAGATCCACTCACTAAGGGGCTATCACCCAAGACATTATTGATGCATGCTAGCCTTATGGGTCTTGAGAATAGCACTTAGTATTATGTTATGTGGATTGCTAGTGTTTTGAAAAGATACTGTGTTTGATCAACCTTATGTTATGAATATTAGAATTATTCTGCTTTCACATTATTGTTTTATGTGTACACATGATTGGTGGTTGAAAGCGAAATAGTCTTTTCCTAGAGACATTAAAGGGACCATTATGCTTACTCCTCTATCACGGATCGTTTGTCATGAGACAAAGATTCAAGAGTAGATGGAAGGAACCATGTTGAGTAGATAATGTGGAACCGCCATTACTCTATTGTTGTTTCAAGACTCTCGAGGTAATTAAGATAAAGCCATTAAGTTGATTTAGCGCCTTTGCAGAACTTATGTTTACCTGCATATAATGAAGAAGATGTACCTATGGTCCAAGTGGGAGAATGTAAGAATAATTTTATACGGTATTGTATTTAATTATTATTACGTTATTTTGGACCTATAGTTAATCTTAAGTTAATGCGGTAATTAGCTAAATATAATAGTTGGGCTTTTCAGTGGGAGTAGCCCAGTTAATTTAATTGTTGACGGACCGATTAAATTAATTAGGTAAAGAAGCCCGGTCCTCCTCTCGCCCTTATTAATGTGCTAAACCGTTATTAGCTCATAACATAATAGAAAAACACAAATTAAGGGATTAAAGGGAAAAGAGAGGAGAATAGGGCTTCACCCAATTCCACCGTGAAATACCACCGCCACTCTGCTCTCCTCTTCTGCCGCCAATTCCGCCGCCCTCCGACTGTCGATTTTCGTCGTCATTTACCGCCCGCAATCATGACAGACCAAGGTACGCAATTACATGTGATTTGTTTCTAATCGAAGGTCCTGTGAACGAATTAAGTTTGTATCGTTCTTAACTAGATTATTATCGTTTGAACCTAGTTTACAGTATATTGTGCTCGACAAATTTGTCATACTATTTTGTATTATAAAAATGGGACTGTAAACTTTAATAGATAGTGGCGTTATGAATAAATACAACGTTATTTTTTTTTTTTGAGATTATTGGTTTTGGAAGCAACGAACATAACTATATATTAAATCAATGAATATTAAAACATGAATTACGGACTCTCCGTGAGTGTCACGGGTCGCATCACTAGTTGATATATTAAACATACTGGTTCTGCAATTTTGAAAGATTATTTTGTTCACCACATTTGCATCTCTATGGTCTTTGAATGTCCACTATCGCCATCAGAAATTAGATCTTTCGGACCATTTTTACTAGTAACTCATGCTAAAGCAATATACAATTGACCATGACTAGAAACGGATCTCGGAAGATACAAATCGACTTAATTGGGACAATGATTATACGTTCCATATTATATACATTCCATATACGCCAATTGATCACATTATTATGGATTATCTAGTATAATATGGCACAAACATATTATAAAGCATATGATTATATACGTTCCATATTATACGTTCCATATTATATACGTTCCATATACGCCAATTGATCACATTATGATTATACGTTCCATATTATATACGTTCCATATACGCCAATTGATCACATTATTATGGATCACATTATTATGGAACGTATACAATAATCGTATAATAACGTTCCATATTATATACGTTCCATATACGCCAATTTAGTTCCATATACGCCAATTTAGTTTGACTTAATTTAGTTTTATTATCTAAGTTGATGTGCCATAATAACAAGCTAGAAATGCTTAATTAACTACAACAAATAAGAACTAGTGCCACAAATTATACATCAGAAATTTGTATAATGTGATATAATTTTATTTAACCACAAAAAAAAAAAAAAAAAAAAAACAATCTTAATTGCCACAAAACAATTTTATGCCACAAAAAAAATATGTATGTGCCAAATAAATACTTGTGCCACAGAAATAGTTAAACTTGTGACAGAAAAAATCCATTTAGCCACAACCAAGTTATTCATGTGCCAAAAACTACTTTGTTGCCAGATATCAAGCCACGCATGTGGCAAAAACACTTATGTAGCCACAAATTATTTCACATATGTGGCAAAATTTATTGGCATTGTTAGTAGAAAATGTGTAAAATACAATGGAAATTTGGCGACGGAATATAGATATGTCGATAAAAAAATATTGTGACAAAGAATAAAATTATTTGAGACGAAATAATTTCATGGATAAAATATATGTTTGCGCCTTGATTTTATGATAGATTTACCTTAACAACAAAGTTATCGGATAAAATATATATTTCGCATCTTGATTTTACGATAGATTTACCTTAACAACAAAGTTATCGGAAGAAATATTAGAGTATTGGGCCTAATAGGTCTAGGGTTAAGGTATGAAGAGTCTAGATTTAGGGTTTAGTAGTTGAATAGGTATTATAAATACCTTTCCATATTCCATTGTAATCACACAATTCAATCAATAATAATTCTCTCTTTATATTACTCCGTATATTCTTAACATGGTATCAAAGCCTCACGCTCTTGAGGCCTAAAAACGAACTTCCGCTACCTTGCCGGAGGGGCTAATGAGTTACAGTACCCTCCGGCAGGATTTCAATACGAAAAAAAAAAAAAAAAAAAAAAGGGTTTATTGCCAAACACCACCTTTAAAAAACGTATTTTGTCAAACACCACCTTTAAAAAAAAAACTTTTCAATTACCACCTTTAAAAAATAATTTTTGTCAAACACCACCTTTTGGCCTAAGTTTGACTTAGATCAACTAAATTCCGACATTTTTGGTCACCGTAGCACTTTTTTTTAAGTTGAAAAGACGAATTTCTAGGTTTTAGTGGTTAAATTTTTTGTTTGAGATGATATATTTTGGTTTGAATGATGATAATTTGAATTTGAGGGAAGTAAAAAGATGAAAATGAAGAAAAAAAAACGTTCATTCCGGTAAGTCAACGTCGGAATTTGGTCAACTCCGGCCAAAAGGTGGTGTTTGACAAAAAATATTTTTAAAAGGTGGCAATTGACAAGTTTTTTTTTTTTAAAGGTGGTGTTTGACAAAATGTGTTTTTCTAAAGGTGGTGTTTGACAATAAACCCAAAAAAAAAACCTTCAATTTTCATGGCACTATTGTGCTCTTGTTTTGTGCGTGTCGTAGTCTCTTGACTACCTTCTTGTTTTCACTAAAAATTTGTGAACATGTCATCAATTAGATGGTACGTACCCTTGCCATCTTATAAGGGTCCTCTTAACTTTGTAGTCTTTATGCTACAATTGGTCGATTGTTAGAGTTCGTAAAAAAAAAAAATAATAAAAAAAAAAAATTAAGAAAAAAAAAACTAGTGTTTTATTAGTCGAATAAAACCTCCTAAATTTCAAATTATCTATTTTTCTCTTCATTTACAATTTTCAACTTCGTTAAGGCGGTACTGAATTAATTTACTGGCGAGTTACGCAATTGAAGTTGTCTGGCGAGTCCTATACGCATTTAAAAGTTGTCTGGCGAGTCCTATACGCATTTTAAAGATTGTCTGGCGAGTCCTATACGCACTTATTTTACCACTATTGCCAAGATGAAGACTGAAGATGAAGATTGAAGATGAACATATAATTTTCTTTTATTTAGAGCAAACTCATGGAAATTTTATCAAATTACCATGAGTTTGAGCGGGGTATTAGAGTATTGGGCGTAATAGGCCTAGGGTTAAGGTATGAAGAGTCTAGATTTAGGGTTTAGTAGTTGAATAGGTATTATAAATACCTTTCCATATTCTATTGTAATCACACAATTCAATCAATAATAATTCTCTCTTTATATTACTCCGTATATTCTTAACAAGAAGGCTTATGTTAGTAACTTGTACTATTTTCTTTGACTTTCTGTTACGCCTATATGGCCCATAAAGGGTTCGGTGTGCTCTTGTACTTAAAATATTTATTAATGGGTAATCATGAGTTTTCATTTGAAATTGAATCAATGATACCATCTAAGCACATTTTCAAGGTCGATATTGCCTCTTCTTCATTCAAAGGCAATAGTCTTACCTTATCGCCATTCAATGCTATTCACCTCACCAAGTATAGGAATGTTTTAGGAAGGCAAGAAACAGCGATCCAGAATGAAGTTTTTTAAACCGATTTGCGCTTACAGACAAGACGAATCATATCTATTATTGGGAGATTTTATTGGTGATGTTTTCGAAGAGTGGATCACGAATAATACCAAAAAGTTGTGGTAAGAAATAAAAAAAAGCCGAGTTCGAACAATATTCTTAGAATGTCGTATCGACAAGGACTTAGTGATCCAGGTTATGAACAACAGCGTGAAATAATGTTTTTTATACGCAATACGTGGGAACACTACCATCAATTAGTAAGTATTAAATTCAACGGGCCTGGGCCACACCCGAGAGTAGGAGAGAGTCCGATCATAAGGTCTAGGAGGTTCCATCCTAATACCAATTGGCAATAGGAGGAGTAGCCCCTAAGCCTTATAAACAAGACCAACTCTCACCTCACAACCGATGTGGGACGCAATGTGGGAATTTATATTAGGCTGGATCCATCTCCAACACGCCCCCTCACATGCGAGCCCACTTTCAAACCAGACTGGGGGCACTTGCCTCTCTTCCAGCTGTACAACGCAAACTGGGGGGAAATTGTCCTCTCTTCCAGCTGCACAAAGGCCCAGTTTAACGAGAGTCCCAGATCACACAACCATGGGCTCTGATACCATGAGCCAGTGTGGGATGATGAAGATACTAGGACTGTCTATGAATGCTTGCCAGACCTTAGAGCGTTTGTTCCAGCAGTACCGTTGGGTGAATCCGAGTCTAAAGGAAATGAGCCAGCAAAGGTAAACAGTTTCAACTTGCCGAACTTTGTCAGAAACCAGCTAAATAAACTGTTGAAGTGGGCTTCTACATTTGCTGGTGGTGATTTTGAACGAAAAGAAAGTGACCGGAAGCAAGCGTAGTGTCTTGATAGTCGAGTTGACGTACAAAACAAAGAGTACAGAACAAAGAGTTTAAGAGATGATGTTAGTGAGGTTCAAAAGTAATGTTGTAATAATTTAAGAATTGAAATTTTTGTTGAATTGTGTGATTACAATAGAATATGGAAAGGTATTTATAATACCTATTCAACTACTAAACCCTAAATCTAGACTCTTCATACCTTAACCCTAGGCCTATTAGGCGCAATACTCTAATAGTAAGTATAAAAAGCTATTCTAAATTTTAATTCAAAGTTAAATTTATAGCACTACCACAAATAAAAACTTGTGGCACAAATTATACCATATAAATTTGTATAATATGGCGTAATTTTATTTAGCCACAGAAAAAACAATCTTAATTGGCATAGAACAATTTTATACCACAAGAGAAATAATTCCGTGGCAAATAAACAATTGTGCCACAGAAATAGTTAAACTTGTGGCAAAAAAATTCATTTAGCCACAATCAAGTTATTTAGGTAGCATAAACACCTTTGTAGCCATAAATCAAACCACGCATGAGCATTTATTTGCTGAGTGCGGCTATACTCGGATTATTTTTCAGGAAGCGCAGGCTTGGTTACGTATCTCGTTATCGGATAAAATATATATTTCGCGTCTTGATTTTACGATAGATTTCCCTTAACAACAATTTTATCGGAAGAAATGCTTATGTTAGTAACTTGTACTATTTTCTTTGGCTTTCTGTTACAGCTATATGGCCCATAAAGGGTTCGGTGTGCTTTTGTACTTAAAATATACAATATATAATATAGAGTTGTTTTTGTAATATGACAGAAATTATTAATGGGTAATCATGAGTTTTCATTTGAAATTGAATCAATGATACCATCTAAGCACATTTTTAAGGTCGATATTGCCTCTTCTTCATTCAAAGGTAATAGTCTTACCTTATCGCCATTCAATGCTATTCACCTCACCAAGTATAGAAATGTTTTAGGAAGGCAAGAAACAACGATCCAGAATGAAGTTTTTAAACCGATTTGCGCTTACAGACAAGACGAATCATATCTATTGTTGGGAGATTTTATTGGTGATGTTTTCGAAGAGTGGATCACGAATAATACCAAAAAGTTGTGGTAAGAAGTAAAAAAGCCGAGTTCGAACATTATTCTTAGAATGTCGTATCGACAAGGACTTAGTGATCCAGGTTATGAACAACAGCGTGAAATAATGTTTTTTTATACGCAATACGTGGGAACACTAC
The DNA here is from genome assembly GCA_023091065.1 of Dianthus caryophyllus. Classification (NCBI taxonomy): domain Eukaryota; kingdom Viridiplantae; phylum Streptophyta; class Magnoliopsida; order Caryophyllales; family Caryophyllaceae; genus Dianthus; species Dianthus caryophyllus. Next base: position 36,123,692 of record CM041518.1, on the reverse strand, counting down.
CATCAATTACTCCCTCCATTCACATCCAAAGGCATCGGTTGCTTTATCACATTTGTCGAGGCGAATGTCGGAACGGAAATATCTATAATTTCACACGATAAAAAAATCTAAAAATTGGATATGATATAGTACGCATAAAGACGAATAAAACAAGATCACACACGATTATATTTTCACTTATAGATTGTCGGGAATTTCAAAGATTACCGACACATATGAATAGTGTCAAAAAGGCAAATGATGCCTTTGGATGTGAATGGAGGGAGTAGTAAGTATAAAAAGCTATTCTAAATTTTAATTCAAAGTTAAATTTATAGCACTACCACAAATAAAAACTTGTGGCACAAATTATACCATATATATTTGTATAATGTGGCATAATTTTATTTAGCCACAGAAAAAACAATCTTAATTGGCATAGAACAATTTTATACCACAAGAGAAATAATTCCGTGGCAAATAAACAATTGTGCCACAGAAATAGTTAAACTTGTGGCAAAAAAATTCATTTAGCCACAATCAAGTAATTTATGTGGCATAAACACATTTGTAGCCATATATCAAACCACGCATGAGCATTAATTTGTTGAGTGCGGCTATACTCGGATTATTTTTTAGGAAGTGCAGGCTTGGTTACGTATCTCGTTATCGGATAAAATATATATTTCGCGTCTTGATTTTACGATAGATTTCCCTTAACAACAAAGTTATCGGAAGAATGCTTATGTTAGTAACTTGTAGTATTTTCTTTGGCTTTCTGTTACGCCTATACGGCCCATAAAGGGTTCGGTGTGCTCTTGTACTTAAAATATACAATATATAATATAGAGTTGTTTTTGTAATAAGACAGAAATTATTAATGGGTAATCATGAGTTTTCATTTGAAATTGAATCAATGATACCATCTAAGCACATTTTCAAGGTCGATATTGCCTCTTCTTCATTCAAAGGTAATAATCTTACCTTATCGCCATTCAATGCTATTCACCTCACCAAATATAGGAATGTTTTAGGATGGCAAGAACCAACGATCCATAATGAAGTTTTTTAAACCGATTTGCGCTTACAGACAAGACGAATCATATCTATTTTTGGGAGATTTTATTGGTGATGTTTTCGAAAAGTGGATCACGAATAATACCAAAAAGTTGTGGTAAGAAGTAAAAAAGCCGAGTTCGAACAATATATTCTTTGAATGTCGTATCGACATGGACTTAGTGATCCAGGTTATGAACAACAGCGTGAAATAATGTTTTTTATACGCAATACGTGGGAACACTACCATCAATTAGTAAGTATAGAAAGCTATTCTAAATTTTAATTCAAAGTTAAATTTATAGCACTACCAAAAATAAAAACTTGTGGCACAAATTATACCATATAAATTTGTATAATGTGGCGTAATTTTATTTAGCCACAGAAAAAACAATCATAATTGGCATAGAACAATTTTATACCACAAGAGAAATAATTCCGTGGCAAATAAACAATTGTGCCACAAAAATAGTTAAACTTGTGGCAAAAAAATTCATTTAGCCACAATCAAGTTATTTATGTGGCATAAACACATTTGTAGCCATATGTCAATCCACGCATGAGCATTTATTTGCTGAGTGCGGCTATACTCAGATTATTTTTCAGGAAGTGCAGGCTTGGTTACGTATCTCGTTGGTGTGACATGATGTTATCCGATCTATTGCAATGAGGAGATGGTCGCGGTTGAAGAAGAGTGTGATTCTTAGTGTTGTTTTTGCTTGTTGGTATTTTCTGTGGTGGCAGCGGAATGATTCAAGATTGTACTGTCAAGTTATGTTCCTAAATATGTTTTATTAAGAGTTAAGTCTTGAATTCGAGAAAGGTTAGCGATTAAACTGAGTGGGCAAGCAAGTAGGAGAGATAATGAGTTTTTGAGCCTTGTGACCAAGTGAGTGTTGTGTGAGAATGTGTCATATACTCAAATTTTTGTGTATCATTTGCTATTATTAATACACTTACATTTTAGCAAAAAAAAAAAAGCCACGCATGTTGCAAAAACACATATTTAGCCACAAATTATTTCACATATGTGGCAAAAAGTTTGGCTAGGTTTGTTGTGAGCCTCCAAATTACTATTTTTATCCACTTCAAATACAAACAAGCAGTAGGCGTAAGTAGGGGTCGAAACCACAAGGAAGGTCGGTTTACTAAACGTGTGCATAGTAAGTGCTCGTTTGGTTGTCATGTGGGAATTACATTTCCTTGGAATTTCAAAATGACGGGAATTGAAATTTCATGTGAATTGAGAAAAAAGTGTTTGGTTGCCCTGGTAGAATTAAATTGACGTGGGAAAGTCTATTTACCTAGGGGGGTCTAGGTAAAGAAATTCCTACATATTGGAGGAATTACTTTCCCATGGGAATTTACAATTCCCATGAATTTGGTAACAAAACAAGTGTGGTTTAATGCAATTCCTAGGATTTTTAAATTCCCATGATTTTATAAGGTAACCAAACAAACACTAAATATCTCTCGAGTAACCAAATGGATGATTTATAATTTGAGGTTCTAAGTCTAATAAATAAAAATGCAATGTAACGAGTCTCATCAGGACAAACGATATCCACCAACAGTTGAGAATGATCTAGGACTCAAAATAGTTCACTTTGTCAAGAATACTCTGCCACGGAAAACAAAATTCGCAATTCTCACTTAAGGTTAGCTAATTACTGCGAAAGCGCACGTAAATATCCCTTACGAATATGACAACCTAGTCCAAGCGTCTAAGTTCAATCATAACGCAGAACAAAACGATGAGAAATGACAGAGATGAAAGTTTGCACACACAAGCGGCATACAACTTGTTTCATACAAGTATTATCGTCTATAATTCAACAACGATGATCGACATACAAATTGGTGAAAAATATTTGCTACCAAAATCAGGACAATGAACAATCGGATTCAATCACACCTAAATAGCAATTGATTATCAATAAAACAACTAGGTGATCAAAGTAGAAGCAAAATCAATAATCAAATAATAAAACAATGATAATACTCGATATTCAAATGACAAAGTAAAGATGAGACTTACAATCAAAATCGCATGAGGGTTTCAATCAAATGTCTCAAGAATTGGTATAATTAGCCCTCCATAATTAAAATCGAAAAATAATTAAAAATAAAGTATGCAAATTTGATAAAAATAGAACTCTAGGTTTTTATTTTATTATTTTCTAATGATGATGAAGATGATAAAGAAAAAACCAAAAGAAAACTACTTGTTTTCCTAACACAACTCGAACTAAATTCGACGGAATGCCAAGAGATTAGCACGGCCGCTTACAGCGGCCCGACCCGCTCACACTAATCTATTTTAGCCGCTTAGAGCGGCTCCACTTAACACCCTCTTCGTTTCTTCTTTTGATCCGAGCTCTGACTGACGACTTTTTGAGCTTGACTTCACTTGAAAACTTGACTTCCCATAATACTTTTAGGCCCGCTTTCACATTCAAATAGCGTTCTCCCAAGTCGACCCGAGACACTGTATAAAAAAATGAAAATTCGCGTAATTCTACCTAAGTGCCCCCGACTCCAAAATATATCAAAATAACCATAAGAGCACCTCACTAACATCAAAAGTCGCCCAATATACACCTATAAAACCATACAAAACTCGTCTGATCAAAGTTATTGACATTGTTAGTGAAAAATGCATAAAATACAATGTAAATATGCGATGGAATATAGATATGTCGATAAAAAAATTGTGACAAAGAAAATTGTTTGAGACGAAATAATTTCATGGATAAACTATATGTTTGACGTCTTGATTTTACGATATATTTTCCTTAGCAACAAAGTTATCGGAAAAATAAATTGCATCCAAATTTCATCATAATTTTTTTTTGTGACAAAAATTTGGTTACAAAATTTATCGCAAAATACTTGTCTGTTGCAAAACTCATTACACGTACATAATTTTTGTCCCTCATCGATAAGCGAACTATTTTAAATTAATGTAATCTTGTTATCTATTTTTCATAAAATTAAAAGTAAGTTACAATTAAATCGACGACATGGTCAAAAATATTGTGCGGATATATTTTGTTGATAAATAACTACATGTATTAAAAAAAAATAACCTAAGAAATTTTTAACGGCACAATAAAATAATATATTACTCGTATAAGTTTAAGAAAATTTTATCAAAGGTAGTGCATTGAGGCAGTTAAAAAAATAAAGAAATAAATAAGATGAAAATATGATTGTATAAATATTAATTATTATTTTTTTTAAATAATACGGTACCATAAAATCACAAGTAAAATCAACAAACTACATTAATAATCAAATATATTCATATGGCATAATGGTTAGTAATACAACTACTCCGTACAAAGCAAGAGGTTTCTGGTTAAAATCTCCTTATGATACGTGAGGAAGTCACAAAAATAAATAGAAGAAAAAGAGAGAGTACAAATTCATTAGTTTAGAAGGAAATATTGAAAAGTGGGAGAAATAAGAGCATAATTCAACTGTGTTAGCGTTTAATTAATAGTTAAGTGACATTAGGTCACGATTTAGAATGAGTAATGAAATTTAAGGGTATACTGTGTAAGAGAAAAAAAATAAGGGTACACAATAGAAAAACAAAAGGCTGGAGGGAACGTCGTAGAAAAACCCATAATAAAGTTTCTTATAAATAAGTTCACACATATTTTAAGTGTTTTTTTTGTTTAAACCATCCAGTGTTTTCCGGATTTGAGCTGGGTAAGACCACAAAGGGTGGTAAAACTCGCACTCATGAGACCTCTGGTTAAGCTAGAACAAACTTCCCACCAGTTGATCTAAGTGCTCGTCGGTATAGTTTAATTGTTTTGTGTTGATTGTTCGTTTATCAAGAGCATTTAGGATTGCTACTTTGAAACTAAAAAAAAAAAAAAAAACTTTCATTTAAGATTTTTTTACCCACCGTTGACCGAATGACCCTAAATTCCATTGAACTGATATTAACCTAGCTTAAATCATACTCAACTCGAAATACTGTAAACCAATTACAACAGTTACCCAAAATAAACTCAATCAAAATAAAAAACAATAACGATCCAATCTTAATCGAACAGATTTAACATGATCCGAAACTGAACTAATTATCAAGCCTATATTTTACCTCATGTTTGACACAAATTTGTCCATCATTACAAATTTACAATACCTTCATTTCCCTGAATAAAGAAAGTGAAAGAAAAGATGTAAAACGGGCCTATACACAAGAGTCCGTAACAAAAAAAAAAAAAAAAAGCCCTGAATGATGACAACAAAACCGGGTTGACCCCTTCTTAAAAAATTACAAAACCCTAAAAATCAACACAAAAAAAAACCCTAAAAATATCCACCGTTTTCTTCAACTACTTAACCCCTCTTTCTCCTCACTCTTCTTCCTCATTTTCCTTCACTTCTCCCTTTTCACTCTTTCATTTTTTTCCTCTGTTTCTCTCAATATTGTCTACAATTTTGTTTTGTTTTGTTGTTTTTATTATTTTTAAATAAAATTATTCTGTTTTTTTTTTGTTTGTTTAAATTAGTTGAATGAATACTCGATGATGATATACACAGATGACGAGTCTGATGAATCCATTCTTTTAAATCGTGAAGACGAAACGAGGCATTTGTCTGAGAGTTATTTCATTCATTTTTATTTTATTTTATTTTATTTTGGTTTTTATTAAAATAAAATGCAGCAATGATGAGAAAATTCACTCTTATCATTATTGAATGAGAAAAGTGTGTAAACTCTTACAATGATTACTTTTCAAGCACTTTTGAGCTGCATTTTTCCCTCTACTTGTTGTTTTTCTATGTATTTTTCAATCTAAATAAAACCGTTTTAAGCGTGAAATTACCAATAAAATTTGTCAGTATTTCATTTAATACTCGTAATAAATGAAATGCCGTGAAATTTTATTGGTCGTTTCATGAGTGAGATAGTCTCGAGATTGATTCGCTCTTATCATTATCTTCCCACTCTCAGATTTATGCGTTTGATTTTTTGATTTTCTCAATTTCTTTCTAATCATTTTGTAATCATCATTTGATTACATAATGAGACACTGATTAAGAAACTTGAATTGATTTGACCCGATTTAAATTAGACCCAAAAATTAGCGAACTAAGAAATCCCAATTTGACTCGTAATGATCAAATTTAAAACTGAACTGAACTAATTGAAACTCAAAAATGGCTCGGCTTGAATAATTGGATATACCTAAAATGATTTGATAATGATAAATTTTGATTAAAATTGACTTGATGATCGAACCTAGTCGAGGCTACATTGGACTATTACTAAATGATCTGATTAACCGTGAACAAAATTGATCTAGGTTTAAATTGATATGAAATCTAAACAAAACGATCGATTTCAACAACTGAAATTACAATTTCTTTTCGAGATTTTAGATGACGGATACATCATGGCTATGATGATTTGGATTGATCTGAATTAGACTCGTACCTGAACGATACCAAACACAAGTTTCCGATACTTCAACTTGAACGGTACATAAATGAAGTCCGATGGAGTCGTGCAGCGTAATTTTGTCAAGGGAAAGAATATATCCGGAGCATTCGCTAACCCGATAATCAAAACAATGTATTGTGTACATTTTCTCGGTAACATAAAGATTATTTGATCAGCATAGAAAAGACGGTAACGGAAACTGTTATTCAAGCATAAATTGGTAATTTTACGGCTTTCTATCATGTATTCTAAGGAGATCCGGTAAAAATATAGGAGAAGATATAGTCGCGTAAAATTGTGCTGTGGAACAGCAGGTAGTTTTTACATGAAGTAAAAGAGCATAGCCCAAACAGGGTAAACCAAGAGGAGGAGTAGACCGAGTGTGTTTGATATTCCGTGTTTTTTCGTGAACGAGTTTCGTAGTCCGCCAGTTGCTCGGATATGCTCTTGCAGAAGGTAGCATCCTATCACCAACATGATCGCTACTCCGACCCAACTTTCTTTCATTTTGTGTGCTATGAAGTCCGGCGCCACCACCAACAGCAGTATCATCGACCCCGGAAGTTCCAACCAATCTACACAATTTTGAACGATAAAAAAAAGTCTCACTTGTTTGATCGCTTGAACAATAGACCGTTAAATTAGTAATGTTACTAATTGAAGGCGATCACCTGGGAAGTGACGAGGCATGAACAGTCGAAGCACGACAGCGATGATAGCAATCCACTTGCCAACATCACCCCTGTTACGAGAAAAAAACACTTGTAAATTGCAAAGTGAGGGAAATGAAAGCGCTTAGGTGTTTTCCGCGAAATATGAGAAGGAAAATGAAAAGGACGTTGAACCTGAAAACGTGGAAAGGCCAATCGGGAAGGCTAAAGAATATGTAGGGAACCAAGAGCGATGTAAGCATGTTGCTTCTCCAATTCGTTCGGTCTAAGATCAACAAATAACTGCAGAGAACGGAGCATAAATTATACGACTTTAGAAACAAAATGCTGTGTTGCACAAAACACGATAGTAGTCGTTCATGTAACTCCATACGATACTTAACGCCTTTTATAAAATGAGCGATGAGACTCACATTGCAGCAATGAAAGCAAGCCATTTAAAAAGATGACCCGGGAAACCCATGTGGCTGAGCCTAGCAGCGTCACCAATAAATGTAGCGACTGTCATTTTCAGGTCGCTCATGTCGGGATTTAGCAGGTTAGCAACTGCTATTTGATCGTTTTTCATACCTAAAAAATCAACTCCTCTAACCATTTTTTTTCGCCGTGTTAATCCTTGTTAAATGCGTCCAAATGTCAAAGACCAAATGCGTACGAAAATATGTAATAAAATGGACAAAACGAACACAAAAAAGGCGTAAAATGAGGAGTAAAAAAGACGTTATAGTAAGTAAGTTTATAAGTTACTATGAGAAGGTAAAAATGGGCGAGAAAACTGCTTGATCCTACTGAATCGCTCAATATAGCAGAAATGTTGACACATGTAGCTTTGTTTTCTTTTGCACATACAAAAAATATTTATATTGATAGGCTCTGAAATAATAGCCAAAGTTTTTTGGTAAGACCGTTGTATGTATGCGATGGTTTTGATCGAAAATATTTCGTTTTAGTGGTTCACACGGGAGTTATCGTAAAAAGTTCTGACCGAAAACATAAAATGTTTTGTTTTGGTGGTTCACACGGGAGTTACCTTGAAAATAAATCACGAGTTTGATTCTTGAATTGTACTCCTCATTTCGCCTAATCATAAGTAAACGATGAAAAATCCATTTTTTCAATTTCTGAATAATGAATCTACATTTTTTAATTAGAAAAAAGAACATCTAAGTTTATGCAATTATGCTTGATTTTTATACATCAAGTATCATCATTTTTATGTCACAATACTTGATGTTGTTGTATAACTTGTACTCATATTATATGGCCAAATTATGCTACGAAAATGCCGGGTTTTAAGAAGAATAATGTACTCGGCCGTGTCTACTGAACGACATTACTCAGCAAGCTATTTGTCGAAGGCGAGCTTTGTTCGCTGAACCAAGGATCATGAACTGACACCGGTGAACTGTCTATGTCCTCTTCGAGTGCACCAAGCTGATCTACCGGCTTTTGCGAGACAATGAGCCTTTGGCTTCCTAACACCTTCTTGGTCGATATCCCACTTAATGACCTCTCGCTCCCATTGAACGGGGAGGAACACGATGATGCGACCGAGGATCCCATGCCTATGTTTTCGTCGATGGAAACCCAGCCGCTTAGTCTAATTTGCTCGAGCTCATGGGCGACTTCCATCATTGACGGTCTCATGTCCCTGTGATAAGCTAAGCATCTAAAGGCGAGTTCCGCCACCTTGTGGACTGATGCTAGCGTCCATGCATCCCGATTGATTTCGATATACGGGTCAATGATCTCATCTACCCGGCCTTTACCGATTCTGTCAACAGCCATCGCAGCCAAATTGACTTCTAAATGAGGCCGAGTAAAATCCACTACTTTCATTGCGGTTATGATCTCGACGAGGACGACCCCAAAACTGTACACGTCACTTTTATCCGAAAGATGGAAGTTTTGATGGTATTGAGGGTCAACGTATCCCGGCGTCCCTTGAGGAGCGGTTGAGATATGCGACATTTCCACCAACCCAAGTCTAGAAAGACCGAAATCCGCCACCTTTGACCGGTAATCGAAATCTAAGAGAATGTTGCTCGATTTGATGTCCCGGTGGAAAATCGGAGGATTCATCGCCGAATGGAGGTAAGAAATAGCTTGCGCAGTTTCAGAGGCAATAGTTAGACGAACCGTCCAAGGGAGCGCCTTGCCCCTCTCTCGCTGAAGATGTTGGCAGAGTGTACCGTTTGGCATGTACTCATACACTAGGATCTGCTCACCGTTCTCGATGCAACACCCGAGAAGTCGAACTAGGTTCGGATGACTAACACACGACAAAAGTTTGATTTCGTTCATCACTTGGTCGATACTCTCCATATCTCGATGTTTTATCTTTTTTATGGCGACGTACTCATTGTTGTGAAGTCTTCCTGCATAAACGGTGCCATAGGCACCTGTCCCTAACCGTTGTTTTTCACAAAACCCGCTAGTTGCTCTCTCGATTTCTCTGTAAGGGTACATTGGAACCGTGGTGTTACCAGCTGCTTCGAAAAGAAGTTTCCTCGCACTCACCTGACTTCTCATGTAGGTAGACCGTCGCCTACAGAAGTAGCATACAACGGCTATAATTACTGTTGAACCAGCTCCGGCAACAATCCCTAACAGTATTTTAACAGCTGATAACGTCAGCAAATCTTTCAAATATTCGATTCATAATATAAAACTTTTTGAAATAAAATAGTGTCTTTACAAGTCCACTCTTCATCATTAAGTACGCGGTATTAAATAATCAAAACTACTCAACATTTTACGGGATTGCATGATAACAGCCAAGTATTGCAGACCAAGATACGGAGTAGTAAAGATGAAATACCTCCAATGAGAATAGCTGTTTTCCTCCCTCGAGTTATACTGAAATATTGCTTCGTGACATCAGAATTTGAAGCTGATCAAAAGCCCGAAAAAAATATTGATTAGCAGACACGAATATTGGTGTGTCATATCATATAGTAAATCTTTGATAGCAATGAAGTGAAACTACAGTCGTCGAGAAGCTTTACTGATTCCTTTAAACACTAAGAAAAGCATATTTAGGAAGCAAATTACTGCAAATAGTAACTTCATTTCCTTCTCTACCCTGCCTCCTATACATTCCCCTCCTCGTCCTCTCGTGAATTTGTGCCCAAACCCCAAACAATCCTGAAACCGTTGTTGTGGCGGAGTTGTTTGGAGTTAAAAAATTGGCGGGATGGAGGGGAAGAAGAGGAAGGATAATATGTTCACACGAGATCGGGCAACACAGCTACGAATATATAGGAAACACTCAAGAGTCAAGACGAAATGACATGGCTTCGACGAGGTAAAATGTACAAACAGGCACTTGCATACGGAGTACAATCTAATCTCGTTATTGATCACAGTCATGATATCAGCTACAGCAGCCGAATCTCGCCTAATACTGAAAACAATGACTCAAAACGATGTACGAGTACAATAATATTGCTTTGGAATCAAATTGGAGGAATCATTCTAACTCCTTATTCAACCTTTTATTCTTCATCATCAGAAGGTAGAAGACAGAGAATTTAGTTACTCAGATACAAATGGCGGTTTAAAGAGTTATTCGACAAAGTTTATCAACTACATCTATTCACACAATGCCTTGCACTACGGCCTAATAGTCCTCACGGAAACATTTGAACCCCGATCACGATATCCTATCTACTCGCCTTTTCTGTTTTTATACTCGTACAACTTAGAATGACATAGTCGAAGGCACAACAATTCTCACAGGTGTTGAAACTAAAAAAAACCTATGTTACTCAAGCTTGCCTATAACTCTAACGTTGTCATAATTCTCCTTGGTAAATGTTCAGTCTAAAATGGAAGTGTCCTGTCGATGTCGAGTGCAGAAGCGGGACATGGCATCAAAGTGAAACGTCGAAGCAACAAACCGAAACAAGTGAGTCATTATTTCACGTTTTAACCAAACGACTCCACTCGCATATTTGTTAAACTAATTGTTCCATAATCCATATCGTTTAACAAGTCAATGGTTGACTTATCCTCCAAACCAATACCACAACTCAAGGTTATTGTTAAATGACATAGTCATTAAAAGTCGCCTGAATTATAGGAGAACACTCATGCTTCACGTAACATCACCTACCATCTTCTTCTCATTACATTAGCAAACCCATATTGAATCTCTATAGTCAAATACTCAATTGTTAATGCACATGATCCCCCATTCCCCCTTCTCCTTTTGACTAATCTCTTAAAAAATCATTTGTCGACGTCGATGTCAATGACAACGTAGAATAAAACGATTAAACAAAACTCCGAATCCAACCGATTTTCCAAACCCATATGTGTATGAACTCAAGAAGTCATCCATCCAAACTTCCTAGAAATCACCATCCAACATTTGGATCATTCAAATCATTATTTAATATTGTAAATCATTTTCATATTTCATATCTAAGTTGTATAGACACGTAAATTCTTCATTCATTCATTCACTCAAACCTAACTTCTTCAATTTTTTTGTCATTACTCATAACAACTACACATCAACTAATTAAAACTAAAATCCAAAATTTAACTAAATTCAAGGACATGCAAAAATAAAAATATGACATCATAATTCAATTCTAGCATGCCATTATTTGATCAAATTAACTAATTCTTTGGTGAGACGGTTTCACATAACACTTTGCTGTATCAAATTAACTCTATAATTTTCGTAAAATATTAAAATTCAATCAATTAAAGTAAAGTGAACTAACCGTTACGACAACCGTCTCCAGCGACAAAACCGTCACCGGAAAACCCGGGGTTACACCGACAACGAAACCCATCGGACCCAACGCGGTTACAAACCGCGTTGGGGTCACAATTACACGTTCCACTAACCCACCACCCGACTTCCACCGCCTGAAATTCAATCGATATATCCGAACCACCACCTCCACCGCCGCCACCGCCACCGCCGTCGTTAGTTACGACGACAATCGACGACAACAAATGCTCACACTGGAGTTGTTCGACGTCGTCGTACCTTAAAACTGTCGTGCTTCCATTAACACCACCATCATTTCCGACATCGAAACAACTCACATTAACGTCGTTTCGATTACTTTTCGCGACGCAGTTTCCAACACCGAAGCGTCCGTCGGTTAAACTCGGTTGCACGACGCACGAGCCGCCGGCGGCGGCGGCGGTGCAATTCGCCAATAACAACCCGTTTCGCGGGGTTAACGCGTGATTCGACCCGAAAAAGGGGCGCATTTCGTCGACGGAGCGAGTACAATTCGTCGGAAAATTAACCGAAATTGCGTCCCATGTAATGTTGCGCACACTAAACCCTAGAAACTCAACAATTCCTTCACTCGAGCAAGTTAACGGAAAGTGACACGCGCCGGAGAAGCCGAAAGGGTAACTCAACGTCGTACCGCCGCATGTTCTACTGCAGCGCGTGTCGTTCACCTCGAGTTTGGCTTCGAAAAAGGGTAAAATGGTGAGAAGAAGGAGGAGAATTTTAGACATGGTGGTGGTGTGAAAAAAAAAGTTGGGAAAATTTTCAAGTGGGTAAGATAATAAAGGAGGACATTAATGGAGTTTTATGATGATGAAGATGATGATGATGATGATGTTGAAGAGAGTACCGTTGAGAAGATCAACTGTGACATTAAATACAAAGTCATGAGAATTAAATGGTGTGGTTAACTAATTCAAAATTTCATGGGAGTTTTTTTTAATTTTTAATTTTATTTTTTTGAGAGTGATTTTGCTGTAGTAATTAAAGTTTGAATTAAATTGAATTGAATAAAATTTGATAGAGAAAGTGAAAGAGGGAGAAGAAAGCAGAGAAGAAGGGGAATATCGAGTAAGACGCGCACTCTGAGTCTGTGAGTGGGGACGGAATGGTGGCTTTTTAGTGGAATAGTCGTGTTTTTCGTCCTAAATTATTTTTGTTTTTTTGTGTAGGTCTCCCTTAAAACAAGCATCTGCTTTAATGGAGAAAACGGCCAAATACTCACAAAAGACAGAACTAGTGGGGAGGAGATTTTCTCCCCACTGTCCCTCGTCCCTTTCCCCTACTTGGCCGTTTTAAGGGTTTAAGACAAGCATCTGCCTTAAACAAGAATGGTGTTGCTTTTTACTGCACTTGCAGACTTTCATTTTTTTAATTATCACCTGCGTTTGCGTATTTTCAATAGAACCTTAAACTTATAAACATAAATCGTAATGCAGAACCAAAGAAACCGTTAAATTTAGCCGTTAGTTATATTTCATATAAACTTCCACCCTTGTTTTTTCAGTTTTTCCTCCATCTTTTCGCATTAAGTACCCTAATCTATCATCCATTATAAGAAACAAGGTGTTTAATGTGAAAAAATTAAAGAAAAAAACTAAATAAAAAGGGTGAAAATTCATATAAAACAAAACTAACGGTTAAAGTTAACGGATTATTCAAGTTTGGTTATGGTTGGGACTAATTTTATAAGTTTAAGGGTGTGTTTGGATAGCAAAATAGGAGGGAAAGGGAGGGAAGGGGAAATGAGGGGTGGGGAAGGAAGGGGAGGGGAGGGGAAATGGTGGTGTTTGGATACCATTTTCCCTCCAAATCTTGCCTATTTTGGAGGGATTCCAATTAGGCTTTGAGGAGGGAAAATGGATCCCTCCAAATCCATTCCCCTCCATTTCCCTCCCCTCTTGATTGCTATCCAAACAATGGATTATGAATCACTTACTTTCCCTTCCTTTCCTTTCCCTCCAAATCCCCCAATCCAAACACACCCTAAGGGTACAACTGAGAATATGCCAAACGCAGGAGTACAACTGGGAAAAGTGAAAAGTACGAGGGTACAAATGGGAAAAACCCATTATTTTTCTTGTACTTCTCCCATTCCAATACGTTCTATACGTTTGCTTTATGCACGTATATCAATACTTATTTTATTTCGTTCATATCTTTGTTTCGTATTCTAGAAAATTTTAAAATTTTGATATTAATAATGTGCTCGATGAGATAATTAAAACAATATCACACTTGACCGTTTTTTTTTTTGTATGTTAAAAGTTATATCAAAGCTTCTACACACTTATGAATATTGTCCAAAAAGTAAAACGTATAGAACCTATTGGAATGGAGGAAGTATTATTATCCTAAATACTCCGTAATACTATTTCCATCCTAAAATAATGGTAACCTTTTTATTTTAGAATGATTTTCACAAATAGTAATAAACGTACAGAGTAATATAAATAGAAATGAAACCACTTATTTTGGAAAAAATTTTAATGGAAATGAGACATTTATATTGGAATGGAAGGAGTATTCTCTTATATCCAATAATTTGTACTCCGTAATATACTTTTAATAGAAATGCTTTAGTACAAAGTATTTTATGGTAGCGGACGTAATAAGATAATTATATAAATATAGGATAAATGGAAGGAAAATATGTTAATAATAGTCCTTCTCGTCGTTTTCTCATGAAATATAATTTGGTTTCCTAATGTCTGTAAGTAGTCTCCTTCTAGTAAGTGCAGAAATAGATATTTATCGATTTCGTTGAGAAATCGCCTTAACTCTGTCTTTTGCGACGATGTTGGTGAGGAAATTGGTTAAGGGGTATTCCTTATCCTTGAATCATCAATCTATTGGATTATTTGGGTTGGAGTTATTATAATTGTCGAATTTGATCGACTTGTTGTAGGAGAATTTTGAAAATTTCATTTGATTGCTCTCTTCTTTTCATTTTTATGCTTTTGTTGCTTATAAGTACATTTGATTCTTCTCACTTTGCAAATACTATGCATCAACTGATTTGGGCGGATCAGCCCATGGCCACTTTAACTATCGTAGTCCAACATATTGGTTTATTTGTTCGACAACATTATCTTCTTGTTTTAGTTTTGTCTTTAATTGAATGTTTAATTGTAATATGGACCTCTGTGGTCCTAAGACTCTTAACTTTATGTAACTGTATCTTTCTTTACTCTTGTGAAAAAAAAAATCTTTATAACTTATAATGATACTCTAATATTATTACATATTCATATCAGTCTTTCACTTAAATTTTATTGTCCCCTTTGCTTTTTTACACGTCAATGCACATTTTGTAGCGTTACATGTTTGTAGTTGCACATTATGAAAAATTATACTCTCCCTATTCAACTTCAGACACAACATTTTTATATCACACATTTATCAATACATACACAATTTATAACGTAAATATCTCTAGTTTTATATTATAAGATCTCGTGTTCTACAGACCCATAACTCCATAAGATTAAAAAGTCGATACTTGGTAGTTGGTACTATAGGCCCATAATAAAAGGGAGCAATTTCTAAAATTAAATTCCTAGTAAATATATTTTTTTAAAAGTAGTTCATTTACAGCCCAGTTTCAAATGGGCCTTACTGCTTTATGTAGTCCAATAATCCTACTAAAATGGGCCTCATTATGAAACAATCAATCTAACAACTCAAACTAACGAAGCAAGCTAGGTTCACATTCTTTCAATTAAACCTGACAAACGGGTCAAATGGATCGAATTTGGTCGAATTATTTAGAGTCATTTAGTTAGCAAATACTTAACCTCATTATTAAAATTACGAATAATAAAAGCTACGCTGAAATAATGAAAGGCTAGAGCCACATCGCCCACACGTTACATATGCTTCACGAGTTTCTTATAAATCGTAGTCGTCTTCTAACATTTGCGTAATACTTAGTACTCCGTACTTCGTAAGTCTTATCGAGAAATGAACGAGTAATATTTAGTGTTTTGATACTAATACCTATATTCAATGTTTATTGGATATATATCTCCCAAATTTTAAATCATAATTATTGTCATGTGAAAGTTATACGTATTATGAATTCATATTATGTCTTATACATTCATACATGTCATTGTATAGTATTCGATTTCTGTCAATTATTCATTGATTTTTTTTTTTAATTTGAAAGCAAAGTGGGTTAGATCTTTTTTCATGGAATTGCACGTAGAACCACTATATCGGGTAAAATAGACCTGACCCGATATCCGAAGTTGACCCGATAGTCAAGACCTGAAAGTTACTCGAAACCCAAAATAACCCGACCCAGACCTGACCTGCAAATGTCTTGACTCGAAACAAATTGACCCGATACAAAATACGCTAGGTGACTTCATATGACTTGAAAATAACTCTTATTTGATATTGTGTAATCAAGTAAAACCAAATATACACATAATTACCTTAAGTACGGAGTAACCTTTTGACGAAAATCGTCATTTTTTACTAAAATTTTGCAATTGACTCGAAAGAGACATGATCCAACCCAAATTGACCCGAACCCTAACAGTCGACCCGAAATGACCCAACCCGATCCAATATATTGTTCAGACCCAAAATGACTCGACCCAAATCCGACCCGATTGCCACTAGCTATATTAGAGTATTGGGCCTAATAGGCCTAGGGTTAAGGTATGAAGAGTCTAGATTTAGGGTTTAGTAGTTGAATATGTATTATAAATACCTTTCCATATTCTATTGTAATCACACAATTCAATCAATAATAATTCTCTCTTTATATTACTCCGTATATCTTAACATGGTATCAAAGCCATTAGGCTTCTGAGAACCGAAACACAAACTTCCGCTGCCCTGCCGGTGGGCAAGTAATCGATGTCGCCCACCGGCAGGATTCTCACAAAAAATTTTAATCACAAAACTAGTTTTTTATTAGTCGAATAAAACCCCTAAATTTCAAATTATCTATTTTCTCTTCATTTAAAATTTTCAACTTCGTTAAAGCGGTACTGAATTAATTTACTGGCGAGTTACGCAACGAAAAAGATTTACTGGCGAGTTACGCAATTGAAATTGTCTGGCGAGTCCTATACGCATTTAAAAAATTGTCTGGCGAGTCCTATACGCATTTTAAAGATTGTCTGGCGAGTCATATACGCACTTATTTTACCACTATTGCCAAGATGAAGACTGAAGATGAAGATTGAGGATGAACACATACTTTTATTTTATTTAGAGCAAACTCATGGAAATTTTATCAAATTACCATGAGTTTGAGCGGGGGTATTAGAGTATTGGGCCTAATAGGCCTAGGGTTAAGGTATGAAGAGTCTAGATTTAGGGTTTAGTAGTTGAATAGGTATTATAGGTAAGAAGACCACTAGATGTAAGGTCCCACATCGACGAAACTAATGAGACTTGAGTACTATATAAGCTAAGGGGTTACTCCTCCCATTGCCAATTGGTTTTGGGATGGAACCTCCTTCGACTTATAAAGTGCTCACCTCTCTCGACGGGCGTGGCCCAGGCCCAATGCATGAATCTAACATGGTATCAGAGCCCATGGTTGCCGTGACCTGGGCTGGATGAAACAAGAACTGGGCCAAATGAAACAAAATCCCCATGGTCGTGTGGCCGGGGTTAACGAAACAAAAATGAAACAAAAATCCCCACGGTCGTGTGGCCGGGGTTAACGAAACAAAAAAATTCCCATGGTTGTGTGACCAGGGTTAATAAATACAAAAAAATATATCGGGACCTTACACGTGAGGGGGCGTGTGAAGAAGACCACCAGATGTAAGGTCCCACATCGACGAAACTAAAGAGACTTGAGTACTATATAAGCTAAGGGGTTACTCCTCCCATTGCCAATTGGTTTTGGGATGGAACCTCCTTCGACTTATGAAGTGCTCACCTCTCTCGACGGGCGTGGCCCAGGCCCGATGCATGAATCTAACAGTATATTACTCCGTATATCTTAACAAGCTATAAACACCATCAATGAAAGCTAATTAGAAAAATAAATTAAATTTACGAAAGAGTTTTGAGGGATAAGTGAATTTAAAAGACTTGGGCAATCAAGCCATTTTCTTTTCGGTTTAATCGAAACTCTAATAAGTTTAGCTTAACTCTTATAGATTCTGTTAGGCGTGACATTATTAGGTGCCCCTTTGGGCTTCTTGTATTTACTCTTTGTTAGGTAGGTAGACCTTTGGACTATTGTCATTACTCTATGTACTCCTTTATACCTCCTCAATTCCAATATGTTTTATACGTTTCACTTTTTGGACGCTATTCATAAGTGTGTAGAATCTTCGATATAACTTTTAACATACAAATAAAAAAACAGTCAAGTGTGATCTTGTTTTAATTGTCTTATTGAGCACATTATTAATATCAAAATTTTAAAATTTTCAAGAATACGAAACCAAAGATATGAACGAAAGAAAACGAGTATTGATGTACGTGCATAAAGCAAACGTATAGAACTTATTGAAATGGAAGAAGTATATTGTTATTGTTGTAGAATGAAAGAGCAGAATGAATTATTCCAATCAAATTAAAAGATTTAGTTTAACCTGATAAGTTTAGCTTAACTTATACAAGTCCAACTCTATTCCGACAGATAGAAATAAAAAAGTACTCCGTAACATGAATAAGCTACATAATTTATTTTATTTCAATAAACTTATAATTAGAGTTTGGGGTAAATTTTATTCAATCTTAGTCTCCGACAATCTAACGAGTAATTAACGGTGAATATCAAATTGTTTAACGAGTGATACTCCGCAGTACACATACTCCGTTTGACATATCCACCTCAATGACCTCATCCGTGACGTCAACTTTAGACTTAAGTGATACTCTCTGCAACCTGCACTACACGTCTACACATATTATCCATTTTCGGGTTGCATGACACTGCATCCTTTTACTCGTAATGTGATGAAGATTTACTAATCTCTCCGGTTTAACAAATTTTTTACACTTTTTATTTAATGAGAAAAATAATATGTGAAAGACTGAAAGATGTAAATAAATAACTGAGCCACAAGAAATTAATATGTGTATATATATATTTATATATTTTTAATTTAAATAAAGGGATTATATCAAATAGTATTATATACGAAATATGTAATTATATTTTCACGTATATTTCTCGTATCGCTAAGTAGTTTGAAAATTCTAAACGCTCATTGGAAAGTACCAAGTAATCTTTCAGTATTGTCCTTTTTAGATATTGAATCTTATAAAATTTGATTTCCACAGTTATTGACTATTCTTAGAGAAGTGCATGCTTTGAGGAAACTTCTTATACTTGAGAAACAATCTAACATTAGCTAGTCATTCATCACTACTAACTATCTCATTGTACTCTATATATACACGTATAATAATCTCCCTACCATATCATATATTAAATCAATCGCATTATTCTAATATTCGAAACACAAATACTACGCATAGTATTATATTTCATTCTCGATTTAATTACAAAGAACGAAGTATACGATATGAGTAGCTCAGCCGAGCTAGTTGTTGTTCCGACACCAGGAATGGGTCACCTTGTTTCAACCGTCCAACTCGCTAAAGTTATACTCAAAAAATACGATTTTATTTCGATTTCTATTTTTATTATCAACCAACCGATGATTTCCGACAAAATATCATCCTACGTTGACTCCCAATCACGTGACAACCCGTACCCGACCCGTCTCTTATTTTCGACCTTACCACCCGTAACCATCACGTCCGACCCGACATCTCCCAGCTTTTTCATGGAATTCATCGAGCTACACAAACCGCTCGTTAAACGGGCGGTTGAGGAACGGGTCGAACTTGGGTCGCCTAAGCCCGTAGGGTTTGTTCTCGACATGTTTTGTACAACTATGGTTGATGTTGCGAATGAGTTGGGTATTCCTTCTTATCTTTTTCTTACTTGTGGGGTTAGCTTTTTGAACTTTGTTTATTATGTTGAGTCTTTGGCCGACGAGCACGGGCTGGGGGCCCGTGAAGTCTCGGCAAAGCTTAGTGACCCGGAGTTTGAGTCGGTGGTGAGCGGGTTTAGAAACCCGCTCACCAGTAAGGTGATTCCAGGGGTTTTCAAAGGCGAGGTTGGGTCTGGGGTGATGCTTAATTTAGCAAAGGAATTTAAGAAAACGAAGGGTATTTTAGTCAATTCATATGTTGAGCTGGAATCGTTTGAGATCCAAGCATTGCAAAATAGCAACGACAAAAAAATACCGCCGATTTATCCGGTGGGTCCTATTTTGGACCTTAATAGGGAAAGTGGGTCCGACAACGAAGAGAAAAAATCAATAATAGAGTGGCTTAATTGTCAACTCGATTCATCGATAGTGTTCCTTTGCTTCGGGAGTATGGGAAGCTTTGATGCGGAACAAGTGAAGGAAATAGCCAATGGTCTAGAAAAATCCGGAGTTCGGTTTTTGTGGGCCTTACGGAAACCGCCATCGCCAGAACAAGGTGGACCCCCTAGCGATAGTGGGACGTTCCTTGAGGCCCTCCCTGAAGGCTTTATTGATCGTACAGTCAATAGAGGGAAAATCATAGGGTGGGCCCCACAAGTCGATGTGTTGGCCCACCCTGCTATAGGTGGATTTGTATCGCACTGCGGGTGGAACTCCACCTTAGAGAGTTTGTGGTTTGGGGTGCCGATAGGTGCATGGCCAATGTACTCCGAGCAAAATTTTAATGCGCTTGCGTTAGTAGAACAAAAATTGGCTGTCGAGATACGAATAGATTACGTGATGGATTGGATGAGTAAAAAGGGTAACTTTATAGTAAGTTCTATGGAGATTGAAGAAGGTTTGAAGAAATTGATGAACATGGATGAGGACATGAGGAGAAATGTCAAAGATATGGGTGAAAAAGGTAAAAAAGCTTTGGAAAATGGAGGATCTTCTTGTCATTGGTTGGACTCTTTCATGAAAGATGTATTGAGCAATGTTGCTTAGGCAATGATATTGCATACAATAAAATTTAAGTTTGATAAATTCAATTTAAATGTCTTCGTAATCATGTTAAAATGATTGGCCGCTAAGTTTAAAGAAGAAAATCGTTAGAAATGTAAGATGATTTTAGTATTTTTAGTGACACTTGTAGAACAACTCTCATTATAAAAATACTTGTATATGAATATGGAGTATTATTTAACCGTCCATTACAATAATCAGTTACGGACTTATGGAGTATGTTTAATAGGTAATTAGGTATATATCTCTCGAATTTTACCCGCATCAATTCCATCGATATTCGAAGCTCACAATATATTGAAGCTTAATTTAATTAGGCTTATATTTAATTAGGCTTATTAGTAAGAAGGATCAACATTGCATCGTGCTAACCAAATGACCATTTTATAACTTGAAATCGACATAATATAAACGTTATTTTGTCGAACCATTCTATCCAGTGAATTGTTTACACTTTTTCAATTTTAAGTGGGAGAACGGATGGAAATATGAACAAATGACCGATATAGAGAGAGTATTTACAACAATTTGTATTAAATTATTATTTTTTGACAAGTGTTATTGATACGAATTTGGGTAGTGGGAGTGAACAACAAACAAAGTAATCGAAGCTCAAGACCTATTGAGTAACGATTAAGTTAGTATTCGAGACGCGTCGAATAATAACGTTAAATTGAAAAGACGAGTTTTTCCTTAAAAGACAATCTCCCTTATTCCATCAAAAGTACAGGGATTAATAGCTGAAATCAGCCTTTCAAGTACAACCGAAAGGCGTCAATTAAGAGAGCCTAATTAAAGCAATTAAAGAACAAATATTAAAACTAATTAAAATAACAACAAAGAAAATAATTAATTGCCCGAATGGTCCAAGTACTTATTGCAAACTGACGTAGCAGTAACTTGAACAAAGTTGGTTCCCCAAAACTCTGGTAAAGATAAAACCGGAACCACATTCAATGTCGAAGCATCATTCGGTACCATCACTAGTCGTATCAGTTATTTAATGATGGTTATAATGCACTTCGTACAATACAAGTATATACAATATCATCTTCATCTTTAAGTATAAAATTATAAACCATGACTTAAATTGTTAATTGTCGTTTAATTAGGGTTTAGGCTGAAGTAGTGAAAGTCGCGTGACGGAGCTAGAAAATAAGATAAATTAGAGCTTTCAACATGTAGAATTGTATGGAGTAACATGATTCATAAATGTTATGGAGTATAACTATCAGAATAAATTGAATTTGAACAATTAATTTTGAGTAATAATTTTTTTTCTATTAGGAGGTGCATGGTTATTTATAATGGGAGAATAAAATTTACACTTTGAAATTTCTGTCAATGTCATCTATGTTCTAACCACACTTAACTAGAACATCTTCAGTCTATTTTAATAGGTTTATAATTATTATAATTAGTATATTAATATGTTCAATCATAGCCTACAACTACAATTTAACGAGTTACGGTAACAGTTGATTGAATATCATATCGTAACTTTAACTATCGTAGTCCAACATATTAATTGGTTTATTTGTTCGATAATATTATCTTCTTGTTTTAGTTTTGTCTTTAATCGATTGTTTGATTGTAATGTGGACCTCAGCGGTCCTAACTTTATGTAACTGTATCTTTCTCTACTCTTGTAAAAAAATTTTTTACAACTTATTATGATACTCTAATACTATTTTACATATTTATATCAGTCTTTCACTAAAATTTTATTGTCCCCTTTGCTTTTTTACACGTCAATGCACATTTTGTGGCGTTATTATATGTTTGTAATTGCACATTATGAAAAATTATACTCTCTCTATTCAACTCCAAACACAACATTTTTATATCACATTTGTCAATACATGCACGATTTATAATGTAAATATCTCTAAAATTTTTATATTATAAGATCTCGTGTTCTATAGACCCATAACTCCATAAGATTAGAAAATCGATAGATACTTGGTAGTTGGTACTATAGAGTACCCATAATAAAAGGGAGCAATTTCTAAAACTTAATTGATTTATCATATACGGAATTTACTAATGTTATATATATTTTTTTTATTATTATTTTCAACCCTACCCTTTTTTACTAAAAAAATATACACAATTCTCTTTTTTTTTTTCCCTAACTTATCTTCAATCAAATTCAATCAATTTTTCAATTTTTTGATCATTAACCCCAATAATAAGTTCTAATCGTTTTTAATTTCAACTTTTGTATTTAAATTATCAATTTTTATTAATTTTCAATAGATTTAAGTCAATTTTAAAATTAGGGTTTGTAAAGGGATGATTATAGGATTTGTGAAAGGGTGGTTAGTGGCGGTGGTTGGTGGCCGGGGGCGAGGGAATGGGCGGCGGCGGCGTGGGTCAAGACGACGGCGCAGGGTATTGGCCGTTTGGCAGTTGGGGGTTAGTGGTGGTTTTTGTGATGGTTTAAGGTGGCTTGTTGGCGGTGTGTTGGTGAGAGAATTATGTATATTTTTTGAGTAAAAGAGGGTAATGTTGGAAATAATAATGAAAAAAATATATAACTTGAGAAAAATTCGTATATGAAAAATCAATACCCTTTCTAAAATTAAATCAAATTCCTAGTATATTATTTTTTTAAAGTAGTTCATTTACAACCCTACCAATTATTATACCATACACCCATGTGTATGGTACTACAAATACCCATGCATATGCAATTACATATTTATCCTATACTATTTCTTAAAAAAATAAAAAATAAAATAAAAAAATAATAATAAGTGGAAGTTGGCAGTTGCTGCGCATTTACCCCGAAAAGAAAAAACCCTAATTATTATTCACCCATTCAAGTTCCTTCTCTCAACCTTCAAATTACTCAAAAAACCATCAAAACTCTATTAAATCTTTAGCTATTTGCTGTCATACTCCATGAAAACATATACAAGACGAAATTGGTAAGTTTTGATTTTGTTTTTTGGTTGTTTTTGTATGATTTTCGGTATTTTTTAATGAAAGTTCGATTTTTTTTTCTTCTAATTTTTGTTATCATTCTTGTTTTATTTCTTTGTGGTTATGAATCTGAGCATGTTTTAATTTTATAATTGTGAAAAATAATTGATTTTTAAGTTAGGGTTTATGAATATATTAGGTTTTATGAATATAATTGGGCAAATATGATTATTATGAGTAATAATAAATTGACAATTATTTCCGGAAATGAAAACATAGTATTAAATCTTTGAATATGAATCTATAAATCTGTAATTTTTTCAAATATAACGATGAATATTTTTTAAAATTCGTACATGATGAATATATTTTTGTTTAAAATTTACATGTGAGTTATTGAATGTGTTGGTTTAAATTATGTATGTTTTAGAAATGAATATATAGTGTTTTTGAATTGAATATATAGTGTTTTCGAAATGATTATGTATGTACTATTTTAGAAATGTATATATTGTGTTTTAGAAATGAATACATTGTGTTTTAGATATGAATATGTATGTTTTATAAATGGATATGTATGTTCTAGATATGAATATTGTATTTAGAAATGAATATGTATATTTTAGAAATAAATATGGTGTTTTAAAAATGAATATATTGTATTTAAAAATTTAAAAATTAATATGAATTTTCTGAATTTATAGTGTATTGTAAATAAATATATAGTGTTTTTTAAATGAATATGTAGTGTTTTAAAAATGAATATATGATGTTTTCATAATGAATTTTCTGAATTTATAGTGTAAAGTTAATATGAATTTTCTGAATTTATAGTATTGTAAAAATTAATATGAATTTTCTGAATTTATAGTGTATTGTAAATAAACATATAGTGTTTTTTAGATGAATACGTATGTCGTACAAAATGAATATGTATGTCGTACAAAATCAAAATGAATATGTATGTCGTACAAAATGAATACGGTAGTCCTACAAAATCAAAATGAATATGTATGTCGTACAAAATGAATGCGTATGTTGTACAAAATGAATATGTATGTTATATAAATATGAATATTTTAGAGGCTGCATTTGTTAATGTTAATTTATTTTTTTAAATGATTTATAGCAGTGGTTCCAAGGATACTGAAGGGGATTCAACAAATGATCACCGACCCAAACTAAGAGAGCGAAAAGAGATATTACGAAAACATCCGGTGAAGGAACAAGTCGGCAAAACACGTCTGAATAGTTTAGGATATTTTGTTGTGAATATGTTACTTGTGAAAAAAGGAATATGCTTTATTTTGCTTATGAACATGTAACTTTTAGAAAATGAATATATAAGTCTAAAGATGCATGTATTGTATTCTTATATTGTGAAAAATGAATATGCTTATTTTTTGTAATGAAAGTGCTCATTTAAGAAAATGCATACGAAGTATATAATTTTAATGATGTTTTATTTTCGTAACATTTTTTTGAATATATGAGTTTAATCAATTCGAGAAAATTAAAACCCAAAATAGCTTTATGAGAAAACTAAAAAAAAAAAAAAAAATCATAATTATTCAAAAAAAAAGTTTCAAAAATAAGGGAGTTGCAAAAAATAATTATAAAAATAATTAAATTAAAAAAATAAAAATAAAAATTAGTTCATATGTGTGGTAGAATGTGAGATGTAAGGCAAGATGGGGTAAAATTGTAAAATCAATACAATGGGTGTTTGAAGTAACATACACATGGGTGTATGTTATAATTTACCGTTTGCAATGGGCCTTATTGCTTATGTAATTGAACTTGGCCGATTCAAATAAGCCGGGTTAGGGTTCATAATCCTATTAAAATGGGCCTCATTACGAAACAGTCAATCTAATAACTCAAAAACTAAAGAAAGAAGCTAGGTTCATTAGTAATCTTTAGGTGAGTACATACTCACATTAAATTAATGTAAGGTAAAGTACAAATTACATTTAAAATGTTACAAAAGTATGAAATAAATCTACTAAAGTCGCTTATAAGGGAACTAAAAAAATTCAGTGACAGTTAATCATAATGATCACTTTAACGTACAAAAACTATATAATTGAGTACAAATGAGTCGGACTTACAATAACTTATTATAAGGCCTGACTCACACAAGAATTTATGTTAGGTTCACATTCTTTCAATTAGACCTGACAAACGGATCAAATGGATCGAATTGGGTCGAATCATTTAGAGTCATTTAGTTAGCAAAAACTTAACCTCGTTATTAAAATTACGAATAATATTAAGCTACGCTGAAATAATGAAAGTCTAGAGCCACATGATGAATTAAAGTAAGAACAAGGGAATTGTTTGTAAGTTTCGTGTGTTTATTGTCAAAGAAAGCAGGGTATATATACCCATTCTAAGAGAGTTATTTACAGCCTAAATCTCTTTCAAAATATACTTAGTTCCTACTTCCTAAACATATGAATATAAAAGAGGATACAAATAATACAAAATATACATCGACATTATTACGAAGATTCCATATCCTATACCCCCCCTCAAGTCGGAGCATGGAGATTCGAAATGCCCAACTTGCCGAGTAAATCCTGAAATCGTTGACGACCGAGTGCTTTCGTTAAAATATCTGCTAGTTGTGAATGAGTAGGAATGTAATGAGTAGATATAACCCCACGTTTGATCTCGTCTCGAATGAAATGACAATCAATTTCGATATGTTTTGTCCGCTCATGAAAGACCGGATTATTAGCGATATGACGCGCAGCATCATTATCACAATGTAAGCGAACGGGGCCAGTAATAGACACACCGAGACCCGTGAGCAAACCCTTCAACCATAAGATTTCACAAGTAGCGGAGGCCATAGCACGATACTCAGCCTCCGTAGAAGAACGGGATACAGTAGGCTGCTTGATATGCGCATTTTATATAGCTTTTATTCGCCCGGATAGTCGCTTTTTAGCTCACATTTAGTTGTATCTACTATGTTATTACGAGCTATTTGCTATGTATTGCGGTACTGCTTCTTTCTGGTTATATTTTGCAGGTTTTGGCGGTCCTGAGCCAAATACCGAGTCATGTGAAGCAAGCACAAGTACCGAGACTACGAGACCAAGCTCGAGCCATCACGGGAGCTCGGGATACTAGTGGCGACGTAGAGGATTCGAGCTACAAGCGACGAACGAAGCATATAAGCCAAGAAACGAAGAAACTCGCCAAATAGACTGGCCTGATTCTTGGTGAATCCGTGGATTTCTCAGAAATCCTGCCCAGCTCTGTCGACTGTGGGCTCGTGTGTTTTGGGCCTAATTTTGAGAACTTGTATAAATATGAGACTTAGTGTCTCGAAGCCTACATCTTTTTTACACATCTTTCATTCTACTTTACTGCTTTAGGTTAGACTTAGTTCTCTCTTTAAAACTCTCTCAAAAACTCTTAGACTTAAGATTTAATTACTTTGCAAGAATCGATCTGTACTTCAACTCAGGATTAATTTCAGGTTTAATTTCATTGTTATTTCTTTCATCATGCTCTCTTATTATCATTGTTTTGTTTCAGTTTCAATCATGCATAGCTAATTCTCCTATTAGGGTTTGAGGGGAATTTGTGCCCTTGGTTCAGGAACATGTTTTTGGATTAAATTGGTTGATTATATTGTGCAATTGAATTTCTTTCTACGCGTTTTATGCAATTGAATTAGGATTACTTCGCCTGATCAACGAATTCATCTGAGTTTAATTGAACCTGAGTAAGTTTTAATTTAAGATCGAGAGCCGAGTTAAAACTAGACTTACGCGAGATTGATAGGTTGAATTTAGTACGTAGCGAGAGCCCGCTAAATTTGCTTAAGGCTGAAATTGACTCGAGAGAGCGTTTTCCAAACCTAATCATTTGCACAGTTTATTGTTTCCTTCTTATGAACTTGAGTTCCTGAATCATTGTCATAATGAACCCGATGCCCTAATCTCTTCCCTTATAGTCTTCTTATCTTCGTTCTTTTTGCTTTAGTTATTAGCTCAAATCAACCTTTTTCATACCCCTTTGAGTCAAACCTGTTTTCACCCAACTTAGCTTATAACTACACCGTTTCTCTGTGGATTTCGACCCTGCTTACCGCTATCTTCCGTTAGTTGTTTGTCTAGGTTTATTTTGATTAGGCGTGACGACTTTAGCCTCATCAATTTTGGCGCCGTTGCCGGGGAAACGGCTTTGCTAGTTATAGTTTTTGTTTAGTTACAGGTTTTTCTCTCTTAGTCTCAAGGAACCTAGTTCCTTGAGACCGTTTCTCAACGTTTGCTTGTAGTTTTGTTTATGCACAGGTCACCTACAGGTTTAATTCCTTTCGAGCCTGAACCTGAGCGAGCATTTCATAGACTACGTCGAGAAGCGATTAAAATTGTTGATCTTGATATCGAGGAAGCGTCGCAGGCGGAGTCTAGTGCAACGCAATCGTCCTACGAAGAGGACACACCTCCAGTTACTCCGGTTTTTCATCAGCTAGTGACTATGCCAAAGCTTTATAGTCACTCGCTTCTTAAGACGGAGTCCATTCCTAATGGATTCCAGATGCCCGCAACGTTACAGGGCAACTTCGAGATTCGCCCCGCCTTCCTAAACTTGGTGGAGCGGAACCAATTTGGTGGATATCCTACTGAGGATCCTGGCCGGCATATGCAGATGTTTACTGACTATTGCTCAACGATTAAGCAGGCTGGGATTACTCAGGATCAAATAAGGGAGATGTTGTTCCCTTTCTCTTTAAAAGATCGGGCCCGTGAGTGGATCACGGACCTCAACAAGGAGGCTGCAGGTATTACAGATTGGAGGGGTTTGGCTCTGGCTTTCTATTCAAGTTCTATCCTCCGGCGCACCAATCAAATGCGCAATGATTCGTGGCTTCAAGCGGACATACGATGAGACTTTAGTGAAGCTTGGGAGAGGTATAAGAAGGCGATTCGGATTGTCCTCATCATGGGTCAACGAGTGGCTCGTGATTATGACCTTTATAACGGCCTATATCTTTGAGAGCCGTTCTATTCTTGATTCTCGGCGGAGGGACGTTTCGCTAATAACGTCGGCGATGATACGGCCTGGGGATTGATTGAAGAGATGGCGATACATTCGTCACAATTCGGGAAGCCGAGGGGAAATTCGCGGTCTGCACACCAGGACCGTGATAAGGAGAGCATTAGCGCCGCCACTAGTCAAAGTCGCTACCGATCGCAGATTAGTATGATGAATTGTGGTGGTTCTTCTAGTGCTCATGTGAACGCTGTTGCAGGGCACGATCAGGGTTATTCTTCGGGGTATGCTGCACCCCACGAGCAGGTTTACGCTTACCAATCTTATTCTCAAAACCTGCCCTATCAAAACCAGCCAGGTTACGACCGATCACTCTTATCTTACCGTAACCAAAATGTCCTTAACCCGACCACCCAACCACCCCAAAATGCTCCCTACATCCCTCCTCACAAAAATTTCCAAGCACCCACACCCAACTACCAAAAACCAGCTTATACTCCAACACCTCCTACCCCGGGACCCGATCCTCTGGCCGAGACTAAGGCCATGATGTTGCAAATGGGACAAATGATGGTGGGTATGCAGAAGTCGCAAGAAATGATGCTGCAGCAGATGCAAAAGGATGGGCAAGCTAAGGATGCGGCGATCAAGCTATTAGAAAATCAAGTCGCCCAATTAGCTACTTGAAGGCCCCGACAACCTGGAACACTCCCGTCCCAAGGTAATCCTCCTCCCGGACACCGCATGTGCGATCACGCTGCGAAGTGGTACGCATTACGATGGCCCAAAGCACCCAAACGAACTTGAAACTGAGGAGGGGAAAGAAAATGCGGCTGAAACACCTGGGCAGGATTATCAGAGAATCCGTGGGATTCATCCAAATCAGGCCAGGTCAAAAAATTTTACTACGGAGCCTTTGGTTGCTTCTCAAGATTCAAATCCTATGGTTCTTGTCTCTGATAATGCTAATCCTTCTAAAAAGGATTCTACCGTAACTCCTCCACCACCGCATCAAGTCAAGCTTCCATTTCCGGGCCGACAACGAGGTGCAGAGCCCGAGGCTAAGTTCAAGAAGTTCGTGGATGTCGTCAAAGCTCTACAGGTAAATGTTCCATTCATTGACCTTGTGACTCAAATTCCCGCGTACGCTAAGTTTTTAAAGGAAGTCTTAGCTAGGAAGCGTACGTTAGACGATGTTTCGACCGTGGCTTTTGTGGGGGAAGCTAGTACTAGGTTGCAGGGTAGTAAACCCCCTAAACTTAGTGACCCCGGGACCTTTTCCATCCCTTGCTCCATAGGTAGGTTTGAGGTTAAGAACGCTTTATGTGACCTAGGAGCGAGTGTTAGTGTCATCCCGTATTCCGTGTGTCAAAAGATAAACATGACCAATTTGGGACCCACTAGCATTACCTTGCAAATGGCCGACCGTTCCGTTAAGCGTCCTTTAGGTATCCTACAAGATGTCCCTGTGCAGGTTGGAAAGTTCTTTATCCCTGTCGACTTTGTAGTTTTGGATATGCCTGAGGATGTCCACGTCCCGATCATTTTAGGGAGACCTTTCACCATCTGCAGCGTCTTTATGTCGGCGTGGGTAATAAGACCTTAACATTCACGGTGGGGGTGAAGCTTACTTTTACTCGCCTAATACCCCACGGTCACCTATGCGCCTAGAGTCGGTTAATGCTATTAATGTTATACCTCGCCTCACTCTCTTTGGAGGCACTTTGGAGGTTTCGCATGTCTCTTCTCCTTGTGCAGGTTTGTCAAAGAATAGCTGCAAGGATGGTTTGGGGGAGAGAAAGCTGCTTCAAGCCGACGTCTATGGCGCGAGCAATGGTGATGGAGGACCCACGGTCGAGCCGCCTGGAGCACGCGGGAGATATGGTGCACCGTTTAGCGATGGAGACCCACTTTTGGCGAGCTTTGCTGGGCTACCTCGGGGAGGCGATTCACTACGACACTCCGATGGTGTCACATTGAGTGAGGGTGTCGCGAATGGCCAACGGCCTTGGCGAGATTATATGTTTTGATTGGACCTTTGAAGAGTCGTGCGAGACTATAAACCAGCGCTTTCCGGGAGGCTACCCGATGATATTTTGTAATCAGTTGTACTTTATTTTGGTTTGTTTTTTACTTTAACATTATTAGTTTGCTTGTGAGCGCGCGAGGATGAGGGATTTTATGATTTCCGTTGAGTTTTAACAGGTTTTACTAATTCGTCACGAACGAATCACGCGAAAAACGGACGAGCCAACCCCCATTGTCCCTAATACAGGTGGCCGGCTCTTCGGGGCTGTTGAACGCAGCTCCATTTTTGCTGCTTCACTTCGCGGAGCGCTTATGCACGGGTCTTTTGGATGCGTATTTGTGGATGTTTAGCCACGACCCTTGCTTTGATTCGGTTTGGGCGAGCTCCTTCACGAGCATGTGAGTCCTCTTTACCCTCTACCCTCTTACTTTCTTGCTTTTATCTCCACCCCATTTGCTTTGTGTCCTCTGGTTTGCTTGCTTATCTGTGCATTTCGGTCACATTGAGGACAATGTGTAATTCTGGTTTGGGGGAGGAAAGCACTTTCGCGCTTGTTCATTTGCATTTTTCATTTTGTGTGCATTTATTAAAAAAAATCCAAAAAATTAAAAAAAATTCAAAATCCCAAAATACGAGTCTTTTTGAGTCTTTTGTCGTCTTAGAAACCTTTTGTGCAGGATTAGCTTTAGTGTCTTTTGAGATACGCTCTTAGTCGCTATGTTGAATCTCTTGATTGTGTTGATTTGATTTACCTTGCTTACCATTTCCTTTCATCCTCGAGGTGATTTGAGTAGACTAGCTTATATTTGACATAGGGACATGTGACGTAGACGGGACGCGTTTCTTAGACTACCCATCCACTTGACATTGTATATACTCGTACTAGTGAAATGAAAACTTGATTCTATGTCATTGTTTGAGCCTATTTGTTCTTAATTGATCGAGCATTGCACAAAGAGGTACTTGTTTTGGTTACGTTATTATTTTAACTCCACATAACCAAATGGCCTACTTTTCTGTCCCTTTAGACTTAGGTCCCTCATTTGTAACCCGTCTTAGCCTTTGTAGCCTGTTTTTGAGCCACATTATATATATTTTGAGCTACATTCCAGAATTATCCTACCCGGGCTGATCAGTTGCATTAGGGGCTTATGTTTTCACGGAGTATTTGGTTGGGAAGGAAGTGGGTAAGTCCGTGAATTGCTTATTTCATGAGTTGGAGTTATGGGTTGTTGTTGTGAGCATTCCCGTTAATTATGCGCTTTCCTACATGTTTCAAAGTTCCACCCGATCCTATTTCATTTTATTCAAAAAAAAAAGAGACAAAAAGGAAAAAAGAAGAGCAAAAAAATCGAAAAAGAAGAAAAAGAGAAAAGAGAAGAAAAGAAAAGAAAGAGTTGGTTGTAAATGCTATGTTGTGTTTCAATAAGAGGATCGGAAGTGTTAGTAGGAAGCGATGTTTTAT
The DNA here is from genome assembly GCA_023091065.1 of Dianthus caryophyllus. Classification (NCBI taxonomy): domain Eukaryota; kingdom Viridiplantae; phylum Streptophyta; class Magnoliopsida; order Caryophyllales; family Caryophyllaceae; genus Dianthus; species Dianthus caryophyllus. Next base: position 36,091,323 of record CM041518.1, on the reverse strand, counting down.
CATGTTTATACAGGAGTCGTTGTTTATTTTGAATGATGAGTTGAGGAGGAGTGTGTTGGTTGTGGATTATGATTTTAGATGCAGCTGTTAAGCCGTTTAGCTCCACATGTCCAAATACATTTTCCACCTTTGTACCCCTTGACCCAAGCCTAACATTACAACCCTTGGAAACCTCGCTCGATGTGATTTTGAGACATTTTGGGTGACGACATGCTTAGTTCTAGTAGTTTTCCTAGTGTCGATGTTTGTGAGATTATTTATAGTCTCAGCGTTTTAGTGGTTGCATACGGTCGAAAGTCTTTGCATGGAGTTTACGTTATAATGTCCCGCCGTCTTTTATTTGTTCAGTTTGCTCCCTAACTCTTCAATTTATTGAAGAGGAAGCAGGTATTGATTTAATTTACTTTTGTATGAGACGACGATGCTCGTGACGATGAGTTGCGTTTTTCTGTGCTCGCTTGTCCTTGGATTATGTGCTTATTGTTGGGTAGTTTGCTTGAGGACAAGCAAAGGTTTGGTTTGGGGGAGTTTGATATGTGCATTTTATATAGCTTTTATTCGCCTGATAGTCGCTTAGCTCACATTTAGTTGTATCTACTATGTTATTACGAGCTATTTGCTATGTATTGCGGTACTGCTTCTTTCTGGTTATATTTTGCAGGTTTTGGCGGTCCTGAGCCAAATACCGAGTCATGTGAAGCAAGCACAAGTACCGAGACTACGAGACCAAGCTCGAGCCATCACGGGAGCTCGGGATACTAGTGGCGACGTAGAGGATTCGAGCTACAAGCGACGAACGAAGCATATAAGCCAAGAAACGAAGAAACTCGCCAAATAGCCTGGGTCGGATTCTTGGTGAATCCGGCCGGATTTCTCAGAAATCCTGCCCAGCTCTGTCGACTGTGGGCTCGTTTGTTTTGGGCCTAATTTTGAGAACTTGTATAAATATGAGACTTAGTGTCTCGAAGCCTACATCTTTTTTACACATCTTTCATTCTACTTTACTGCTTTAGGTTAGACTTAGTTCTCTCTTTAAAACTCTCTCAAAAACTCTTAGACTTAAGATTTAATTACTTTGCAAGAATCGATCTGTACTTCAACTCAGGATTAATTTCAGGTTTAATTTCATTGTTATTTCTTTCATCATGCTCTCTTATTATCATTGTTTTGTTTCAGTTTCAATCATGCATAGCTAATTCTCCTATTAGGGTTTGAGGGGAATTTGTGCCCTTGGTTCAGGAACATGTTTTTGGATTAAATTGGTTGATTATATTGTGCAATTGAATTTCTTTCTACGCGTTTTATGCAATTGAATTAGGATTACTTCGCCTGATCAACGAATTCATCTGAGTTTAATTGAACCTGAGTAAGTTTTAATTTAAGATCGAGAGCCGAGTTAAAACTAGACTTACGCGAGATTGATAGGTTGAATTTAGTACGTAGCGAGAGCCCGCTAAATTTGCTTAAGGCTGAAATTGACTCGAGAGAGCGTTTTCCAAACCTAATCATTTGCACAGTTTATTGTTTCCTTCTTATGAACTTGAGTTCCTGAATCATTGTCATAATGAACCCGATGCCCTAATCTCTTCCCTTATAGTCTTCTTATCTTCGTTCTTTTTGCTTTAGTTATTAGCTCAAATCAACCTTTTCCATACCCCTTTGAGTCAAACCTGTTTTCACCCAACTTAGCTTATAACTACACCGTTTCTCTGTGGATTTCGACCCTGCTTACCGCTATCTTCCGTTAGTTGTTTGTCTAGGTTTATTTTGATTAGGCGTGACGACTTTAGCCTCATCACTGCTTCTTTGTCTTCCACGAAATAGGTGAGCCACCGAGACAAATAAACTACGCAGTAAGGGATCGACGAGTAAGCGGGCAACTAGCCCAATCGGCATCACAATATGCATCGAGCTCAAGCGTACCGGCTGCGTTAAAGAAAATCCCCTGACCGGGACTTCCTTTCAAGTATCTGACAACACGTAAAGCGGCATCCCAATGAGTGTGAGACGGTTTTTGCATAAATTGTGACAATATGTGAACAGGATAGCTTAGCTCGGGCCTAGTAAGGGTTAAATAAATAAGTTTGCCAACAAGGCGACGATACTTAGCACCGTCCTCCAGAAGCCCATCGTTGGCCAAAGCGAGAGAGTGATGCTCCTCCATTGGTGTACTGCTCGGTTTACAACCCAGTAAACCCGTCTCTGACAGAATATCGAGCGTGTATTTACGCTGGCAAAGGAACATTCCAGTGGAACGTCTAGCTATTTCAATGCCGAGAAAGTATTTTAACTTTCCCAAGTCCTTCATTTTAAAACAACCGTGCAAGTACAATTTGAAGGCAGAAATGGCAGAATTATCATTCCCGGCGATGATCAAGTCATCGACGTATACGAGCACATGTAATTCAATACCATCTTTACGATAAAGAAATAGAGAGTTGTCAGAGGTGCTCATAATAAAGCCGTAGGTATGTAAAGCGGTAGTGAGCTTGGCATACCAACAACGCGGGGCTTGGCGTAATCCATAAAGAGACTTACGTAAGCGACAAACCATCCCCTTAACGCCTTTACTGAAACCTGGCGGCATGCGCATATATACTTCTTCCGACAAATCACCATGGAGGAAGGCATTGTGGACGTCCATTTGATGTAAGTGCCACTGTCGAATTGTAGCGACAGCAAGAAAAGTCCGTACGGTGACCATTTTAACCGTGGGTGCAAAGGTCTCCGTATAATTAACGCCTTCTTCTTGATGATTACCAAGCACTACAAGCCGAGCTTTAAAGCGCCCAACAGACCCATCAGACTTATGTTTGATTTTAAATACCCACATACACCCGAGTGCAGTTTTATCGGGAGGTAAGTCGGTGACAGTCCACGTCCCATTTGATTCCAACGCAACGATTTCATCAGCCATAGCTTGGCGCCAACGAGAATCCCCCATGGCCTCTTTAAACGACTTAGGCTCTACGTCACGAGAAATGGCTGCAAGAAAATGACGGTGTGGAGCCGAGAAAACAGAACAATTCACATAATTCGTTAGAGGGAAGGAGCTACCTGTGACAGAGAATGGTGGGGCGGATGGCGTAGGAGGACAAACGGTCATGTTAATGTGATTCCATCGGACGTAATCAGAGTGTCTGGTATTAGGAATTTTAGGACGTTTACCGCGACCGAGGTCGTCAATAGCCACCCCCGCGTCACCAGCCTGCGATACCTGCAGCTCGCTTTCGAGTAAGGAAGGCGCAACGGCCTCTTCCTGTGACGTAACAGCAACATTGGAGGGTTCTGTCGAAGGCAAGCAGCTGACCCAAACCTCTGTAGCGGCCGATTGCGTATTTCTTGTTGTCGATGCACTTCGTAGCAGGTGTACGAGTGATGAGGTCTGGACTGGGCATATCAGTGTCAGACAACAAAACATCATCATCAAACGTAGGAGTAACAGAGGGCTCACATGAAAGCGGAGGATTACGAAACGGAAATTCTGTTTCAGTGAAGCGAACATCACGAGATTGAAAGAATTTACCAGTGTCCATATTGAATAAACTCCAACCTTTCTTCGCAAATGGATACCCAACGAGAATACAACGGTAACTTCGAGTGTCAAATTTATCCGATGGAGTCAAATTTTTAGCATACGCCAAACACCCGAAAACCCGTAACATTGATAAATCGGGACTTTTGTTGTACAGGAGTTCAAAAGGAGATTTACCGTCGAGGATACGAGTCGGAGTACGATTAATGAGATGTGCTGCAGTCAACACGCACTCGCCCCAGAATTCAACGGGTAAACCACTTTGAAACCGTAAAGCGCGAGCCACATTAAGGATGTGGCGGTGCTTACGCTCAACCCGTGCATTCTGTTGTGGAGTTCGGACCATGGATGTTTCATTTATAATTCCAACACTTCGAAAAAACGGAAATAACGGTTTCAGTTCAGTACCGTTATCGCTGCGAACGACTTTGACATCACGTGCAAATTGACGTTTGACCAATGCAAGATACTCCTGCAAGAGGTTGCTGACTTGGTCTTTTGTTTTCATTAACATGACCCAAACACAACGCGAAAAATCATCGACAATTGAGAGAAAATAGCGTGAACCGCAAGCACGATTAGGAGCGTAAGGGCCCCAAACATCAACATGAATCAAATCGAATAACTTATCAACTTTATTAATACTCAAAGGAAATGGAGATCGAGTTTGTTTAGCACGAAAACAGATGTCACAAGACTCAATAGCTAAATTATCGGAACGACGCCTAAATTGAGGTAAATACTCCATCACGTGCAAAGAAGGATGCCCCAGCCGCTTGTGCCAAAGGTCGAGACTACTCCGTGTGATCACATTAACATGCCATGGAATATCCATCTGCAACTGATAGAGGCCATCCACCAATTCACCCACACCAATCCTCGTCTTCTGAATAGGGTCCTGTATTATACAACAAGAATTAGTGAATTGAAATTCCAAATTGCGAGACTGTAGGAATTGCGAAACCGATAATAAATTGCAAGTGAAGTCAGGCACGTATAAAACATCCTCCAAAGTCAGCCTCGAACTCAATCTGACACGACCACGATGTGTAGCTTTCAATTGTTTACCGTCGGGTAAACCGACTGCTAACGGTGACATAGAAGAATAAGAATCGAACAAAAGTAAGTCGCCAGTGACATGGGTTGAAGCACCCGTGTCGATAAGCCAAACGAAATTACGCTTACCACTCAACCGAACGGAGTTAGCACTGATAGAAGTGTCACCAAAAACAGCATTCGAACGACGAGGAGGAGAGACCCGAGCCGCGCCAGAGCTGCTAGGTGCAGAAGTATCAGGTGGCCGAGTCCCACGCTTGGGGCCACGTCCCTCCGGGTACCCATGCTTCTCCCAACAATATTCCTCAGAGTGACCAAGACGTTTACAAAAGGTACAGCCCCTGCGACCTTGCCGAGCAGTCTGTGAACTAGCAGAATTGTTGGTGCCGCCACGAACTGCGAAGGCCATGGGAGTAGCAGACTCGGACTGGCGAATAGTGACATTGCGCACTTCCTCCTCTTGCACAACCCGAGAGTAGACATTATGCGAAGATGGGAGGGGCTCAAGGCCTAAAATTTGTGAGCGTGCAGTTTGGTAACAGGGGTCAAGACCCATCAAGAAGGACCGAATCTGTGTTTTCTCACGATTGGTATGTAAAGTAGCATTCAGGCCGCAAGTACAACCCGAACAAGTACAAACAGGAATGGGATCATAATCATTGATGTCGTCCCAAATCCTTTTCAAACGACCAAAGTAGTCCATAATAGTCTCGTTAGGTTGTTGTTTACAAGACGAGATATCACAAAATAGTTGATAAATTTTGACCTCATTCCCAACGGAGAAACGGTGTCGAATATCTTCCCAAAGCTCGAACGCCGTCTCACGATAGGAAATCGTCGAAGCGAGGTCGGGATCAATAGTATTGAAGATCCAAGCTATCACAGTGCAATTGGCCGTGAACCAGTCCTCATAATCAGGCGAACTGGACGCAGGCTTTTTGACAGTATCCGTTATGAAACCGAGTTTTCGCTTTGCACCCAAGCCGTTCCGAAAACCCTTGGCCCAATTCCCATAGTTAGGACCTTTGAGCAAGATATGAGTGATCTTGACTCCGGTTCCATCTTGACTAGAGAGGGCATAAATGGGTTTGACGACATGGGTATCCGACGACATTTTAAAAAAAACTAAAAATATATCCTGGAACTTGATACCATAAAGTAAGAACAAGGGAATTGTTTGTAAGTTTCGTGTGTTTATTGTCAAAGAAAGCAGGGTATATATACCCATTCTAAGAGAGTTATTTACAGCCTAAATCTCTTTCAAAATATACTTAGTTCCTACTTCCTAAACATATGAATATAAAAGAGGATACAAATAATACAAAATATACATCGACATTATTACGAAGATTCCATATCCTATATGAATATGCTCACAAGTTTCTTATAAATCGTAGACGTCTTCTAACATTTGCATGATACTCCGTACTTCGTAAGTCTTCGCGAGAAATGCACGAGTAATATTTAGTGTTTTGATACTAATATATTTTATGTATAACGAAATATCTATCTCCCAAATTTTTAAATCATAATTTAATTATTGTTATGGGAAAGTTGTACGTATTATGAATTCATATAATGTCTTATACATTCATACATGTCATTGTATATTCTATTCGATTTCTGTCAATTATTCATTGAATTTTTTTTTTTTAATACGGAGTATGAAAGTAAGGTGGGTTAGATCTTTTTTTCATGGAATTGCACGTAGAACCACTATATCGGGAAAAATAGACCTGACCCGATACCCAAAGTTGACCCGATAGGCCGATAGTCAAGACCTAAAAGTTAATCGAAACCCAAAATAACCCGTCCCAGAAATGCCTTGACCCGAAATAAATTGACCCGATACAAAATACGCTAGGTGACTTCATATGACTTAAAAATAACTCTTATTTGATATTGTGTAATCAAGTAAAACCAAATATACACATACGGAGTAATAACCTTAAAAACTACGGAGTAACCTTTTGACGAAAATCGTAATTTTTTATTAAAATTTTGCAATTGACCCGAAAGAGACACGACCCAACCAAATTGACCCGAACCCTAATAGCCGACCCAAAATGACTCAATCCAATCCAATATATTGTTCACAGCCAAAATGTCTCGATCGAAATCCGACCCGATTGACCGGAAGAGTTTTGAGTGATAAGTGAATTTAAAAGACTTAGGCAATCCGACAATGACGAGAGACCATCTGATAGGGCAGCGGAAATGAGGCTTTGGAAAGCTATATGGCGTGCCAACGTTCTTCCCCGGATTAAGGTATTTTTTTTGGCAGCTTTGTAACGAAGCTTTACCAACAAAAGGTAACCTTGCTAGACGGATCAATTTAAATGACGGGCTTTGCCCCGTCTGCCATAGTGAGGTGGAGACCTGTCTCCATCTTATCAAGGGATGTGGGTGGCTGGGGGGCTTTTGGGACGGGCTGGGGCTGGAGTACAAGAAGGAGGTGGGTCATAAGGGGGTGAGGGAGTGGGTTGAGGACCTCTGGTGTGACATGGGGACCGACGAGATGGAGAGAATGATGGTGGGATGTTGGGCTGTCTGGGAGGCTCGTAATAAATTAGTTTTTGAAGAACGGGTGGTTCGATTCTCGGACGTAGTAGAAAGGGCTGTGGGTTTGCTGAGGGAGATGGAAGAGGCCGACCAGCAGGTAGGGAGGAGGGAGGTTGAAGTGCAGGGGGAGGGTGGATGTGCTGAAGGGCAGGACAGGAGGCGAGATGGAGAGATGAGTTGGCGACCACCGAAGCGAGGATCTTTGAAAGTGACGTAGCGGGGCGAGGAGAGGCGAGGGATAGAGTGGGTGTTGTGTCTGCGAGGCGAAGGAGGTCAGGTTCGATGGGCTATAGCAGCGAAGAGACATATGAGCACAAGTGCTCGCGAGGCGGAAGCAGAGGCGATCCTTGAAGGGGTGAAGGAGGCTTTGAGGCACGGGTACAAATCGATCGAGGTCGAAAGTGATTGCAAGGAGGTCATCGATATTCTCAAGAGTAGGAAAGACGGTCGAAGCCCACTTTTCCTTATAGTCGCAGAGATCAAGCGCATGTCGTGTTACTTCGATACCATTGTATGGTCCTATGTGAGTCGTCAATATAACAATGTAGCTCACGAGTTAGCTCAGGTTGCGTTAGCGGCGCGGAACCGCATGTACTTTAATGGCTCTTTGCCGAACCGTGTTGAGGCCTTTGTTGGTTTTGACAGCTCTCGTTTAATATAATTTAACCCCTAGTGGGCTTTCAAAAAAAAAAAGACTTAGGCAATCAGGCCATTTTCTTTTCGGTTTAATTTAACCTTAATAAGTTTAGCTTAACTCTTATAGATTCAGTTTAACCTGATAAGTTTAGCTTAACTCATACAGTCCAACTCTACTCCAACATGTACAAATCAAAAAGTAACATGACTAAGCTACATAATTTATTTTATTTCAGTAAACTTATAATTATAGTTTGGGGTAAATTTTATTCAATCTTAGTCTCCGACAATCTAAGTAGTAATTAACGGTAAATATCAAATTGTTTAACGAGTGAGACTCCGCACTACACATATGAGTAGAGCTGGCAAGCTTGACCCAACCCGAACCCGAGCAAAACCGACTCGATAAGACCCGAAATTATAGTGACTCGAAACCGGACCGAACCGACCCGTAACCCGACACGACCCGATAAAGTCTGACCCTAAACCGAACCCGACCCGAGATGACCCGTAACCCGATTCAACCCGAGTTTGTTTTATAGCTGACCCGACCCGAAATGACCCGTGACCCGAATTGACCCGAATCTTTGAAGATTTTAAAGAAATTTTGAAACTTTTTTTTAAAATTTTTCAAATTTTTCAATCTTTAAAATATATTCACCAAATTAAATATTTGACATTTTGAGATTGGATATAGTTAAAAATTCAAATATTGGTTTGAAAAATATTAAAATTTCAAAATTTGTTTTGGCGCCAAAATTTAAGCTAAAATTATTAGTAACCCGAATTTGACACGAACCCGATTGACCCGACAATTTTAGCTTTAATGACCCGACCCAATATGACCAGGACCCGACCCGAAACCGACCCGAACACTGTTATAACCCGACATGACTCGAACCCGATACGATCTGAAACTGACCCGAATTGTCCTGAACCCGATACGACCCGACCCAAACCCGACCCGAGTGACCCGATTGCAACCTCTACGTATGAGTATACTCCGTAGGACATATCCAAGATTTAGAGAGCCTAAAATAAACATAAATCATCCACCTCAATGACCTCATCCGTGACGTCAACTTTAGACTTCAGTGATAGTCTGTGCAGTGTGCAACCTTCACTACACGTCTACACATATTATCCATCTTCGGTGTTGCATGACTGCATCCTTTTACTCCTAATGAAGATTTACTAATCTCTGTGTGTTTCAACAAATTGCTTATACTTTTTTATTTTATGAGAGAAAAATGTGAAAAATGTAAATAAATAATTAAAAGAAATAATAAATATATATATAATTTTTAATTTAAAATAAAGGGAATTATATCAAATACGGAGTAGTATCATACACGAAGTATGTAATTATATTTTCACGTATATTCCTTATATCGTTAAGTAGTTTAAAAATTATAAACGCTCATTGTAAAGTACCGAGTAATTCTTTTACTCCCTCTGTCTCAGTCATTTGTTTACAGTTTGACTTTTTTCCCCTCACAAAAAAGTCAAACTGTAAACAATTCACTGAAACGGAGGGGGTAGTATTGTCCTTTTTAGATATTTAATGTTGGTACTCTTTATAAAATTCAATTTCCACTGTCATCTTTTTGACTTTTCTTAGAGAAGTGCATGCTTTAATAACGAGGAAACTTCTAATACTTGAGAAACAATCTAACATTAGTCATTCATCACTACTAACTATCTCATTGTACTCTATATATACACGTATAATAACCTCCCTACCATATCATATTAAATCAATCGCATTATTCTAATATTCGAAACACAAATACTACGTACGCATAATATTATATTTCATTATCGATTTAATTACAAAGTACGAAGTATACGATCGATATGAGTAGCTCAACCGAGCTAGTAATTGTTCCGGCACCAGGAATGGGTCACCTTGTTTCAACCGTCCAACTCGCTAAAGTCATACTCAAAAAATACGATTTTATTTCGATTTCTATTTTTATTATCAACCTACCGATGCATTCCGACAAAATATCATCCTACGTTGACTCCCAATCACGTGACAACCCGTACCCGACCCGTCTCTTATTTACCACCTTACCACCCGTAACCATCACGTCCGACCCGACATCCCTCGGCTTTTTCACGGATTTCATCAAGCTACACAAACCGCTCGTTAAACGGGCGGTTGAGGAACGGGTCGAACTCGGGTCACCTAAGCCAGCAGGGTTTGTTCTCGATATGTTTTGTACAACTATGGTGGATGTTGCGAATGAGTTGGGTATTCCTTCTTATCTTTTTCTTACTTGTGGGGTTAACTTTTTGAACTTTGTTTATTATGTCGAGTCTTTGGCCGACGAGCACGGGCTGGGGGCCCGTGAAGTCTCGGCGAAGCTTAGTGACCCGGAGTTTGAGTCGGTAGTGAGCGGGTTCAGAAACCCGATCACCAGTAAGATCATTCCAGGTATTTTCAAAGGCGAGTTTGGGTCTGGGATGATTCTTAATTTGGCAAAGGAATTTAAGAAAATGAAAGGTATTTTAGTCAATTCGTATGTTGAGCTGGAATCGTTTGAGATCCAAGCATTGCAAAATAGCGACGACAAAAAAATACCGCCGATTTATCCGGTGGGTCCTATTTTGGAACTTAATAGGGAAAGTGGGTCCGACAACGAAGAGAAAAAGTCAATAATAGAGTGGCTTAATAGTCAACCCGATTCATCGATAGTGTTCCTTTGCTTCGGGAGTATGGGAAGCTTTGATGCGGAACAAGTGAAGGAAATAGCCAATGGTCTAGAAAAATCCGGAGTTCGGTTTTTATGGGCCTTACGGAAACCGCCATCGCCAGATCAACCTGGACCCCCTAGCGATAATGGGACGTTCCTTGAGGCCCTCCCTGAAGGCTTTATTGATCGTACAGTCAATAGAGGAAAAATCATAGGGTGGGCCCCACAAGTCGATGTGTTGGCCCACCCTGCTATAGGTGGATTTATATCGCACTGCGGGTGGAACTCCACTTTAGAGAGTTTGTGGTTTGGGGTGCCGATTGGTGCATGGCCAATGTACTCCGAGCAAAATTTAAATGCGCTTGTGTTAGTAGAACAAAATTTGGCAGTCGAGATACGAATGGATTATGTGATGGATTGGATGAGTAAAAAGGGTAACTTTATAGTAAGTTCTATGGAGATTGAAGATGGTTTGAAGAAATTGATGAGCATGGATGAGAAGACGAGAAGAAATGTCAAAGATATGGGTGAAAAAGGTAGAAAAGCTTTGGAAAATGGAGGATCTTCTTGTCATTGGTTGGACTCTTTCATGAAAGATGTATTGAGCAATGTTGCTTTAGGCAATGATATTGCATACAATAAACATATTTAAGTTTGATTTGTTCAATTTAAATGTCTTCGTAATCATGTTAAAATGATTGACCGTTACGTTTAATGAAGTAAATCGTTAGAAATGTAAGATGATTTTTGCATTTTTACTAACACTTGCAGAACAACTCTCATTATAAAAATACTTGTATACGAGTACGGAATATTATTTAACGGTACGAGTAATTAGGTATATATCTCTCAATTATTGCCTGCATCCATTTCCATCGATATTCGAAGCCCATAGTACATTGAAGCTTAATTTAGGCTTATAGTAAGAAGGATCGGCATTGCATCATATCGTGCGATTCGTGCTAACCAAATGACTATTTTATACTCCCTCTGTCCCGATCATTTGTTTACACTTTTCATTTTAGGGTGTACAGGTCATTTGTTTACACTTTCCATTAATGTTCATAGTTGACCCATGTGCGAGGTGGAGCCCACTCTCTTAACCAATTACATTTAATAATTTTAAGCAAGCGGGACCCTATTTGTACTTATATTATTATTTTATTAGTTTTTTCTCTACCTCTCTCCTCACATCGATAAATGTGTAAAAAGTAAATGTAAACAAATCACCGAGACAGAGGGAGTAGCTTGAAATAGACATAACATAAACGTCATTTCGTCGAACCCTTCCGTCAAGTGAATTGTTTATACTTTTTCTATTTTAAAAGAAAAAACGGAGGAAAATGTAAACAAATGACTGAGATTGAGAAAACATATACAAGGCAGACAATTTGTATTAAATTATTATTTTTCGACAAGTGTTACTTAATGATGGTTATAATGTACAATACAAGTATATACAATATCATTTTTCGACAAGTGTTTCTTAATGATGGTCAGTGATGTCTAAAGTAATTTTCCGGTAGGTTTATCTTTTCCAGCTGTCAAAAAAAAAAAAAAAGAGTATATACAATATCATCTTCATCTTTAAGTACTCCATATAAAATTATAAACCATGACTTAAATTGTGGTTTAACTAGTAATTAAGTGTGCCTATTGGCGAAGGATAACTCTCAAAATAAATTGATTTGAACAATTAATTATAAGTATTAATTTTTTTTCTGATTAGGAGGCACAAGGTTATTATAATACTAGTTTAGATCCCGTGCAGCAATGCACGGTAACTATAGATATTACTGTTTTTAATTAATAAAATTATAAGTGATAAATCAATTAAAAAATAAAAAAAATTATTAATTTGTATGATACTCAATTGTATAATTAGTATTTAACAAACATAAATTCTAAATAACAAACCTATTGAAGTGCATATATTTTATTTCTAAGACTTTATGTACAAAATTTCGGTAAAACATTGATTTTTGATTAGAAAATATAGAATGAAAAGTAAAAAATATTAATTTTAGGATAAATATTTTTTTGACAAAGCTAAAATAAATATTAAAGGTACATATTTGAAATTAAAAGTGGAGTTATAGCGAAATAATACATTAAGTACTCCGTACTTAGTTTTCAACTCTAATATAGAATTAAACGAAAAGTAAAATATTAAAATAAAAAATAATGAATTTAGGATAAATATATTGTTAAAAACTAAAATTTTATTATTATATGCATAATATTAATATGAACATGATTTCGGTAATGATAAATATAGGTAATGAATCTAGACTTAATAATATATAATAGGATGGATGATGTCAGCATGAGGTTTTGGCGGGAAAAAAACGCACAGAATCGCGACATGTGGCATTGATGATGTCAGCGATAACTGTGGTTTAGTATAATAAAGATATGGGAGAATGAAATTTACACTTGAAACTTCTGTCCATGTTATATATCTTTGTCCTAACTCCTAACCACTTGTGACTTGACTAGATCATTTTCGGTTTATTTTAATAGGTTTATAATTATTAAAATTAGTAAATTAATATGTTCAATCATAGCCTACAACTACAATTTAACGAGTTACGGTAACAGTTGATTGAATATCATATCGTAACAATATTTATGTCGGTTTTATATTATATCTGTATCATAATTGTAATACTCGACTTTGGATTAATTATTCTAATGCAAATTTATTTAATATTGCTAGAAAAAAAAAAAAAAAATTCGTGTAACGAGTAACGATAACAACAGTGTTCTTGAAGATTTAAAGAGTTGAATCATCCACCTCATGCGTGACATCAACTTTAGTAATGCTTTGCACAACACATACACAGAGGTGGCCAAGACATAGGCCTTTTCTTGGCCGGCACCCAGCTTGCTATGAGCACGGCACGGTCCGGGTCCGCCCAAGTAATGAGTCATACGAGGGTCACGGTTTTGGAGGTCTGGACTCTGGATTGCCGGACCTTTCCTTATATACTACGGAGTAATCTATAACCAACGGGTTGTATTCAGGTCTAAATTTAGCAAGTTTAGTCCGACTTGGACCCGGCCCGCAATCCCAAAGGGCCTGTTAGAGTGCAAACCCAAGTCCCACATCAGTGGAAAATAGATGAATGATCATCTATATAAAGGGTTATCAAATATAATAGTATGAGGCCTTTTGGGAAAGAGCCTAAGAGTAAATCCGTGCGGGCTTGGCCAAAAGCGGACAATATCATACTATTATGGACCATAGACACCGGTGCAGCAGAGGCCCAATATCAATCATCAGGGCCGATTTCGAGTCGAGCAAAACAAGACTCGACTAACGGCTGGCCTAGTTCGGCCCCTAACCACATATACACTTATCCATTGATCTTTGGTCTTGCATTCTTAGGACCTGTTCTTTCCAGCTTATTTTCAGTTCAGAGTCCGAAAGAACAGGTTCTTAATCCTAAGACCATTCTATATCATAAGACGAACTGATTACAAAGGTTAATGTAACAATTATACTTATATATTGGATTAATGGAATAGTTCATACATTGTCTAATTACAGACGTGAGAAATGCATGCTTATATAACGAGAAATTTTCTAACTTGGGAAACATTCTACATTTATTAGCCTAAAAATGATTCACCACTATCACACTGTTGTACCCTATATATTCACGTATCATCTACGTAGCATATTATATCAATCGTATCATTCTATAATCCCAAACACAAACATATATACTATCATTTGTTCATTTACGAGTTATAAAGTATGAGTAACACGGCAGAGCTAGTGATTGTCCCGGCCCCGGGAGTGGGTCATATTGTTTCAATCCTTCAGCTCGCTAAAAAAATACTAAAGAAAAACGATTTAATTTCAATTTCTATTTACATTATCGATTTTCCCATTCACTCTGCTAAAATAACATCCTACGTTGATTCCCAGTCACGTGACAACCTGTACCCAACCCGTCTCAATTTTGTGACCTTACCACCCATGGCCATTGCGTTCGACCCGTCATCACCCAGGTTTTTCGTAGAATTTATCGAGCAACATAAACCGCTTGTTAAAAAGGCGGTCGAGGATCGGGTCAAACAGGGATCGTCTAAGCCTGTCGGGTTCGTGCTTGACATGTTTTGTTCCACGATGGTGGATATTGCTAATGAGTTGGGTATCCCTTCGTATGTTTTCTTTACAAGTGGGGCCAACTTTTTGAACTTTGTATATTATGTCGAGTCTTTAGCTAAGGATCACGGGCTCGAGGCCCGTGATATTGCAGCAAAGATTAGTGACCCGGAATTTGTGTCACTTGTGAGCGGGTTTAGTAACCCGCTCACCAGCAAGATTATTCCGGGGGTTTTTAGAGACGAGATGGGGTGTGGGATGGCTCTTGATTTCGCAAGGCAATTTAAAAAAATGAAAGGTATACTAGTCAATTCATTCGTCGAGTTGGAATCGTTTGCGATTAATGCATTGCAAAATAGTGAAGATGGAAAAATGCCGCCTATTTATCCGGTGGGTCCCGTTTTGGAACTTAAAAGCGAAAGTGGGTCCAACAACGAAGAGAATAAGTCAATAGTAGAGTGGCTTAATGGTCAACCCAAATCCTCAGTGGTGTTCCTTTGCTTTGGTAGTTTGGGAAGCTTTGAGGCGGAACAAGTGAAGGAAATAGCCAATGGTCTAGAAAAATCCGGAGTTCAGTTTTTGTGGGCCCTACGAAAACCGCCATCGCTAGACAACCCTGGTGCCCCTAGCGAAAATGAGAGGTATCTAGAGGCCCTCCCTGAAGGCTTTTTAGATCGGACGATCAATATAGGGAAAATCATTGCGTGGGCCCCACAAGTCGATGTGTTGGCCCACCCTGCTGTAGGTGGATTTGTGTCTCACTGCGGGTGGAACTCCACTTTAGAGAGTCTGTGGTTTGGGGTGCCTATTGGCACATGGCCAATGTACGCGGAGCAAAATTTAAACGCGTTTGCGTTAGTGGATGAGCTAAAATTGGCAGTCGAGATACGAATGGATTTTGTGATGGATTGGGAGAGTCGAAAGGGTAACTTTATTGTAAGCGCAACCGACATTGAAGAAGGTTTGAAGAAATTGATGAACATGGATGAGGACATGAAGAAAAATGTGAAAGACATGGGTGACAAAGGTAGGAAAGCTTTAGAAGAAGGTGGATTATCTTCTTATTGGTTGGACTCTTTCATAAAAGATGTATTCAGCAATGTTGCTTAGGCAATAATATTGTGAAAACAACAAGGAACTATCAAGACATGTAATCTTTAATTATATCTACTTTCTCCCTATTTGTAAATTTGATGCTCCCTCCTTTTCAATTTGCTCTTCAATTTGTGTTTTGCTGTGTGTTTTGACTATGATTTTCTTTATTGGTATGTGCTTTTTTCAATTGAGAATTTAATTTTGCTAGACATATTTTAATGATACATGAATGTAAATATCTTAATATCATATCATTGTAATTGTTTATATATTTCAATATATTAACGATTCTTATCCATTTTCTGGCAAAAAAACTCAAATTTTCGGCGTTGGCTATGTACGTATAGACCTATTAAACGGGTCGGGTTCGGGTTATACAGATCGGGTCAATAGGGGTTCAGCTCAAATATGGGTCAGGTCGGATTTGGGTGGGGTCGGGGTCGAAATACGGGTTGAGAATACTTATTTCACGCTTTTTATTTATTACGGAGTACTTATTAATTCAAAATAATTATTTTATTTTTATTTTGCATATACGGAGTATATAAATCTTATTTGTACATATATTACCCTAAAGTTGTTATTTATTCAATTTTGTGATTTATAGGATTAAGATATTATATTTATGAATAAAATCATAACATTTCAATCTTTTTAGATATCATTTCAATCTTTGTACATGCTCAGAGTCTTGCTCCCGATAGAATTCGTTTTAAGAGAATCTACTTAAAAAACCAGCCCGGAGGGAATATTGCGACCAATTGAAGGCCTTTTACGACCAATTTGGTCAAAAAATCTATTTTGCGACCAAGTGAAAGCTATTAGCGACCAATTTCGTTGGTTGCAAAATGACTTTCTCTTATATGCATACATTCACATATAAGTTTTTGTTTTTTGTTGGACGTCACTAGTAGTTTGCAATATGATCTATATATCATCATAGCCATGACGAAATTAATTAAACTACTGAATTCTTTTATTCAAAGTAAAGTCGTCGCGACTACGTCCCTAGTAGTATTAAAATTATCTAAACACGTACGTGGTACGAAGATCGAAACCGCTGACAACAAAATCAAATAAATTACTCTCACTTCCACATTATCGTGCATTATGTATGGAGTGTCGGAGTATATAATAGTTAATCGCATGTATCAGCCACTATAACTTGTCTACAGAGTATATAATAATATATCAACGTTTATTGTTCTCCGATCTCGAAGGCGAACACATTAATAAAACTTTTATCGTCGGTATAATCACAAAACACAAAATCGTAAGATTTATAATCGAAGATATGAGTAACATGGCGGAGATTATGATTGTTCCGTCCCCAAATATGAGTCACGTTATTTCAATCCTCCAACTCGCTAAAATCATACTCAAAAAATACGATTTCATTTCGGTAACTATTCTTGTTATCGAACTTCCAGCTCAATCCGAGAAAATAACTTCCTACATCGACTGTCAGTCGCATGACAATCCGTACCCAACCCGTCTCAAATTTGTGACTTTACCACCCCTGTCCAATGTGCCTGACGCGTCTTTACCTAGCTTCTTCTTGGATGTCATCGAGCTGAATAAACCGCTTGTTAAACGGGTGATTGAGGACCGGGTCAAACACGGGTCGCCTAAGCCCGTAGGGTTTGTGGTCGACATGTTTTGCACATCTATGATGGATGTTGCAAATGAGTTTGATATTCCCTCTTATGTTTTTCTTACTTGTGGGGCTAATTTGTTGAACTTTATATTTTATGTTCAGTCTTTGGCTGATGAATGTGCGCTCGGGAACCGTGATATCGCGGAAAAGTTTAGGGACTCAGAGTTTGAGTCGCTCATGAGCGGGTTTAAAAATCCACTCACAAGTAAAGTTATTCCGGGCATTTTTAAAGAGGAGTTTGGGATCGAGATGTTTCTCAATTTAGCGAGGCAGTCGAAAAGAATGAAGGGTATTTTGATCAATTCATACGTCGAGTTGGAGTCGTTTGCTATTGAGTCATTGCAGATTAGCGACGATAAGAAAATACCGCCAATTTATCCGGTGGGTCCCATTTTGGAACTTTATAATAGAGAAAGTAACTCCAACAATGTGGAGAAAATATCAATATTAAGTTGGCTTGATGGTCAACCGAAATCCTCGGTCGTGTTCCTTTGTTTTGGCAGCTTGGGAACCTTCGATGAGGAACAAGTGAGGGAAATAGCTAACGGTCTAGAAAAATCGGGCTTTCGATTTTTGTGGACCCTACGAAAACCGCCATCGGTGGGAGAGCTTCAAGCCCCCGGAACTGACGAGGCATACCTAGAGGCCCTTCCTGAAGGGTTCGTAGATCGCACGACCAATATAGGGAAAATTATCGGGTGGGCACCACAAGTTGATGTGTTGGCCCACCCTGCTATAGGCGGGTTTGTGTCGCACTGTGGATGGAACTCTGTGTTAGAGAGTATGAGGTTTGGGGTGCCTATTGGCGCATGGCCAATGTACGCCGAGCAAAATTTGAACGCGTTTGAGTTGGTGGAGGAATTAAAATTAGCAGTCGAGATACGCCTGGATTATGTGATGAATTGGAGTAGTGGAAAGGGTAATTTTATTGTAAGCGCTACCGACATTGAAGAAGGTTTGAAGAAATTGATGAGTATGGATGAAAACATGAAGAAAAATGTGAAAGACATGGGTGACAAAGGTAGGAAAGCTTTAGAAGATGGAGGATCATCTTCTCATTGTTTGGACCGTTTCATATATGATGTAACGAGCACATGAAGGTCATTTCCGGTTAACTCGAGGTCTAGTACTTCAAAGTTTCTTGTAATTTTATAAAGTTTTCTAAAATTCATTGTATTTCAAGCTTAGTTTGATAAGACGTAAGGCGTAACGAGGCGATAAAGCGCAAGGCAAAGACACTCACCTTTTAGACGCGAGGTGACTATTTAATTAGTAAAATGTTTAGGCAAAAATACATTTTTTATGAGTTCTCAATCTAACAAACATGTAGAAGAATAAAAATTGAGAATAATGGGAAAAAGGAACCACAATAAGTAATTACGAAGTATCTATTTGAAAACGATACATTATGTACGTCTAGTGTGTCAGTTAAGTGACCCTTGTCAAAAGACGCACCTAAAAGACACCGAGGCGTTTTGGCTAGTGCCTCATCCAAGGTGTCCGTTAGACGCACTTGAGGTGCGCCTTTTTAAACAAAGATTTCAAGTTATAAAACTCTTGGAATTTTCTTGAATTTGTCCGAAATCTTCTAATATGGAAAACAAGCCTTGGTGGTAAAGCTGTCAAAATCTGTCCCGACCCAATAAATTGCCCAAGACCAACCTGTAAATGACCCGAAGTTAACCTGCCTTTCTCGACTCGAACCAAAATTTTACCCAAAAATAAAAGGTCAAAACCAGACCCGTAGCGGGTTAACCTGTTGGGTTAAAAAACTTAATTTCCTAGATATAAAATGCAATTGCCAATTTTAATTTACATGAAAAATTACTACTTCAAATCAATTTTAAACATTTTACACCTAATAAATTCTTCATAATTGAAAATTTTACTTAAAATATACTTTGTAATATTTTTGTTTAATAATTGTATAATCAGTCATTTTAATATAGCGTTCGTTAGTTACATTGGACGTTATAATTATGAGACATCTTAAATCACTCTTTATGAAAATTTTAAACTAAATACACGTGGAAAATAATTGAGAAAAATGTGAAAAAGAAAATGATATATCTAAGTCCATAATTCGAGTTAACATTTTAGAATTTGAAAGTACTTGGACACTACAAGTACGAGTCTAATATAATAAATAATACGGAGTACACATTTATAAATTTATTTTGAAATTATCAATTTTCAAACTTGTAATTAAAAATGTTTAATGTTTCGATATTGCATTACAATTAGAGTACTCCATATTTTTAGTGAAAATAAAATGTTAATACCCAAAAAAAAAAAAAAAAAAAAAAAAAAAAAAAAAAAAAAACGGGTGTTGTTCAACTGTACCCAACTTTTACAATTTTGCCCTTGTCATTTCCCCACTTTTTTCCCTCTCTTCTAATTTTCTCTCTAATTAGTAACTCAAACCCTAATACCTACCGCCGCCATCAACCACCGTGAAACACCACCTGCAGGCCCTCCCTGCCTATCCTCACCGACGGAGTCCCTGAACAGGCCAATCTCCACCTCCTTGCGACCCATGACTACAACCATGGCAATGGCTGGCCCCACCACCGCAGCCTTGCCCCCGCCCCTCGCCGGCACCACTGCCCGCCGTTCGCCTTCGTGCCAGCCTGAGCCATACCTCGGCCATCAAGTCACCACCGTGACCCATCCTTAACCACCAAAATAATAAGAAGAATAACTTTTTTAATAATAATAAAAAAAAACAGAAAAATAAAAATAAAAATCAACCACCAGTCCACCACCACCCTCCGACCGTCCATTGTCGCGCCGTCGGCATTAGTCACTGACCGCCGACCGTCTCGCCGCCTATTTATCCCGGCCAACTTACTCCCACCCCTTCTCCGGTTGTTAACCCTAAACCACCAAACACCTTCAAACCCTAATTATTTCGTTAGTTTTTAAAACTATATCAATTATAAATTAAAAGTATTAAATAATTACTTGATAAATTGTGATAGTATGATCCATAATTAATAATTCAAAGAATTGAAGAAGAAATTGATCAATTTTTTGATTGAATTCTTCATAAAGTTTAATCTCTTTAGAAAGAGAGAAAAATTGGTTATGAAGGGTAATGAGAGGGAAAATTTATGGTAAAAAAGGGTACAACTGAGTAAAGTTCGGGTACAATTGATCAATTACGAAAAAAAATTATCGGTAAAGATGCGTTAATTAACCCGTATTTTGACCATGACTCGACCTTGAACTCGTAAACACCCGACTGTGAGATTGTGGAGGTTTTACTTTGTTGTTTTTACTCGAGTGTTTGTGTAATGTTAAACGGGAGGGAAATACGGTAGCGCATACGATGTCGAGATTTTACTCTTTCGAAGGGAGAAACTAGAAAGTGTATTCGACTCTTGTTTTCCGCAAGCCATTACCAACTTGGTGGAATTTGATCTAATATAAGTCACCCCATGTTTTGTTAAAAAAAAAAAATATATATCACATCAACACTGAATATAATGTTCCATTTTTATATTTCATCTTGTGTCGCACTATTCTCTTAAAAGAACAATATGTATACAAAACTGATATGTTGAAAATAATATTCCAAAATATTATGTGATGATATAAATATATATATTTAAGTCCATAACAAATATTTAAGTCCTACGTCCTGCCAAAAAATATCACTTACTATAACTTAAATATCACCGAGTAGAGCTAAAAAAATCATAGTAATCGTATAATTATAAAGTATCACTGAATATAAATAAAAATATCACATAAAGGATCTTACTCCGTTGTAAATGAA
Organism: Dianthus caryophyllus; assembly: GCA_023091065.1. Taxonomy (NCBI): domain Eukaryota; kingdom Viridiplantae; phylum Streptophyta; class Magnoliopsida; order Caryophyllales; family Caryophyllaceae; genus Dianthus; species Dianthus caryophyllus. The sequence goes on along the minus strand of CM041518.1, from coordinate 36,070,185 downwards.
GGATCCTTTTCTAGCAATCTAAAATTGATAGTGTATCACATAATCAAACCGGATAACATAAATCCAATCACAAAAATAGTTACCTATCTTCTAATTTATTTCCAAAAATCGACAATAAAAATTACTTAATTACATAAATAGTAGCCCAAATCCTCTTTTATATCATACTCCGTACTGATTTTTTTTTTTCTTTTAATTTCGGAGAAATTACTGTATAATACTTTGTTCAGTCTTCACTATTTATTTAAAAAAAATAACAAACAAAAATTGCCAAAAAAAAATGAGTAATTCTTCATCGGAATTAGTGTTTATTCCAGCACCAGGTATGGGCCATTTACAACCTATATTACAATTAGCCAAACTTATCATACAAAAAAATGAACGTATTTCAATTTCATTTTACATTATCAACCTCCCAATTAATTCAACCAAATTAAATACTTTTATAGACTCAGAGTCACGTGACAATCCGGACCCGACCCGTTTACAATTCTTCACCCTTCAAAAGCCACACAACCCGCCCAATCCGTCATCATCCGACTTCTTTTCGACTATATTCGAGTCTTACAAACCGATTGTTAAGCAGGTTGTCGTGGAACGGACCCGACTTGGTTTTTGTAAGCCAGTTGGGTTTGTACTCGACATGTTTTGTTCAACAATGATAGACGTCGCCGAGGAGTTAAATGTTCCTAGCTATATTTTCTTCACTTCCGGGTGTAATATGTTAAATCTAATGTTTTTCGCTCAATCGTTGGCTGATGACCTTCGTATTGATGTCCCGACAATGTTTAGCGACACGAAATTAAAATTGAATGTGCCCGGTTTTAATAATTATATCACTAGTAATGTAATTCCTTCAGTTTTCCAAGATAATGAGGGCGGATCTAATATGGCTCTTAATTTTGCCCGGCGATTTAAAATGACAAAAGGTGTATTGGTAAATTCGTATGTCGAGTTAGAGATATTTGCTACTCAAGCCTTGTTGGAGAGTAGTGACAAACAAATTCCGCCTATTTACCCGGTGGGTCCCATTTTGATGCTCGACGATGAGAATCGAGCACGTGGGACCCACAACGATGAGAATAGGTCAATTGTTGAGTGGCTTGATGGTCAACCAAATTGTTCCGTTGTATTTGTTTGTTTTGGGAGCATGGGATATTTCGATGAGGAACAGGTTAAGGAAATAGCCGACGGTTTAGAACGGTCCGGTTATCGATTTTTATGGTGTTTGCGGAAGCCGCCACGCTATCGACAATTAAGTGACAATGAGATATTTGTGGAAGCGCTTCCGAATGGTTTTTTGGATAGGGTGACGAATAAAGGTAAAATTATCGGGTGGGCCCCACAGACTACAATTTTAGCCCACCCAGCAATAGGTGGGTTTGTGTCTCATTGTGGCTGGAACTCGATACTGGAGAGTTTATGGTTTGGGGTTCCAATTGCTGCATGGCCACTGCATTCAGAGCAACAATTGAACGCGTTTGAACTGGTTAAAGAGTTAAATTTGGCTATTGAAATTAGGATGGACTATAAAAAGGATTGGAAGAATAAGATTAAGGGGAACATTTTGGTGAAAGCGGAAGAAATAAAGAAAGCAATTAGCTATTTAATGAATTTCGATGAAAAGACGAGGGACAAAGTTAATACGATTAGCGAAAAAGGTAGGACAACCTTACAAGAGGAGGGATCATCCTACGTTTGGATAGATCAATTTATCGAGGATGTCTTCAAAAATGTTACTTGAAATAATTCATTTCTATTCATTTACTTTTAAATTTTCAGTTGAGAAAGTCTTAAAAAAATTGTACGAGTAATGAATTTGATGAATAAGATGAAATATTTATGAATATTATTACGAGTAGTAGAGGTTGTCCTGCTTTAATTGTTCCAATAATTGTACTCCGTAGCTTGTTGCTACAAATTGGAATTCAAATGATTGGGTCTTACGGAGTACAAATAAAGACTGACGATGGAAAGTTATCAATTGCAATTTGCAAGTTCGCAACATGTTGACGGCTATTTTTTTTTACTTTTGACCAAAACTTTTGTACCAAAACAACTCAAAGATAACTTTGATATTCCAGTGTATTCGTAAAGTCTACAATTTCAAAATAAAATTATTAGAATTCAAAGTTAATTGTTTATATCGATCGATATAAAAAATCGAGAATTGTAGAATTTTACGGAGATACAGGGTACAACTGTACAAGTATTTTCTTAATTCTTAAAAGATACTAAGATCATTTTTATGGTTGTATGAGATATTTTGATTTAAACAATATGTCATTGAACCAAATAGGACCATTTAATCTCCAAGGGACCAAGGCTAGCTCTAGCTCATTCACTAGCTTACACGCGTTTAACGATCAAGACAAGCTCCACAGGATTTAAGACATGTTTCTTATTCATAACTCCTATATCTATAACATATGTTTTAACTTTCAATTTTTGTAGTAACAATTTTTTTAACTCCCAGCAATTCCTTTCTCAGGTGAAGAACACGTTGAACTTTTTATAATATGGTATATTAATAATATATCACATTAATTACTTCTTGCCTAATAATTTTTTTTCATTTAATTATTTTGCATATCCATTCTTAATCTTTGCGTCATACTATAATATATTATCTTCATTGTTAAAGTATAAAATCGATCTTGAGTCTCTAATTGATAAGACGGAGTTAGTCGTAGTTTAGATGACGATTTTAGGTATAGTTGAGGCGCTTAGATTAGTGAATTAGGACCATTTTGACGTAGTTGGAGTTGTGATGATCGAATGGTTATATATGCTCTTTTGTATGCTTTGACAACGTTAGTGTGTTCTCGTTGATTTTGAAGTGTGTGCCAAGCTCGAGAATCGAAGAATGAGAAAGTGGGATGAAGAACAGATGAAGAAGGGAAGTATGAAGAGTTGAAGAAATGGTGCGCTACTAGCGCAGAAATGGCGCCACTGGCGCCCAAGAAGTCCATCCTGCTGCGTCGATGCGCTTACTAAGCGCAGATCTGCACGCCATCGGGCGCACTCTGCATTAAGTCTGCCGAGTTATTGCGCTACTAGCGCATACTCCTGCGCCACTGGCGCATGCTGATCCGGATTTTGGAAATTTACTTTGTTTTATTTTTAATTTTCTTTTTAGGAAATATTTTTTAGGAAACTCTTAGGGTTTTATTAGGAGGCTTTTACGTTATTTTCATTATTATTATCTCTCTCTTTAGTTTGACATTAGTTTCTTAAGTAGTTTTCTCTCAAAAACTTGGTGATCTCTCTCAATTATGTGTAACTAAACTTCAAATTCTTGATACGATCGATTGAAGCGTCGGTAATTAATCCGTGAGATTATCAATTTCTCTACTTTTCTTTGAGTATTATTTAATTCCTTGTTCTTATTATTATTGATTTTAATCTTGATTAGGGTGTACAACTAATTAGGGTTATTATTGATTAATTTGCTAGATTTGATTATTGGCTCAGTTTGCTTTATTAATCTTATCGTGGTAGCAATTGTGATTGATTTATTGTACTCTGTTTGTCGTGAATTAATCATAAAAGGAATTGAATTTGTGACTCGAGTATTAACAAATAAGTTGTTAGTATTAGTCATCTTTATTGATTCTCGTGCTAATTCTTCTATAGACTTGAACTTAATTCGCGTGATTTGGGTTAGTCTTAGAAAGGGTAATTTAGGGCATCCGATTTGACCTAATTACTGATTTAAGAGGGAATACGTAAGTTAATATTATTGAACGGTATTAGCTTTCACAATAAAGTACTCAAGTAAAGTGGTTTAATTATTTTCTATGATCGGTGATTTTATCGTCTGTGGATATCGTATCGTGTCAAGACCTTTCTCATATTTGATTCAAATTCTTAATTTATTATTGTCATTAGCTAGTTTTCTTAGTAGTATTTACTAAACCAAAACCCCCCCCAACCTGTTACTGTCATTTGATTATTTCGTATTATTGCATTCATTTACACTTTACTCTTTCTCAATTAGTCTTTTTCCCTGTGGATCGACCCTTACTTCCATTTTACTACTTGTTTAGTATTTAGGATTTAAGTGATTATAAATTGTAATTTGCGGCATACGACATTTAAGCCCGTCAAATTTTGGCGCCGTTGCCGGGGCATTAGGCGTTAATTGTGTTTGTAGTTTAGTGTATATAGTTCTTTATTTTATTTTTCTTTTAGTTTTTAGTTTTAGATTTGTGTTTGTTTTATTTTAGATTTGATGGCTTCAAAATATTTCCCCCAATATGAGCATGAATTGTTTTATAAATACTTTAATAGGCTCCATGAATATGTCATTCGTTGTCGCCATCCTTATCAAACTTGGGAGTTATGTCATGTAATTTATAACGGTTTGAATGAGGAAACTGCAGGTCATGTTTATACTATGACTGAAGGGAGATTCATGTATGAGATGAACTATGATGAGAAGTGGGACTTTTTCCTCTATTTGGCTCATGATACGGAACAATGGGAGTTGCATAATTCTTCTCTAAGAAGACCTCAACCAAGACCTAGTGAATCATTTATGTCCACGGAAGAAATGATTAGAGCTCTAGCTAGTACCCAAATGACATTTCAAACTAATGTGGCTCAAATCCAACTAGAAACTAAAGCTAGTATCGAGAACCTCGAGAGTCAGGCTGCACAATTAGGGGAAGTTATAGCTAGACTTGAGGCACGTGATAATCATGTTCTTAATTTTGATGAATCTGAAATTGAGTATGAGTTTGAGTTTGATACTCCCTCTCCCGTTGAACCTGAGGTTAGTGATTCCCATAAGACTTGTGATGTTGATAGTGATAATGGTTTTTGGGATGATGATGATGAGGAAGACTATGACCCTAACTTTTGTGTTCCCTCTCCCGATTTGAGTGATAATTTAATTGTACAGGACTCATCGAGTGTGATTTTAGAAGATGAGCGAGAGGGAGAAGAGTTTGAAGAGGGAAAGGAGTGGAAGGAAAACAAGGTAGGAATAACAACCAAAGAGAAAATTGCTGAATTCTCACCAATAGATATTCTACTCGATAGTCCATTAGGAGATTCATTCATTGAGTTAATACCTAAGATTCCCGATAACTCTTTGTTTTGTGACATAGACCCTACGTTTAAAAGTCCAGAGAAAGTCGAAACATGTACTTATAACTTGTTTGACCATGCATGTTTGAACTTAATTTCTATCAGTTATTATCAGTTTTACGGTGGATTTTCTAGCATGTTTGACAGGTTACTAAGAGCGTTGAGCTGTTCCGCTCTTGATTCAATACTTGCGTGAGAAGGTTTGAAAAAAGGCGTCGAGCGAACGACGTTAAACAACAGCGCTATCGGGGAGGCAACCCTTGATTTACGATCTTGAGTTTCATTTAAATTCGTTTTATTTTATTTTCTTAAATGGGTGCTCGTGACGGTTTGTTACATGTTTCAGGATAATTGAGCTAATAATGAAGACCCGAAGCCCTTATATTTGTGTGTGCTTTCAAAAAAAAAAAACCAAAAAAAAAAAAAGACAAAAAAAAGATCATCGGAACATCCTTGAGCTCCGGTTATGGAGTAGGCGTCATAAGTGGAGGAAATGGTGGTGAGATCGTTTTGTGATGTGGAGACCACCTTGTTCACGTGATCGACCTGCCTTGATTTGGAGTGGAGGAACTCACGTTACTACACATGAGCTAGGAGTTTGTATGGCTTTTGTCGACATTATATGTGTAGTGCTTTCATGATACTTTTATTGAAGCGTGGGGGAGGAGGTGAGGAGTGTGGTTGAAGTATGTCTACTATATCCTTGTATGCTTGATGGTTTGGGGGAGTCTTGTGACGCAATTTTTCTTGGTGAGGTATGTTCGTCCTCCCTCTTTTTCTAGTGTCCTTTGCAACATTGAGGACAATGTTTCATTCAAGCGTGGGGGAGGAGAATCGTTTCGATTGTTTTGCATTGTAAAGTGTGCTTTTGTTTATGTTCAAAAAAAAAAAAAAAATGAAAAAAGAAGAAAAAAGAAAAATACAAAAAGAAAGAGAATAAAGTGAATCCCGGCTAGGTGAAAACCCGAAAGGGCGCCTAGGCAAAATTGGGATATGTGGCCGAGGGCGGAGTGAAACCCACAAGGGTGGGCACTCCGAGTAAAATGAAGAAACGAGTTGCGTGCCACGAGAGTTAGAGTGAGGTGAATAAGCTAGAGTGAAACCCGCAAGGGCGGGCACTCTAGGCAAAATGAGAGATTTAGGAAAAAAAAATGTTTCACTACTTCCTGTTTTACCGGCGAGGCGACATAAGAAGGGTGACAAAGAAGGACGGAAGGGTAGGTTAGTGGCTATGGTGAGGAGAAATCGCGGTGCACGAAGTAGCAGACACCTCTCTTGCGATTGGGTTTGGATTTGTTGTACGGAGTAGAGGCGTATAGGAGCTCGCTTGTGTGGGTTGTATGTGTGTGTGACATTTGCTATTTGTCACGGGAGAACATTAGTAGCACAAATGAGCGGGCTAGGTTGGAGAGATAAGGGGCGTAGCTTGTTTTGTCATCGTGTTTACACGTTTTGTCGTTGAGTCGATGGGTATATATTTCCTAAATTTCGAGAGCTGTTGTGATATTGGGATGTGAGTTGAGTGTGGGTGGCTATCGCTAAGCCACTAGAGGGAGTTAGGAGAATTTTGCGAGGTTTGTTTAGTTTGATCCATCATACTTTTGAACTAGTGTTGTTTCGATTCGTAAAGTGTCCTTTGAGTTTACTCGAGGACGAGTAAAGGTTCAAGTGTGGGGGAATTTGATAAGACGGAGTTAGTCGTAGTTTAGATGACGATTTTAGGTATAGTTGAGGCGCTTAGATTAGTGAATTAGGACCATTTTGACGTAGTTGGAGTTGTGATGATCGAATGGTTATATATGCTCTTTTGTATGCTTTGACAACGTTAGTGTGTTCTCGTTGATTTTGAAGTGTGTGCCAAGCTCGAGAATCGAAGAATGAGAAAGTGGGATGAAGAACAGATGAAGAAGGGAAGTATGAAGAGTTGAAGAAATGGTGCGCTACTAGCGCAGAAATGGCGCCACTGGCGCCCAAGAAGTCCATCTGTAGTCGATGCGCTACTAAGCCTTAGCGCAGATCTTCTTGGCGCGCACTCTGTTACTTAAGTTCTGCCGAAAGTTATTCGCTACTAGCGCATACTCCTCTTGTCGCGCATCTTTGATCCGGATTTTGGAAATTTACTTTGTTTTATTTTTAATTTTCTTTTTAGGAAATATTTTTTAGGAAACTCTTAGGGTTTTATTAGGAGGCTTTTACGTTATTTTCATTATTATTATCTCTCTCTTTAGTTTGACATTAGTTTCTTAAGTAGTTTTCTCTCAAAAACTTGGTGATCTCTCTCAATTATGTGTAACTAAACTTCAAATTCTTGATACGATCGATTGAAGCGTCGGTAATTAATCCGTGAGATTATCAATTTCTCTACTTTTCTTTGAGTATTATTTAATTCCTTGTTCTTATTATTATTGATTTTAATCTTGATTAGGGTGTACAACTAATTAGGGTTATTATTGATTAATTTGCTAGATTTGATTATTGGCTCAGTTTGCTTTATTAATCTTATCGTGGTAGCAATTGTGATTGATTTATTGTACTCTGTTTGTCGTGAATTAATCATAAAAGGAATTGAATTTGTGACTCGAGTATTAACAAATATTGTTAGTATTACTTATCTTTATTGCTTCTCATGCATATTCTTCTATTGACTTGAACTTGAATTACGTAATTTGAGTTAGTCTTAGAAATGGGTAATTTAGGGCATCTGATTTGACTTTATTTCTGACTTTAGAGAGAAGGCGTAAGTTAATGTTATTGAACGGTATTAGCTTTCACAATAAAGTACTCAAGTAAAGTGGTTTAATTATTTTCTATGATCGGTGATTTTATCGTCTGTGGATATCGTATCGTGTCAAGACCTTTCTCATATTTGATTCAAATTCTTAATTTATTATTGTCATTAGCTAGTTTTCTTAGTAGTATTTACTAAACCAAACCCCCCCCCCCCCAACCTGTTACTGTCATTTGATTATTTCGTATTATTGCATTCATTTACACTTTACTCTTTCTCAATTAGTCTTTTTCCCTGTGGATCGACCCTTACTTCCATTTTACTACTTGTTTAGTATTTAGGATTTAAGTGATTATAAATTGTAATTTGCGGCATACGACTTTTAGCCCGTCACTAATCAACAGCTTAAACTTTTGTTTGAGTTGGTTCCTGACATGGTATCAGAGACGGGCCTATAATTGCGTCCACACTTCAAGCCCAAAGGGCATTCACGTGAGGGGGCGTGTTTAGACCTGGCAAATGGGTCATTCGATTCGGTTTTGGATCGGGTTCAATCGATTCGATGTCATTTGGGTTAGCCTTATTATCGGTTTCGATTCGATTCAATTCAGGTTCATTTCGATTACCAATTTCATTTGGTTCTTGCTACTTCGGATTCGATGCAGGTTCGATACAGGTCAATATCTGGTCGGGTGGAATTCGAGTCGGGTCTTTATCGGTTCGGATTCGTGGCGATCGGGTTACTTTATTGATATCGGTTATTTCGATTTCGGTTTTGTATCGGATTTGAAATTAATTTTGTGCCAAAAAAATGAAAAAAACGCTTATTATATATTTCAAAGAGGTTTGTATCAGTCATCTACGTAACATATTAAGAAAAAGTCATAAAATAGTATTTAGTTTCTTTATAATGTATAATTGACCGATACTTTTAAATTATATATCTAAAGCTATAGATACTAAAACATAATGTCTAGATACTTTGACCATCAAGAATCAAAATCATTTGTTTAATCTATTATTTCTTGGGTGTCTGTCCTGTCTGATACTCTTATTCATTTGTCTATCTTTCTATATATACCGAGAATTTATTTCCAGTTATAATTATCAATTAGATTAGACTTGACAAAATCTTAAAACTCTATCGCATCAACTTTTCACTAACTTCTACTACTATTTTATTATTCATACTTTTTTGATTTCTTCTAACCCACCTCAAACTTTATACATTATCTGCCAGACTCAGTAATCTACCCTGGACGTTAATTTGATCATCTATATAACAAATTCTCCGTTCGACACTCATTATTTGTAAATAAACAATACCCATAGATGACCACCTCACATCTCTTTCGTCATTGTGCCCTATACAAAGGTAAACAAATGAATGAAACCGAAAAATAGGTTATGAATAAAATAAAAAGTTAAAGTGGTGTGTTATTTAGTTAAAAAAAAAAAAAGATTAAATTTACAAATAATTATGTAAGATGATTTCAGGTGATCTGATATAACATTATAACACGATCAATTCATATACGATTAAGTTGTTCTTTTCGACTTAAATCTAACTTTTATAAGTTCAGTTCATCTTTAAGTTCAATTTAGTTCATATATAAGTTCAGCTCATATAAGTTTATATTCAATAAGCTGAAAAGAATAGAACCTTAATTTTTTAATAATTATCAAATGTGATCATCAAAAATTTGTCCATCTATTTTTAACATTTATTTAATTTAATGGTCCAAGTTTATACACCTTAACCTTGTATTAGTTAGCTCATTAGTGACTAGTGAGACTATATGAATGAGTGAGTGAGTGACAAATCTTATTAATTAGTGCTTAGTGACATCATGTCTTCGAATTTCTAAAATGTTGTCCTGTTCATCTATCTTCTTCCCTTCATCACCGACAAATCAAAAAAATAATAATATCATCAAATACATATTAACATGCAATCAACCATCACAAATCGGTATATCTTGATCATGATCAATGGAAGGTGGCGTTTCACCTTAGATTAAAGCCAATATGACAGGTAATTGTTTTTTTTATTTGGATAAGATAAGATTTTGTTTAATAAGATTTTTTTTTTTATTTCAATAATTTTTTTAGTTATTAATTTTACTATAAGTCTATAATTTCCAAATTTAATTTAATTTTATGATATATTAATTTTATCCCAAAAATATTCCAAAAATAAGGGGATTTTCAAATTACTGAGAATTAGAATTTAGGAAAGGATTGGCTGCTAAAAATTCATTATTGACTTTTGAAATTTTAGGACTCTTTGATAGGGATTTTTTCGCTCAATTTTTCATCAATCAATTACCCGCCAAATGTTTTGTAGCAATATTGACAATTTCCCTCCAAAATTCTTTGTCAATATTGATGAAACCCTAAAACGTAGTATAAATACAGTATAAAGTTAATTCAATCAACTCACTCAAATACCAAATCCTCTAAATTTCTAGTTTTCTATTTTTGTGCAACCTAATAAGGTTTGAATTACTTTTAATCTGTTATTGCATTTGATTTTATAAAGTGAATTTTGGTTTTCATTTGATAGTATAGTGGCTAATTAAGTAATTATTTATTGTTTTTGATGGTCTATTGTGAAGTTTTCTGTGGGATTTGTTAATGTATGAAGGTGTTTGATTTTAAAATTGGTTTTTGCTTTTCAATTATAGTTTGAATCCTCAATTATATTTGACAATGTTTGTCTGTGTTAGATATTCAATTGTGTTTGCATACTGGTAAAACGAGAAAAAAACAATTACATATAAGGTCATTTACTTAGTGTAGATTTTACAGTTATTAATTATAGTCATTTTGTTTTGATTCAGGAAGCAATGGTACTGATAGGCGCTAATGATGGAATTCAAGTTGGAATCGAAACTAATCCATTCGACAAAAGGAGAAGCGCGGTCTGGCGAGAGTATATTCCAATCTTACCTGCACAAAGTTCTGATGGAAAATTGAGAGCAAACTGTAAGCACTGTAAGGACACAAAGCTGATAGCTGAGTCTAGATATGGTACTACAAATGTTAAGAACCATCTTGAGAAATGCAAGGCATATCAGCGTACTTTGTCACCCAAAGGTAAATCCGTCTTTGATCAGAACACATATAGAGAATTGGTTGCAAAAGCAATTATTAAACACGGATATCCCTTCTCTTGGGTAGAACATGACGGAAATAGAGATATTCATGAATACCGCGGCGACGATGTCAAAACTATTTGTCGAATACTGCCAAAGCAGATTGTATCAAATTGTATCTTTCTTTGAAAGATCAATTAAAAGACAATCTCTGTAATCTTCCAGGCCGTATATGTTTGACATCTGACATGTGGACTTCATGTCAAACTGAGGGATATTTGTGTTTAACTGCACACTTTGTGGATGCGAATTGGAAATTGACTAGCTTGGTTTTGAACTTTTGTCATATGGAACAACATAGTGGGAAAGAGATTTATCTTCTTTTATTGAAGTTAATCAGAGAATGGGGGATTGAGAATAAAATATTTTCATTAACTTTAGACAATGCGTCGAGTAATGACAAGGCACAAGATTATTTGAGAGCAACACTTAATGGGTGGGGCTGTTTATTATACGAGGGGAAGTTTTTTCATGTTAGATGTGCTGCGCATGTATTAAACCTTGTTGTTAAAGATGGACTTAAGGTGATTAATCATGCTGTTGTTAAGATCAGAGAAAGTGTAAAGCACGTTAAAGCATCAGAGGGGAAAAAAATTCACTTTCGAAGTGCTGTAGAGCAGGCTGGTTTAAAAGAGACTAAGGGCTTATGGTTAGATGTGCCTACTAGGTGGAACTCCACATATTTGATGCTAGATAGAGCTCTTATATATCGTGATGCTTTTAATAAATTAAATCTTGTTGATAAAGCATACATACACTGCCCAGATTATTTTGAATGGGAAATGATTGAAAAAATCAGGGATGTATTGGCACCATTTAATGATATTACAGAGTTATTTTCTGTAGTGATTATCCGACTGCCAATCTATATTTTGAGAATGTGTGGAGGATTGCTATGCTTTTGAAAGAGTTAGTTCAAGTTCAAAGTGATGATGAGGTTTTACGAAAAATGGCCATGGAAATGCAAACAAAATTTGATAAGTATTGGGCTGATTCTGATGAAGAAAACTATGGTACGTTGTTTAGTTTTGCTATGGTTCTTGATCCCCGTTGTAAGCTTCACTTTCTCAAATATTGCTATAAAAAATTATTTGACGATGAAATCAAAGCACGAGCAAAGGTGCATGATATACAATATAAGATGGAGAATCTCCTTAGAGAGTATAAAAGCTACAGCACCTCCAACTCTTCAAGTCCTTCATTACATGTTGAAGCCAATGTTGAAAACTGTGCTAGTTCTCATACACGAAAACGCAAGTTCAGTTTTTGTGACGTAAGTAATATTTTTTTTGTCATCAGTTTATTAGAATTTTTATTTTTTCATACCATTGTCTATACATATAGCTACTGTTATTTCTAACAAGGATCATATTTTTCTAGGATTATGATCGTAATGAAGTGGATACCTCTTCTGAAAAGTCAAAATTATCGATTTATTTAGAGGATGACAGAATTGATCGAAGAACTAATGTCGACATTTTAGAGTACTGGAAACAAAATGAAGGTCGTTATGGAGAACTAGCTCATCTAGCTAGGGATATCCTAAGTGTACCCCTTACTACGGTTGCATCAGAGTCGACATTTAGTATTGGAGGCAGACTTTTGAGTAAATGGAGAGCCTCTTACATTCCAGAAAATGTGGAGGCCTTGATTACTACACGTAGTTGGTTGTATGGTTATCGACGTAAGTTCACCATTTTAATGAATTTTAGTTTCTCATATCTGCTCTTGAGAATTCTAATGTTGTCGTTTTGTACACGTTATACAGCCACAGAAGAGGATGATTTTTTTGGTACTCAAGTGGAATGGACTGCAACCCAAGAAGCAAGTGTATGATAGTCAGCCATAGAACTTCAACAAGTTTAGCTAGAACTAGAAGTATTAGTAGTCTACATTATTTTAGATATATTCTATGATTTTTGTAATAAAATAGTACTTTACTACTTTCATTGGTAATGAACAATGTAGTCAGCACACAACGTCCTTTATGGTTGACTTATAATCAATCCCACTAGTCCATCAATTTTTGTTTAAGTAATGTTTTTTTCTAGTATCAAATGGCATTCTTTGACTATAATTTACAAATTATAATTCTAAAATTGTTATAATTACGCCTTTGAATTCACTATCAAAAGAGTTTTTCAATGAGATTACATACATTTTATAATATTTTTCTCATATTTAAAGAAATCGTGTAGAGAGGAGAATTTTATTGAAAACTGAGAAAGACGGAACAAATGCACATATTACTTCGCATTTTAATTTATTCTATTTTTTTAGTTAAAATAAATGGAAATCGGGTTGAAATCGGGTGATTCGGGTCTGTTTCGATCAATGATTTTCGGGTCTATTTCAGTTCAGGGCTATTTCAGTTCGGGTCAAATCAGTTCGGGTTGAATCAGTTCAAGTGCTATCGGTTATGGTTTTTTTTCAGTCATGCCAATTATCAATTCGGTTTCAGTTCAATTCAGGCTGAATCGGTTATCGATATAATTCAGATTAGCTATTTTTGATCAACAGTCGATTTTCAGTTCAGTTATATTCGATCGATTTTTCGGGTTCGGTTCTATTTTGCCAGGTCTAGGCGTGTTAGAGTATAAAATCGATATTGGCCCTCCAACCATGAGGTTGAGTTGGGAATATCACTAATTTTGAAATATCAAGTGTCATTACAATAACTCGTAAATAGATGAATATTAATTATCAAGTAGTGCGAAATAACCAATTACATATATCGAATAACAGTAAAACTTGTTTTGATGGTCAATTGTTATCTTGTTACCACTCTGTTTTAATAATATTAAATCCAAATATGGTCAATAATGTTTGCCTCTTCTCCAAGGTGTCGTTCTTCACCACGCAAGCCATGACATCAACAAGCCGCCACTCATCAAACCTATATATATACACTCCACACTAACTACGTACAACGTACCTTCATCATCTCCCACCATCTAAGTTTTACCTCGAAATTCGATCTCGAAAAACCCTTCTCAAAAATGACTAAAATCGAGTTAGTAATCGTCCCGACACCAGGGATGGGTCACTTACTCTCGATGGTCGAATTCGCAAAACACATAACTCAAACTAACCCCAACATTTCTATATTAGTCGTTATTTACCACATGTCGCTTTTCGAACCCACCAAAATTAATTCCTACATTGACAGTCAGTCGACTCTACTTGACCCGACTCGAATTAGTTTCCTGTCCTTACCGCCCCTATCCAACCCGCCCGACCCATCTGACCCCAACTTTTTTGGGACCACTGTTAGTCTCCAGAGCCCGCTCCTTAAGCAGGCGGTCCAGGACCGAAATCCTAAACCCGCCGCGTTTGTTTTGGACCTTATCAACGTCTCCATGGTTGATGTCGCAAACGAGTTAAACGTTCCGTCGTATATTTATTTCACCGCTGGGGTTAACTTTCTGTGCACCATGTTTGACTTCCAGGCTCTGGCAGACGAGCACGGGGTCGAGGATGTTACCGGGTTGGTGGGTGACCCGAATAACGAGCTGGATTTTCCCGGGTTTCGAAACCGGGTTCCTGTTAATGTCATCCCTTGGATGTTCCTTGATAAGGATAGTGCTTGGCCAAAGTATTGTATCGACCTTGCTAGAAGGTTTAGAGAAGTCAAGGGTATTTTAGTCAATTCATTTGTCGACCTGGAGTCGTCCACAATTAAAGCTTTAAATGAGATGGATAATATCCCGACGATATATCCTGTGGGGCCCGTGTTATCGTTAAATAACCGTGGCGATTCTAAATCGTCTAATAATAGCAATAATAATGTGACAGATGATGAGGAGTCTATTATTAGTTGGTTAGACGGTCAACCTGAATCGTCCGTAGTGTTCCTATGTTTTGGAAGTATGGGATGTTTTGATGCCGACCAAGTTAAAGAGATAGCAAACGGTCTAGAGCGGTCTGGTCATCGGTTCTTATGGTCACTTCGAAAACCGGTCCAGGTTGAATTGTCTGGTGCTAAGGCCAAACCGAGTGAGAACGAGATATTTGAGGAGGCCTTACCCGAAGGCTTTATCGAGCGTACGGTCCATAAAGGTAAAATAATACCATGGGCCCCACAAGTCACGGTATTGGCACACAAGGCAGTAGGGGCGTTTGTGTCACACTGTGGGTGGAACTCGATACTGGAGAGCCTGTGGTACGGTGTACCAATTGCAACGTGGCCGATGTACTCTGAGCAGCAATTAAACGCGTTTACGCTAGTGAAAGAACTAGAGTTGGCAGTCGAGATTAAATTGGATTATCGATGGGATTTTAAGAAGGCGAATTATTTGGTGACGGCCGAGGAGGTTGAGAAAAGTGTAAGAAAAGTGATGAATTTGGATGATGAAATGAGGAGGAAAGTACATGAGATGAGGGAAAATTGTAGGAAAGTTAAGGAAGTTGATGGTGGATCTTCTTACGAATCTTTGACCCGTTTTATTAAGGAAGTCACTCATGGTCACAATGTTATCTTGAATTGAGTCGCATGTTGATGTAGTTAGTATTTTCCTCTATTAAATGCATAATGCATAATCTTGTCCATTTAATTATTGGTGTGTGTAATTTTGTATGGGTGGTTCTTAAAAACTGTTCTTCCTACACTTTATGTTACTCCCTCCTATCCATCCATTTGTTTGCACTTTCCTTTTTCGGAATGTTCATTCATTTGTTTGCATTTCTTTTTATGGAAAATATTTTCTCTTTCAAAACCTACTTTATCTTCACTTTTTACTCACTTTACACTCTTATATGTATGTTTCTTAAAAACCGTGCAAAAAGTGATGCAAAGAAATGGAGGGATAGGAGGGAGTATTATTTACATTTATTTTTAGATCGAATTGTTTAAATTTGAGTGGAGTATTATATTGGTGTTACAATTACTCAAATACTCACTATAATTTGTCTAACTCTTATCATTTGATCAGAGTTCTCTTAGATCAATTGTAGCTAAAGAGACCTCATTTTTTTTTAGGGTTTTTCCCAACAGTACCCCTATATTATTGAGTTTTTCCAACTGTACCCTTGTGTGTATCGTATTCCCAATTATACCCTTGAGTTTGTTTAATTACTCCCAACCGTAACTAAGTAAGACATACCAAGAACAATGCTCTAAAATATTTTTTCAGACTTTATGCTCTAAAATATTGGGGATTGTTCTTGGTATGTCTTTTTCCCCTATTTTTAACCCCAATATTTTAGAGCATTGTTCTTGGTATGTCTTCCTCATCTTCCACATGCAAAAGACATCTCAAATAACGACACTTTCAATATACCCAAAATTTATAAATACCATTATGTATTCACTACACCAAATTTAGGATTTTTGTTAGGGTTTGTTGCTGAAATCATACGTGAAAGTAGAGGGGAAATAGTTAAGTGTTGCAAGGATGAAGATGGACTGCAAAGGTTCAATAGCAAAAACGAAGCAAAGGAAGGAGATGAAGATGAACAAAGGAAGGAGGGTGAAGGGTTTTCAAGAGGATTTTAAAAAAAAAAATGAATCAAACAAAGAAATAACGGTTGATAAATGACTCAACTTCTAATTTACACCTCAACCTTCCAAGCTGGCAAATTAGGCGCTCCACGTAGGCAAATTAGGCGTCCCAACTCCCAAGTGGCACTTAACGGTGATAATTGACGGCTTAAGCATAATTAGTTACGGTTGGGAGTAATTAAACAAACTTAGGGGTATAATTGAGAATACGATATACACATGTGTACAGTTGGGAAAACCCAATAGTACAGGATACAGCTGGGAAAAAACCCTTTTTTTTATTTAAGATCGGAACTCAAGTAAGGTATAAATGATTTTTGTACTCTAACGTTTACCCAAACAAAGACATAAACAAATAGAATAATTATGTAAATCATCTAACTACGGAGGGTACTTCATATCTAATATATATATATATATATATATAAAGCAGAAACCATGGTCTCTATGGTCGACATTTGTCACAATATAATTGGTCTAAAATATTAATATTAGTATTATTTATAATTCTACTATTGCTAGGATTTTAGATGAAAAAATATTAACATATGTAACTTAAAATATAAAACTAAATCTACAATTGAAATCTTTACTATATTAGAACTTTCCAAAAAAAATTAATTGAAGATGTTTTTAATTGAGAAGAAAAATAATAATTTCAAAATAAACAATTATATGACACATAATTACCTTATTTAATTTTTAGGTAAGTCCTCATCCCTTTTTGTATATATACATCAAAAACTTTAGCTAGATCTTTTTAGGTACATACTATGTTAAATAGTTTTACTTTATTATGTTTTAATTATGATTACAATTTGTGTTAAATTTATTTTTACTATTGTATTTGATAAGAGTGTTTAAAATTTGAATATTTTTATTTCTTAATTACTATGTTTGATACTTAAACATAGCTTGATTAAATTATCACGATTTTTTTCTTTGTATGTTGTAGATTTATATTTTACGTTCAAGATTTGAAGTTTTTTATTGAACAAACTTGATTATAACCCAATAGAAAAACTAATGAATATGTAACATGAAAGGTAAGAATATGTAACATGAAAGGTAAAAGTGATGTACAATATCTATCGATTATCTTATTTTTAAATCAAGTTATTAGATATGGTTGTATAATAATATTTGTAATGCTTAATGCGTAATCTTTTAGTTAGGTTAATAGTATTAAGTTTTGATTTGATTGTTAATCTCAATTTTGTATAAGAACATCTGCTAATTAAGAAAAAAAAAAACATGTTTAGTATAGTGATAGGATAAAGTTTGATTTAATGACAAAATTCCAATTTCTTTATTACCCCATTTTAACGTAACAAAAAGAGAATATATATAATTAACAAAAAAAATGGAAAAAAAAAAAAAAAAAAAAAAAAAAAAAAGAAAAAAGAAGAAGATGGTGTAGTATAATTAACATGTGTACTCTAAAATATAATACTAAATCTACAATTGGAATCCTTAAAATTGTAGGATAGCAAAATTGAAGAATACATATTTTGCCTTAAATATATTGGATTAAATATTCAAGTTAAGGTAAAAAAATATAAGTAAGTTATATTTTAAAATATTAAAAATAAAAATAAAAATGAAAGAGCAAAAGAAATATGGTAATTCATAGAATTTTAAAAAGTCAAATAATATTTGATTTAATAAAGAAGTTAAAGGAAAAAAATAGTATTAGGTAAGTATTATAAAATATAATTAGCAAATAAACGAAAAACAATTATGATAAATCATAGATTTTAGAAATTTATCATATTAAATACGATAAAAGACGAAAAGAACATGGCCTTAGTATTTATATTATAGAAGTTTTGTCATATTAAATATCATAGAAAATTATATCATTATTGGTAAATATATAAACTAGAAAAAATATATAAAAATTACATTTTATACTTATTTTTAAATCTTAATCTTCTCTACAATGCAATCACCACAAGGACACATGTCACATTGTGGTGATACATTGACTTTCAAAATGGGACCCCCCACTAACTCCTTATAATTAATTTCTCATAATTCACAAATTATGAGTAGTTATAAATTTTAGGATTAATTATCAATTACAGCCTGAAAAAAACTCAAATTTGCAAATTACAGCCACATTAAAACTTTTTAATATTTTACAGCCACAAACGGAGCTCCGTTTAGAATTTACAGCCAAAACGGAGCTTCGACACACTTAAATGAATTAAAAACTCAGAAATTCAATTTTGAAGCCTAAATTTCATGTGGCTGGACGAAAATGCCCCTCCCTCTATTATTACATCAAAACCAGTTGCCCCTCCCTCTATATGCTCATAAAAAAAATTTCAATCTCAAATTAAAAATTAGGGTTCCTCTCTCTCCTAAAATTTTCAATTTGTCGTGAAATTGTAGCCACCATGTCAGACATTAGTTGTGAGTATGCTTACGAAGAGGTAAAGAAATGCTACATTATACCAGCTTCTTCAGCTCTTCTAGAATCTAAATCAAGACCTCTAGCGGGACGATTTCCATGTTGATTAAGAACATCTTCAACCATTGAAACTACATTAAACGACATCGTTTAACTCGACGCCATAATTTCTCACCAAACCAACAATAAATCCAATTAAAAAAGAAAGACCCAAAATTTATAAAAAACCCCCAAATCTTTTCAAAAACCCAGAAATCTAGAAATTCCACTAAAGTGGGAATGTTAAGAAACAATCAAAAATCACACCCAAATCAGTAAATAAACCCAAAATTCTTGTGTTTGCTTCTAAAAATGAGAACAAAACATGAAAATTAATAAAGTAAAAAAAAAAAAAAAAAAATTGTGGGTGTCAAAATCTTATGTAGTTAGATGATGGTGAAATTGTACAAATATATATGATATGTAAAAACTAAAGCTTGCATGAGAATACTTGTATGAAATGTAAAAGTGGGTTTGATCATCTGTTGAATGATAAGGGGAAGAGAAGGACGAAGAAATGAAAGAGACAGGAGAGGAAAAAAGAGTTGGAAACAATAAAAAAAAAATTAGAGAGAAGTCAATGAACAAATTAAAGAGAGAAGTCAATAAGTAAATACATCCCACTTAAATGAAGGGTAAAACGGTCACTTCAATCTATTTTTCGCCGGAAAATGTAGTTGGCTGCAATTTAAAAGAAAAACGACTTTAGTGGCTGTAAAAAAATAAAAAAATTTAATTTGGCTGTAATTCATAAATTCGACTTTTTATGTGGCTGTAATTGACAATTAAGCCTAAATTTTACAATATACAATATAGCTTAAGTAAATTACATACGGAGTAATTACAATATAAATTTGCATTTCTCTAAATTTATTTTTGTAATACAAATTAATATAGCAGTCATACTATTTCACTTATGTATTGCGTACTATTTAAATTTGCATATTTTACTTATGTACTCCGTACGATTAAAATTATTCTTTCATATATAACTTAAACAATACGGAGTAAGTTTTTTGCAATTGCACGGGCATAAAATTATACATTCATAAAATATTTTTTTTTTTCTGTAATTTGCACGGGTATAAAATTGTTATTTGTACGGGCATAAAATTGTTATTTGTCATATAATAATGATAAATTGCACGGGTAAAAAAATTGTTATTTGTCATATAATAATGATAACTACGGGAATAAAATTATACATTCGAATTTTTTTTATATTTTTATCGCAATTTACACGGGCATAAAATTGTTATTTGTCATATAATAATGATAATTTGCACGAGTATGAAATTATTATTTGTGCGGGCATATAATTGTTATTTTTCATAAAATAATGATATTTTGCACGGGTAAAAAGTTGTTGTTTGTTATATAATGATGATAATTTGCACAAACATAAAATTGTTATTTCTACAAGTATAAAATTGTTGTTTGTCATATAATAATGTTAATTAACACAGGCATAAACTTGTAATAATGATAGATAGCCCGGACGGGGACGGGCACGCCAACTAGTATCCTTAAATTTAGAGACTATATGAAAAACAATTTTTTGGATAAGACGGTTTCACAATAACATTATTACGAGACCTCTCACATACAGTGTGGTTACTGAGTTAATTATAGCGTGGTTTTCTTTGATGTCACATCGGTTTAAAATCGGTTCAATGATAGTGGTTGTGGAAATAGATTCACTTTAAGAATTCTCCTGTAAGGCTGAACTTACACTAAGTTAATGTGAGACCAAGGTACAAATTGCAGTTAAAGGGGTACAAAAACATAAAATAAATCTACTAAAGTCACAAACAGAGGTACTAAAAAGATTTTGTAACCATTAATCATAATCACCACTTAAATAGTACAAAAGCTATATAACTTGGTACAAATGAGAGGGACTTACAATATTGTCCTCACTTACAATAACCTGACTTACACAATAATTAGTGTAATATTTGTCTTAAAACAAAAATCAGGTTCAAATATAATTTGTTGAAGATGATTAATTTATGGAAAGTTATTGGAAACAATAGCATACAAATTAAAGGAAGTCAAATTCTAGTACTTGAACGATACAAAAATTTGGCAATATTTCCAATTTGTGAATTGTAATTTGTAATCTTCAATTTAAAACTAGGATTAGGAAAAACCCTACTAATATATATAAATGATTAACCCTACTTATAATTTTAATCACATTATCAACAACGTAATTCAGCTTAATTAATTTAGTTAGCCAACAATGGTGAACCTTATTATTGATCTCAATGTCGTTCCTATGGACGAGGATGGTGTGAAAGAGGTCGATTATAATAGCGCTGATAATAACGTGACATCCGAAAACAACGCTTCTGATGAGTTAATTCCTGATTCCGTAAAACACAATCCGATATTTGAAGATATAAGCGACGCCAAGCTGGTAATTCAGAAGGCGCTAACGAGTTCTGATATAAGAAAACGACAGGACCGTCTGTCGATTCCTGAGGGTAAGATACTGACCGATTTTCTGACTGATTCTGAGAAGAACTGGTTGGAACGCGTACCGACATATAGGAAGGGAGCCAGGTCAGAGCTTGCGGTTAAAGTGATTGGACCGAGGTCTGACAAGGTGCGTCTTATGTCGATCAGTCGATGGAACTATAAAAGCAGCGGGTTTAGGTACGCTCTTAAAGGTAAATGGACTAAATTCAAGAACGAGAACGGCCTTGAAAAAGGCGACGTGATTAAAGTCGTGTCGTTTCGTATGAATAGCCGTCTCTGTTTGGTTATTAGCAAGCCGGATATCACTGTCGACACGTGTACGAGGAGTAGAAGTCGTTCTCATTCTCGTTCTCGTCCTCGTCCTCGTCCAAGTCCACGTCCTCCACTTCCTACGCCTCCTTGTCCAAATTATCCACTTTCACCTCGACGTCCTAGTCCACGTCCACTTGTTTTGCTTCCGTGGGGCCCGAAGCGTCCGAGAACACCGAGAGTGTTTGTATAATTGGCCTTACTATTTTTATTTTTTTCGTTATCTGCTTATCTGATGCAATTGTTCTAGGTTTAAGAGGGAACTTTCTACTTCTATTCGTTAGCAAGTATTCAGTGTTCAGTGTGCAAACTGTGTTGTCTGATCGTTTGTTTAGCACATTATTATAGATATTGTATTATTTGATAATTCCTCGTATTCAATCTTTTGTTTATCTTTTTATTTTGAGAATGAACAAATATCGACGTTTTTATTTGACTTAAAATAATTTTTGATGCAAAACTCTAGCAGAATAACATACGTACAACTAATTTTTTTCTCATCTAATCGATTTTAAATAATTGAAAGATAATTTTATATGAAAAAAAAAAAACCGTCGATTTGTGCTTCATCGATTGAATCAGAGTACTATTGTACTAGTATTAGATGACAATGTGTGAGTATTGGGACTCGAACTCTAGACCTCATAACTAGAGTTAGTTAGAGTTTGTTACACCTTGTCTATAAATACTTCATTTATTGATTCATTTGTATAGAATTCATTACTTACAACTTAATAAAATACTCTTTAATTTTGTCTGGTGTTCATCATCATCAACATCAACTACATCATATTCATCATCATCAAAGCTTATTTTTACACCATTAATGGAGATTGATAGCTCAATCTCATATGGTATCATTCGCTTAGGTGATTGATCCTGGAGATTTTCTTCGTATTTCTTGCTTCCGCATTTTTCGTAGCTTTTTCTGGTGGTTTCTCGTCGATTTCCGGTGGTATTCTCGGATTTTTCTGGCGATTTTTTCCGGCGATTTTTCCTTTCCTCGGTGTTATTCGTCGTTCTTTGGTGTTAATTCTTCATCATTGATCATCAATTGCAGTTTCTGGTATTTTTCCCCAAATTTTTAACCCTAATTTTTCAATTCTGTTGATTTTTTCTTCAAATCATGCCTGAATCAGCTAATTCTGGTCAATCTTCGCCGTCTTTCGTTTACCATTGAATGAAATAAAAGAGTTTTTCTGTGAAACTTGTGTTTTTGCTAAGCATCATAAACTTCCTTTTCCCAGAAGTATCTCTTATGCCAAAGAGTGTTTTTCTTTGATTCATGTAGATGTTTGGGGACCATACAAAAGTCCTTCTCTAACTGGTGCTAAAAGTTTTCTTACTATCCTAGATGATCATACAAGATGTACATGGACTTTTCTGATGCAGACTAAGCAACAAGTTCCTTTTTTGCTGAAGCAATTTATCCACTATGTGCGCATACGCTTAGTGGGAAAATTTTGTGTGTAAGGTCTGATAATGGTACAGAATTTGTCCAAGATCCTTGCAAGGATCTGTTTGCAGAATATGGTATTGTTCAGCAAAGAAGCATGGTTGGTAGACCACAGCAGAATGGTCGTGTAGAAAGAAAGCATAGACATTTGCTGGAAACAGCAAGGGCTTTAAGGTTTCAAGCTCATCTTCCAATAAAATTTTGGGGAGATTGTCTGCTTACTGCTACTTATCTGATAAATCTGATGCCTACTGATATTTTGGGATGGAAAGCCCCTTTTGAAGTCTTATATAACAAGCAACCCAATTATGATATTCTGAGGACTTTTGGTTGTCTTTGTTTTGGGTCTGTTCCACCCACTCACAGGGACAAGTTTGGGCACAAGGCAAGAAAGGCTGTCTTCATTGGGTATCCTTTTGGACAAAAGGGCTACAAACTCTATGATTTGGATACACATACTACTTTTTTGAGCAGGGATGTTGTTTTCAGGGAACACATCTTCCCATTTGCAGAAGCTACATCTCCTGCTAAGAGCAATTGGTCTCCACCACCTCTTGATTCTATAAATTTCTTGGAGTTTGATTTACCTTCTGCTATTAATCATACCTCACCAGCAGTTCCATTGCACCAAGAGACATCAACACAGCACACAGTTGAGCAGTCTTCCCCTTCAAGTGAGGCTAATTCCTCACCTAGGGTTGTTACTCAGCCTTCTCCACAGCAACATTCTCTACATATGGAAGCTAATTCTTCCCCTCCTTCCAATGAGGAGTCCTCTGTCACTGTAAGGCCTGAGGTTCCCTTGGTTAGGAGATCTGACAGAGCAAGACAAGTTTCAGTCAGACTCTCAGGATATCTTTGTCCTGTCAAGATTCCAGCTTCTTCCTTACATGCCAAAGTATTGGAGAGCCTTGATAACTTTACTCTAGAATATCAAGCCTCTTTGTCTAAAGTGTTTACTGAGCATGAGCCTCATACTTATAAAGAAGCTATAGTAGATGACAAATGGAAACAAGCAATGGCAGATGAATTGAAGGCTTTGGAAACAAATAAAACTTGGGAAATCACAGATTTACCTGTTAATGCTAGACCAATAGGATCCAAATGGGTTTATAAGGTCAAGTACAAACCTGATGGCACAGTAGAGCGCTACAAGGCCAGACTTGTGGCCAAAGGATACAATCAAGTCAAGGATAAGGATTACAAACATACCTTTTCCCCTGTTGCCAAACTTGCTACTCTCAGGACTCTCTTAGCTCTTGCTTCTATTAAGGGTTGGCAGCTACATCAGTTGGACATAAATAATGCTTTTTTACATGGGTTTGTTGATGAAGATATTTACATGAGACCCCCTGAAGGCTACACTGGTGTTCAACCTGGGCAAGTTTGCAAACTAAGAAGATCATTGTATGGCCTTAAACAAGCTTCAAGGCAGTGGAATGTAGAACTCACCAAACACTTTCTTCACCTTGGTTTTGTGCAAATAAACAAGATTATTCTCTGTTCATCAGAGAAGACAAGCAGTCTAATACTCTTCTGATTGCCTTGGTCTATGTGGATGATGTTCTTTTAACTGGGAACACTGAGTCAGAAGTTGCTGAAGTAAAGGCTAGTCTACACAAGGCTTTTACTATTAAAGATCTTGGTTTGATGAGGTATTTCTTGGGGCTGGAAGTAGCCAGAAATGCTGATGGTATCATGATTCATCAGAGAAAGTATATACTGGACATCTTGCATGATCTAGGAATGGAGAATTGTGCAGGTACTACTTTTCCTCTTCCTAAGGGTTTGAAACTCAACCCAGATGATGGAGAACCAGTGGAGGAACCTGAGAGATACAGGCGTTTAATAGGGAGATTACTGTATTTGAATCTCTCAAGACCAGATATCTCTTATTCTGTGCAGCACTTGAGTCAATTCTTGAATTGTCCCAGGCTACCTCACTTACAAGCAGCACTTCATGTGGTTAGATACCTTAAGCATACAATAACCACAGGGCTCTACTATCCTCATAAATCTGAGCTGAAGTTGGTGGCATTCAGTGATGCAGACTGGGGCCAATGTACTTTCACCTGTAAGTCACTCAGTGGTTACTGTGTATTTCTTGGGGACTCACTGATTTCATGGAAGACAAAGAAGCAAAGGACAGTGAGCAAAAGCACAGCAGAGGCTGAATACAGGAGCATGTCATACACCACTAGTGAAGTTGTGTGGTTGAGCAGATTGCTGATGGATTTGAAGGTGTCAGTACCCTTGCCCATATCTCTTCACTGTGATAACACAGCAGCTGAGCACATTGCTCAAAATCCGGTCTTTCATGAGCGTACCAAGCACCTGGACATTGACTGCCACTATGTTCGAGAGCAAGTAGAGAATGGAGTCATTGTTACTAGGCATGTACGCTCTAGCATGCAGTTTGCTGATATCATGACAAAGCCTCTTGGAGGCCAGCAACATACCTTTCTTTCTGTCAAGCTTGGATTGAAAGATGTTTCAATCAATCCAGCTTGAGGGGGGTGTGTGAGTATTGGGACTCGAACTCTAGACCTCATAACTAGAGTTAGTTAGAGTTTGTTACACCTTGTCTATAAATACTTCATTTATTGATTCATTTGTATAGAATTCATTACTTACAACTTAATAAAATACTCTTTAATTTTGTCTGGTGTTCATCATCATCAACATCAACTACATCATATTCATCATCATCAAAGCTTATTTTTACACCATTAATGGAGATTGATAGCTCAATCTCATACAATGTTTGGTATGAGACATTGAAACGGCCTCACAATAACATTATTGCGAGACGATGAGAATTGTCCACCTAGCTTATAGGGCTATGAGGTGGGCTTTCTCTCCTTCGTTTGTGGGTTTGGGTCAGACCCGCTCACAATGGGAGACTCTCACAAAAGACTTACTCGTATTAAGGTTTTTCACAACTCCACCATTTATAACCAATTTGAAATTTACGTTTTAAAAGCGACATGGAAAATAAGACGAGGAGAGTACACGTGAATGTGAAACGCCTAGCTTTGTTGGAAAGTAATGACTGAAACTAAATTGTTCAACATTGTAAGAGAAGGAGAATAAAAGCAATAAAAGAAGACTCGATTACAGACGAAAATCTGTGCAATGCAGATGCTTGCAAACACGTAACAGCGACACTACTTGGTGTAGATATGAACGCCAACAGCGACGAGGAAAATGGTGATGAGAACGAAGTAAATGACGGTGTGGACTAATATCGACATACCGCTGGTCTGCATATTACCAAACTCAATCACTCTGTTCCTCCCCGGCACCTGAAACAGCAACCCAGGCGTCAACAGAATGAACAGAACCAACGTCATAATCACTGGCCCCCAGTCTGCCATTTTACGAGACTTCAAAATCGAGAAATTCTTGAAGTGTTGGATTGATTATGAGAGATGTACAGAGGATGTTATTGAACAGTTTCATTATATAGCACTGCGTCTGAGACCCAGGGTAGCGAAAGACGGGACACAAGTGTTCAGACAGAAGGAAACCTCTGTAAGGAAGTTAAGGTAAACTAATAATGTAGGATTTACTTAAATTAAGTGGACATTATATTTAATGTCTAATTTCAGTTTTAAGTAAATCAAAAATATGGTCCATTTATTAGGCAGTCAAAACTGATAAAATTAACTGCCCTACATTTCCTCCCACTTCTTCAGTTAACCACCCACTATCTATGCTAATGGATGAGTCTTTGATGGAAAGACTGTTACAGGTTTTCAGTATAAAATCAGAGCATTAAGGTCACTAAACCTACACTAATTCATTCAGAAAATACACCATCATATTGTGAGAAGTGAAGGGTTTTAGAACCGACAAATCTGATTTCGTGAGACGGGTTTTTGTGACTATATTTGGGTTTAATTAGAAGCTGATCTGGAATACCATAGCAATGGCTGGAGGTTCGACTTTTAACGATCTCGCTTCCGCTTTCTGATTGTTTGTTGTCGTTGGATGATTTGTATATGCGTTTAAATTAACTTACATTTGGTATCAAAGCCATTTATGGCCTCTGTCTTGCTTGCGTTTTCCGTTGAATGCTTCGCCACTCTTCTTGTTATCGTTGATTGGTTTTATACTCCTTATTGTGTTTGAGTTGTACCGTTATTGGATCTGTTTTTCGGTTTTTTGGGTGTCTGTTTCGGATCTTACTTTGGTTTTTTTTTTTTTTTTTTTTTTCTGTGTTTTGTTGGAGGATGAAGATGACTTGAATAAAATAATACGGAGTATTGTTTTGTTGGAGGAAGTTTTTGGGTTGTGTCTTTGTTTGTTCTCCGTATTTTATTGCTTCCTCCTTTAAGTTTTTTTATTATTTTATTATTGTTGTTGGGTTGCATGTGAATGTGTCAGTAGTTGTCCATTCTTGTTTTTTCCATACCTTTATTTTTGTATGCCTTTTGCTTGACCCATGTGTATCCTTTAGTGTCCTATACTCCGTTTTATTATGCGTGTATTTCTTGTATGACTGTTTTGTACGCATATAACTCACATGATATTGGTTTAATTGTTTGGCATGTGATTTTATTATTGCACTTTTGTTATTGTGCATCTTTGGTTATTTTTTGGAGTATATAAATTGAATGTTTTTTATGTACATAAAGATTTGGGTACATAACTAAAGTGATTAAATGTCGAGTGGTTCAAAATCTTATTAATTTGAGGATAGCCACAGCATCTCTAGTTAATTTGATTTTATTTGGGAATCACATTCAGTCATTAGACATTATTATGATTAATTCTATATACATTATGTTAAGTGTATAGATTGAGTTAAATAATTTTATGTCTTGAGTAATTTAAAATTTTATTAATGAGAGAATAGCCACAGCTTCTCTTATTAGTTTAATTTTATTTTGAAATTACATATGGATTAAAGGCATAAATTGTGTTAGTTATACGTAAAATGATAAGACTTGCCCACAGGAATCTTATTATAAATGTATGATTGGTTAGGGTGAAATATTAAATTATGTTTCTTAATTTACCCACAGGTGTTTTGAGAAATATTGATTTGATAAGTTTTACCATAAAGGTTATTTTGAATATGTATCTAATCGAAGTAGAACTTTAATTTCACGCGCAGTGTTTTATGTCACTAGGTTCATATTTTTGAGCATGATTTACATTGGTAAAGCATGATAATGTTAAGTCTCAATTTTTGGTAATAAGCATGTTGTTTACTTTTGCAGTTATTTTACCTGGATGTTCGACTGATGTCAAATTTGACGTTCCGGAATTAAGTGGTGACAATTATAAGGTCTGGAAGGAGAGGATGCTGCTGCAGTTAGGGTGGATGGATCTTGATTATGCAATAAGGAAAGACGAACCACCCGCTATCACAGAAACTAGCTCACCTGATGCTGTAGACCTTTATGAAAAGTGGGAGAAATCTAACCGTCTCTCCATAATGTTCATAAAGACTAAGATCTGTGCTAGCATTCGGGGTTCGATCGAACAGCATAAGAAAGTGAAAGATCTGCTCAAAGCTATAGATGGCGGGTTGAACCTCTCGACAAGGCTCTAGCCAAAGACTTTATTATGCGCTTTCGTCACTAAGGCTCATCAAACAAAGGGTGTGCGTGATTACATCATGCGCATGAGGATGTCTCTACCAACTTAAGGTTTTGGAAGTTACCATGTCTCGATTCCTTTCTAGTGCATTTTATTTTATGTATCTTCCATCGCAATATGCCCTTTTTAAGATCTCCTATAACACGATAAAGATAAGTGGTCTATTAATGAATTGATGACCATGTGTGTTCGTGAGGAGGAGAGATGCGGATGGAGGAAGCGTAAGGTGAACCTGACTACTTGTGCAAATAAGGAATCTGGTTGTGCAAGCAAGTTCAAGGGTCGCTCTAAGGATAAAGGGAAAGGAAAGATTCCAGCTGAGCGAACTATTAAGAAGGAGTCTGCGTGTTTCTTCTGTAAAAAGAAGGGACACATGAAGAAGGATTGTCCTAAGTTCAAGGCCTGGCTCAAAAAGAAAGGTAACTTTCTAGCGTTTGTTTGTTACGAATCTAATATGGTTAGTGTTAATCATAATACATGGTGGATTGATTCTGGTACTACAATTCACGTTTCGAATACCTTGCAGGGTATGACAAACCTAAGGAAGCCGATGGGAAGTGAATGTTCCATCTATTCAGGCAACAAGATGGGTTCACATGTGGAGGCCATTGGAACCTGCAGTTTAGTTTTGAGCAGTGGTTTTGTTTTAAGTTTGGAAAAGACGTTTTATGTTCCTGGTTTTTCTAGAAACTTGATTTCTATTTCGAGACTTGTACCGTTTGGTTTTTCATTTGTTTTTTCAGACTCTGGTTTTAGTATTTCTAAAAATTCTGAAATAATTGGTTTTGGTATTTTATCTGATAATTTATATCGTCTTGAATTACAAAATGATATTGCTCAAAATGCTATGCATGTTAATACTGGTTTGAAAAGATGTATTATGAATGAGAAATCCTCTATTCTGTGGCACCGGAGATTGGGACATATCTCCATTGAGAGGGTAAAGAGGTTAGTGAAGGATGAAGTACTTGATACTTTAGACTTCACTGATTTCGATACTTGTGTTAGTTGCATTAAGGGTAAGCAAACTAACACATCTAAGAAAGGTGCTAAGAGGAGTTCTAACCTTTTAGAGATCATACATACAGATATCTGTTGCCCGGATATGAACGCGAATGATCCAAAATATTTTATCACCTTTATTGATGATTATTCACGATACATGTATCTCTACTTACTTCGTTCTAAGGACGAATCTTTAGATGCCTTTAAATTGTTTAAGGCTGAAGTAGAGAATCAGTGCGATAGGCGCATTAAGATCGTGAGATCTGATAGAGGTGGTGAATACTATGGTAGATACACTGAGAACGGACAAGCACCTGGTCCATTTGCTAAGTTTCTTCAAGAGCATGGGATTGATGCCCAATACACTATGCCTGGTTCTCCAGACCAGAATGGTGTGGCAGAAAGAAGAAATAGGACATTAATTGAAATGGTGCGTTGTATGCGAAGTAATGTTAAACTTCCATCGTTTTTGTGGGTTGATGCACTAAAGACGGCAGCGTATATATTGAACCGAGTTCCTTCCAAGGCTGTCCCTAAGACACCTTTTGAGTTGTTCAAAGGATGGAAACCGAGTTTGCGACATATACGCATTTGGGGATGCCCGTCTGAGGTGAGAATATATAATCCACAAGAAAAGAAGCTTGACCCGAGGACTATTAGTGGGTATTTCATTGGATATGCCGAAAAGTCTAAGGGTTATAGATTCTATTGTCCGTCTCACAGCACCAGGATTGTGGAATCAAGAAATGCTAAATTTCTTGAGAATGACCTGATCAGTGGGAGTGATCAATTTCAGGATAAAGTTGCACCTGAAAATGATCATCATAAGGATCCCTCTACTGACTCAGGTAATAGGTTGGTGGTTGTTCACGTTCCTCAAGTTAATCGACGTGTTCAACAACCAAATGCAGAAATTCCACAAAATACTGATCAAATTCTGATAGATCATAATGTGAATGATGACCCAGTTCATCATGAGCAGGAGGAACAAGTTCACCAAGAGGTTGAACAAGTTCCGTTAAGAAGATCTATTAGAGAAAGACGATCAGCTATTCCTGATTGTTATGTATCGAATCTACAAGAATTGGATTATAATGTTGGAGCTGACAATGATCCTGTGTCATTTTCACAAGCCGTAAGTTCTACAGATTCAAACTTATGGATGAGTGCCATGAAAGATGAGATGGACTCTATGGCGTCAAATCGAGTTTGGGATCTCGTCGAGTTGCCTAATGGTGTAAAAACCATTGGTTGTAAATGGGTCTTTAAGACAAAAAGAGACTCATTGGGCAACGTCGAGAGACATAAGGCAAGACTCGTTGCTAAAGGGTTCACTCAGAGAGAAGGAATTGACTACACGGAGACCTTTTCTCCTGTGTCAAAGAAAGACTCCCTTCGAGTAGTAATGGCACTAGTAGCCCATTTCGATTTGGAGCTACATCAGATGGATGTGAAAACGGCATTTCTTAATGGCGACTTGGAGGAAGAGGTTTATATGAAACAACCTGAAGGGTTTTCCTCTAAAGACCGTGAGCATTTGGTTTGTAAGCTTAATAAATCCATATACGGATTGAAACAAGCCTCTAGACAATGGTATAAGAAATTCCACGAAGTGATTTCTTCATTCGGTTTCGAAGAAAACATCATGGACCAATGTATATACCTTAAGGTCAGTGGGAGTAAGGTTTGTTTCCTTGTGCTGTATGTGGACGATATTTTGCTAGCGACCAATGATAAGGGGTTGCTATATGAGGTGAAACAATTCCTTTCAAGTAACTTTGATATGAAGGATATGGGTGATGCGTCTTATGTCATTGGCATTAAGATTCATCGAGATAGATCCCGAGGTATCTTGGGTTTGTCTCAAGAAGCCTACATTAACAAAGTACTTGAAAGATTCGGTATGAAAGATTGTTCACCAAGTGTAGTGCCCATTGTGAAGGGTGACCGGTTCAGTCTAGACCAATGTCCCAGGAATGATCTTGAGAGGGAACGCATGAAAAATGTTCCCTATGCTTCAGCTGTCGGAAGCATTATGTATGCTCAGGTCTGTACCAGACCTGACATTGCATATGCTGTTGGAGTATTGGGACGATATCAGAGTAATCCAGGAGTTGATCACTGGAAGGCTGCAAAGAAAGTATTAAGGTACCTACAGGGTACAAAGAGTTACATGCTTATGTACAGACGGACTGATAACCTCGAAGTGGTAGGCTATTCTGACTCCGACTACGCAGGCTGCATCGATTCACGTAGATCCACCTCTGGATACGTGTTCATGCTCGCTAATGGAGCCGTGTCGTGGAGGAGTGCTAAACAGACCTTGACAGCTACTTCGACTATGGAGGCTGAGTTCGTATCTTGTTTTGAGGCTACCTCACATGGTGTTTGGTTGAAGGGTTTCATATCTGGACTTAGAGTCGTGGACTCTATTGGTCGACCAATTAAGATGTATTGCGACAATTCAGCTGCTGTCTTTATGGCTAAGAACAATAAATCTGGAAGTCGAAGTAAGCATATCGACATTAAATTTCGAGCCATTAAAGAACGTGTTCAAGAAGAAAAGGTGATCGTTGAACACATTAGCACTGATCTGATGATTGCTGACCCCTTGACTAAAGGCATGCAAATTAAGAGTTTCAAGGGTCATGTAGCTAATATGGGACTTGGTCCCGATATGTGATACATTTACTGTTTTGTTTTGAACCTTTCATTCAGTTGGATATTTTCTCATTTGGAGTTATGAACGTACGTATTTTGTCATTTATATTTTATATATCCTTGAGAAGTATCATTATGCTTGACCTAGAGTACACGTATGGTTTACTCATTAAGTTTGGGTGGTGAGAAAGACTACATACAACGTAATGCATGGAAGATCAGTTCTCGTCCTTAATTAAGAGAATTCATCGCTATGATTCGTGTATGGAGTTTTCTGGGTTTAAATGGACCAAGTGGGAGAATGTAGGATTTACTTAAATTAAGTGGACATTATATTTAATGTCTAATTTCAGTTTTAAGTAAATCAAAAATATGGTCCATTTATTAGGCAATAAAAGCGATAAAATTAATCGCCTCTACATTTCCTCCCACTTCTTCGCTAACCACCCACTATCTATGCTAATGGATGAGTCTTTGATGGAAAAGATCACATGTGTTTTCAGTATAAAATCAGAGCATTAAGGTCACTAAACCTACACTAATTCATTCAGAAAATACACCATCATATTGTGAGAAGTGAAGGGTTTTAGAACCGACAAATCTGATTTCGTGAGACGGGTTTTTGTGACTATATTTGGGTTTAATTAGAAGCTGATCTGGAATACCATAGCAATGGCTGGAGGTTCGACTTTTAACGATCTCGCTTCCGCTTTCTGATTGTTTGTTGTCGTTGGATGATTTGTATATGCGTTTAAATTAACTTACAAATAATGCAAGGAAACTAACACTTAATATGAACTTGTGTGATTCTATGCTGCCTTGTGTAGTGGGTTTTGAGTTCAGCTTTTTAGTTTATGTGATAGTTTTAGTGATTAAGTAATACGGAGTAGTTTTTTTAAGTACGAGCAACTTCTACGTTTCTTTTATAATTAATGAGGATACGTAGCATTTCCGCCTTCCTAGTGGTTTTGGACTGAAATTCATGAACTTAGGCCATCGTAACAGCGATCTACCAAGACAGGCACAATCTGCTTCGTCGAGTCAAATATCGGATTATTGCTAAGTTGTGTATGTTAAGAGAGTATAAAACAGAACTTGGATTTTCAACTATCAGATTAATAAAATCGATTGAATTGGTTTTTAGACATGATCATTGGTTCGGGCTTCACCAGAATTCTATTATTGTCAATGTTATTTTATTTTCGTTATTTTAAAGAATGGATGTCCAAATATTAATAATATAGAAGTCGTATTTAAATTTTTGAAACAATAGTTATCAAAATCAAAATGCTCATGATAGGGGTGGCTAGGTGTACGGCCTAGCCAAATTACAAGTATTTGAGTGACGCTTGGGTCACGAGTTTTGGGGCCAAGCCAGTCGTGCCTCTATTTTTCTAGTACGGAATAATTAATAAACAACGGAACATGTTAGAGTCTATAAACGATCAGAACGGACTCAAACCTATTTGGCAAGTTTAGCCCGACCAGCCACTGGAAAAAAATCGGTTCTAAGTTGAGCAAAACAAGGCCCGGCCCGCTACTTATCGGACGGCAAAATTAAACAATAGCATCCTTGAGATATATGGACTCACATAACTTTACACATTGCATCATGCTTTTTCTCGTCGATCAATTAACTAAAATAAAGCAAATCACACCCTCAAAAAGAAAAAGATAACACGGAGATCAAAAAGTATCCACAATAATAACACTGCTAAGTTTTTTTTACAATTATTATACGGAGTAATGTTTTTGTGGTGGGTAAACAAGTATTATAATGTTATTATTATGATCAATAATGTCTTTAGCCGAAGTTGTTCGTATAGATATTGGATAAAATTCACCGTTCTAATCAATTGTTATTACTCCCTCTGTTCAATATTGTTTACGTGACTTTTTCACTCACAAAAAGTCAAACTGTAAACAATTCAATCAAACTATGAGATTTCAGATTTGGTACACTTTTGACGATTTAAACATTTTTTTCCTGTCTTAGAAGATATTGTTGCAAAGAGTTGGATCATTTGACAACAACCTAATCTTATTAGTCTGATCCCGCTCTAATTCATTCGATTGGGTGTGGCAAACATGTCCCCTGACAAATCACAGAGTCAACGGTACAACAGACAGCGCTGCCTACACACGAATTTACTTGTTACTCTTAGGTCTTACTATTTTTTTTTTGTAAAGGGGCATGACAAGTTTACCATTACATCACCCTAAATTTAAATTTATATTTAATTAATCATAAATTAGTGCAAAGTGTAGAAGCAATAGTTTGCTCAAAAAAAAAAAAAAAAAAAAAAAATTATACCTTTACAAATGATCCCTTCCTCTCCCTTTTAGCAACAATGTACTTTACTCCTCTCTTTTACTTCACAACCTTGACTTAGCTTCCTTCCTTAGCTTCTTCCCACACATACTTCTTCACCAAGTAACCCTTACTCACTCCTCCCTACTTATTCCGACAAATTATTTTCCCTTCAACTTACATTATCTACATTCTGCACGAGTGAGAACAAAGTGCGTTAACCAAAACCCAAGTCACTAGAAAACCCTTAAATTGAGTACGAAATATAAGTGAAGGAGAAGGCAAGCATGATAGTGGATTGGGGGCCGGTGGTGGTGGCGGTGGTGCTATTCATCCTGCTCTCGCCGGGACTGCTATTTCAACTCCCGGCGAGAGCGAGGGTGGTGGAGTTTGGGAACATGTATACTAGTGGTATTTCTATTTTGGTCCATGCAGTCATTTATTTTTGTGTTCTTACTATTCTCACTATTGCTATTGGGGTCCACATACGCACGGGTTCATAGGAAAATAAAATTAAGTCATCTGGTGATAATAATACTATTCTCTTGTACTCCGTATAATGTAAGATGTCGGTATCATTAGTCAACAGACAACGCGTTATGAATCAAAATTATGATTACATGGGACTAATTTAGGCTTCTACTTGTTATTTTGTCTACTCTTGGCTTTGTTTGGAAACAGTTTTATCATTTGTTTAGGTTAGTTTGGGAGTTGTCATTTGTAAAGTTTTAACCATTGACTCAATAAGTACAATTTTAAGTCCGATTTATTGGATTTTCTTTTATGGCAAAATTGTATGCACGTTATCTTCCGTTGTAAAGCCGAGAACGGTTTATCAGTCAGTGGACTAGTTGATAAAAACTACTCGTAAATCAATTTAAAACAGAGCAACTGACGAGAAAGCGTATACTACCACTAGCAGAAGACTTGGTTCCGCAACACAATTCATAGAACATGCGACAGTGTCCTTATTATTTGTTCGTAGACTTATCGTTTTGAGTCTTCTAAATTAATCTGAATTCCGAGGAACTCGCCAACAAAGCTATTATCATTGACCTGGTATTGAAAAAAAAAAAAAAACATCAACTGTGACAGTTCTTCAGCAACTTGGATTTATTGATGTTTATGCCAGCATAACTATCATAATTAATCAAGATTATTAAACACAAATACGCAATTGGTTCAGATTAACCATTTCTAATTCGTTCGCCAGGTCCTAGATTATACGCAGTCAAAAAAATTGCTGCGTAACCCGAGTCTCATTGGCCAAGTCCTCGACTCCTGTAAACCTAGTCTACCCTGTACAATGTGCAGCGAGCTCAATAGTACGGAGTGGTTACGGAGTGGTTCAGAGTAGTATTTATATGCTTAAACTAGTAAGCGCATTTCCAAGAAAACAATCATAAGAACTAACAAAAAAAAAAAAAAAAAATGTTTAAGACACGATTATTTCTTTCGTTCCTTCCTTTGGCGCTGGTAGTAAAACTCGTAACGACCAGCGCCATCACTATAACGAAACCAAACTGCCATGAAAAATGCGGCAACATAACAATTCCATACCCGTTTGGCATCGGCTTAGACGGGTCATGCTCCATGAGTGATTGGTACAGTATAAATTGTTTAACGTCCTCTGACGCGACCAAAGCATTCCTAGGTGACACCAACCTCGAGATTGTTGACATCTCTCTTGCAGACGCTGTGATGCGAGTGAAAAATAATGTCGCGTCTAAATGCTACGACAATGAGGAGGTATTGGACCCTTCTTTTCCTGCGTCTATGAAATTTGACAACTCACCATACGTGTTTTCTGAGACATATAACAAGTTTTTAGTCGTTGGGTGTGATGACATTGGTATGATTACGGGTCCACACGGTGAAAACGATTTTATCGGAGGTGTCATCTCCTTGTGTTTTAGGCCAGAAGATGTGAATAACGGGTCGTGTTTAGGGAGCGGCTGCGCGCAAACATCAATTCCGAAGGGGTTGAAGCGTTACGAGGCAGATCTTGTTAGTTTATTCAACCACGCGAACGTTTCTTCCTTTGACAGGTGCAGCTACGCTTTCTTAGGAGAGTACGACAAGTATACCTTCAAATTCTCGGACCTTTCGGACCCTGGATTCAGGAACTGGACGCAAGAAAACATCCCTGTCGTTCTCGACTGGACTGTTGGCGGTCCCCTGACCTGTAATCAAGCGCAGCAGAGACAATCCAGTTACGCCTGCAAAGCAAATACTGTCTGCAGAGACTATAATGTTTCCACGGAAGGATATCGCTGCAGCTGTGAAGATGGTTACGAGGGTAACCCATATCTCGGATGTACAGGTCATTACATATACTGATTATCGTTTTAATGACAATGAAACGTAGTTATAATTGAGGAAATAACTAAATTTCTGTGAATATTTCTCTGTTGTGCAGACATTGACGAATGTGCAGGACCGAATAGTCCGTGTTCTCACATTTGTACAAACGTACCTGGACGAGTAAAATGTTCTTGTCGGAAAGGTTATCATGGTGATGGTTATAAAAGCAGTTCTGGCTGTACCCTTGACGGATCCATCTTGGCGACGTGGGTCAGTTTAGGTAATTAGCTTTATTCAATACGTGCATTGTTAAGTAGCGAGCGCTTCTTATATTAAGAAGTATCAGCGCTATGAATAACATAAAGGTTGCGTACAAGCGTACATCCAACCTAAATTATGTTGTAAACTTTTCTGATGCAGGCCTAGTTCTGGTGTTTTTATTGTTGATAATGTTAATTGCTTGGGTATATATTATGGTCAAGAGACACAAGCTTATGACACAGCGCGCAAAATACTTCGAGCAAAACGGAGGACTGCTTCTGAAACAACAAATGCAAGGCGATACCAGCACCGGCCACGAGTCGTGCACCAGAATATATACCCCAGACGAGCTAAAAGTAGCCACGAACAATTACAGCAAAGATCGGGAACTAGGTAAAGGTGGTTACGGAATAGTATACAAAGGCATTTTTAAGGACGGTCGTGAAGTCGCTATAAAAAGGTCACAAGTCGCTGATCAAACCCAAATGGAGCAGTTCATCAACGAAGTCATGATCCTCACGCAAATTAACCATCGAAATGTGGTCAAACTCATAGGATGTTGTCTCGAGACTGAAGTTCCGCTTCTAGTTTACGAGTTCATCTCAAACGGTACTCTTTCCGAGCACATCAACAAGAAAAACGCCTTTTCTTGGCTTAACTGGCCGAATACCGTCAGGGTCGCCTCAGAAGCTGCAGATGCATTTGCTTATTTACATTCCGAAGCGTCCATACCCATCATACACAGAGATATCAAGTCAGCTAATATATTATTAGACGAAAACAAGACGACAAAAGTCGCTGATTTCGGTGCCTCGAGATTAATACCAATAGGCCAAACAGAGGTTGCAACATTAGTCCAAGGTACCATCGGATACTTAGATCCCGAGTACCTCCAAAACAACCAGCTGACTGACAAAAGTGACGTGTACAGCTTCGGAGTAGTCCTTGCCGAGCTCTTAACCAAAGAACGCCCGACATCACCCGAGCAAAACTTGACGACGTTTTTCCTCTTAGCAATGAAACAAGGCAATCTACTGGAAATCGTCGACCCACAATTCCTGCAGGAAGCAACCAAAGAACAGCTGTACTCTATGGCCGACCTTATAAAGAGATGCCTAAATATGAACGGTGAAGATCGACCTACAATGAAGGAAGTCGCTATCGAGTTGGATGCAATTAAAAGACAAATAAAGCACAATTTAGGCGAGGAAAGCTACCACGAGTCGATTAACGTGGGAAATGAGTCTGATCTTTATCCTCAATACTCGTCTGAAGGATATAATAATCCAAGTA
Organism: Dianthus caryophyllus; assembly: GCA_023091065.1. Lineage (NCBI taxonomy): Eukaryota > Viridiplantae > Streptophyta > Magnoliopsida > Caryophyllales > Caryophyllaceae > Dianthus > Dianthus caryophyllus. The sequence goes on along the minus strand of CM041518.1, from coordinate 36,031,556 downwards.
CTTCCCCATTCTCGGGGCAGTTTACCCAACAGATGGAGATGATGCAAGACATGCATCGTCCTCGTTGATCCTGTAAATGATCTACGGAGGTCACAGTAGACGTTGATTGATGCGATTGCCAAAGTTTGCTCCAATGAATTTATGTATTGAAGCCCCGTCTTGTGTGTGAGATTTTTCAAATTCTTTTTGTACACGATTTCAAAAACATTTACATCGCCAATGAATACAATCTAACCTTTACAAACATATAGTTCGATTGGTGATTTCAAATGAGTAGTTTAGTCGGTGGATCTTAAGACGTATCTTCAATCGTCAGTGAATACAATTTAATCGTCAACCTCTCGAAATCTACTAAAGATAACGATATTCAAAACATTTACTATACACAATATTTGTTACAAGTATTGTTAACACATTTTATTACTAAGGACAACTTAAAAGGAGACCCCAATATTTAAGTTAACAAATAACGAAAGCTCGAAAACATGATAAATAATAAAAAAGGAGACCCCAATATCGGTTTTATAATCTAACAGGGCGAAAAAGATATGGTGAGTGATCAAGGAGTGTGGATGTGGAGACGAAGGGCGACAATGATAAGAGCGTAAATGGCGAAGAAAATAAGAGTGTGAATGAAAATGGCCTTGCCGTTGGTTTTCAAACCGCCGAACTCAATTAGCCGATTGTATCCCGGTAACTGGACGACAACGCCCGGTGACAGTAACAGGAAGAGTACTACTCCGATCACCACTGGGGCCCAGTCTGCCATACCTGTACGTGCTCCCGGTTGCCGGTTACGAACTTAGATTTCTAGTCTCTGTTGCTGTTGTTGTTGTTGAAAGTGTTTTAAAAACTAAGAAGACTGAAGCACTGCTTTACACTATTATGAAGTGATGATCGTGTTTATCTTTTAATTATGTATTTGTGTAGGAGAGGAAGTGATTAATTAGGTGAAGCTACCTAATCAAAGTAAATTAAAGAAATGAAACTTTTGTCAATTAGTTTTTAGTTCCAGTGATCAGATTCGTATTTCGTAATACTTATTTTCGATGAGTAGGCACACGTTTCAAATAATGAGACGGTTTTATGATAATTTTATTACGAAGTATAAGACGATACAATTTATTTTTAATGTTTTTACATTACTGTTAAAGTAAATATAATAAATTTTTGAAATTAATGGATTAAAATATTAAAAAAGAAGACGTCGACAGCAGGGTTCGAACCTGCGCGGGCGAAGCCCAACAGATTTCAAGTCTGTCTCCTTAACCACTCGGACATATCGACTTTGATGTTTTATGAAGAGTACATTTTATATACTACTTATTTACTCTAATCAATATGTGTATTTTAATAAATTCAAATCCGTATGTTACATAGTAGACCTGCAAAATTGCACATGATTGGTCGTATAAGAATGAAGGTTGTATTTTTGTGTTGGGCCCCAATTTTACTGGTCCGATATTTTTAGAAGTTTACCTAAGTCCAGCGGCGGATTTGGGTGAGTGCAAGTCCGCAAAAATTAATTAGTAATAACGCGCTATAAGGAACAATTAAATCTTGTAGCTCAGTTTTTTCTGTTGGGTCTGATATAAGGAACAATTAAGTCTTGTGGGCCCAAATTATAAGACGTTTTAAAATGGTTGGTAAATTTATAGGTGTTTATTTTCTGCATATATATGTGATTTTTTTTATTTTGCTTCAAATTTAATACGAAATATTTTCTAAATAGTTTTGAATTTTTTATTTGTCCTTTTTTTTTTTTTTTATTATTTGAATTTATATAATTTCGAAAGTACTTCCTCCATTCCGTTTGATTCTATACGTTTGACCAAAACACGGTAATTAAGGTAGAAGAAAATCAAGTGGGGTAGATAATGGAATTACTTAAATACCCCTACTTTATTATTTGCAAGTGGGTTGAGTGGGTATTAGTGAAGGGTATATTGGTCTTTTAGTTTAATAAAGTAGAGACTAAAATAGAAATGTATAGAATTGATTGGAATTTCCGAAAAAGGAATATGTATAGAATCAAATGGAATGGAGGAAGTAACTGTTAAGATAAATGAAATATGAATTCATAGAAGGATAGATTGTATTATTATTGAGTTGATTTCATTTACATTACAACTAATCACCTTATATAGACTTTAGATGGAAAGCCAAAGGTTTACATTTATTATTAAACTTAATACTACTATTAATATCGAGACATAATTATATGTCTCCTCATATACTCTAATACCCTCCCGCAATCGTAACGGTAGTATTACGGACGGTACGATTGGAGAAATAACAAAATCCAGCTTTCTTCAGTCTTCGGTCTGCTATCTTCGTCTTCATCTTGGTAAAAAAAATTGCGTATAGGACTCGCCAGACAATACTTAGATGCGTATAGGACTCGCCAGACAATACTTAGATGCGTATAGGACTCGCCAGACAAATTTTCATTGCGTATAAGACCCGCCAGTCAATTTTCCGTGCGTATAGGTCTCGCCAGACAACTTTTGGTGCGTATAAGACTCGCCAGTCATTTTTAAAAATGAATTTTTTTTTTTTTTTTCTTGTCTAGTACTTCCTCCATTCCGTTTGATTCTATACGTTTGACCAAAACACGGTAATTAAGGTAGAAGAAAATCAAGTGGGGTAGATAATGGAATTACTTAAATACCCCTACTTTATTGTTTGCAAGTGGGTTGAGTGGGTATTAGTGAAGGGTATATTGGTCTTTTAGTTTAATAAAGTAGAGACTAAAATAGAAATGTATAGAATTGATTGGAATTTCCAAAAAAAGAATATGTATAGAATCAAATGGAATGGAGGAAGTAAAACAAACTGAAATAGGAAAACGTTGATTGAAACCTGTGCAAGAATCAAAACGTACTCCTCCATATCACTATATGGAGCAAAACCACAACTTGGACTCCTCCATATTACTATACGGTGTAAAACCACAACTTGAGGAAAGTGAGAAACCATTGCCTCCTCCATAATGACGAAAACGAAGGCAAATCAAACAATGTGCTAATATAATTGCATTTCAATTAAAAAATTGTAGTAGCTTATGTCGATTAGAATTTTATTTTAATCCATATTTTTATTTTTTTTTTATAAATTTGTGTTTTGTTGGTGGTTAAACCCGCCGGTGGACGTCATCGATTTTGTCCACCGGGCAGCGGATAAACGTGAAGGTTTGGTCCTCAGAAGCCTTTCGGCTCTGATACCATGTTAAGATAAATGAAATATGAATTCATAGAAGGATAGATTGTATTATTATTGAGTTGATTTCATTTACATTACAACTAATCACCTTATATAGACTTTAGATGGAAAGCCAAAGGTTTACATTTATTATTAAACTTAATACTACTATTAATATCGAGACATAATTATATGTCTCCTCATATACTCTAATAGTAACACAACATCATTATAAAACTTATGGAGTACAAAATATAACAAATGATAGATTGATAGATACAAAATCAATGTTTAACCCAAATTCTTGTAGGAAACTGTTTTTATATAATCTTGTAGGTTACCTTTAAAAATATTTTTTACTGCCGAATTTGTCTTGTGAGAGATTTATATACAATGTATAATATAGCGTATCAAAATAACGTTGATATTTTTGCATCACAAAAAAAATTGTCAATGTACTTTAGGAGTGCACCCATATTATTTAGATCCTGCATCCGCCACTACCTAAGTCGAGTGAATTTAGGTCGATTTTGTGTTCTCCATAATTTAAAATCACCAATGCCTAAGTATCGTCTTTTATAACTGTACCAAATAAGCTAGTTGGGCAATTGTAATCAGTGACGGCGCTGAGCCAGATATGATCTTGTTAGACCTATACCCATAATTATTTGCTATATCCTGGACCCATCTGAACCATGTCCAATGGGTACAATTATTCTAGACCCAGACGAATATAGGTCGAATATGGATTCAAAACATATCTGACATTTTTCAAGTTAATTTTTGTGTTTTCTAATCCCTATTTTTTTTTCAAATCTTTTAAATGCAAAGAAAGATCATTCGGACGCTAAAACATCAAGTTACAATTTTAATAACATCAATCGTTAAAAACATAACCAAAAAAAGGAGTAGTTCAATAGAAAAATACAATGAAACATGTTCGATCAATTGTCTATCATAAAATACTTGAATTTAAATTTAAATTATATCATATGAAAATTGAGTGTATTAATTGGACATATGGGTATGAAGACACATATTCATATCCGGACCCTTACAGCATTGATTCATATCCAGTTCATATACACTGAGGGTAAAAATTTAAGACTCAGTTACTCATATTCAACCCATTTAGTATAGGATCCAATAAAACTGAATAGGATTCGGAATTCAATGTGACCTCAATTGTGTAATTCATTAAATTTATTATACGAGTACATGCCTACATGGTAGTAAACAACAAAAATAATTGTCAAGAATTGTTGCTCATTAAGAATCATCATGACCTTAGATAATTTTGGGAAAATGTTGTGTTAGCAATATAAAAAGTGACAAATTTTTAAGGAAAATTTAACAAGAATAATCCAACCTATCGTCGGTCTTCCAATAATAAACCAACCTTTAGTTAATCTCACAATAAACCGAACTATAACAACACCCTTCCGTAAATAAACTCAACTTAATTTTTACCTGTTAATGACCTGCTTTTGCAGGTCATCTCCTTCCTTCCTTCTCTTAAAATGAGAAGAACCACCATTTTAGACTTCATGCTTTTCTTTGTAAATGTCAATATACACACCTCAAAAATCTTATTTTACTGTTAAATTCTGACTCGGTTCTTCATAGGACATACTATTATTACAACTTCGATGATATCTCAGCAGCAGAAACAAACCTATTTCTGCTGCGCCGGCCACCAGGCCCACCAACACCGCCTATATTGCTATTGTGCACCACATGCCAAAGACACCCCCTACGGTTACTACTTGCTCTCACCACCTTTAAACCACCAATTCCTATCAATTTTTAATTTTGTTTATTTTGAATGAAGTTTAGTTTTCTGAAATTTAGTGTAAGAAGACACGTGGAAGGAGGGACAACCATGAGATGGGAGGGACATTTCCGACCCAATTTCCAGTTTTCTCAACAACCCATGAATCTGCACACCTTCTTTCAAAAACCCGAATCGATAACACGCTTTCAACACCAACGAAAACGAGTATTTATCAGGACAAAAACCCTTCTGAAGCAGCAAAATAAAAACCAATACAACATATTTTGGTTCATAATCACCAAAAGCAAACGACTTTAAGACCGCATTAAACCAAAAAGGATCAAATTTATCAATTTCCGAAGAATTTAAACCGTATTGCGACCACAAAAGATAGTGGGCAAATTTAATTAGGGGTGTATAGGAAGAAAAGCAGAAATTTAAGATAAGTTTGGGGATAAAATTAGGGTTTTTGATAAACCCAGTAGTGATAAGAGGAGCATGAATTTGATTGATGTGATTTTGAAATTTGGGGGTTTCAATTTCCCCTCCGGCAGTGAGTGACGTTGGGCGGCTTCGGTCATGAAGTGGTCAAGGAAGGTCGAGAGTGGTGGTAATGGTGTTGCTGGACATGGAAGGGGGTGTTATTGTGTTAATGGTGATGGAGTTATACGGAGTATTAGTTATTAATGTGGGATTTATTTGAGAAAGGAGATGGTAACCTGCTGTATAGGTGGTAGGTTATCCGGTCTATTCAAAGAAGATTATACTTATTGTTAGGTTTATTGTGGAATTAAATAAAGATTGGTTTATTTTTGGAAGACTATCAATAGGTTGGATTATTCACGTTAAATTTTCCAATTTTTAATTATTAAGCGCATATATAATTACAACTAGATTTCATGCTTAATGCTTTAGGTTTTATTATATTTTAAAAATAAAACAATGATATGCGATGACTATACTACTTTGATAATTAGACAATCCAATAAGAAATTGTAAATAAATTGTGTACGAAGTGGTGGAAGAAAAAATAAATGCATGTTTTCACGTTTTTGGCCTCCACAAGAATAATGTGGCATGGTCCGCATGGATATGATTGTGACATTGTGACAAATGAACATTGAAGAGTAGAGCCTACCAAGTTGTGTGCTTTGTAATTTTACAAAGAGTAAATTACAAAATAACACCTTTTAAAATTGAAAATTTTTAAATTACCACCTTTTAAAACATTCTTTGCAAATTACCACCTTTTATAACACTTTTCCACTCAAATTGCCACCTTCCTCCAATTCCGGTGAAAAAATAATCCGTTTTGCCCCCACTTTTCAGTGAATTATTTACAGTTTGACTTTTTTGTGAGGGGAAAAAAGTCAAACTGTAAACAAATGACTGAGACAAAGTAAATTTTTTTTACACCGGAATTGGAGTAAGGTGGCAATTTGAGTGGAAAAGCGTTATAAAAGGTGGTAATTTGCAAAGAATGTTTTAAAAGGTGGTAATTTGAAAATTTTCAATTTTAAAAGGTGGTATTTTGTAATTTACCCTTTTACAAATAAATTACACTCCCTAAATTAATTTATTTTTCCAAGTCTTATTTTATGATTAAAATTATACTTCCGTCATTCTAAAATAAGTGTTCTATTTTCTATTGAATTTCAATAGAATATGAGGCACTTATTTTGGGATTGAGGGAGTAAAACTTTTTAAGGATATACGATAGGGTATCTCTATGTTTTTCATTTTTCTATGTGGTTCTGTTAAAATATCTTTGACTGACGATAACAGTAAATTATTTTAAAAGCGACGCTACTTATTTCAAGTCAAAAATATTGTATAAACGAACAAATGGAAATAAAAATCCTCACGTTCGAAACTCCCCAAAAAGGATTATTGTTGGTCCGCCCAATCAATATTTATTCGGTTAAAAGCGTTTGACCAATCATATCTCTTTACAAGTTTCTAAAATGACGATTTTGCATCTCATATTGAAGATATCGTTAGGATGATGAATTTTGGAGGAAATGTTGTTGTTTTCGAAACCGTACAATGAGTTATCGCGAGTTTAAATTATTTTAACTAGAAGGAGGGGTGTACCATGTACGTAAATTGGAAAAATATAAGAGACCAAGTAGGATATCCAAAACTTTTATTTTGGGTGTTTTCAACCGTACCCAACTTTTATTCACGTGTACCCAAGAAAATGACAAAATACCCTTTTAATTTCCCTCCTCAACATTATGAATTTCTATCCGTATTTGGATTCGTTTTAATAGAGATAATTGATAACCCAAACAAAATTTCACTTACCTATCTCTTATTTTACTCCGTATATGTTAAATGTTACACCGGTAGAAGTTATATCCAAGATCCCCATACGTATCAAATAATATTAAAAAAAAAAAAAAAAAAAGTACTTCGTAAATTTTTGTGAATCTACACCATTAATTAAACATGAGTAAATTGTTGTTTACACTCTTAAATAATTTTTTTTAACTTATATCCATAATATTACTAATTTTCTAATATTACACCACAATGAGATTTCCGTTGCTAATTTCATTTTTTTGACCGAAATACCCTTATTTTAATTTGTTTCTTATTTTCCTCTCCCTTGCCTTTATTACTCCCACATTTATTCTTCCTTTATTTCTCTCTTATTTTTTATTTCCTTAGGGTGTGTTTGGACTTTGGATTGAGGGAAAGGGAGGGGAGGGAAATGGAGAGCTTAGGTTTCCATCGTTTGGTTACAATAAATGAAAGGAGAGATTTGGAAGGATTCATTTTTCTTCCTTCAAGTGTAATGCAAAATCCGTCCACTATTGGAAAGATTTAGAGAGAAAATTATCCAAACACCAATATCTCAGTCTCCCTCCCCTTCCCTTCCTTCCTTTCCCCTTCCCTCATTTCCCTTATTCTCCTTTTCCTTTCTATTTTGTTATCCAAACACACCATTAGTCTCTCATAATTTTCCCAACCTTCAATGGTGTATCTAAAATAAGATCATTTCTCTCCTGAAATGACCACTAGAATTTATCAGCACTTCAATTCTGATGAAAAAATAAGGAAAAAGTAGCGCCTAGGGCCTAGGCCGTTCATATGATAGTTATTGTTATTTCCAATCGCACTACTACATTTATTTTTATATTTGTTCTTTCGGAACACCTTAATATTGCCATTTGCCAGCTTAGCAAACTGGACCATTTATTTTTATTAGGTCCTGTTTTGATAACCGAATAGAACGTCCTGTAGGCCAACCTTGAGAAAATCATGTTTTTTTTTTTTTTTTTTCTGTCGAAGAGAAGAAACAAGACCATTACAATGAGAAACGCATATTCGAACCTAAAACATATTGATCATGATACTTCAATCATGACCACTAAATTATAACCTTAAGCAAATCATATAACACGCATAATAAATAAGGTACAAATAAATTTTATTCGTACTTTTAGGTATAAACAATCTACAATAATTCTTGTGTAAGTCAAGACTTATAATAAATTATTGTAAGTCCGCCTCATTTGTACCCGATTATATAGCTTTTGTACTATTTAAGTGATAATTATGATTAATTGTTACTAAATCTTTTTAGTACCTCTGATAGTGACTTTAGTAAATTTGTTTCATGTTTTTGTACCATTTAACTTCAATTTGTATCTTGAACTCGTATAAGTTGAGTCTTACAAAGAATTACTGAACAATCTAATCACAAAGTATTTTTCCAAGGGACGGCCGGACGGGACAAGGGAGTTACAGTAATGAGAAATGATGAGGCGTATCCATTATCAGCCGTACCTATCCATCCATTTTTAAAAAGAAAAAATGTGCCCAAAAATATGTTTGGATCTTAAAATACACCAAAACGACTAACAAACAGCTCATTATTCATCATCTTCATCATCCTCATCATCTTACCACTCTCTTCTACACTCCTTTCGTTTCCTCCAAATAATAATCCAAATTCCCATTTTCCTCGTTTTCTTCTTCCTTAAAATCCCACATAACAACAACCCATTAAAACAAAAAATAAAAAAAACTTAAGACAAAATCAAACAAAAAAACATGGTACAATATGAAAGACTAAAATCATTCTTCAATAACAGATGGTTAGTGTTTGTTGCAGCAATATGGATACAATCTTGTGCTGGTATTGGTTACATGTTCGGTAGCATATCACCTGTTATTAAAGCAAACTTGAATTATAATCAGCGACAAGTTGCACGCTTGGGTGTTGCTAAGGATTTAGGGGACAGTGTCGGGTTTTTGACGGGTTATGTCTGTGAGGTCTTGCCCTTGTGGGCTGCTCTTCTCGTTGGCGCTCTTATGAATTTAATCGGTCACGGTTGGGTCTGGCTTATCATCACCGGTCGTGCCCCTACTTTGCCTCTTTGGGCTGTGAGTATTCTTTTTTCTGGTAAACGTAAAGAAATGGATGGATTAACTAAATGTTTTTTTTTTCCCTTGATTGGTGGGGGAGGGGGTTGGATTGTGTGTCCCACTTTTGTTTCCCATTATTTTGTCTTTTGACGCGTTGGTTGGAAAACGTAAAGAAATGGATAAATTAGTTGAAAGTTTTGTTCTTTTGACTGTCTGTCCCATTTTTATGTCTCATCTGGTGTACCATTACGGTCGTCTTGTGACGGGTTAAATGATTGGACATATGGTTCAATATTGATTGGTATGGTGATAGGAGAGTGTAGGTTTGATGGTGAAAGTCATTGGTCTTGATTGAATCATGTCATTAAAAAGTCAACTTCAAGTGTTAAAAGTTACTTTTTTATGTGTGTTGGATCATTGATTGTGATTGATTAATGGTGGTGTTGATGATCAAAGATTTGTACTTTTAGTTTTACTTGAGATATGTAGTTTGAAATATGTAAATCTGCAGCTGAATTTTTAGTTCAGTCATTGCATTTTTTGAGGTAAACTAATCAATGATTGTTGCTCGCCTGCTCGCCTTTGATCAAATGGATGAAGTCGATTTGTGGGTTAGGTTTATTGTAATGATTATTTTGGGTTTATGGAAGTTTTACTGAATACAAACTCAGATTTGTGAGTCCACTAAATAAGTTTTTCATCATCGAGGTTTCGATTGATTGAGGTAATATTGTGATAGTTCAAAATGGGCAAGGAAAGTCCTATTCTAGGTGAAAGAAAAATGGCTTACGATGTCGTGTTGCTTCTCTATGTAATTGATGGACCTCTTCTTTAAAATATGCTGATGTTCGGCTGCTTGGTTGTTTTCCAACGAATTGTTTAGTTGTACACGCCATTCTTATGATATTCATGGTTGATTTACTTAGGTGATATTAGCCGACTGTATTTTTACACTTATGCAGTTATGCCTCTGTTGACTGAGTTTCGTGAACTGATTTTTCCACTGCAGATGTGTTTGCTTATATTTATCGGAACAAACGGGGAGACATATTGGAACACGACTTCTCTTGTTTCCTGTGTGCAAAACTTTCCAAAAAGTCGGGGTCCAATTGTCGGCATTTTGAAAGGGTTTGCAGGCTTAAGTGGAGCAATATTGACCCAAGTTTATGCTCTAATTCACAGCCCTGACCATGCATCACTGGTCTTCATGATAGCAGTTGGACCGTCTATGGTCGTCATCGCCTTAATGTTCTTCGTCAGGCCCGTGAAAGGCCACCGACAAATTCGTCCATCAGACGGGGCGAACTTCTCGTTCGTCTACAGTACATGCCTTGTTCTCGCTGCTTACCTGATGGGGATCATGCTCGTCGAAGATTTAATAGATGTCAGCCATACACTAATCATCGTCTTTTCCGTGATTTTGTTCACCATACTGTTGGTTCCTTTTGGCATTCCTGTGTCGTTAGCTTTCACAGAAGAGTCAAGATTGTCGGTGGAGGAGGCGCTACTGCCCGAGGCTCAGAAAGAGGAATCTTCTCAAGCTGGAGAATCTGACGGTGAGGTCTTCTTTAGTGAGGTTGAAGACGAGAAGCCAAAGGACGTCGACTTGCTTCCGGCTTCTGAAAGGAAACGAAGGATCGCCCAATTGCAAGTAAAGGTCGCACAAGCAGCAGCCGAAGGAGCTGTTAGGGTCAAGAGGAGACGTGGTCCTCACCGAGGGGAGGACTTCACTTTAATGCAAGCTCTGATCAAGGCCGATTTTTGGCTCATGTTTTGTCCTTTCATGCTTGCTTCTGGATCCGGTTTGACCGTAATTGATAATCTCGGTCAGATGAGCCAGTCTTTAGGCTACGATAACACTCACATATTCGTGTCTATGATCAGTATTTGGAATTTCCTTGGCCGTGTTGGAGGCGGTTACTTATCTGAAATTATTGTTAGGTATAAATCTCCTTACTTGAACCTCATGACTGTTCCAAATTGATCCGACTCAACACGTGTTCTTTTCGTCTTAAGTTGTCTGAAATCGGAAATTGATAATGACTGTTCCAAATTGATCCGACTCAACACTCGAGTAGTATTTTTAAAGTACTTTTGTATTCTGAAGTTTTCCGAAGTGTTTGATAAGTGAAAATAAAATAAAATGAGTATTGTGTTGATCTTACCTCACTCTAATTTTTTTTTTTGTTTTGCAAGGGATTACGCTTATCCAAGGCCGGTGGCGATGGCTGTAGCCCAAGGAGTAATGGCGATCGGCCATATTTTCATAGGCTTGGGATTGCCCGGTGCAATGTACGTCGGAACCTTATTGATCGGTCTAGGATATGGCGCTCATTGGGCAGTCGTTCCAGCCACGGCCTCAGAGCTTTTCGGCTTAAGAAACTTCGGGTCGCTCTACAATTTCCTAACCTTGGCAAATCCAGCAGGCTCACTCGTCTTTTCAGGTCTCATAGCGAGTAGTATATATGATCGAGAAGCAGAGAAGCAAGCCCACCAACACCATCCTCTTCTAGGTTCAATCATCAGCAGTATGAGTGGTTATCTTCGGATGGATGAACCGCCCAAATGCGAAGGTTCTATATGTTTCTTCCTTACTTGCATGATCATGAGTGCACTCTGTGTTTCCGCCATTATTTTGACCTTAATTCTCGTGCATAGGACTAAGACCGTTTACACACACCTATATGGTAAATCACGTAATTAAGCAGGCAGGATTTGCATAAATCATCGTTTCATGGGATTAGTGCTCATTGTTGTCAATCTGTACACCGAGAGAAGAAAAGTATATATATCCTCTTATAACGTGACTACGTGAGTGTTTTGCGTAAGATGCTGTACCATAGATTTGTCCTCCAATTGACGGCTTTCGCTGGGAGGGTTTTGCTATTTTTTTTTCTCTTTTGTTTGGATTACATTATTCATAATGAAATGATTGTTTTGCTACTTGTTTATCAGAAATCTTTCCTTCTCATTTACGCATTTTTTTTTTTCTCGGTGACAGTCAAGGTTTAGTTACGTTTCACAGGGAGAGTAGCCTAAGAACTGGTGCAGGTTCAAACAGTCTCTGTAAACCCACCAAGTAGTTCAAGAAATTACAAAAATTGTCTATTAAGACATTCGAGTCTATTATTTGTTTAGCTCATGAACAATGAAACGAACAAAGTTCAGCCTAGTAGCTCCAAAACTGCAACACAGAACTCAGTATGTTGTAATTTCACTGAATGATACGTAAATGGTAAATGTTACTCCGTATAAAGTTACGTGTCGTTTTTGGTTGCTTGTATAGTTGGTACAATAATTGTAGAAACTTTGGACTAAACAACTTTTTGTGTCAATTTTTGATTTCATCAGCTTCTTATGGTATTAAACTAAAACATAAAGATTGCATACAAGCCTACAAATTTCTGAGATAATTACTTGTCAATTTTGTAGTTGTTGAAAGAGTATTCAAACATACAAGTCATGTCATTTTTTGATTGAATTTCATTTCTCTGATTAATTTATAAGCACAATCTAAGCATCTTTTCACATGTTTAAGCATCTTCCTAACTTTGTATCTAGTCCTTGTTTTACCCTCTTCTTTTGGATTTTAGAGTCTGGTCGAAGGGAACTGATATTAATCGAGCTGAATTAAACTGAACTTGGCTGAGTTGTGAACTGAAGTGAAACTTTCATAAACTAATGTCCGAAAGAGCGGGACCTTATCACACCGTCACAAATATGATCATTTTTTTTTAGTTTCCTTGTCTGGTTCTTGCATCTGATGTTGAATAACGAGACGAACGTCAAGTCGAGACATGAAACTATTGTGAACGTTAAAATGAAGGGAAACTACGATGAAATTATGTAGTATGAACAAAGGTAACAATGACAGTAACAATAAATAATAAATAAAATGACTATTAAAAACATGTTTAGACAAAGTCATAGGGTTTTTTTCGATAGCATGATGTACTGGTTGTTACATTGAGTTTGACAGGGTTTACTATTTCACAACTTTCATTTGTTTTGTCCAGACATATCTCTTTCCTTTTTTGTCATTTTATGTCGCATCATTTGCGACGTTTTTCGGGGTTGAAGCTTAGTTGATCGACCTTTTTTCGGGTGGAAAAACAGGCTTTTTAACGAAAAAGTTTGGATGAAAACACATTATTTACGTTGGAGATGACGTATAAACAAATGGATGAAACAGAATGCAATTTCTTGATTACTGGCCGTATGTAGCGTCAGTCGATGTTGGAGTACAAAGTGTTTGTTTCTGGATAACTGATACTCCGTGACAAATAGAAGCGTTGTACTGTAATATAAGATTCTGAATTTTTGATATTAACGCAATCGTTCAATTTAGTACATTTCCGATTACACGATTGCAAATTCCAGAGATTCGTACACGCATTATTTGGAATAAAAATCAAAATGAAAACAGCAAACTGTGAAGAAATAAATGTATACACTTTTAATTGCCTGGTATAGTATAATAATTCACTGTAAACATTTTCAAGTGTTGATTCTGGTGCAGTCGAGACGAATCTCGCCATTGCTGCCAGTCTTAAGCCCGATTCTTCCAAGCTTAGTCATCGTCTTCACAAATCTCGAGCTAAAACTGCTCATATTCCTCGCAAATTCCTCCACCATAGCTCGTGATTTTGGGCTCGTAAACAGAACCTGGTCAGAAGTAAACAGTCCTTTCCCCTGAACCAAATTCTGGTAGTACAAATTGTCAAAGATTGCCGGAGTCGCGGGGTCCATGACTGCGACAATGTCAGGGTTTGCGTTTGGCGGGCAAACTTGCATCAGTTGTTGAGCGTAAGTTGGGTTGAGAGACGGATCGATGGGATTGGATGGTGAGAAACTGTAGATTCGTTTTGCAATGTGATTGCAGTGTGATGTACCGATGGTATGAGCTCCGGATAACGTGACTAGGTCTAGCTCGTTCAGCTTATTTTTCGCAAACATGGTCTTTAATTGCTCATAGCTGAATCCGGGGTCCGGTAAATTATTTTGAACGTTGGACGCCTTCGAGACCACCCCGTCACGTCTCCCTAGTTCGACCGGGTAATATGGCCCTCCTGACTAAAGTTGTTAAAGTTAGGTTCCTCATATTATAAAAGATTTCATGAAATTTCAGATAACTTCATAAAGATTCATAAAAGTCATTTCATATCTAAATTCTAATGGTTTAGGAACGTTTTGACTCGAACAATAAAGAGTAGTTTACTAAAATTGGTGTTTCTGGTAACGGTTATCTTACCAACGATACGACGTCTCGTGTAGCTAGAGCTAATATATCAGCACAAGAGACAATTCCGGGACATTCAGTTTCAACGGCTTTCTTTGCTTTGATCACCGTATCAAATCCTTCACCGCCTAGTGACAGATTATTAGGTGCGTCTGCCTCTGCATCTCCGTTTGAAGAAATGATCATCACGGACGCATCACATCCCTACACACCAAAATTTAGAACTATTAACGAGACATGTGCGTACAAGTTAATAGTAACATCAATTGTGTTATGCATATAACGAGTTAACGTTTTACACAATACTACTAACTAATCGACTGATACCTCGACAAAGCAGTCGTGAAAGAAGAGTCGAAGAGTGGCGGGAGCCGCTACAAACGTCTGTTGAAACTTCATCGTCACGGCACTCCCTACAATAGCTTCCAAATTAGGGCAACTTTTTTTGTAGAAATTCTTGCTCAAATCTCCAGCACTCACGTACTCTGTACTAAGCAGTAGTAGTGTACAAAATAGTACTGCCCATTTGTCCATTATAATTTTCAGATGTTTAATTATTATATTTTTCTAATTAATATCAAAGATATTATTGTACACTACTAAAAAAACTAAATCATTCTTCGTACGTATTTATGTAGGAAAATGTACTACGAAAAATCAAGATTAAACAATATAAACTATTAACAAACTAATAATTCAACGCGATGATGAGGTTTGCGCTCATAATTTAATTTGGTTGTTAATTTAACGACATTTATAAATTTATGACTATAAATTTATAAATTAATCAAAGGTTTAGCTATCGTATACTTGGTCTTAATTGGTTACGAGTCGCGTAATATAAGCGGACGTTTAAGTATATGACATCTTGTTTTTTGTAGTTCCTTTACGAAGTCTTTCATGCTTTGTTTATTTGCTGTATCATCAAATTAAATCACTGTAAACATAACATTATATTCATGTTGCATTTATTAATTTAAGATGGTGACTAATATTTTTGTTAAATTTATTAGTCACTATAAATGACGGTGATTCATTGTAGTTTAATGAACGAATACAGTTTTTATATATAGGTCTCTATTATTGTCTAATGTAAAAGTAATGGATTCATACCGACACTTACGAGTTCTTCATTTACTTTGGCCATCGTTTTGTGAAAACGCATGAACATGTATATGAGATACTGATATCAAAATTCGGTACCATCTGATGACACCTACCCTTTCATTTTTCTAGAGAGTATTATTGCATATAAATTAAAAAATTTAACTCATAATATACTCATAAATCGGATTTCATACAAATTAAAAATGTACAATTCAAAATGATATTCAAAGTTTTAATTTCTTAAAAAAAGGAACCAAATTAACAGACCGTGTTGCTTGTTTATTGGAGTATATAATTCTTCAAAGTTCTTGAAAACGTGTCGATATAAATAAATCTATCCACGAGTTCATAGGATATTTCATTCTAAAACAAATTGATAACCTGATAAACTTAGTGAATCCGATCGACAAGTGTATCACAAATTAAAGAAATTTGATTATCATGAGGTCGTATCAAAGATCGATCACGTGAGAGGCCAAAATAGTCTAGAATAGCTTGGATATGATTCTATATCGTCTACTAAATTTTCGTCTTCTGAGTGCCATACTCCTATGTCGTTAAGGCCAATCGTTTTGTCCATTAAATAACCAAAAGCACCGTCGGAATACTTCGGAAAACTATTCTTGTTGAAAAGTATGCAGCTCTTTGTGTCGCGACCAAGTAACTGTTGTATCGAAGCAGAAAACGAAAAGGCAGGATCAAAGTAAAACATTTTGTCACTACCGATTTCAGTCACTCGAACCCATTTATTCATATTCGCATCCAACACGAGTTTATACACCTCGAATGCAGCCGCTTCTTCTAGGTCCGAAAGAATTTGGACAGCTTAATTTAAAGTGGCCATATATTTTTCGCTACTTAACCAATTTAAGCGTATGACCACTCGTTAAAAAGCGAACATCATTTAATTTTATCTCCAAGTAATACTATTTTTTTTTTTTTTTTTTTATAAGGCAAAGAAACTAGATTGATCCTCGAGAGTAGGACCAACCTATTTCATCCTTACGGATGAGAAAAGTAAGAGGTAGCCAATTGCTTTCATACCACCTCGAAATAACCGGACAAGAGTGTTTGAAATTTGCCATTAAATCTGCGACTCTGTTCGCCTCCCGAAAACAATGGTTGCTATGTTGTTCGAAAGATATCCAAGTAATACTATATGAAAGCTTATGTAGTACTGCTTTACAAATAGGAGTATGATTTTGCAGGCCTTACAGTTTACCGGCCCAATAACAAACTATGATAACATCAATCAAATAAGTAGCCAATAAATCACCGGAAAAATAATTTTATTAACTAAAATTCATACGATATGTACATGTTAAAAATCATCGTATACAAGTCTAAATAAATCAAACAAATAAATAATTAATAAAACAAAAAACATAATACACGTTTATTATATCGTTGTTTTTTGATACAGTTTTCTACTAAGAAGGCTTATGGTTTATTGGTTCTTCCTAAATTTGAAAATTATAAAACTCAGCCTGTTAAAACTTAAATATTCCAGAATTGTGAAAATATTAGGTAATGATAGAGTTGATGATCTTGGTTTGAGTGCAGTGGTTCGGCCCAAATCCACATATATTCATATTAGATTTGCTTATCTTTTATTAAACCGGGTAGATTATCTGATAGATTGGACTACTAATTGTGAACGTCTTAAAATTTATTTCTTTCGTCTTATAGATTTATACCTTTCGTTTCAATCATTTTTTTTTTTTACATTTCTACTTTGAAAAGATATGAAAAATTATTTTCTTTGTATAGTAATATAAGTTGGACCAAAATGATGACTAATTTCGAAGGACCTTAAGATTTACGAATGACTTCCTCAATAAAACGAGTCAACGAATCGTAAGAAGATCCACCATCAACTTCCAGAACTTTCCTACACTTTTCACTCATCTTTCGCACTTTACTCCTCATTTCTTCATCCAAACTCATGACTTTCCTTACACTTTTCTTGACCTCCTCGGCTGTCACCAGATAATTCGCCTTTTTAAAATTCCATCGATAATCCAGTTTAATCTCGACGGCCAACTCGAGCTCTTTTACTAGCGTAAACGCGTTTAATTGCTGCTCAGAGTACATCGGCCACGTTGCAATTGGTACTCCATACCACAGGCTCTCCAGTATCGAGTTCCACCCACAATGTGACACAAACGCCCCAATTGCCTTGTGTGACAATACCGTGACTTGTGGGGCCCATGGTATTATTTTACCTTTATGGACCGTACGGTTGATAAAGCCTTTAGGTAAGGCCTCCTCAAATATCTCGTTCTCACTCGGTTTGACCTTCGCATCGGACGATCCAACCCGGACCGGTTTTCGAAGTGACCATAAAAATCGATGACCAGACCGATCTAGACCGTTGGCTATCTCTTTAACTTGGTGAGCATTAAAACATCCCATACTCCCAAAACATAGGAACACAACCGACGATTCAGGTTGACCGTCTAACCAATTAATAATAGACTCCTCATCAACTGTTACATTATTATTAGTATCAGACGGTTTAGAATAGCCACGGTTATTTAACGATAACACGGGCCCCACAGTATATATCGTTGGGATATTATCCATGTCATTTAAAGCTTTAATAGTGGACGACTCCAAGTCGACGAATGAATTGACTAAAATACCCTTGATTTCTCTAAACCTTCTAGCAAGGTTGATAACAAACTTAGGCCAAACACTATTCTTATCAAGAAATATTGAAGGGATGACCTTAACAGGAACCCGGTTCCGAAACCCTGGTATATCCAACTCATTATTCCGGTCACCCACCAACCCGGTGACATCTTCGACTCTGTGCCTATCCGCCAGAGCCTGAAAATGAAACATGATGTACAACCAGTTAACCCCAGCAGCGAAATAAATATACGACGGAACGTTTAACTCGTTCGCAACATCGACCATGGAGATATTGACAGGGTTCAAAACAAACGCGGCGGGTTTTGGGTTTCGGTCTTGGACTGCCTGCTTAAGGAGCAGGCACTGGAGACGCATGATGGTCCCTAAAAAGTTGGGGTCAGACGGGTCGGGCGGGTTGGATATGGGCGGTAGGGTGAGGAAACTTATTCGGGTCGGGTTAAGCAGAGTCGACTGCGAGTCAATGTAGGACTTAATGTTGGTAGGTTCAAAAGACATGCGGTAAATAACGACTAAAACTGAAATGTTGGGGTTAGTTTGGGTTAATAGTTTGGCAAACTCGACCGTCGAGAGTAAGTGACCCATCACTGGTGTCGGGACAATTACTAACTCGATTTTGGTCATTTCTGAGGCGGGTTTTTCGAGATCGATTTAAGAGGTAAAACTTTGATGGTTGGAGATGGTGAGGAATTGAGATTTTGTGTGGAATGTGTGTATATATATATATACGGGTTTGATGAGTGAGGTGGTTTTGTTAATGGGGAGAAGACAAACATTATCTACCATTTTTGGATTTAAAGCCATCTAATATGATTATGTTATTATTATTTTTGTCAAAATTCGTTACCATTTTGATATGGATTAATGGATATTTTTTACCTTTTATAAATACACTTTTAAAATCTCCCACCTTTTTTAATTTTTTTTTTTAAATCTTCCACATTTTCTAACTTTTTTTAAAATTTCTCACCTTTTATAAACACTTTATCAAAATTTTCAACAAAAACCTCATTTTAACCATATTAAATGTCTATTTTCATTTATGAAAACATGAAAATTCTCGTTTTATTTTTTCACATTTTGAGTTTCGGTGCACGATAGTTTACATTCGTAACGAAAAATATTTTAAAAAAAAGTTTAATTTTCACAAAAAATACATTTTGGTGGAAATTTTTAAGAAAATGCTTATAAAAGGTGGAAAATTTTAAGAAAACTTATAAAAGTTGGAAAATTTTAAGAAAACTTATAAAAAATGGGAATTATCATATTACCCTTTTGATATTAATATTTTGAGTTAATTAATAGGCAAAATTATCAACGGATTTTCTATTGTGTGCACACAATAAGAATAACTAACTCATTAATTAAGAGTTGAAAATAAATTAAATTTATTATTTCTCTCTCCTCTTCTACTAGTAGTTAGTTAATACTAAATTATTTTAATTCTTCTTTCGTATGCGAAATATATGATGATCTGATGAATGATACTCCTTGGAACGATTTAATAATGATGTTGTTTGATTACTGGGATATATATCTATTGATCCGATTTAATTCATCAAATTTTCACTAGCATCCTTGATTTTTTTTATGTTATTTTGTATTAAATTTGATTCAAATTGAACTAACCTATTAAATTATGATATCTGTTTAGGTTGGTTCTGTATTACTCCGTAGATGATTATCGAAAACTATGGATATGATTGATTCTCTAAACAACATAATAGAACTGTCTTGAGTATTACTTAATTTAATCAGCTGTGTTAGTAGTTTGTTTACAATGATTGCATCTTGCAAAAGTTTTGAGTTTGTTTAGAAATCAGTAGCGGCAATTTTCAATAATCTTCATGTCTGCTTGTTGTTGGCACAATGTCGATGTGGAATATGTTTACGTCAAACCCTCTAGTGATGTATTATTTATAATTATGTATGTGTGAGTTGAAGATCGTGTTTTGTTAACTGGTTAGTGGATTCACTAATGTATATAGGTGATGAACTTCTCTCCGACTCGTTTAACTATGCTGAACTGTTCGAGGGAGTTCTTTGGGAGGTAGAAGGAAAGGTATGCCATGTTTCTTGCTTTACGAATTCGTATCCTATGTGTAAAGATGTTTCTTGCAGCGTCTAATTTGTTTACGAATAATTTCAATTTTTATTTTTATTTTACAGTGGGTCGTGCAAGCTGCCATTGATGTCGACATCGGTGCTAACCCATCTCCTGAAGGTGGTGAAGATGAAGGTGTTGATGACCAGACTGTGAAGGTTGTTGACATTGTCGACACCTTTAGGCTACAGGTAATATATTCATATACCAAACCCTTTTCCCTGCTGTTGGTTTGATGTAGATGCCTTGTTAACTGATGCACTTGCCTTTTACAGGAGCAACCTCCTTTTGACAAGAAGACGTTTGTTGGGTGGGTCAAGAGATACATCAAGAACCTAACACCCAAATTGAGTGAAGAAGAAGCTGTCATTTTCAAGAAGAATGTTGAAGCAGCAACCAAGTTCCTCATGTCCAAGCTCTCTGACCTTCAATTGTATGTATTCGAGTATCTCCACTCTTTCTTAATATCTTTCGCTCTCTAACCATATTAAAACCCTTAGGGTGTGTTTGGATTGAGGGAAATGAAGGGAAAGGAAGGGGAGGGAAAGGGATGGATTTAGTTTCCATCGTTTGGTTACAAAAAATGGAAGGAGGGAAATGGAAGGGGAAGGATTTGGAGGGATCCATTTTCCCTCCTCTAAGCCTAATTGGAATCCCTCCAAAATAGGCAAGATTTGGAGGGAAAATGGTATCCAAACACCACCATTTCCCCTCCCCTCCCCTTCCTTCCCCTTCCCTCATTTCCCCTCCCCTCCCTTTCCTTCCTATTTTGCTATCCAAACACACCCTTATTGTGTGAGTTTCTTAAACACACTTTTGTCATCAAAGGAGCAGTATTTCACAAGAGTTTGCTATAGTGTCTTTTGGGTGTGCTTGTAGGGTGTGTAGGGATCATTCACCCGTCCAAACACGGAACAAACTTAAAGGACCTGGATTTATTTTTTGAATCCAGTGACCGTATCTAATTTAAACCGGTTTAACTGGTGATTTTTTGAACACCCCTACACGAATGTGTGTATATTCTGCTGGCGAAGTTGATTTAGAACACTTCGGCTGTTTTATGTATTCATTTCTGTATTGTTTCAGTCTCTTTTTTGTTGAGCTTGATGTCCTAATACGATCTCGATTGTTGTGTGTAGTTTTGTTGGTGAGAGCATGCATGATGATGGCGCCACAGTGTTTGCATACTACAAGGATGGTGCTGCCGACCCAACATTCCTATACTTTGCCCACGCCCTTAAGGAAATAAAGTGCTAAGTTGATGACTTGCAACTCTTCTCTAGAAAGGTCGTCTCTACTTTATGTTTAGTTCATTTGCTGCGTAAACCTGGATTTGCTGTTGAAAATTTGTGGATGCTGACATTCTGTTGCGTGTCCCTTAGCGTTACTGTTTTGTTGTATTCGAGGAATTCTGGATATATTGTATCGTTCTTTTGGATTGCTATTACTTTTCCTTGTTTCCGTACTCGTTGGTCTTTCATTATTTTAACTTGCGATCTTTTTTGCGTCAACTGTTTGTATTGATTACCAGTGCTGCAGTGCGAGGTGATATTGATGTCTGGTGATAACATCATTTCTCCATAGACGTATTCAATGCTGATTTTTTTTATATTTTTTTGCCAACTGTAAATAGAGTGATTAATGTATAGGATACGGCACGGCGGCACCCCAAACCGTACTTACAAACTAGGGTCTAGTGCCGATTTTGTTATTTTATACTGTACTGCTGTTTATAATATCCCTGCCTTTTTATGTAGTATTCATCTTTGTGTTCTTCGAGCGGCCTTGACTAATACCACTATATATGTTCGGATAACATGTGAAATTGTGAAAATGTGACCTTGCGAGTGGGGTTAAATTTTAGCCATATTATTATTATGTTTGTCTTGGTGAATTATTGGTCTATGTGTTCTTCGAGTAGCCTTGACTAATACTACTCCGTACTATGTTGGGATAACATGTGAAATTGTGAATATGTGACCTTACGAAGGGTTAAATTTTAGCCATAATATTATTGTGTGCTAGTCCTGGTCAAGGGCTCGGGCTGGTCCATTAAGGGCCGGGCCTTGAAGTTTGATCCCTGGCACAGCCCGTGTGATATGGAGGATTGGGCCTATTGTTGAGTACATATTTTACGGTGTTTTGAACGCTTATCTCGACTTATTTTGATCCCATTTTATGCTTTTATGTCACTTTTATTCGGTATTTATTGTTTTGTCGATATATGTTATGCTTGGGTATGTTTTCATGATTTTTGCAGGTTTAAATGAGCATTTTTGACAAGACAACGGATGTAGAAGTGACGGGAAGCGGAAGCTTGAAAGATGTGCAAGGAAAGAAGAGGAGTAGTGAAGCATGGCCTTCCTTGGCCGTGGATATGACCCCCTTGGGCGTGGGAATCAAAGGAAGAAAGAGGCCAATTTGGCCGTGATACTCCCCGGGTGGGGAAGTTAAGCCCCCGGGCGGGGGGACCTGTGACAGTTTTTGGAAGAATTGAGCCCCCGGGCGTGGAGGTTGATCCCCCGGGCGGGGAGTGATATTTCGAGTATTTTCCTAATTCTATTAGGAAGTTAGGTTTTAATATAACTCTTATGTTTAGAAACTACTCAGACACTTTTTCATATTTAGTTTTTACGTACTTTAGACTTAGAACTCCAAGGAGATTACTTTGCTTTGATTTTCAAGAATTATTCTACGGATTCGACGTTCAATTTCACTTCAATTGCAATTTCAAGTATTAATTTCTCTTCTCTCTTTAGTTTAATCATGTTTGCTATTAATTTTGTTGCTTTCGTTTTTATAATCATGAGTGAGTATTTTCCTAATCTAGGGTTCGTGGAATTGCTAGTAGTTCGAAAAGCATGAATTAATTTCTATAATCGTTGTTGTTTGATCGTAATTGCGAATTTAATTGGGAATTTATAATTGGGTGAATTAGGGTTTGAGAATTGATCGATTGACTTTAACCTTGAACCTATGACGGGAGTTGAGATTTATTCGTTGACCGTTAATTGTTGGTTTGACGCCCTAGTTTTAATTGGTTGAATTCACTTGCGGAAGCTAGGAACTTGACTAGAACACATTCCCGATTAAGATTATTTGGCCTCTCATGGGAATGTTAGACCGATAATTGAGACGATACTATCGACCTTAATGCTTCTACTTGTTGGGTTCGCTTGTGGGAACGAGGAGTTTGACGAGTTAGTTAGAACCAATTTGACCGCGAAACGCTATTTTAGGTACATTTTGGGTAGTGTCTCATTCGAATGACAATTGAACAACCGATTAATCTTTTGAAACTGCTTGTTGACTACTAGCGTGAACACGATTCCTAGACCTTTAATATATATTGTTGAGATATCTTTATAGCTTACGTATTTATTAGTTAGTGCTCGTAGTTATAATTACCCATCTTTTTATTATTCTCGCAGCTAGACTTAAATTTAAACAAACTAGTACTTAAACTTTACTTCCCTGAGATCGACCCGTATGCTACGACACCCGTACGCTTGCGGTATTTAAAAATAAACGTAACACCTATACGGGTCGGGTTTAAATTGTTAGGCTTCCTCATGATTGTTATAATCTTATTATTTTATAAATTACTCCGTATAACAATTAAAATGCCTATGTATATTAAAAGAATCGAAGTCCATGTAGTTCTTACTTAACTTGTAGTTCTGATCGCGGTCGGATGTTGTTTCTATTGATATCGTGTTGCTTGTGCAAGTGGCGATATTCTGTAGTGCTAAATGAAAGAAGTATTTCTACCAGCACCATCGGGGCACCGATAGGTCCGGCACCACCACCGGGAGCACCGGCACCAACACCGAACTTTGAACCACCACTTTTCATTTTTAGACGATTATAAATTACTATTGTACGTAATTGTTATTATTTAATTAGAAATAAGTAATAAATTAATAATTAAGAAGTAGATTAGATAAACAGATAGTTTGAGAATATGAAATTACGAGAAATACAGTAGAGTTGTAAAAAATTTTGAATTAGAAATGAGTATCTGGAAATTAGAGAGAGATTGAAAAGAAAAAAGAAAATAGTGTGAAGTCCACACCAATAGTCACTTAGGCCTGTGGGCCAGCCCGTGGTGGCAAGCCTGGTATGACATGGGCCGAACTAAATTTTTAAGGCTCCGGCATGGCCCGTGACCCCTAAGGGTTGGGCCTAGTTTGCATGGGCTGTAGCGGGCTCTGCTTATTAGGGCCCTTTGGCGGGTTGGGTCTGACTAGGTGCAAGCGAGGAAAAGTTAATACATTTAATAATTAATGTAAATAAAAATAAGAGAGATTACGAATATATTTTGGGGTTGGGCCACTCAGGAATGTGGAGTAAAAGATTTATTCAATTTTGTTTATTCCACGACTACATGCTTACACATTACAAATTAAAGTTACTGGTATAACAAAAGTACTTCTTTTACTTGTTATTTTTAATTCTTTGTATTCAAAAAAATTAAGTATTATGAGTTTGTTCGTGTATTCTGTAAGAAATTTAAAATATTTGTTATTGATTAAATTATAATGCCGACGGTGGTTATATTGATAACCTTATTGATGATAATAAAAGGAGAGAATAATTGTAGTATTATTTCATAGTATATAAATTAAAATTTTAGTCAACCCATTTTATTTGTCTTCTCACTTCACCAGTTCACCCTTATCAAATTATGTTAGGTACAATTGAAAAATATAAATAGTACGAAATATATATTTTGATATAACTGATTTAGCTTTTATATTTTATTTTATAAAAAAATGTGGAAAAAAATATTATTTCAACAAATTTTTATATGGAAATATTTTTTTTTTCTAATTAAAAGTTGTTTTTTTTTTAATTTAAAAAACGAAAAAACAACATATTCATAATAATTGATTGATACTCTATTTGATTTATATAATTATAAAATTTTACGGAGTATATTATTCCTACCAACCAAAGAAATATCGAGTAACTCAACTAGAGCGTAAAATAAGAATAAATAAAAGATAAAATATGAGTAAATTACAAAATACCACCTTTTAAAATTGAAAATTTTCAAATTACCACCTTTTAAAACATTCTTTGTAAATTACCACCTTTTATAACGCTTTTCCACTCAGATTGCCACCTTCCTCCAATTCTGGTGAAAAAATAATCCGTTTTGCCCTCACTTTTCAGTGAATTGTTTACAGTTTGACTTTTTTGTGAGGGGAAAAAAGTCAAACTGTAAACAAATGACTGAGACGGAGTAAATTATTTTTACACCGGAATTAGAGTAAGGTAGCAATTTGAGTGGAAAAGCGTTATAAAAGGTGGTAATTTACAAAGAATGTTTTAAAAGGTGGTAATTTGAAAATTTTCAATTTTAAAAGGTGGTATTTTGTAATTTACCCGATAATGGTAATACACTAATACTCTTACTATATATGAAAATTAATATCTTAAGTTTAGAATAAAAATAATACTCCCTCCGTTTCAGTGAATTGTTTACAGTTTGACTTTTTTGTGAGGGGAAAAAAGTCAAACTGTAAACAAATGACTGAGACAGAGGGAGTAGTCGTAATAATTAGAGACACATTTTAGATTCGTAATTGATTTTTCGTATACGGATTTTACTCACATGGTATACTTTTTTCATTTATTTTTCCACCTTTACCCTTTTCTTACTCCCACAATATACAACATTCAATCTTTTTTTCCTTAACTTTTTTTTAATTTAATTTCAATAAATTGTTCAATTACTCAATTATCAATTTTGATAATTGATTCAATGAATTAATAATTGAATTCAATCATCTTATATTGCTTTTTCAATCAATATTATAGAAGTATAACGTTTGTATTATATCATTCAAATAATAGGTGGCCTAGGATTTGCAGCAAACTTCTAAATCTTAGTTGATAGGTAAAGCAATAGTCATTAGTTTCTAAATCAATAACTCATACGGAATAACAAAGATTACAAGATAAAGACATCATCATTTCATAAGAAAAGAAATTTGCAGTACATGGGGGTGTCGTATTGACGTAGCACAAAATTTTTGGATGCTACAATAGGGAATTTCCAGTAAATCAATGTAATTTAATTACAAAAATTCTAATTGAAAGCGATTATGACCTAATTGAATTGGTTATCGGAGGTTATGATTGAAAAATTGAATAATTGAATGAATTTTGATTAAGAAAGTTAGAAAAAAAAAAAGAAAAAAATTGTATATTGTTGGAGTAAAAAGGGTAGAGCTGGAATACTAAATGAAAAAGGTATACCATAAAATCTGTATACAAAAAATCAATACCCTTTAGATTTTAGATAGAGTTGAATTCAATTACGGAGCAAAAAAAGTTGACAATTTTAATACGCAAAGTACTTTATATTATATTATATGACGTGGAAAATAATGGGCTTCTTTAGTCAGTCTTAAATCTTACGGAGTAATAACCTAAAATAGGGAGTACTGACTGTTCGGGGTGATTTTCTCACACGATTCGTTTAAGTGATTATGGGTTTACTAGTACTATCCCTTAGGTTGCTTTTAGTGGTGATTTATGTGATTGATCTTAAATGAACGAAAGATAGCAAAAACGGTACAAGACACACGATATGTTACGTGGGAAAAACCCTTAAATGTTAAGGGAAAAACCACGGGCGCCAAGCCAGGAGAGGATCTTCACTAGTTCTGAAATAATAGGTACAGAGCCTGGACCAACTGGTACAGAAAACTATATAATCGTAAAAATATAAAGTGGTTGGATGCTTGAGAATTGCGTAGAGTATTGTGTGCTTGCGTTATGTGATGATCCATGCCCTTTTTCTTCTGAGTTCTCTTGCTTATATAGTGTCTTGAGTCCAACGTTCGTTCCCCAAAATGTAGGTAACCTCTTCCTCTGATCTCTCCAGTAGTTGCTATTTCCACGGCCCTATTTCTGCTGCCTTGACTTGGTCTCTACAACGTCTTTCTCTAGGGTTGCTGCTGCGGCCTTTGGGCTTTCTCCTTTGTTTGTTTACCTCTTCCGTTGGGCTTGGCCCATCTTGGGTTTTCCTCTCCTGACCTGCACCTTTGTTTTGTCTCATCTGCCTGAGCCGTACATGCATGCGTCCTGGTCACGATGGATCTCATGCCGTCTAGGCCTGGACCAGGGTTCTGGACCAGCCTGGGTTTTTGGTACCAACAGTTTGTCCCCCATCTCCTTGCCTTACAGTCCTGAACTGGGGGGTAAGGAGATGCCTCTGTTCTTCATCCTGGTCCAGGGCTGAGCCTGGCCCAGGCTCCTTCTGTTTCGCTGTGCCTTTGGTCCTGAGATCTGACCTTTGCAATTAATGAGGTAGTTGGTTTTTTGTGGGGAAGTGCGCCCTATTTTGGCGCTCAATGTACTGTGCACGTCCCATCATGGGTCTTGTCACATCTCTTCGCGCGCTTATTTTTGTAAAAACCATCCAACCTCTATATATACCTAATTTTTGTTTTTGCTTCTCTCTCTAACTCATTTTGCTTCGATTTCTTTGTTTTGAACCCTGAATACCTCCAAAAATCCCCAAATCGATTTGAAAGAAAACCCTAGCTTCCTGCTCCTTCCTTCTATCTGACCATGGCCAGAAACGAGGTCGGTCCTTCCCCTGCCATTACCTACTCCCATGGCGGCTCCATCTTTCATGCGACGGACACAATCAAAGATGTCAACATCTACCCCAATCTGCTCGCCCGAGGAGTTGAGGCGCGGCTGAAAGCGGAGGGAAAGATCCCGGAAAGTACCGAAGTCTGGGCCCCAGACACCACTGATGTCAGGGTGGATTGGGTCAGTCCTGGCTGGTTTTCAATCTTCGAATCGTCTTTTAGGTTTGGAGCAACTTTCCCTCTTTGTCCATTGATGAGTTCGTTTTTGAACACTGTTCAGGTTCCACCCTGTCAAGTTATGCCGTCTGTTTGGCGCTTGATTCATGGGGTTGATTCTTTGTGTCGAAAATACGGGGTTGGGATTCAGTTAGCCGATATAAGAAACACTTATCATCTGCGCATGCACAAGAAGAAAAGGGTTTTGTTTCGTCTGAGGGATAAGTGCCAACCTCTTATCACTCGTTTGGATGCGGGTGATGAGAGGAATTGGACTAGTTACTATATGTTCATCAAGAGTAACACCTTGGGTCCCAACGTCGGGGCGCCTGAGTTCTCTTTGAAGGGGACTGGTATGTGCCCTGGACTCTTGAATTCCCATCCATCTTGTTTTTGCATGTACTTCTTTGTTTAAATTTGTTGTGTCTTTGGTTTGTAGTTTCGATTGGGTCCCTACCCCGACGACCACTGAGTCAAGGAGGAGGGCGAGGCGTTCTAAGGCTACCTTCTTCAAGAGGGCTTGGCCCAGTGTATGCGTCTGATGAAGATGATGATGTTGTTGTTGTTGTCCCTCCCCCTGAGGAGGAAGGAGATGACGAAGAAGAAGATGGAGACAGTGATGACGAGGAGATGATTGAGGAGAACGTGGCTGGCCTGGAGACTGCGCCTGGTCTAGGTGAGAGGCCTGTAGGTGAGGTTGTTGGTAGGAATGGTGCAGGTGCTCTGGATCAGACGCCCATCCACGTGACTCCATTGGATTCTATCTTTGCCTGGGGTGGTGGACATTCTACTGCCCCTTGCGAATCCCTGGCGTAGGCCGTAGTTACGTGCCTAGCACCGCCATCGGATCTTGACATATTCTCTTTGGTTCACGAACTGATACATCTCCCGTTCCTTCGTAATCTGTTCCTGTAATGTTTCCGACTTCGGGCCCAAAGAAGAAGACTTTCTCGCCAATGGACGCCATCGCCGCATTTGCCGCGGATTGCTCAGGCTCGTGAGGTGCAAAGTCCGTGGTAGCTCTGGCCTCTTTGTGAGTATGGTGGCTCCCATCTCTGAGTCTTCCAAGAGGAAGGCGCCAGAAGGGGTTCAGACTAGGTCCACCAAAGTGGTTGCTGAGTCTCCTGAAGCTACTCCTGACCAGAAAAAGAGGAAGAAAATGAAGCTACCTCAAATGAATCCTGTGTTGTCTGATCCTCTGCACTCTCGTGAGCCAATCAGTCACGTTTCTTTGGGAAGTCCTTAGCGAGAACTTTGCTACTCGTCCTCTGCTCCTGCCGCCCTAGACTCTCTGGCGTTTGGCGCACAAGATGGTAATTTGTTGTGCTCGAGGTTTGTATCCTTTCTTATGCTTTTGTTTCTGTCCCGGTTGCTTTTGATATGGCTTTGATTTTCTGCTTTGTTCTGCACCAGTAGTTGCTTCTTATGTCCGCCACCTTGGTTCTACGGTGCCATACGGAAAGTGGTAGGGGTCAGGCTAAGGCTGAGAATGATTCACTTCGTTCTTCCCTCGAGAGTAGCAAAAAGGAGCTTGAGAGTGTGAGCCTTCGTTGTGAGAGGATGGTCACTCACGAGCAAGACCACTCACGAGAGGGTCCGGATGCAGGATGCCCTTATCGCAAAGCTGACCCAGGAGATTGAGGGACTCAGGGCTGAGGTTAGTCAGCATAATGTGGCTTTGGCGGACTCGAGTGTATTTTACACACTTCGTACTCGTGCCGAAATGATGAATGCGATACGAAGAGCGTCTTTGCTTGGGATTTCTGCGAGCTTGCTACCTTCAAACGGCTATTTCTGGGCGACCTATTAGAGCAAAGTGGAAGTTACCAATTTGCTCGGTGGTCTTTGGAGCTTCTTTGGTCCAGCGTTAGGCTGATGGTGTAGATTCTGGTCTTTGATGGGGTGGGCCTTCCAATGCCGACCACTGTAGAGGAACATCTTTGAAAAAAGGCGGTGAGTCCGACGAATGAATCAATCAATTGAACTTAGGCCTTGTTATTGGTTTTTTGAACAAACTATGAATTTGCCGGGGGGGAATGTCCCCTGTGTTATTTGGCCTGTAATTACTTAGACTTTGTCTTTGGTTTGAACTTTTCTGTCTTTGAACTCTGTTGTCCATGCGTAGGCATGGTTTGTCTGCTATATATTGTGCTATGTTGTGCTACATTATGGAATGTTTTGTTTATGTTATGTTTTGTTATGATGCGCATATAATTTGTTTTGATTTTGTAAAGTAGCATGCATGCGTTTGAAAATTTAGGCGACTTACACTTTGGGGCTCCCTTAACGGACATTACTCCCTGTCCCGTTGGTGCAGTCGTTCTGGGGCTGGAGCCCAAGTTTTTGTTTTTGTTTTTGCATTTGTTTTTGGTTCTGGGCTGGACCAGATTTTTGCACTGTTTTGTCTGCACAAAAAGGAGGGTCAGGACTTGACCGTTGGCGTTAGCCAACGGCCCTCCGACGCCAAGTCGATCTGATTGCATTGGATAATTTGTAAAGGAAAAGTTTTGAGTTTTGTGGATTACCAGATGTCTTGGTCCAGGACACTTTACATGTGATAGAGCTTGAGGTGGAGTGTGTTCCAAGGTCTTGGGATCATGTCTCCTACCAGGGTCTGTAGTCCAGCAGAGCCTTTCCACATTCTTTGAATCAATAAGGTATGGGCCTTCCAGGTTGGGGCCAACTTGCTGCGCAGCCTTGTCCCTTGTGTTCTCGAAATACTTTTCTCGGGACCGGATCTCTGTCTGAACATCCGTACTCTCACATTCTTGTTGTAACCACGGCCCACAGATTGTTGGTATCTTTGCTAACCTTACCTGCTAAGTCTCTGAGCTCTTGGGGTCAGATCCAGGCGATCCGCAGGCGATTCATTATTCTCGAAAATGTATTGAACCCATACACGATTGTTGGAACGTGCACTTCCACGGGTAGTCTTGCTTCACCATAAACCATTGAGTATGGAGTTTGCCTGTAGCTCTCTTTGGCGTAGTTACGTGCGCCCATAGTACTAGTGGCGACTCTTGACCCATCTCCCTTGTTTCTCCATCGCCTTCTTGATGCAATTGATCACAATTTTGTTCTTTGGACTCGGCTTGTCCATTTGCTTGAGGATATCTTGGTGGAGAGGTCACCAAATTGATGTTCCACTTTGTACGTAAGTCTACGGTCTTGTTTCCCACGAATGCAAGTCCATTGTCACATATGATTTACGAGGGATCCCATACCTGCCGATGATGTTCTTCTTTATGAAGGCTATAACTTCTTTTTCTCGTGGCGTTTTGTATGCATCCGCCTCTATCCACTTAGAGAAGTAGTCATCATTGCTAGCATAAACACCTTACGCCTGGAGCCATTGGTAATTTACCAACTAAGTCCATGCCCCATTTCATGAATGGCCATGGTGCGGAATATCGAGTGCGAGGTTACGTGCGGTGATGTATCTCTGGACCATGCCTTTGACAGCGTCACATTTTGTGGCATCTTGGATGCTATCTGCTTTTCATTGTGGGCGATGGTAGCCCATGCGTAGAATTTTGTTAACCATGCTTCTACCACTGTGTGATTTCCACAATGTCCATCGTGTATTTACGATAGTCTTGTTACGACCTGGTCGGGTTACAAGCGGCCAGTCTGATCCATTAAAGGACCTTCTGAATAGTATACCCTGTATGATTGTGTATCTGGACGCCTTGATTCTGAATGCTCTTGCCTCAACCTTGTCCTGTGGTAATTTGCCCTGGACCAGCCATACGTAATATGGATTGGTCCAGTGCGGGTAACAATTTGCGTTACGTAGGGTGGTTGAACTTTACGATCTTGGTTCCAAGGCGTGTATAATAGGTATCTTGTCCAAAGATACCAGGTTCAAATGCTGATCCTATGTTAGCCAAAGCATCTGCCTGCACATTCTGATCTCTAGGGACTTGCTCAACCTCAACGTTAGTAAACTTTTGAAAAAGATTTTTAACCAAATCAAGATATGCAATCATTTTAGAATCTTTAGCAGCGTACGTACCATTGATTTGGTTTGCAACCAACAAAGAGTCTATCTTTACCTTTAGATTCTGAACCTTCATGTCCAGACACACATTCAGTCCTGCTATCAGTGCCTCATACTCAGCTTCATTGTTGGTAGTCCTGAACTCACGAGGATACGGCTGTCTTATCTTGTCCCCCTGTGGCGACTTCAGGATCACACCTAGTCCAGTACCCCTGATGTTGGCTGAACCATCTGTCCAGAGTTCCCAGGTCTGCTGTTTCTGGTCCAGATGGAAGATTTCTTTTGTTACCTGCTCTTCTAGTGTGGGAGTGAAGTCAGCCACAAAGTCTGCTAGTGCTTGAGATTTGATTCTTTGTTGCGGGCTCATGGGGACGGATCATAGGTGCTCAACTTTATCGACCATTTTGACATACGACACGAAAGTTCTGGTCTAGACAATACTGATCTCACAGGAACATTAGTACGAATGATAATATGATGCGCCTCAAAATAAGGGCGCAACTTGGTACAAGCAACTGTTAAAGCCAAAACAAATTTTTCTAATACAGAATACCTGGTCTCAACATCCAGAAGACTTTTACTTACATAATACACAGGATGTTGCTGTCCGTCTGGTTCTCTTACTAGGACTGCACTTACAGAGGCTTACATGCATGTGCATGTGACCGGTGACTCTCCGGTTCGTGCTTGGGCAGAGTGGAGCTGACGATAGGTACACTTTCAGGTCCTGGAATGCTTTCTCGTGCTCTGTCCCCCAGTTGAACTGCTTGTTCTTTCTCAGAAGATCATAGAATGGCTTGCACCTTTCAGAAGATCTGGAGATGAACCTGTTCAGCGCTGCTACTCTTCCAGTCAATTTCTGGACATCTTTCGGGTTAGGGACCGCGGGTTGATTATTCTTGAGATCTGCTCGACTAGCCTCTATGCCTCTTTTTGTCACCATATAACCTAAGAATTTCCCTGCAGTGACGCCAAAAGTGCATTTAGTAGGATTTAACTTCATATTATACTTTTCCAGAATCTCGAACGCTTTTTCCAGGTCCTGGATGTGATCCTCAGCTTTCTTTGATTTCACCACCATATCATCAATGTAGACTTCCATTGTATCTCCAATCTGATCCTTGAACATCATGTTTACCAGCCTTTGATATGTTGCACCTGCATTCTTTAGTCCAAAAGGCATAGCCTTGTAGCAATATATTCCTCTCACGGTCATGAATCTTTGTATGCTCCTGATGCGGAGGGTGCATCCCGATCCGTTGAATCCGCTACCGCATCCATGAATGTCAAGACCTCGTATCTGCGGTGGCATCCACCATGGCATCTATGTGTGGTAGTGGAAATGAATCTTTTGGGCACGCCTTGTTCAGGTCTGTATAGTCCACGCATACTCTCCACTTGCCATTCTTTTTCTGGACCACAACTACATTTGCCAACCAATCTGGGTACATCACTTCTTTGATCATGTCCATGTCCAGCAATTTCTGTACCTCTTGGTTCACAATCTCATTACGTTCTGGTGCAAACTTCCTGCGTTTCTGTTTCACAGGCTTAAAACTTGGGTCAATATTTAACTTGTGTGTAATAACATCGTAACTTATACCGGTCATATCAAAATGGGACCAGGCAAAACAATGCTCTTTCTTCCTCGTAAAGTCAATTAGAGCGAGTCTGATTACCTCTGGAGCGTCAGAACCAACCAGAACTTTCCTGTCAGGTCTTTCTTCAGCCAAAACAATTTCATCTGTCTCCATGCGTGGGACAGGATTCTCAACAGACCTGACAGGCTGCTTTAATTGCTATGCGAGGGACTTACAGGCTAGGAGGTTTCGTGGTCTGTAACACTCTGTCTTTGTTTGTTGCTTTCTCCTCGACCGTTCTTTGTCCCCCACTTTGTTGGTATCTTTATGCACGGTGGTACGTTGAAGGTCTGACCTTGAGGTTGTGGATCCAGGGTCGCCCTAGGATGACGTTGTATGAGGACAGGCAGTCTATCACGCAGAACTTCTCGAAAGAGGTGACTCCTTCTACATAGGTTGGTAGGGTGATCTCTCCCAAGCTGTGCTTTGTTTCTCCACTGAATCCTACCAGGACGCCGACTTCTTTGTTACATCGGACTCTTTCGGCCCATAGCTTCCAGCGCCTCCATCATGATGATGTTGGTGAATCGCCTCCATCTACCAGGACTCTTCTCACCATGCAGTTCCAATCTGGATCTTGATTACGATCCATCGTGGTGTGGCCCATGCACTCCTTGTAGGTCGACTCATCAAACACAATCTCCTGAAATTTGGACACACTTGTCCTGGCGGTGGTATTGCACATTCTCGAGCCCACGCTTTGCGGAGAATATGTTAGTCCACAAATATCTGAACCACCAGAAATAAATTTTACCTCATGTGTTGGCGGTGGTGGTGGAAGATCTCTGGGCTCATCTCTTTCATCTTTGTTCCTCCTGTTCCTGGGCAGGATATCCTTCAGGTGACCATTCTTTAGCAGATGAGCTATCTCCCTTCTGAGGGCTATGCAATCCTCTGTGGTGTGTCCAATATCATAATGGTACTCACACCACTTGGTCGTGTCCCGCCTTGGATTAGGCTTCTCACTTGCTTTTGGCCATCTAACTGCTGAGCCCAACTTGTCCAGCTTGTTGATCAGGCCTGGCAGGTCTACAGAAAAGCAATACTCTGAAACTGGAGGTGGAACTCTGGGTGCATCAGCCTGTTCATCCACGGCGTTTGCCTCCCTCCTGTTTGGCCTCTGATATGGACCAGGCCTGTTGCTGCTGTGCCTTTGGGTGGTGACTTTTCGTTCAGCCCTGCCCTGGTCCTGATATCGTGCCCTGAACTGCTGGTCCTCCTCTACCCTGATCTGGGCCAGGGCCTTAGCCTGCACATCCTCAAAGGTAGAACAAGGGTAGCGAGTTAGTTCAACATAAAGATCAGAATCTCTAACCAAACCTTGCCTGAAGGCCTCAATGGCCGTGCCGATGTCACATCTGGGGATGGACACTTTCTCCTTGTTGAAGCGGTGCAGGAAATCCCTTAGAGACTCGTTCTCGTTCTGGATGACCCGGTACAGATCACTGGTCTGCTTCTCTAACAATCTGCTACTGGCGAACTGGATGTTGAAAAGGTTGATCAGCTCTGCAAAGGACTTGATGGTCTTGATGGGCAGGTTGATATACCCTTTGGAGAAATTTGGACGGTCAAGGTTGAACAGCTTTTGCACATGCGAGCTTCCTCTTCTCTCTTTGGGATAGGAACGTTGAACATCCTCTGCACATCTTTGCGCAACATGTTCCGCAGGATCTGGTCCCATCATAGAGCTTTAGGTTGGGTCTTTGAGTACTTCTTTGGCATTTCCACCATTGCAATGCGATCGTCAAAGGGTGAATCGGCGATAGCTCCTGGTCTTTGCCTCCTCGATGGGTGGCGGAAGTCCTGGAACCTTTCGTACGGTCACGAGTTTCTGCATCTCCATCATCATGTATTCCATGACCTGGCTGCGCTTACTCCTCTGGTGTCTTTGGTTCACCGCTTCCTCTGCACCATTGTTCTCTTGATCTTCCTGCGTGGAGTGGATCGCCTTTTGTACCTTTTGATCCTGCAGAAGAAAGTAGAAGTCAAGTTGTTTGATCACATCAGAGAATGGTGTACCTGGTGGGATCCTGGATCCTGAGGCTTTTTACGGGTGAGGACTCCGGTGTTTCTTGAGGCAGATCTCACTCGCCTTCAGCCTTGCAGCCTCAGCCTTAGCATCCTCCGCAGCTTTCTTGGCTTGCTCTGCAACCTGCTTGGCTTGTTGCAATTCCTCTTGGAGCTTGAGCATGGCTTCTGCACTTGTACCTTCCATCTTTCACGTTGGTTGATCTCGTTGGTTTGTAAAATTTTGTAGGATTAATAAACTAGTATCCCCACAGACGGCGCCAAACTGTTCGGGGTGATTTTCTCACACGATTCGTTTAAGTGATTATGGGTTTACTAGTACTATCCCTTAGGTTGCTTTTAGTGGTGATTTATGTGATTGATCTTAAATGAACGAAAGATAGCAAAAACGGTACAAGACACACGATATGTTACGTGGGAAAAACCCTTAAATGTTAAGGGAAAAAACCACGCCGGCCAGAGAGGATCTTCACTAGTTACGAAATAATAGGTACAGAGCCTGGACCAACTGGTACAGAAAACTATATAATCGTAAAAATATAAAGTGGTTGGATGCTTGAGAATTGCGTAGAGTATTGTGTGCTTGCGTTATGTGATGATCCATGCCCTTTTTCTTCTGAGTTCTCTTGCTTATATAGTGTCTTGAGTCCAACGTTCGTTCCCCAAAATGTAGGTAACCTCTTCCTCTGATCTCTCCAGTAGTTGCTATTTCCACGGCCCTATTTCTGCTGCCTTGACTTGGTCTCTACAACGTCTTTCTCTAGGGTTGCTGCTGCGGCTTTTGGGCTTTCTCCTTTGTTTGTTTACCTCTTCCGTTGGGCTTGGCCCATCTTGGGTTTTCTCTCCGACTGCACTTTGTTTTGTCTCGCATGCCTGAGCCGTCAGACGCCCTGGTCACATCATGTGGATCCTGCTGTCTGCGCCTGGACCAGGGTTCGACCCACTGGGTTTTTGGTACCAACACTGACTCTTTGACCGCCGCTTAAACTATAATCCCAAAAGTAGATAACAAACAATCACTACTACAAAAATAGGCTTAGAGAGCTGTTCAAATGGGCTTTAGAAAACGCCTTAGAGGCGTTCTTCACGTCAGCGATCTATAAAGTTTAGAAAACGGGTGCAAGAGACGTTTTGTATGAACAATTATAGAGAGCTGTTGTGCTTGGTAGCTGTTCTCTATTTATGAAAAAAATAAAGCTGTTGTAAGTGATACCTGTTCTCTTTTTACACCAAAAGAAAACACTCCATGGAACGAGCGTTCTCTAATATGACTAATAAAAAATGCCGTACCATGTTAACTGTTCTCTATCCTTGGTTTTTTTAAATAAAAAAAATAATAAAAATCTATATAATAATACGGATAATAAATAATGGGTCAATTAAATAATTTTGGAAACCAACGTAATTTTCATTTAAATACAGAGTAAATTATTGATACCAATACACGTACAGCTACCCCCCCTACATCTAGCCTACTCTAACACTTAGTTTTTTTCTTGAAGTATTTCACCATGCTCTTCAATTGTTGTTTCGCTTTACAGTAGGAAAAAGACATACAATAAGACCAAAAATAGATACTATCAGTTGAACGTATTGTGCTAAGGTCATTCAATACAAAGTATATAAATGATTCAGTGACTTAAATTTCTCGAAATCGTAGGGCGTATTTACTTGGATCGATCCGATTTCAGCTACAACTTGTTCTTGTCGATGATGCGCCAAATTGATGTCAAACTAATTAACCCTAATCCAAAATGAACCACCAGTTTACCAAGGCAAGTTGAAATCTGCATTAACATAAACAAGTTCATGCAAAAAGAAATCATTAAAAATGAATTCCAACTCAAATCACCAACATTTATGTTGGAAGCAACTTAATTTTTTTTGATAAACTAATTCACATCTCAAAGCAATTAATTGATCAATAACTAACACAGTTACACTTAAAGTTTTTATTTATGATAAAAAAAAGTCGATGAATATACAATTTGTCAAAGTAAATTTGTTTAATAATAATAATAATAATTCATACATCTAAGTATAAAAATGCAGATAGATGACAATTACACTAAGGAAAAAAGAAACACATGTTGAAAATAAAACTATATATTGAATTAAACAATTTGACAACAAAAAAACTCAATCAAAATGAAAATTTATGGAGTAAAGAAGAACAAATGAAGAGGAAATACATGCCAATCTTGCTCTATGATCTCAGAAGGATCTACAACGCTTTGTCGTACACGCAGCAACTAAAATCATGCCGTTAAGACGGTGCTAGATCCGCTTGGCTGCTTGGCCAACGCGGTGGAAGATTGATCGGATCGGAAATGAATCTGTTATTATATTTTTGCTAATAGGTGGCGGCGTTAAGGTTAAGGAGGTGGGTATTTTTGATAGGAAGAAGATACAGAGAGTGGTATTGTGGGGAAGTGGTATGTGAA
The DNA here is from genome assembly GCA_023091065.1 of Dianthus caryophyllus. Taxonomy (NCBI): domain Eukaryota; kingdom Viridiplantae; phylum Streptophyta; class Magnoliopsida; order Caryophyllales; family Caryophyllaceae; genus Dianthus; species Dianthus caryophyllus. The sequence goes on along the minus strand of CM041518.1, from coordinate 35,993,158 downwards.
AAAATACGGAGTATGAATTTAGGTGCCTTGGAAAGTGGGAAAGTGGTATTGTGGGAATATATTGATATCAATTTATTTTTGAAGTATAAAATAAAAAAGTACTCCGTAAGAATAGAGAGCGGTGGAGTACTATTCGCGTTCTATATTTATTTTTTATATTTTACACATTTTTTAAAAAGTAAAATAGATAACAGGTGGTATGAAAGGTGTTCTCTATTCTTTTTGGTAAACAACAGTCGATTTAGAAAAGTGTTTTCTTTAGGTTTAGAAAACACTTATATAACTTGACAGCTCTCTATTTGGCGTTACCTATTCCCTATTTTGTAGTAGTGAATTAACCCTTAAAATCTTATATTGTTTTTGTTTTCCACCCTCCACAAACTCTTAAATCTTAATTCATTCATTCATTCATCTTCTTCTTCTTCTATCTATGACTATGAGTTAAGTGGTCTAATCTTCATCCCTGTTTCGGGTATAAAGTTAGGAACTAAATACCAAAACTAAATACAAACGATTACAAGTTGAATGTGGATTACAAACTAAATAAGCTAGGTCCTGAACGGTCCTTAGCTCCTAGCTGTCTTCTCCCTTCCTCTCGTCCTGAAATCACGTAACCTGGCCAGGCGCCTTAGGGTGAGGGCCCTCCGACGCTCAAGTCAGTTATGGAAGCAAACTAATTTAGAGAGAGAAAAGAGAGAGAAAAACCTTTTGTGTAGTATTTTTGTGTTATGTGTGTTAATGAATAGTTTTTAGGGTTTTTGTTACCTTTTATACTCGTCACTAGTTTGTCCTCTTGTGCTGCTGCTCCGTACAGTACGGCCCCGGGTGGGCCATGATTGCCCCGGACCCGGGAGATACTTTTGGGTCCCTTGGCAGATGGGGCCCTCCCGGCCTATGGTCCTCCCGGCCCGATATGATCTGACCCGGGTGGCGTCACCCCCAACAACTGCCCCCATACAGGGGAAGCCATGGGCTTGGCCTGTATGCTTCGAACTTGTTTGGCTAACCATTCTTTCTTGTGCCCTGGGCACGTCAGCCCTCTTAGCGTCCTCGTTTCCTATCTTTACTCCAGCTTCCTCCCGTTTAGAAGTGGTGTGTTGAGTACACCTCCTATTTTGGCGTAATTTTTGAATTCCAAAGCCCAAGGAAGCGACGTTTCTTCTCCCTCGGCTGACACGTGTCGTACAGTGGGTGGAAGGGCACTGTTCAGGTTTCCCTCTATAAATACCCCCTTATTTCAACTCATTTTCCCCTTTATTCAACCCTAAAACTCGAAATCTCCATTATAAAAGTCCTTGCCATTTTCCCAGATTTCGCTTGCATCTTTGCTTCTACTCCGCCCTGCTCTGATTTTCATCTTTGCCTTCGTTCTTACAAGAGGTAATCTTCGTGTTTGTCTTTTGATTTTTTAAGTATCAGTTGTTTGGTAGAGAACAATGAGTGCTTCAGCCGATTCGTCTTCTAGAACCGCTTCGGATTACGATGTAGTTACGGATTCCGAAGTAGAACCGAGGATTGAGGACCTTACCCTGGGCCGGGAAGGTGAAACCGATGTAGAGGCCCAGGCTGGGCCCTCCCAGGCTGAACCTTCTCAGGCCGAGGCCCTGCCTGTGCGAATCTTAGAGCCGTCGGTATTCCGGATTCCTATGGACACTAGGATACACATAGGTTATAGAGATTTTCTGAACAAACATAATTGTCCCGGGCTTGCGTCTGAACATTATTACCTGCCCAAAGGTTGGGAGTTCGTTGTGCCGGGGCGGCATCAACATGTGGTCCAACCCCCGGACCTTCACACGGCTGTATATATTAAGAACTTGGAGTATGGGCTACGGTTTCCCGTTCATCCTTTCATCGAGGAGGTGCTTTCCCGGGCCAACATCGCGATCTGCCAAATGACACCCTTCGGCATTAGGGTCATCGTCGCCTTCGCCTGGACATGTTTATACTTAGGGTTTTCCCTCACGGTGAACCTGTTCCGGCGTCTGCACCATTTCCAGCCCTGCTCCACCTCCTCAATGAAAGGGTGGTGGTCTCTGCACACCGAGACCAGCTATTTGACCCATTTTTCGATTAAGACTTCGATGAAGGGGTGGAACGAGAGGTGGTTCTTTCTCAAGTCTTCTGAGCCCTTCAACCACCCTCGCTGCTTCCATAACGACGTCAGGGGTCGCCTGGAGACCCAGGACGAATGGGTTCCGGGGAAGATCCTTTCCTGGAAGGATGTTCCCTTGACTGAGGATGAGTCTGCCGCCGTGACTTACTTTGAGGCGTACAAGAAGGGTTAACAAATATTCCCCAAGAATTGGCTTCCTCCGGCGGAGACGATCTCTCAGGACAAGTTTCTTAGCGTCGTCGGCCTAGTCCCGGCCCTTGAGGCAGGTAAGCAGGGGTCGGGTGGCCGAGAAATTGACGCCTTGATTGTTTCTACTTAGCGTTTATTTTGTTATTCCTTATTTGCTCTGAGTCTGATCACGGTGATGTCTCTCCTTGCAGGTTCCTTGGGCTACCTGACACCTGAGGACTTGGCCACCATCGGTCTTGGGGAAGGCAACAAGCCTCTCGACGAACCCGTTGCGGTAGACTTTGAACGTCGCAAGCCAACGCTCAGAGAGCTTGTGAAGAAGATGGAGGGCGATGTTCCCAAGAGGTCGAAGGGAAAGAAAAGGCCGGCGTTCAAGCCCCCTCGGGATAGAAAGCCCGAGCAGGCTGCTTCCGTTTTCTCTCCCGGTCCTGACGCCGAGGCTCTCCGGGAGGCATCAAAGCCCTTCATGCCCCCTAGCCCTCCTCGGGAGGCTGGGGCTTCCCGGCAGCCCCAGTCTACACCTCTTGCCCCTGCGGTAGAGGTGCAGACCATAGATTCCGAGCCTTCTGAGGAGGAAACGAGGCCTCTCAAGAAGCAGAAGGGGCAACAGGTTAGTTCCGTTCTCTCGTGGGGAAGCCTTTCTGAAGGGCGTCCCCTGGACGTCCCTTCGGATGGTCTTTCGTCGGTGTTTCCAATCAGCGAGCAGGACGTATTTGACCTGTTGTCGTTTTCTGTTCAGGGCTCCTCCTCGCAGGCTCGAGCTGACGAGCTAAAGGTGACCGTGGCTGTCCCGGGCAAAGGGGGTCCCAGCGATACCGGCCCAGCCAAGCCGCGGGGTGACGCTGTGCTGGAAACCACTCCTCTCGCCGGCGGGCTGTCCATCAACGCCGTGGAGCTGGTCGTGAAGGCCGATCGCGCGCTCAAGGGTCTTTCCACTGCGCTCACGGATCTCTCCAAGTTCACGGACGATACCGCCCGTGAACTTGACAGCTTGCGCCGTTCATCCGGCTCCTCGTCTGTGCAAGGGCTACAGCGTGACCTGACCCGTCTGAGAAAAGAGAGGGCGGCCCGGGACAAAACTATTTCTGACCTTAGGGCCGAGGTCAAGCATTTTTCCTCCCAGCTGCGGGAGAGGGAGGACCAGCTTTCTGCCGTGGCTAAGGAGAAAGAGGTTTTGACCCTTCAATACGCTGAGGCTTCCCAGGCTCGGGACTCTGCCATGGCGAGGGCAGAAAAGGCCGAGGAGAGGGCGACGGAGGCCGAGATTAAAGCCACCCGCTTTGCCATGGACATAGCTGATCTGAAGGGGGCTCATCAGGAGGAGCTGGAACGGGTCCGGGCCGACGTCTTCTACACTGGGGCGGACTTCGGGGCCAATGAGACCAAGGAGCTCGTGGCTGTCATTGACCCCCAGTTCGACTTCACCCGCCTGGCCGAGTTGGAGGCGGAGAAAGACAGGGCCCGTGAAGCGGGGAACGAGGCGGACCCAGAGGCGGGACCGTCTGCAGCTGGCGGTGGCGCCGGCTGCTAGGAATTCGGGCTGCTGTCTTCCGAATCCTCTTGCTCGGGGTGATCTGCGGGGTCTCCCCTTAGCCTACGTTTTGTCTGTTTTTTATTTCAATAAGACTTACAATAATCTGCGGTAGGCGGGCCTTTTGTGGTGGACGGCCGCCGACTCCGGTAGGTCATTAGTTTGTAGGGTCTTTTTATTCTAATCAGCCTGCTCCCGGCCCGGCTTGTGGGTCCAGGGGCAGGAACCTTGTAATATACTTTTTTTTTTTTTTTTTTTTTTTTTTTTTTTAAGTGTTCCTTTTCTCATCAGCACCGTTGTCATGTTATGTTGTATTTTCGTACTTAGCTTATTTTCTTTTCTCTAGCTTTACTTTTCATTCAAACTCTCGTTGCTTTTGCTACTCGTACCGAGGCTGGGCGATGTTGTTTGGCCATACCACTTTGTTTATACTTAGCCAAATTTCGAAGTATTCCTTTGTATGTTACTCGTCCCGGGACCGCGTGTTTACTTAGCGTCCGGAGATTATAATTACTCTTGCGTACATTCATGTTTATGCCCCCTACTGCCGGGTGATTGCACTTAGGTTTTTTTGTGAGTTGAACGCGTGTTTCACGGGTCTTTCGCGTTCATGATCCGTGGGCGGGTGTTATGTTCACGGGGGGTCCGTTTTCACCTTCCCGGCCCTTTCGCATAAGGGCACCCTCATCCGGGCCCGACGACCACGGATGGGCGTTGTGCATAAGGCCATACGTAGGGCGCGAGCCGCCCAGGCCCCGGGCCATGGACTCTCATTGCGCGATGTTCGACCGTACGCAGGCATGGGAGGTCCGCAGCCGCCACCGGTCAGGGCCGGCATCAGTCACTGCGGTGAGAGCAGCCTAGGCACATGGGCTATCATAGACATCCCGGCTCTTTTGCATAAAGGCACCCTCATCAAGGCCATACGTAGGGCGCGAGCCGCCCAGGCCCCGGGCCATGGACTCTCATTGCGCGATGTTCGACCGTACGTAGGCATGGGAGCCTGCCAGGCGGGTGCCTGGGAGGTCTTACCCTTCTCCGGTCTTTTATGTCTCTTAGCTGCTGCTCCAGGGCCTGTTCCTGCCCCATTCTACTCCAGGCGGGGTTTGGGGTGTTCGTACCCCTTTTCCCTGAAAGTGTTAGTAAAATTTTCAAAAATTCCTATTTTTGAATCAGACTATCGTGAATAGCCGGGGTCGGGAGTAGTCCCCCCTCCTTGCCCCCTGGCCAGCTTTTGTGTGATACAAATCTAAACAAATGCTGGGCAAAAATTCTACCAAAAATCAACAATGAAAAGCTCGCGGTGTCAACATTCCTGATCACTCGCGTTACAGATGTCTATGCACTGCCTCGTTAAAACCTTCCCGTGGAAAACCCAGTGGGACAAAACCATGGGTAAGGAAAAAGAGTACAGTGCTTACACGTGATATTTCTTTAACGTATCAGAATTCCAATGGGACGGGAGGTCGTAGCCGTTCATATCTCTAAGTATGAAGGTTCCTGGTTGCTTAATCTCGGTGATCTGATAGGGCCCTTCCCAAGTGGCTGACAACTTCCCGTGAATGTTTCCCTTCCCGGTAGCAGATGCTCTTCTCAATACTAGATCCCCCAGCTCAAAGTCCCGGTGTTTTACCCTCCGGTTGTACATTCTCCTCATTCTGTTCTGATAGACCGCCAAATTTTCTCTTGCTTGATCCCGGACCTCATCTAGAAGATCTAGTGACTCCCTTTTTGCTTGTTCGTTACTGGCGGGGTCGTGCAAACTTGTCCGAGGACTGGGAAGGATTGCTTCAATCGGGAGTAAGGCTTCGGCTCCATACACCATGTTGAATGGGGTGTGGCCGGTGGATTCTTTGACTGTCGTCCTGATTGACCAGAGGACACTTGGCAGTTCATCAGCCCATGCTCCCTTCAGCTCATCCAGGCGTTTTTTCATGCCGTTCAACATTTGCTTGTTGGCGGCCTCGGCTTGTCCGTTGCTTTGTGGTGTGGCCAGCGAATATACGATTGTTCCATTCCGCTTCACCGATCCCGCATATCGCCATTGTCGAACTGCCTTCCATGATCAAACACCACCACCTTGGGTACTCCGAACCTTGTGATTACATTCCTCCAAATGAACTTTCTCACGGCCTGCTCAGTGATGGTAGGGATGGCTTCCGCTTCAATCCACTTGGTGAAGTAGTCGATAGCTGCCACCACATATTTCCTGCCCCCGGTCGCCGTTGCGAACGGTCCCAGGATGTCCATTCCTCATTGGTCAAAAGGTACCGGGCTCAGGACAGGCCTGAGGTCTCTGGCGGGAAGGTGGATATCCGGGGCAAAAATCTGGCACTGCCGGCACCGCTTGCTCAACTCTTTGGCATCCTTTAGCATGGTGGGCCAGAAATAGCCAGCCCTCAATGCTTTCTGGGCTAGCGTACGCCCGGTGACATAGTGGCCGCAGACTCCAGAGTGTATGTCATTTAGGATGAATTCGGCGTCCATGCCCCCTACACATTTTAGCAGCGGGGCCGAGAAAGATCGTCTGTACAGTTCCCCGTCCACGAGGATGAACCAAGGGGCTAGTCTCTTCAGCTTAGCAGCTTCGCACTTATCTTCCGGGATCTCTCCCTCCAGCTTGTACTTCAGAATTGGTCTCATCCACCCATTGTCTTCAGATATAGCGTTTACTGTCAACACTCCCTTTTGCCGGCGGATATCGACTGTGACTGTTTTCGATTTGTTGTCTGCTGTTGCGCTGGCCAACTTGGCCAGTGCGTCTGCCTTGTTATTCTCGGACCTGGGGATGTGGCGGGCCTTGAAAGATTTCAATCCGGAGGTCAAAGTTTTTGCCCTTTGGAGGTACAACGCCATTCCCTCTTCCCGGGCCTCGTACTCTCCCTTAAGTTGGCTCGCTACCAGTTGTGAGTCCGTTCTTAGTTCAATCTCTTCTGCCCCCATGCCCTTTGCCAGCTCCAGTCCCGTTAGAACCGCCTCATATTCAGACTCATTGTTTGTGGCCGGGAAGGCAAATTTCAAAGCATGCTCAAATTCGTGTCCTTCGGGACTGATGATGACCAGCCCTGCCCCGGAGCCATGGATGGTGGCCGACCCGTCGGTATACACTTGCCATACTCCTCTCGGTGCATCTCCCCTGGCCGGGTGAGTGCACTCTGCAATGAAGTCGGCCAAGGCTTGGGCCTTGATTGCTGTTCTTCCGGCGTAGGTTATGCCGAAGCCTGATAGTTCAATCGCCCACTTGAGGAGTCTGCCGGACTTTTCAAATTTCTCGAGTGCTTTCTCTAGGGGCTGATCTGTGCGCACCTCCACCGGGTGAGCGTCGAAGTATGGTCTCAGTTTCCGGGTTGCTATGACAACGGCGTACGCTGCCTTCTCGATGATTGGATAGTTCCTTTCTGATTGACCCGGTCATGGTAGCGAAGTAGATTGGTTGTTGTTGTTTTTCTTCTTCCCGTAGGATTACTGCTGATATTGCGCTCGCGGTCACGGCGATGTACAAGATTAACGTTTCGCCCGTGACCGGTCTTGCCAAGGTCGGCAATGTTGTCAGGTGTTCTTTTAGCTGTTGAAAAGCCTCATCTTGTTCCTTTCCCCACACGAACCTCTGGTTCCCTTTTAGTACCTGGAAGAATGGTGTGGACTTATCGGCTGACCTGGAGATGAATCTGGAAAGTGCCGCCATTCTCCCGGTCAGGATCTGAATATCCTTGATTGTCTTCGGCGCCGGCAGGTCTAATATGGCCTTGACTTTCTCGGGGTTGGCATCAATCCCTCTTGAGCTGACCAGGTACCCCAGAAATTTTCCTGACCGGACTCCGAAGGTACACTTCTTCGGATTCAGTTTCATTTGGTATTCCCTGAGCGAACTGAACGTCTCTTTCAGGTCTTCCAGGTGCTGCTCATCAGACTTGCTCTTCACTATTGCATCATCAACATATACTTCCATGTTCCTTCCCTTCTGCTTTGCAAACACACGGCCCACCGTGACGGTAGGTAGCCCCGGCATTCTTTAGCCCAAACGGCATCATTTTGTACATGTAGACCCCATGGCCCGTGATGAAGGCACATCGGGGTCTATCCTCCTCCGCCAAATACACCTGGTGATATCCTGAGAAAGCATCTAGGAAGCTCAGGGTCGAGTGACCACTGGTGGAGTCTACCAGCTGATCGATCCTCGGCAGCGGGTAGCAATCCTTGGGACACGCCTTGTTTGGATTTGTAAAGTCAACACACATTCTCCATGCCCCGGACGCTTTTTTCACCATCACAACATTTGCCAACCACTCCGGATAGTCACAACGTTCAATGAAACCTGCCTCCAGTAACTTGTTTATTTCTTCAAGAATGGCCGCGTCCTTCTCTGCACTCATGGGCCGCAGCCTCTGCTTGATTGGTTTGTAGCCGGGGTTAATGTTCAATTGATGCACAATTACTTCCGGGCTTATCCCCGGCATCTCGGCAGCCGAGTAGGGAAACACGTCCTTGTTCTCTTCCAAGATACTAATCAGACTATCTTAAAAGCTGGGGTCTAGCTCTGCCCCTATGACCACACTCCTTCCCGGCGACAATTCAATCTCTTTCGTCTCATTCTCCGGACCCGGGGTCACATCCAAACCATTCTTCTCTTTTTGTTCCGGGAGCTTCACCTCCGATACTGTCTTCTGCTTTGCCCCCTGGGCCGATAGGGAATTGCAAGATCTCCCGACACTTTGGTCCCCGTAGATCTTCCCCTCAGTCCAGTTGTCTGTGATGTAGGCCATGGCCAGTGCTCGTATTGACACAACAGCATGAATGTGATCCAAGGTGACCCGACCGATGAGGGCGTTGTATGCTGACGGGGCGTCTACGACCACAAAGCTTGCGTCCACGCTTCGGGCCATGTCCTCCTCTCCTATCGTGACTGGCAAAGTTATCGTTTACATCGGTCTGATACCGGCTCCGGCGAAACCATAGAGCGACCCTATGTAAGGTGTCAGTTGTTCTTTCTTCAAACCAAGTTTCTCGAATACCTCCCGGTACAGGAGGTTGGTGCAGGCTCCGGAGTCTATCATGCATCTGTGGACCAGGTGGGGTCCGATGTCCAGGGAGACGACCAACGGGTCACTGTATGGGTAGGAAACCCGCTGATAGTCCTTATCACTGATGGTAAGGTCCGGGACAGGCTTTGGTGCCCTCCTTCCGGCTGAATATATGCTCATCTTAGATTGCTCGCGCTTCTCTGCCTTTCTTTTCCTCCCGGACAAGACTGATTCTTCCGTCCCAGCGATCATATGTATTTCGCTTATCCTTTGCTTGTTCTTTTTCGGACCCGTTTGGCTGGGTCCTCCACTTCCTTCCTCTCCGTCCCTTTCCCGCTTGTCCTTGACAAAACGCCGCAGGGTGCCTTGCTGCACCAAACGTTCGACCTCGTTCTTTAAGGACACACAATCCTCCGTTGCGTGACCCGCTACCTGATGGTACCCACAGAACGCGGACTTGTCATTCCCTGGGTGTTTTAACGGCCGCGGGGTAGCCCACTTTATCTCGTTCTTTGTCATCTCGAAAATCTCTGGCTGGGACCTAATGAGGGGCGTGTAGTGAGTCCAGGTCTCGAATCTTTGGCCGTTTCCCTGTTGGCCGCGGATGTCCCGGTTATCCCGGCGATTGTTGTGATTGTTATGATTGTTGTTACTGTTGCTGTGGTTGCAATTGTTGCGGATGTTGTTGTTGTTCTGCCTCCGGGGCGGTCCTTTCCACTCTTGTTGGGCCCCGCCCTGGTCTTCTTTCTTGTCACTTCTCTTACTGAACGTCTTGTGAAACTGCTCCTCTCTGACGAATCCTTTTGCCATCTCGCGGGCCGCCATTAGGCTGCTCGGTGGGTTCCTGATCAGGAGGCTTTTTAACTCCCCCTCTTTCAGACCCACTTTAAGGCATGAACACCTATCTTAGGGTCCAATTCTCTGATTTGCTGCGGCTCCCGGTCGAATCTTGTCATGTACTTCTTCAATCCTTCATTCTTCCCTTGTATCACGTTCAAGAGCTCTGTAGCCACCTTCTCCCTCCTTTTGTTTCCCGCGTACTGCTGGCGAAAAACCCGGCACATATCCTCATACCCGTAGATAGAACCGGTTGGAAGGTTACGGAACCACGTTTGTGCAAGCCCCGTTAGGGTCGTAGGAAAGACTTTGCACCAAACGTAGTCCGTAGGGTCATACATCATCATGTAGCTCTCGTAGGGCGCCAGATGCTCCTCCGGGTCCGTCTTCTCGTCATACTGTATCGTTGGAATCTTCATCTTGTGTGGCAAAGGGTACTCCAGCACCGAGGGGGCCAAGGGCGACTTTACCATAACTTTTCCATGCGCTTTGTTTTCCTTATGTCTGTTGCGCCTGGGCCTCTCAGTGCGTGGAATCTCGGGCTTGGACACCTCCTGAACTGAAGGTGATGACTGGGACGTTGAGTAGGCATGCTCCGATTCTTTCCATGAACTGTCATTGCTTGACTCCTCGTTCTCCTCGTGAAAAAGGTTCCTGGGCGTCACGGACGGAATGGGATCTCTCTTTGGAGGGGATTTTTGCTGGCTTGGCTCGGGTGGCGGGTTTCCGGTCGGTGGTGTCTTCCTCAACTTTTCAAGGAAGGCACTCATCATCCTTTTCTCCTCTGGAGTCAAGGGCGTTTGTAGCTCGGTCTCTAGAGGAGTACCACTTGCACCTCCTCCTGGGGAGGAGGTTCCCTCGACTGTCTTTCTCGGCTCTTGCGGTGGATTTGACATGGCTTTTTGTAAGAATTTTTGTAAGAATTTTCCCCACTGACGGCGCCAATTGTTTCGGGTATAAAGTTATGAACTAAATATCAAAACTAAATACAAACGATTACAAGTTGAATGTGGATTACAAACTAAATAAGCTAGGTCCTGAACGGTCCTTAGCTCCTAGCTGTCTTCTCCCTTCCTCTCGTCCTGAAATCACGTAACAAACCTAGCCCCGGGGCCTTCCGGGTGAGGGCCCTCCGACGCTCAAGTCAGTTATGGAAGCAAACGAATTTAGAGAGAGAAAAGAGAGAAAAAAAACCTTTTGTGTAGTATTTTTGTGTTATGTGTGTCAATGAATAGTTTTTAGGGTTTTTGTTACCTTTTATACTCGTCACTAGTTTGTCCTCTTGTCTTTCTTTGCTCTGTCTGATCTGACCGGGTGGGTCATGATTGCCCCGGACCCGGGAGATACTTTTGGGTCCCTTGGCAGATGGGGCCCTCCCGGCCCGATATGATCTGACCCGGGTGGCGTCACCCCCAACAATCCCTATACTATTTATTTTCTATGTTTTTTTTCCATTTTTATTTCATTTTAATGATTTTGTTCGATTGATTTTATTTGAATTTGTAATTCACTTTTGATGTCTTGTAATTGAGATTATTGCTCTTTTTCCCATCTTATTAGTTATTCTCTTGTGAGTTTTAACACGACTGCGTTTTTAGGGTTTAAACCCTTGAGAGTTATACTTAGAATAACTTTCCACCAGTTGATCTACGTGTTTCATGGGTTGTTTTGATTCTAGAATGAGTGTAAATTGATTTGTTGAAAATAAATAATTTGATTTGATTCATATTCCATCCGATCCATCGTTAATATTATTTGTACTACCTATGAGATCTTGATTCATATAATTTGTTTCATTCGTTTTTGTAATTAGAGATACTTATATTACAAGACATTTTACTACAAGTTTGATAAAGTAATGGAAATTGTTTCGGCAAAAAATTTACCAAGTGTTGATTCAATGTGATTGGGGTTAAAGCGACCTAAATGTATGCCAAACAATAAATTGCGAATGGAAACGTAAAGAAGTGCAACGAAGATAATAAAACGAGACACGAGAGTTTTTTGGTTACGCGGAAAACCCGATGTGGGAAACGACCGCGGGGGGAGGCTCTTGTCCCACTAACTATCCACTATTCAAAGGAGGACTACAAGATTTAGGTGCGTGGGCACATTATTAGGTACAAAGTATGTAGAAAGCGTAAAGTGTTTTCTGAGAAATGTAAACGGAATGATTAGTTTGCTGTAGGATAATGGTTGAATGTTGAATGCCTCCTCCTTGAACCCTAGCTTGTCTTTTATAGTTGTAGACCTCCTGATTTTTCTCCCTTCTCCTAGCCGTTATTCTTCCCTATTCATTTGCCTTGATTCGCTCCTTCTATGTAACGCCTCCCCATTCTACTTTGCCTTAATTATCCGCTTTGATTTTGTATAGTTAGTTGGTGAGGCTCACGAGGGTCTGGTCGCCCTGGACCTCGCCAGTCTGCCAGGGTCCTTCCCGAGGTCTGCCAGAGCCTCGCCGAGATCTGTCCAGGAGTCTGCCTTGGGCCTGTCTTTGGTCTTATTTGTGGCTACTTTCTGGACCAAATCTGGGCTTGCGGATTTTGGGCCCAACATTTGCCCCCAAAATTTTCGCCCACTACTTGCATGTGTTTTGGGCGGGAATTTTCTCTCTCCAAGTTGCGACGTGACATTAAGAGTCATGTCACATTAAATGCCCACACCTTCCAACTTCCCTTATTCAACTCCCCTTATAAATACTCCCCTCTTCTCACTTTTTACCCCTTTTCTTCACTAATTCCGCCTCCCTTCAACTCCCTCTTCTCTCGCAATTCGCCCCATCCTCCTTGTGTCTTGCTTCCAGGTAACCCTCCCGTCTCCACTTGCTTTTCTTCTCCTCCTCTTTTGTCTTTCCCATGTCTACTCGCTCCCAAACGCGTCCCGTTCCTTTGGTCGCCTTCCCTTCTGCGAACATTCTAGATGACAAGCATTCTTGTGACTCCGAGATCTCGGAGGATGAGCTTCCCGCTTTCAGATCCTTGGCGGGTCTGAATGAGGATGTGGTTCTCCGTGCCCCCGCGCCTGGCGAGTTTGCCGATGCTGTCCGTCCAGGGTGGGTTGCTCTTTATGAGCACCCTTTCTCCTTGGGCATGAAATTCCCCTTCCCTCGCTTGATCCAGGCCTTCCTCCTTTGGTTCTCTCTCGCTCCTGCTCAACTCTCCGCCCAGGCTTGGAGGGTTCTGTACGGTGTGAGCGTGGTAGGTGAGCGCCTTGGCATCAAACTGGGGCTGGAAGATCTAGCGAGCCTGTATACTTGCCGGCACCTTGGTTATGGCCAGGTGACTATGAGGGCGGTTGACGGCCGCAATGCTTTTATCGACTCTAGCAAGGTGAATGACGACGGTTGGTTTCGTCGCTTTGTCTTCTTGAAGATCGACTCTATGAACCCCTGTCCCAAGTATCTTTTGGATGAGTGGGGTGATGCTAAAGGTACCTGGCCGCTTCTATCGTGTTTGCGATGTTTTCTTTTCTACTTACTTTCCTTAACCCCTTTTTGCCGCAGCACTCAAGAATCCATGACCGTTCCTCTGGCGATATCTGGCGAGCACGTGGTCGGTTCCTCGCGCATCACGTGCCTACCCCGAGCTATCTACCGCCGTTCCGACCGCTCCTGCACCTGAACCTGCCATGGCATCTGGTAACTCTTGTTTTCCCTTGTTAATTTCCTGAGCTCTTCCCCTGTGTGGTTGTTTCTGATTTCGCTCTGTCCTCAGGGTCTGCTGCCCCCGACGTGCTGGACTCCCTGATGCGTGCAAAGAAAAGGCGACCTTCCTCGACTCAAGGCTCAGCCCATTAAGAAAGAGGCCAAGAGCCCCAAGCCCCCCTCAGCATTTTGCTACAAAGGCGCCCCGACCGGCTGCGTCGCTGGGTCCTTCAAGGCTCCAATTGAGATTCCTGAGGAGGGTCCTTCAATCAACCTTCCCCCTGGATTTGGATTCGACTCCTCGGTCCCGCTGTGGCCTGCCTTGAACTCGTTTCTCCTTCCTGGTCCCAAGAGGGTCCTGGAAGGCGAGGGTGCCTCCTCGGTTGGCAGGGGCCTTTGCGAATCTGCCTTTGACGTAGCGAACTCTTCCTTTTTCTTTGTTCCTTCCTTTTTTTTTTTTTTTTTTTTTTTTTTTTTTTTTTTAACTCGAATTTGCCTGCAGACCCTTCAGTCGGCGCTGCATTTCCGCCACCGCTTCGAGTCTCTCCAGCCGCAGTGCCCAATCGCTCCACCGCTCGAGGCAAGCTGGAGGCGATGTGTCTCTCGACCAAGGAAAGGGCGATCGTTAGCGGCCGCCCAGGAAGCGAACAAGCTGAAGGCTGCTGCTGACCAGGAGAAGGATGAAGCCTTGGCCGCGGCTTCGAGAGGCGAAACAGGTTGAGGTTCTTGCCGTGGCGGGACATCTGGAAGGCTGGGCGGCGGGATCTCCGAGCAAGCCTCCGAACACAAGTTGAAGAAGACCACCATGAAGGTGGCCGTCTGGCCGCTTGGGGCCTTGAGATTAAGTGCCTCGGGCGATTCGGTGATGGCGCCTCGTCTTTGATCTGGAGCAAGAGGAGGTGACTTCCAGCTGCGTTCCTCGGCCACCCGATCTCGGCGTCTGGTGGATTTTGTGGACTCGACGACGAGAACTGCTGCGCTGGCGAGGAGGAAGATGGTCATCTTTGAGGAGTGGATGGGCCAGTTCTTTGTGGAGAACCATTTGCCGTAGTCCATTGGGACAATTCTTTGGTCGAGGGTGCAGGTGCCGTTGCTGAAGAGGCTCCTACTTTGGATGTTTCAGCTGTGGTGCCTGAAGAACAAGAGCAAACCCCTGCAATTATGTAATTAACCAGTTCAGCTTAAGTCTTAGTTTAAAACTGCTATTTTGGGGTAGCGTGCCTATCACGGACGCTTGTAATTAAACAATATTTTGCTTGACATATGTGCTCAGGGTCCTTTGATGCAGGGGACCCTGAGTTATGATGATCGAAAACCATGGTGGCCAACCATGTTTTCACTTACGTTTGTTTGTAGCGCGCGCGTTCGTTTGTATGCATGCTTTTAGAGTCGACTTAGTGCCGGCCTGGAGTCTTAATGTCCAAGTGGGGTCATGTTTATCCCCGATGCCGAGCCTTGTAGTGGTGACTTTGGTGGTTCTGGAATCTGAGATGTCCATGTGGGGTCATGTTTATCCCTTATCGCCACGCGCACGGAGTCCTCTCTAAGGAGGATAAGCGTAGGGGCCAAGCAGGCCTCACTTTTGCCCTAGCATTTCAAAGATAGAAATAGTTTTAGAAGACTCGCAAAGTAATTTTTTGAGGTGACAAAGGAAATTGCTAAATAACTTTTCAAAGAAACTTTCTCATAAACTGTATATGCTTACAATAGTTTGGAACAGGTTCTGAATAAACAACTGCCTTTAAAGGCAGGCTTTCGAAAATCAGGTGGGGCAAAAGGAACCTGGGTGACGATGCTGGGAGCCTTGAAGTCCCTGGGGCCCTGAGCGCCCTTTTAACGTTGCTGGGAGCCTCGAAGTCCCTGGGGCCCTGAGCACCCCTTAAATGTAATATTTTTTGAGGTGAAGGATGTTCCATGGATTGTGGATGATTTCTCCTTCCATGGTCATTAGCCTGTAAGCTCCTCTTCCTACAACGCTCTCGACCTGGTAAGGGCCTTCCCGGGATTAATGGCGAACTTCCCTCATTTGGTTCTTGGTATTCTGGAAAACCTTCCTGAGGACCAGATCTCCTACCTGCAGGGTCCTGATTCGCACTCTCCTGCTGTAGCTTTTGGCAACCGCTTGCTGGTAGGATGCTAATCTGATCTTAGCGCTCTCCCTGAGTTCATCTACCGTGTCCAGGGCGCTGGTCATAGCAGCCTGGTTCCTCTCTTCCGTTTGGCACCCATATCTTAGCGTGGGGACCCTGACCTCTGACGGGATCACGGCCTCAGCGCCAAACACCAGGCTGAATGGTGTCTGGCCCGTGGCCACCTTAGGGGTGGTTCTGTCTGCCCATAGCACCAAAGGGAGCTCATCAGCCCACTTGCCCCCAATCTCCTCCAACTTCTTCTTGAGGTTGTCCATCACTATCTTGTTGCTGGATTCTGCTTGCCCATTGGATTGAGGGTACCTGGGTGCTGACTTCCTCAGGGTAATGTTGTATATGCCACAGAAGCCTTGCGTTTTCCCGGATATAAACTGGGTCCCGTTGTCGCATATTATCTCCGAAGGGATTCCAAACCTGCAAATAATGTTGCGCTTAATGAACGAAATCACCTGCTGCTCAGTCACCTGTGCATATGCCTCAGCTTCGATCCACTTGGAAAAATAATCCGTCATTGCTAGCATGTACAACCTGTTTCCTGGAGCCCTGGGCAGCGGTCCGACAATATCCATCCCCCACTTCATGAAGGGCCAGGGGGAGATGATAGGGTGGAGAGGCTCCCCAGGCTGGTGCTTCACCGGCGCATGTATTGGCGGCGTCACACTTCTTGGTGTATTCCACAGCATCATTTCTCATAGTGGGCCAATAATAACCCTGACGCAACGCCTTATTGGCTAGGCTCCTGCCCCCTGTATGATTCGCGATCGCCATGTGGATTTCATACAATACAGCCGAAGCCTCCTGTTCTCCCAAACATCGCAGGTAGGGCCCTGCGAGTGACTTCCTGAAGAGGACCCCATCGATGAGTACGAACCGTGACGCTTTCATTCTTAGGCTCCTGGCCTCCCCCCTGTCTTCTGGCAACTTTTCTTCCTGCAACCAATCCATGTATGGCTTTCTCCAATCTGGTCCGAGCTGTTGCACCTCTGCACTGTGAATTCCCCCTGCTTCCTTAAGCCACTTCCAACATTGGTCCGCGTAGGTGTCTTTCCCCTCCTCAGGAAGGGTCAGTTCAATTCCAATCGCAGGACTCAGAATGTGTACCATAGGCACATTGGATATCTCATCTGGTTTGAAGGTTGCCCCCAGCGAGGCTAGGGCGTCAGCTTCCACATTCTGGTCCCTGGGTACTTGAGTTATCTGGATGCTGTCGAACTCTGCTTCCAATTCTTTTGCGACCTTGAGGTACGCTACCATTTTGGAATCCCTTGCTACATACGTGTCGTTCATATGGTTCACGATGAGCTGTGAATCACTGAACACCTCCAAATTTCGGATCTTCATGTCCTTCGCCAATTTCAGCCCTAGTATCAAGGCCTCGTATTCCGCTTCATTGTTGGTTGCTCGAAATTCGCATCGTACTGCCTGCACAATCAAGTCTCCCTTCGGGGATTGCAACACCAAACCAACTCCAGTACCTCTCATGTTGGAGGCTCCATCCACGTGCAGCTTCCAGGATCCTGTTCGTCCTTCAGATTCCAAGCCCAGGGCCTCCTCCTGTACTCCGGGTTGCTGAGCAGGGCTGAACTCGGAAATGAAATCTGCAAGGGCCTGTGACTTTATAGCTTTCCTGGGCTCGTACTTTAGGTCATATCCACTCAGGTGCACCGACCACTTCACCATTCTTCCTGAAAGTTCAGGCTTTCGCAAGACACTCTTGATGGGAAAATTAGTGACCACAGTAATAACATGGGATTCAAAATAAGGACGCAACTTATAGGAGGCGGTGACTAATGCAAGGACAAGTTTTTCGAGTTCAGTGTACCTGGTCTCTGCTGGGAGCAGAGACTTGCTCACGTAGTAGATCGGCTGCTGGGTCCCTTCATGCTCCCTGACCAGCACGGCACTCACAGCCACCTCTGCATGCAGGCAGTACAAGTCTCAGGTCCTGGCTTCACCAGAGCGGCGGTGGCCGCCAGTACTTTTTCAGGCTCTGGAAGGCGCCTCGTGGTCCTGAGTCCACTCAAATCTTTGGCTCTTCCTCAAGAGTCATAGAACAGTTTGCACCTTTCTGAGGACCGGGATATAACCCTCCTGAGAGCTGTCACCCTTCCTGTTAGCTTCTGCACGTCTTTGGGCTGCTTTGGAGACTCGGTGACGAGGCCCTGATTTGCTCCACACTTGCCTCTATCCCCCTTTGCGTTACAATGTATCCTAAGAATTTCCCGGAGGAAACCGAAGGTGCATTTACGGGGTTGAGCTTCATCGATACTTCCTCGGGGTCCCGAAAGTTTCGCCAGGTCCTCGGCGTGTTGTTACGCGCCGGGGACTTGACCACCATGTCGTCTATGTATACTTCCATTGTTTTCCCAATTAAGTCTTTGAACATCATGTTCACGGCCTTTGGTAGGTGGAACTGCGTTTTCGGACGAAAGGGCATAACATTATAGCGATATATACCTCTCTCCGTCGAGGTCAGTCTTCTCACGGTCCTTGGGATGCATCCTGATCTGGTTATACCCGCTCCAGGCGTCCAGGAACGTCAACATCTCGTGTCCAGCTGTAGCGTCCACCATTGCGTCTATGTGGGGCAAAGGAAATGGGTCCTTGGGACATGCTTTGTTCAGATCCGTGAAGTCTATGCACACTCTCCATTTTCCGTTCTTCTTCGGCACTACCACCACATTTGAGAGCCATTCAGGGTAGTTAACCTCCCTGATCTTCCCGGCGTTCAGCAGGTTTTCCACCTCCTGATTGATTATCTGGTGGCGCTCTGGAGCATACTTGCGCCTCTTTTGCTGGACCGGGGTGTACCCAGGGTCCACATTGAGTTGGTGCGTTATGACACTCGGGTCTATCCCTACCATATCTTCGTGGGACCAAGCGAAGCAATCCATGTTAGCTCTAAGCAAATTGACAAGTTTTGTTCGGATATCACCTGTGCAGTCTGACCCTATCAGGACCGTGCGCTCTGGGTGCTGCGCGTCAAGGTTCACCTGGTCCAGATCCGGCTGCTCTGGCTCCTGGTACATCTCCTCAGCGCGCTTCCTCTGTAATTGCTATGCTTCCGGGGGCACCACGGTTGGTTTCAGAGCATCCTTGTAGCAATCCCTCGCAGCCTCCTGATCTCCACGGATTTCTTGCACCCCCCAGGGTGTTGGGAATTTGACGCACTGATGGTACGTTGAGGGTACCGCTCTCATCTCGTGGATCCAGGGCCTGCCAAGAATTACATTGTAAGATGACTGGCAATCAATAACCAAATACTTTACCTGTTTGTTGATGCCCCCTGCGAAGGTCGGGATGGTGATCTCTCCCATAGAGTGTGCTGTTTCGCCACTGAAGCCAACTAGGGGAACCTGTTTCTTCACCAAATCTTTCTCGCTGAAGCCCATGTCCCTCAGCGAGTGCAGCATGAGCAAGTTGACCGAGCTTCCTGTATCCACCAGGATCCTCTTCACCAAACAGTTCCCTATGGACAGGGTGATGATCAGGGCGTCGTGATGTTCCTCAGGTGTGTTTTCAGCGTCCTGTTCGTCAAACGTCACAGTTGGCAAGTTGTGGTGGGCCACCCTGGTGAGATCTTGGCCTTTCTCCTTCTTTGCTCGGGCTCGCCTCTTGGGCTGCCGAGTAGAGACAATCCACGGCTCAAACCTCCCGTTATTACGTTCACGATCTTTGTGTCTGGCCCGGCGGCAGCGGCAGACTGTTCCGTGGACCCCACCTTGCTGGACCTGGAGGCTCTTGGCAGGATGTGGTCGAGGTGCCCCCTATCCTGGAGGTACTTCAGCTCCCTCCTCAGAGCCACGCAGTCCTCGGTGCTGTGGCCGATGTCATCGTGGAATTCGCACCTCCTGCTCGAGTCTTTCCTGTTGGAGTCCCCGTTGGCCGGGCTCTTTCGTGGCCATCTGACTCTGTCTCCCAGGTCCTTTGGTGGGAGATCCTGGCGGCTCCTCCAGTCCACGGCTCCTGAAACTTTGTTGACCGTAGGCTTCTGATATGGCCTGGACCTCTCGTTCCTGCGGTCGTTAGTGATCTTCCTGGGAGGGCTGCTGTGGGCCCTCTTCCTGGTCGCTGCATCTTCCTCGAGCCTGATGGCTGCCAGTGCTTTCGCCTGAGCATCTTCGAACGTTGAGCATGGATACTTTGTCAGGTCCCTGTAGAGGTCTGAGTCTTCCCTGAGACCCTGGCGAAAGGCTTCTATGGCGGTTGCGACATCACAGCGCGGGATGGAGACCTTTTTTCTATTAAAGCGGTTGAGGAACTCCCTTGTTGTTTCTCCGGTTTACGCACCCGGTGATGCAGTCATTTGAGTACCAACTTCACGCTTCTGGCCTGCTGACCAAAGGCGTTGACCAATCCAGCGAATGAGGTGATGGATCGATTCGGGAGGCTGACGAACCATTCCAGAGCTGCTCCTGTGAGGGTGGAGCCAAAGCCCTTACACATGCAAGCCTCCTTCAAGGCCCCCGTTGCCGTGACCACCATCATCTTCTGCTTGTACTGGTTCACGTGATCCTGAGGGTCTGAGGTCCCATCGTACAGCGTCATGGTAGGGGGGCTGAAACCCTTTGGAACATGAGTGTGTGAAATGCCGTCCACAAAAGGTGAGTCGGCCAGAATCGCCCATCGCCGCCTCTCCAGCGGCCTGGGCACCCCTGGGATCTTGGTGATCATGCTCCTCAGCTCCTGCAACTGCTGCTCTATGGCGCGGTTGAACCCTATTCCTGCCAGGGCCCCAGCATCGTGGTGTACTGGGTCCGCGAACAATGGCGCCGCGATCCTGGTGATCCGGTAGCCACTCCGTCCAAGTTTTGCTCTGGAGTTTCTGTCTAGAAGGGCATGTTAGTTCCGTACAAGTTCTTTGGGCCTTAAAGTTACAGGCTTGCTGGCGATTGCGAGGCTTAGGGAGGTGTCGATGTGCAATGGCCCCGAGGTCCTGGAATCTTTGAGGATGTTGGGGTGACTCCTCCGAGATCAGGCGAAGTCACCGGTTCTGAGGAATCCTCCTGCTTCTTTGGGACACTGCCGCCCAGGGTTCGCAGAGATCTTGATCCATTCTTCCTCTTTGAACCTTGGACTCGAGCTGCATCCTTCTAGCGGTTTCGCCTCCTCTGCGTGCCAGTCCATAACCACTGGGCGGCGACTCCATGCTCCTCATTAGGGTATGGAGCGGATCCTGGTGTGTCTTTGGCGTCCTGGGAGCCTCGCAGTGGACTCTGGCGACCATCCTGGGCATTCCGAATCCTCCGATCTTTGGCGGGCGGTGATCCCTGGCGAGAGGTGATCTTGGGACCCTGCGGTGCGTCTGGGTGGCGGCGATTGCGTGGCGGAACACTACCCTAGTCGTGGGAACCAGAGCGGTGAGGACCACGAGGCCGATTCTTGAGAGCATACTGCGGCTGAACACCACCGGTGAACTGGTCGATCCTTGACTGGCGTTGCTTGACATGATTGCTAGTTGAGGGGATGAATTTGGCTACAAAGTTGATCGCAATTCCCCACAGACGGCGCCAAATGTTTCGGCAAAAAATTTACCAAGTGTTGATTCAATGTGATTGGGGTTAAAGCGACCTAAATGTATGCCAAACAATAAATTGCGAATGGAAACGTAAAGAAGTGCAACGAAGATAATAAAACGAGACACGAGAGTTTTTTGGTTACGCGGAAAACCCGATGTGGGAAACGACCGCGGGGGGAGGCTCTTGTCCCACCAACTATCCACTATTCAAAGGAGGACTACAAGATTTAGGTGCGTGGGCACGTTATTAGGTACAAAGTATGTAGAAAGCGTAAAGTGTTTTCTGAGAAATGTAAACGGAATGATTAGTTTGCTGTAGGATAATGGTTGAATGTTGAATGCCTCCTCCTTGAACCCTAGCTTGTCTTTTATAGTTGTAGACCTCCTGATTTTTCTCCCTTCTCCTAGCCGTTATTCTTCCCTATTCATTTGCCTTGATTCGCTCCTTCTATGTAACGCCTCCCCCATTCTCGCACCTGCCTTAATTATCCGTTTTGATTTTGTATAGTTCCGTTGGTGAGGCTCCTGAGGGTCCTGGTCGTCCTGGACCTCGCCCAGGGTCCTGCCCAGGGTCCTTCCCAGGGTCCTGCCCGGGGCCTCGCCCAGGATCCTGTCCAGGGTCCTGCCTTTGGCCCTGTGCTGGTCTTCGCTGTGGCTACTTTCTGGACCAAATCTGGGCTTGCGGATTTTGGGCCCAACAGAAATCATAATTTTTAACATAAGATAATTATATTCATCTTAATTTAAAATGGGAAGCTATTGGATGAGTAAGTCTTGTTTGGGACGGTTTCACATTAAACTAAAGCGGTTTTCCATTAAATTAATTAATGGGAGATCAAAGTAAAAACTACTTTTTGAAAGGTACCAAAACATGAAATGTATCCACTAAAGTCATCAACAAGGGTACTAAAAAAGTTTAGTTACAATTAAACATAAAAGGAATACGTAGTAATAGGAAAATGGTTACGATCTTTGTCTCAAGAACTTGAAGACTTTCTTCGATTTATTCTTCTTCGTCGTCTTCATCATGTCTTCATCGTAGGTTTTCTAGGACTTCTTGATCAGTGAAATAGATTTCTTCTTCTTTGTCGTCTTCTTCATGTCTTCATCATAGATTTTCCGCAACTCCTTGATCAGGGAAATGACATGCAGCAATTCTGGTCGTTGGTTCGCCGGTTGTTCTGTGAGTAACAATACAAGTTGAACCAGCTGTTCTTCCCAAGTTGTGGACCACTTGCCTTGTAGTCGAGTGGAAATGATTGATCTCCCCTTATCGTGCTCTTCGGCAGCCCAGTCAGCGATCTTCGTAGTTGGTTCTCGTGGGTTAAAGGGAGTCTTCCAGTCAGCGATGAGTTGTAAAACGGTCACACCAAGGCCAAAATGGTCGTGGTAGGTGTGGACCCTGGAATTGCTTCCTGTTAACAAGTATCGTTGTTAACTTCTAAATGATGCACTTGTAGCATTTGTATCAATGAACTGCAGAAGGCTTGTCTGTGTAAAAAGGTAATCACTTGAATGCTTGTTTTAACCATTTGGTAAACACTTTTCACTTTATGAGGTTTAACAGAATGCTCACAACAACTATTAAAGGGATCACTTTTGACACACCCTATTTGTCGACTGCGTACAAGTGTCTAATACTAGAATAATTTTCTTTAGGTGAAAAAATATGTCTTTCTATTATGATTTTTCCAAATAGAAAATTCCTGTCTTCAAAAGAATCGTGTTCAATTTTATTTGTTTTTACATTCATTTTACCTAAACAGATGTTAGAAGTCTGTTTCGAGTAATAATAGTTAACTAGTGATGTGACCCGTGGAATCCACGGGCCGAGTCAGTCATATTTTAGTACACATTTCTTGTGGGTTGTCAATTGTATTTGAGCATGTAGATATTATAGTCACTAATAATTATTTATTTCCATCTAAAATTTCAAAATAATCTCTTAAATGGATAGACATAATATGAGTTATAGGCGAAAAACATTCAAAAATTTTACATACTCTCTCGATTGCATATTTAATACACAATCAGACAACTAATAAAATTAAAAATTCTTCGCAAAAGTGCACGACAACAATTAATCACTTGTGCCACAACATATGCCACGAAAATTATAAATTGTGGCATAATTTTATTTCGCCACGGAAAAAAGTTGTTCTAATTGGCACAAGAAAAATTTATGTCACGAAAAAAAAAATTATGTGGCAAATAATCACTTAAGCCACAGAAATAGTTATAATTGTGGCAAAAATTGCTATTTAGCCACAAATTAAGTCACACATGTGGCAACAACATTTATTCATGCCACGAGAGAAAAAACTTTGTGACAAAAAATCACTTGTGCCACATAAATTGTTAAAATCATGGCCAAAAACTTCTATTTTGCCACAAGCCAAACAACACACGTGGCAAGAAGACCAACATAGCTACAAATCGTAAAGTGGCTAGCATTGTTACTACAAAATGCATAAAATGCGATGAAAAGTTACGACTAAAATTAGTTATATGTTACAAATATTGTGACAATTAAATTGTTTTGAGACAAAAGAATTTCACGGAACAAATTATTTGGTTTGGTACCTTTATTTGGTTGACACAAAATAATTAATTCAAAAAAATAAGAATGTAATGAGAAATATAAGACGATGTAGTTCAAAAGTTTGACTCTTTGTTTAAAACTATTAAAATTTTTGTGCTATTACATCTGTTTGATGAATATTTTTAGTTTCATTTGTATTGTTTCAACTTTTCATTTTATGTTAGTAAGTATATACCAATTAAGTAGTCTATTTTTTAGTTTCATCTGTTTGTCGGGCACTCTAAATGTTGTACGTCCTGAACGGTGAAAATGAAAGCCGGAGAAGAAAAACGAACATGTTGAGATGAGAGTTATTTAACACTGATAATTGATTGCAAGCAAATGAATGTTGGTTTTCAATGAGGGTTTTTTCAAGTTCTCAAAATAATTACAGGTGAAAGATGAAAAGACGACGAAGTTGAAAAACAAAGGTAAGACGAATTGGAACGAAATTTGACATGGAAAGTCAAGTCTGACGTGGCGGAATAAGGACGCAATTAGTGTATGTTTTTGAGTGTTTTTCAGTTATTTTGTTTTAATATATAACTAGTGATGCAACCCGTGAAATTCACGGATCCTTATAAGTTTTGTTTAGCATTTTTAATGTTGTCTCTCTTTGTTTTTTTTTTTTTTTGTTTTCCATTACAAATCAAAAGGGTAATATTAAAAAAACGTTAGACCTCAATTCAAATAATTAGACTATTATAAATTACAACAGTTTAGCAAAAATCTATTTAAATAAACAACATTTCCGAAATAAATCCACCAGGAAAACAATTAGTGTAAAGGTCAATTGAGTTCAATAGACATCGAAATTATGGAATATAAAACTTAACCCGTATAGATAGGTGTTTTTCTCTGCGGAGGTGCGTTGTCGCTTTGGATCCTAGAAGGCTAACTAAGCCCTCAACATGTATTCCTGAAAATCAACACAAGTTCATGTGCATAGTCGGTGAATTATTTCAAAATATCCATTCTCCAAAGTCAAGTTCAATTTCAAATTCGAACGTAAGCAATAATTTACCTTTCCACGGGGAAATGATTTGATTTTCCAGTTCAAAGCATCATTCTCAAGTGCATAAGAAGTGTATCCCATTGATGTGAGAATATTTGGATTAGTTACAACGTATGGCACGGAAAGTTCAGTCTCAACGTTAGTTGCAGTGTTGTAGGTTTAAATCACAAAAGGACGCTTAGATGCAGAACAAAACACACAGAACTTTAGTGAGTTAAAAATGCAGTTCGAACGACATTGTACCTTCGCTCCTTAAATTGACTTTCAAATTTTTCCCTTATCTCAATACAACTTCTTAAGTACCTCTAAATTTGAGCTTCAACCCAAATAAAAGGCTTCACTTGATGTCAAACAATCACCAATGATTAACAAAGCAAAAACTGAAGTACAAGCTACGGAACCAATGATTTAAAATTGATGTGATCCCGGGTGCACCTTATAAAAATTGGTAAGGTGAAAGGCAGAAAAAATAAGTGTGAGAAATAAAAATTATTTTAATTTTTATCTAACACGTTTCAGGTTGCTCATATTGTGCGACCTATTAAATGAAGGTAAAAGTACTTTAAATTTATATGGAACTGAAATATTATTACTCTGTACCTTAATTTTTAGGTGGTAAATATCATAGCAAAATTATTTTTCTATTTAATATAGTAAATTTCATCAACTTCACGCAGTTTCAACTTCATAGAGTTGACAAGTAAAATATAGAGATGACAATGGATCGGGTTCGAATCGGGTTTAGCATAATCCAAAATCGATCAACTTTTCTAATGGATCATCGATCCAAACCCACAAACCTAAAGTCCAAATTCGATCCATTGTGAAATTTTCATATCCAACTCCATATCTGATTCATAATTCGATCCAAAACCCAACCCAAATTTGGTCTAAATTCAAATTTTCGACATCCTACATCATTTTTTCTTTTACGATATTTTTCATATATAAAGCTAAAATTTAGAG
The DNA here is from genome assembly GCA_023091065.1 of Dianthus caryophyllus. NCBI lineage: Eukaryota > Viridiplantae > Streptophyta > Magnoliopsida > Caryophyllales > Caryophyllaceae > Dianthus > Dianthus caryophyllus. The sequence goes on along the minus strand of CM041518.1, from coordinate 35,967,591 downwards.
CTTAACTCACTCTAGAACGCGCTATTTTGGATCGGGTTGTGTTTGGATCTGAAGTGATCGGTAATGGACATGAATCGGTTTTTCTTTATAGTAGATATGAATCGGATTATCTTTGAGTGGATATGAATATGGAATTTAAAGAAGTGGGTTTGGATCGGGTTTAAACTCGGTACGCGTCGGTTTCGATTCAATTTTGAGTTTAACTGTTATCCCTAGTAAAATGGTAATTACCTTCTTGTGAGATTTGTCAATAATTCTTATGCTTTTGCTTAATCATATTAAAGTGGTAGACTGAAAATCTTAGTTTTGTATGGAGTAAATTATTTATGTACATGTTTTGTTATGCGGTGATTTAATTTCATGATACATATTTAAAAATAGTTAAAATAAAATAAAATAAATAAAATAAAAAATAAAAAAGTGGGTTAAGGACTTAAGGCTGTGGGCCTGTGATCAAGGTAAAAAGTTTGCAGTAAATAATAATTTTAATAATTTTTTTTGCTAAACTGGACTAAATTGTTGCTCAATGAATTACTCCAGAAGTTAGCAAGGAAGGGACGCAATTTGGGGAAAGAAATTATGAAACGACTCGACAGTCGTAAATAAAACTTGAACTATGTTTATTAGCCCGATCAAAATAATAACAATCTGAATAGCCAAGTACAGATTGAAATAGAGAAAACCGAGTCAAAATTTCACGCCTATTAGACTATGAAGGTGAATTTTGTGTTAAATTCCTGAAATGAATCGTAGTATCAATATACAGGACAATAGGAAAGAATAGTGTGTCCCAGATTCGATACTGTGATTGCGGATGTACAGTTGTCAGTTGAGATCAGGAAACCTCGATCTCTGGAAGACTTTCCGGCAGAAACTTCACCCACCTTCCAGCTTTGCAGTAACGGGTGCTAAAGAGAGGTTATGGCTGACTTATGAGCGATGTCGTACACAGAGATGAAAATTTCGGCACCAATCAATATTATGATTAGCCATTCCAGGAAATCAGACTTTCGGTTCTGTAGAATTTCTTGCAGGAAGCGAATATTGTGCTGTCAAGGAGAATATAAAACATTGACGGATGAATATATACACTTAAAAAATGAGCAAATAGTACAACGCAGCTCAAGTGCTGCAAAAGGTCACGCATACGCCAGATGCGCAGCCTGAAGTTAACCGCTACTGAAGTTTTTCATAGCGTAGAAAAGTAAAACAAATTCATAATACGCCATTATACTTGTTTCATCATATTCAAAACCAACAATTGTGAGTCATTGATTCCAGAAAATTGTACCTCCACAAACTTTAACTTAAAGTCAAGACTGGCAAATCTCTGGGTCAACTCGAATTCATCTCGAAGGTATTCCCAGATCTGAGCGTACTTGGCGTCCTTCCAAGCGATATCTGACCTGAAACGCCAAGAGTATATTTTATAAGGTCAAAGTTAAGAAGTAAATCAGAAACATTTGATTTAAACTAAGAATTTTCCATAAAACTAAAAGCTTTCAGAAGATAAGTTGAACATGATGAATGTACCAACCTTACTGAAAGTTTCGATTTCGGAAAAACTAAGCTAAATAACCTCTGAAAAAGAAGAAAGAATCAGAAATTTCTAAGTTTCAATTTAGTTCAGATGCGTTTGTACTTTTAACCAAACGCATTATTGTAATGTGATATCCATAAATTTGATTATGCAAAATTTCCAGCATATATATGAACAATGTGCTTGCAATTTACCACATTCTTGAGGGTTTTTTTGCTATACTGAAGAATTTATGCAGCCTGATCAAGTGGTAAGGAGTACGGAGTATCATTTAGATTACAAGAAAGTCCAGAATTTAAGATACACTCATTACTCAGTAAACTACCTTTCAAAGAGGCTGAGCTTAAGAATTACGTCTGCCATATTGGAGTTCGCCTTTCCAACCAACTGGAAGAGCTTCTTCCTTTCCATGGAAAAAGTCCCCGTTTTCTTTCTAATTATAATAAGTTTTGTCAGGAGTTACGAATGATATTGCCCCATCAATTTTAAATCATTATAAACGTACACATCCACGAATCACATCAATAACATTTCCATTAAAAATAAATTTGATATCGTCAGAAATCCGTTACTGGCATAAAAGAAGATATAACTATGGCGTACTGATAATATATGATGTCATCCGGATTGAAGATTTTCCCTTGTCCGTCCTTGAGCGTCTAGTAATACTCAGTCATTCAAGCCTAACTTTACACTCAAGCATATCACTATAGCGAAAAAAAAAAACATTAATTTTAGGTGATAATAATAACACATTCTACAAGTGTACAATCTTTAATTTCATTTAGGAAAATAAAATATAATACTATAGGGTTAAAATGGAAGTAAATTTCATATGAAAAGGTGGACATGGCTATACAAGGGATGAACACAATAACAAAGACAAAAAATCAGGTACACACTTATTACACACGTCTTTGAAGCATTACGAAAAGAGAGACTTTCGATCTAAGCAAATAAATTTTAAAACAAAATATTTCAAAAGTAAGAGGGTACAAAATTTATGCTTTCCTAGAAGAACACACAAAGTAAACAGGTAGTATGATGTACCTCAAATATGTTCACATCTTCAGTGCTCCAAATACATCATACCTAATTACTTGCCCCAAACACTCTCGACGACATGTCGACATCCAAGAATACCTATGCCATTAAATACGACCTTAGTACTTTTACAGTTCTCAACCAAATAAATTTATTACGAATTCAAACTCAATCAAATAGCATTACCAAATTTTCAAAAAAAAATAAATTAAAAAATAGCATTATTAAAATGTAAAGATATTCAAAATAATCATAAACAGCACTATAGATATCACAAAGTATTGGGTGAAATTTACGAAGTTCTCATTGTTTAACAGAAGAAGAAGATAAGGGACTTGTGCTTATGAAGGTGAGAAGTGGAGGATTCAATTTCTTTAAGAATGTTAGAGTGAGGCCTTCTCTCACCTTGTGTCTGACGCTAGCTTGTTCGGCTTCAACCGCAACGAAGCCAGCTCATTTGGCTCCGCCATCGAAGATACCGTCTTCAGCCGCAACAAAACAAATGCAGGTTAATTTCAGATTTATTCTAAATCACACCCACAACAAAAAAAAAGAAAAAAAAAACAATTTATACCTAAAAGTTAATTCAAATTGAGAGCAATTTAGCTGGAAACATTTCTTCTCAGCTACGTCTTTGAGCAAGAACCTATGTCAAATAATTTTGCAAAGATTTTGATCGGCGGTCTTTACGCGTGGAAAAGAACCGATACAGCCATAGTCAGATAAATTCAAAAGCAGAACAACGAAGACACATACCCAGATGTTGACGCTCAATAAAGTATTTCACTTTGGGTTGAAGAGGGCAGTGCCAAATTGAGAATTCAACTGAGGCAAGTGGAAACAGCTAGCATAGAGGAACAATTAGCATGAGTTCCAAAAGGATTGCGTACAGCTCAGCCAAAAGTGAAGCTTATAATGAACATAAAGTGAAACGGGATGTAAAGAGTATACCTGTGATTATATGGAGTCAAAGATGGAACATTTGATAAGAATGCCATGAATATTCGTAAACTGGAGACGATGAAGGTGAAACAGACAGCTGGAATAAATGCCATGAATGTTCAAAACTGGAAAAATGAAGGTGAAAAGAGGTGTTTATTTGGATCTCATGGAGATGAAGAAGAGGACAAAGAACATGTTTTGCGCAGGGGGAAAAACAGATTATGAATACCCCAAACGGCACGTGGACTTAAGCATGAAGTTAGTATGAGAATATAAAATTTATTAGTAGGTTAGCTAGAGATTTAAGCTAATTTAAACAACAATTAAAGTATAAAAAATCACGAGATCGTAGAATTAAAATTCAAACATTTTCCAAAATCACTACATTTTATTCTAAATCAAGCAACATAAGTAAGGAATGCTTGGTAAAAAAATCAAACCTAGAAAAAGTTGTACTGTAATACCCGGGGTTGTCCGAGGTTATTCGGGTCGGGTTCCCCGTTGAAGTGGTCCATGTGATGAGCTCAAGTGACCTAGTGCTTAATAGGATTGTAAGTGCTACTCATATCAACAAGATGCATCTTCTTTTCTGGTGCCTCATCTTAAGAACTCTTTGGTTAAGCGTGCTTGCTGGAGAGTAGTCTTAGGATAGGTGACCTCCTGGGAAGTTCTCAGGATGTGCACGAGTGAGGACAAAGTGCACTGGAAAGGACCCGTGTTGGTTTGTGGGCGATGTCTGTGACTGGCGAGCTAGTGAATGACATTCAGGCCTTTGGTTGAAGTGGGGTGTTACAAATGGTATCGAGCAACCGGCGACCAGTGTGGTCGAATCCTAGGTACGCACCTAGCCGTGTGGTCGAATCCTAGATGCACGCACCTAGTGGGGAGGATTACGGAATGCTATATTGTAAGTAGAAATTTGAGCAAAATGATACGATCACGGTTTTAAAATCTGAATACGATCGGTATACGGTTTGAATATCTGAATTTTAAATGTCGGGCACTGTTCGTATATACGGAATCCGTATATACGGTTTAAACCGTATCGTATCCGTATCGGTAATTTTTACAATTCGTATATACGGTTTGATACGGTTTGATACGGTTTGATACGAAAAAAAAAATTAAAAAAAATAAGTCACGCTGCATATTAACACACAAAACCCTAAAAATCAAGTTTCCAACTCTCTCTCCCCCAAAAAATTTTAGATCTAATAAAAAACCAAATCTCTACTAATCTTCTCTTCCTCATCAAGACTTTTATTAAATCAAACATTTTAATTCAATCATCTCAAGTCTTAATGTAATTGCTTCTTTTTTTTCTTCAAATTTGGTTTTATTTTTGTGCTATATTTCGAATTTATTCATGTTTTATTGTATTTTTCCATGTATATCAATTTTTAGTTCGATTTAAAATTTTAAATACTTTTTCTTTTGTATGTTTGAATTCAATAATTTGATTTTATGTCAATTGTGAATTTCCACACTTTTTTTTCGTTTTTTTTTAAATTTTTGGATTTAAAATTTTAATTTTTGTTTTTTTTTTCTGTTTATTTTCGTTTTTTAAAATTTATTTATTTAATTTCTTTTTTTTTTGGGTTTTTTTGTATTTTCATTTTTTTTTATTTTTTTTTTAAAATTTTCGATTTTATTTCTGTATTTTTCGTTTTATTTTAATTTCTGTGTTTGTGGTAAAAATAAATTTGGAAATTTTAAAAAAATTAAACAATTAAAAAAATATATATATAACCGTATACCGTATATACGGTTTGTTTCGTATCGTATCCGTATCAAAAATTTTCTTTTTTGAAAACCGTATATACGGAAACCGTATCGTATCCGTATCGTATATACGGTTTTGCTCAGCCCTAAATTTGTAAGTAGCTACCAGGCGCAACGAGGACGTTGCGTTCTTCAAGTGGGGGTGTGTAACACCCGGTGTTGTCCGAGGTTATTCGGGTCGGGTTCCTCGTTGAAGTGGTCCATGTGATGAGCTCAAGTGACCTAGTGCTTAATAGGAGTGTAAGTGCTACTCATATCAACAAGATGCATCTTCTTTTCTGGTGGCTCATCTTAAGAACTCTTTGGTTAAGCGTGCTTGCTGGAGAGTAGTCTTAGGATGGGTGACCTCCTGGGAAGTTCTCAGGATGTGCACGAGTGAGGACAAAGTGCATTGGAAAGGACCCGTGTTGGTTTGTGGGCGATGTACGCAGCCTGGCGAGCTACCGTGAGTGACATTTCGGCCTTTGGTTGGGGCCGGGGTGTTACATGTACACACTTATTAGATTTGTTCACTGAATACCCTAGAGTTTCAATATGGAAAAAAGGGTAACTGCCGGACTTAAATCAATCACAAATTAGTTAAATTACACCAAGAAAATGAGTCATCATTGACACTTTGTTTGCAGCTCATTTTACGTGTTATTGCTATACGCTTTTCAACGGGGTTGAACAGAGAAAAATGAACCTCAGTGATTCCTGCTCTGGCCTGGAAGTAATTAAGCCATAATACATGTGGATCTTTATTCAGGCACATCTAAATGTGTCAAACGGGAATGTACAAGAAGCGTAAAGAAAGAAACTTGCCAATTTAGGATTAGCTAAATTCCCTACAATGCGACAACAATAGCATCTCAGTTCCTAATTGACTTCTAGTGTAATTGTCTACAGAGAAAGAGTTGTACATGAATTATAATTAGTAAAAGTCCACGAATTGTGCAAGCTAGTGCAACCATCAACGGCAAAAAATGCATACCTCGATAGTGATTCTGTCAACAGTAAGCTTGTTAAGAGCGAGACTGCGAGTACAAGTCCCGTCAATGCACAGAACACTCATACTCGTTATTTTGTGCCGATCTTTAAAGCCACGTACCTTAAAATCTCAACAATATTGTGGTGGGTATTAAAAAGACACGAAGCAATTACTGAAGATACCTATGCCTATTTAAACTCAGATTATTTCGTGCTAGCAACACTGCGACAACGACACAATACAAACAAAGACGCAAACACTATGTGTTTACATTGATTTCAGACACCACAATGTAATTAGTTATTGAGTACAGTAATGTGTTTCATTTTGTGTTCCTTACTTTTGTAATCCACCACCCTTGCCGACGTGATTATTATAACTTTTTTTTGGTTTTTCTCCGTTGCGGTTTTCTAGCTTACAAGGTTGGCCACCTTTCCCCACAATGTCACTCAGACAGGTTGTTTTCTACATGGTTGGTATAAATATTGATGTCCATTGTAATTGACCTTGGCCCATTAAATCCTTTAGTCGCCAATATAACAAATAAACCTTAAATATGGAGTATGATTTGTGAGCATAATTTGTCAAGATAATACTAAGAGAATTAAAGAACATGGCCACATACTACGATAGTTCAATTTCGTATGACCCATGTTTGGCTAAAAGCCTAAAATGCTCCAAAATCCATAATTTTTGATGGGTCTTTGACAATTTTGACACATTTTTTATTTCATAAGAAACATACATAGTCTATTCAATCCAATTCGAATAGCCACATAACCCTTATACAATCGAAAACATTTCAATAATTTCGCATAAGAATTACATGAGCCTTCACGCTCCGGTGAGCTATTAAACGTAAATATGAAACTAATCCAATAGAAAGAGCTCTACTACCAATAACGAAATACAACCTTGAACTTCCGTTCATGTAAGACATAAAAATTATGTGTGCGTATGAGCGGCACGATAAAAACCACTGAACAAAGAATTCAATCGAAAACAGAGCGTACCTACATGATGGACGGCTATGGCGGGCCGGAACTTGTTCAAAGGCGGCGAGCACGAGCAAATAGCGGAGGCCAGAATTTGGTGTGAGCCAAAGTATGATGGATCCCCATGCATCGAAGATGATGGCAATGATTGATTGTGCGTTGGATGAATCTGTCAATTGAATTGCGATGAAGGAATTGGTTGCAAACCAAATAAGGGGCTTTTGGCTTTCTCCATGAATGAAACGCAAGTGGTGAGGCACAAGGGGTAGGAGTATGTTTTGGTATGCTTTGTTGACGTGTAAAATTTGTTGACGTGGCGTAAGGAGGCTTCTAGTTTGATTTGCTTTTTAAGCACTTCTTTTAAAGATTCGCTTTTAATAATATATATAGATATATAGATATAGATATAGATATAGATATAGATATATAGATATATAGATGAGTTCAATTGTGATGAGATGTTCGACAGGGGGTTATTAAAGGAGAGCAAGATGAGTAATTATAGATAATGTAAGGATGATCTTACTTGCAATGATATCCGGGTCAACGTAGCCTGCAGTCATGTTGAATTCATCCGTCTTGTTCAATTGGGTAGATCCAAAATCTGCTAGTTTCGGGGTATAGTCCTGCAATGTGAGCAATCAGTGAAAGCGAACGAGTTAATAGGTGATACATTTTACTAATTTTTTTTTTTTGGTGAAGATTTTACTAATTGAATATACTGTACTACGCAGTTTGTTAAGCCAAAAGACATCAAGTCTATTACTCCATGTACCAGTAAGCCTGTGGTGTTTGTTAAGCCTAAACCTACTTCATGTAGCGGCTAGTTATTCAAAATTTCAAAAAACAAATACGTTGATGTAGTCCGATTTTCGATAAAAAGTTGAATACGAGTTAGTTTTATTTAACAGCATTAAAATAGAGAAAAATTCTACATGTGAGTCCTAGCATACATACACCAGTGAACAATATATTTGGTGGCTTGACGTCTCTGTGCACATAACCATGTTCGTGAATACACTGTAGAGCGCAGGCAATCCCCTCGAACGTCTTCATAATAGTCCCCCAATCGAGTTCTGTATCAACATGATTAAGTATTAAAGGATTATGAATCAAGGGTACCTTAAATGAACATAGTTAGTTGGGTACGATAGGATGTCTGTGATTCCAACAACAGAACTTACGATATCAATGTCGAAAAGATGCGTAGGAAAGACAAGCGTGGAAAGGAAACATAACAGCAAGTTCGTCATGATATATAGTTCACTGATTTCGCAAAAGACGAGATTTTAAACATCAGATGCTAAAAACATGGCAATGCAAGAAAGAAGACCAAGGCAAGTACTCAATGAAGGTGGCGACAACAACAAATTCTCGTTCTCAAAATAATTTGGGATCGGCTAATATGAGCTGTGAATTAAAACGATAATCACGCTTTTCAATGTCATAGGTTCACTGGGGAACCTTCAACTTGTTCTCACTTCTCATTATATTGTTTCAGCAATCTGTAGCAAGTTTAACAAACCATATTGTGCTGCAAAACGTAAACATTTCAGCAAAAACAAAGTTTCACTCATGGGCTCATGGCTTTTCTGCAGACAATGCAATTTCATGTATATAACTCAAAAGTATGATGCATTCAATTCAATTACACCAAGGACCACTTGGTGCCCTTCCAACTAAACTTAGGAGATTTAGGTTCGCGGGGGACAAATAATAGGTTTCTACCGTTGAAATCGCTTTAAAATAGAACATATAATGATGATAAGTTGATAACATATTATTTCAAAATCACTTCACCCGTAATTTAAAGTGGCCACTTAAAGAAGTAAAATGTTTCACAAGTTCATGTCAGAAGAGCGTACATTGGTCCAAAGTGGGTTATGCCCTTCCTATGTGGTTGTATAGTTTATTAGCCAAGATACTCCTAAAGCTATCCAAATAAGCAAGATAACAGCAAATCAATCACAATAACTAATTAGTCCTTAATTTCAGCAATCACATTATATTATACCAGAAATAGTGTAGCTTTCACATTGTAAGTATAGCAAGTTTTGTATCCTAGACCTAGGCTCCAGCAGTATATAATGTAAAGCTTGTAAATGAATTAATCAATGATTCACTAATCTTATATGGTATCAGAGCCTGTATAGGGCCCGAAAGGGTGCTCATTAGGGCCCCTAGTATGAGTCCGTCCTGTTTCATCCAGTTTTCGTATGCGGGGTTCGGTGTTTCGGTGTTGTCATCTTTTGTGATGGTTTCAGTTGGTTTGGGGTTGGATCCATCAAGGAATCCAAGTAGGCCTAGGCCAAAGAAAATGTGCGTTAATTGAAAGTGCCAGGAGACAATGTTGTCCCGGGTGAGTTTGACGCATTGTGCTAGGTTTAGGCTGAGAGGGTTGGACGAGTCACTGGTGGTGGGGATCATGTTGGTGTTGATAGGCATGGTGGGACACGACAAAACAGAGGTTGACTTACGGTGATGTTTGAAGATGGTGATGGACCGTGGAGCAAGAGAAGGTTGCTGGTTTTTTGTGGATTGATTACGGCGTCGGGATACCAGGTTACTAAGACGAAACCCGAAAGACTAAGGCGCTTTCCCCTTTCCTCCTAATTACCTACCACCTACAACAACCATGTAACAGACCAGCCAACTCGCCACCATCCTTCACTACTACTGGCGCTGGAAACCACCTTTATGGGGCATGAAACTCGTCACCCACCTCGAAACCACCACCAACCCAGCACTCCTTTTCCGTTGCTGTCTTCTCCTGTCCCGGAAACACACTCCACCACTAAAACCCCCATGATAGATATTTTCGAGCAAAAGAAAGGGCTTTTGGGGTGGCAGGGGTGTGGGGAGGTCAAGTCGGCACTGGAGGAAGTGTGTTGGTGGATTTCGGAAAAAGGTTATTTATTAACAATGTGCAGTCGTCGTATAGTAATTACTGGAAACTTGCTGTGTCTATAGTGTTTCTCACGAGGGTTTTAATGTTTCAATGTTTTCTTGAAAATGGTGGGAATTTTGGTAAAATTGCAGGTTTGATAGTTCCCCCCCAGTTGGATATCTTTGCATTCGGGGTTTTGCTGATGTCACTGATATGCAAGTGTGAGATGGGCGAAAAGATCTGGAATCTTATCTGCCAATTTTTTAAAGAAAACTTCAAGTCCAAATTTTCGATGACGCTCATGAAAGCTTTGTGAATCATGCGTCTTTTGACCAATATGACACCACAAACTGGCTATGCATCGCTATGCAATGTGTAGGCCTGGTTCATTGGACGACACGACCTACAGCAAGTGACATTGTGAGGCAGTTATCACACTTATTTTTATTCTCCGGTACTCGCATTTCTGCAGATGTGGATGTTGACGTTGACAATGATGTCGAGGCCATTAGAAAGCCCTCTCCGACGAAATACAGGCTCATTTTTGAAAAATTCATGTCTTGTGCATCTGGTAAGCGAAAGAGGGTAAAAACGAAAAAAGGCTATGAGGCCCTAGCTAAACCGTCCACATGTAGGCAAGACGAGAAGTCTTACTCTTGAGTTACGGCGTCTTGGAACAAGACTTGAGGAATTGGAGAAGAAGATGAATGGGAGAGATGTCAAACGGTATGAAACACCGATCTAAAGTTGTTTGTCATGCGACGTTGGTCACCTGAAAAATTTGTGTTGGTTTGATGCTCTCACTTTGCTGTATGCGGAATACATTGGTGATGTCGTTGGAGATATTTGACTTAATCGTCGGGTTTGGGTTAATTTTAATGCTTTCTCAATGATGCGGAATATGTAGGCACATTCTATGCTTTTGGAATAATTAATATATTAAAGGTAAAACTACAAAAAAACTACCTTATAAAAATTAACTTTTTGCAAATAATTACCTTATATAATTTTTTTTTTTCAAATAACTACCTTATAACGCATTTTTTATTCAGTTCACTACCTAAATTTTAAAAATCTTATCCAAGTCACCTAAACACGGAGAAAATTTTCGATAAATTTGACACAAAATATTAAGTTTACTCTTACTAAATATCTTTTGGGTTGGAGAAACCAAATAACGAGTGATAAAACGGTCAAAAGACATAGTTTTTTTTGGGTTAAATGGAGTTTTTAGGCAAAGTGGTATCATTATGAATAAAAAATGCGTTATAAGGTGTTACCATTTTTTTGTGTAAACTTTATGTTTTATGTATTTTTTCATCGGTTAGTTTCAATTTTTATATATCACGTACATAAAACTTAAGTGGAAGGAAATACAAAAAAATGGGATATAAACAAAATAACTACATCCTTCATTTAATAGGGTTCCACTTACTAAGTCACGTACTTAATTAGTAAACCTATCAATCGATGTTATTATTATTTTGGGACTGCATTTTAAATAAATGCGATATTTATATCAATTATCGTAAATAACTCCCACTGAAATAAACAACTCTTATTAGTATCAAGACCATTCGCCCATGCGTCTTATACAATTCGCAACAACATGTTTCTAGTTGCGTAATAGGTATTTGTGCGTGACATGCAATCACCATTGCATCGAGTTATAACATTTGCATATACACATTTTACCTTCTCTCAATAAGATAAACTGATTTTGTTTCATAAGCACCAATAAAACGCTTCATAAACTACATTATTCGAGTGTGCTAATGTTTTATAAATCAAACATCTATCATTTGCTTAAGAAGCAACAAGACACTCAATATTAGTCATCATTTTATGTTTGGAACCGTTTCCAACGCAGAACTCATTTCATATAAACAAAGAGGTACCTAGATAGTCATCAAGGACCACCTTTACTTGTATGAAAATTAAATCACTTGTAACATATTTACAATGATATATTTTATCATATTTTGTATCTCATAATGAATCCTTGAGGTTTCATAAGCGCATATAACTTCCTCATGACTCCTCAAGTACATAGAATTTCCTCAAGGCTTCTTAAACACATAGAAACATTCATAGATAGTATTCTAGTGACACTCACTAGAACTTGATTGGTTTCATGTTCCTAACACCAATGGCGGAGCTTAGTTCATGTGGGGGTGGGCCTGGCCCCCCCTGAAATTAGAAATATCTAGTAATAGTCTCAATAATTAGACAAAAATTCATTAGTGGTGTAGTGGTTAGGTATTGCAATCTCTTTCTAGAAGTCTGGGGTACGAGCCTTGCATTCCCCCAATGTTTTTAGCTTTTTATTTTCCTGTGAGTATTTGATGGAGTACTATATGCTCTACGTGTTTAGTTCAAATTTTTTAATGAGTAATTTTTTATTACTCAAACTCATTAATCATGAAATATTATTTTTGATCAAAGTTTAAGAATTCTACTTCACGAATTTTGCGTTATACATTTTGTTTCAAATGTTAAATTTAATTGATTTATTATGATATTTGAAAAGTTAAATTATGAAAACGTGATATATTAGTACATTTTAGTGATCAAGATATAAAATAAATAGTAGTAAGTTCAAAAAATTTTATTTTGTATTATCATGTACGGAGTATATAATTGTCTTATTGCCCGGAAGAAAAAAAATTTATATATACTCCGTATTTATTATTTCAAACGGCCCCCCCAAATAAATATGTCAAGATCCGCCACTGCCTAACACGAACACATTAAAGAACTCTTATGCTAAGTACAAAATACTTTAAGCAATAAGGCCAAATAATAAAAGAAATATGTCATGAACATAACAAGTTGTAAATGCATATGCACTCCCACTATTCTTCATGTATACAAATAAATAGCTTTCTTTGTCTTAAATGGATCAAAATGCCTTTTAAACCAAAATCTCAAGAACAAAGGTTTCAACTCCAAGTTACTTATTTCAAACAATTTTGAAATTTCACAAACAACTAGCGCATTCTTATTGATGTAAAACTGCTTTTCACAGTACACTCAACCACCAAATCTCATTTTATGAGACTATGATGACGACATTTGCTAGTTTCATGGATTTAAGCATATGGTAAATAATATCCAATATAGTCATTACTATATGATCAAACTTTAATTACCAACCGTGCTCATTAACATCATATATCCATCAAACCAATAGATATTTTATGTCTATCCATGTTTCATATAAACAGAGTTCTAGCCCATCAATGCTTGCTTAGGTCAAACTTACTTGATATTTATTCTCCCCTACCGTTTCTTTTAGAGATCACATATCTCAAATAGAAACTTATAGATCCACGTAACAAAATATAACTTTGTTCTTTGCATAAGTGGTAGAATGTATATCCTTTAAGAATACCTCATAATAGCATATGTTATAATTTTGAGCTTAAGTTTTAGAAAACAACTTTTCTTGTAACTTCAAAACTCAAATCATAAAAGACAATTAGGAACTTTTCAATCCATATCCCATATCATGTCTTTTACCAACTTGTATGGACATAATCTTACTCGTGTATGTAGACTTTATAGTGCATAAGCCTCCAAAATATCATTAAGATCCAAGTGACTCATAGTAGAACGAACCTTAAAAGATTCAATGTGAAACTCATTTCACTAATTTTTATGATGATCACAACTGATTTTCTTGAGCTCTGCCTTACTTGAACAACTCATCGAGCTGATCATATACAACATAGTAAATGTGGTGAAGTATAAACGAATTTCACTTTCTCATGATATGACTATTGATGCACACATATCTCGTATATGTATGATCAAACAAATCAACCGTCCTCCCACTAAACCAAGTAGAAGACGCCATTTTATCATCTTTACAACCTTAAAGACGTGTCATATTAGTGAAACACAAGATGTAAGACTTGTACTCAACTGATCATTATGTTGTGAAATAGTTACCTTTTACTAAGAATATAAGACCCAACATTAAAGTTAGTCTTTTAGTACTGTATATTAGCAAGGTACTTGAACAACAACGTTTGCTCAAAAACACATAAATTCAATTCATGTTTGAATATGAACCAAAATTTCAAGCCTTGCTTATATTAGGTACATGAATAACAATTTATCCAATCTTAGCATTAAATTTTAAAATTAAGTCAAGTGATCCCTTTTATGTAGATGAAAAACTAAATGTGTTCATTTCATATACATAATCACTTTACTTTTGTCATTACTCTACTCTTCTCGAACTCACTACATTATCAATGTAAGAGCTGCATTTGGTACCTCATACCAAAAGTAGAATATTGACTTTTACATTCACAACATACATATTTGAAGTCACTACTTCAAATTCATTTACAGATCTTCTAGATAATTCTAGGAGTTGCTCTTCCAATGTTAATTTATCATTACATCAATGATTAGATCATTCCACTAATGACAAATATTTACGTACTCAATTAAACCACGCTTAGGCTTAGGTATGATTCCAATCATTAACTCACCAAACTTTAAGCCCTTTAACATCGTCTAAGTCAAATATCTCAAGCCATTTACCTAATGAACTCAAATATCATTATAATTTGGCCTTCTTGATATGACGTTTAATTATATTGAGTATCATATGCTAATTAAAGCATCTTATACTATTAAATAAGAAATTCAAGTTACATGTTTCATTCATGATGAACCGACTTTAACCTGAAGCATAACTGAAACGATTTTCAGTAACACTAATAGAAATATCCAATCATTCTAGACTATCATTATAATCTTGTCATCAACGTATGACATGCAAGCTAATTGGATAGTTTCCCTTATTTTTCTTACTTAATGGGAGCAATTTTCCCTCAATTAGACGATTGTTTAATTGAAACGTGGAGCCATCACCATGACTTTAACCACACAGTCCAAACTGTATGTTAAAATTGGTTTTAGCTTGTATGAAATTCCTTTATAAGGACAAATCATATCACTCAATTTTGAGAACTCTTTCTCAAAACACCAATCAATGAGTTTGAACCATTTCAAACTGCTCGTTTATTAAATTGTGACAACATATGACCAAATATATGCAACACGAACGATAATTAATATGAATTAAACACGTTTCCCTCATACATGTACAATTATTCCAAGATCCCAAATATTAGGTGTCTTGAGTGAGCTTTAGCTCATCGCCCAAAACACAAAATATAAAGGTAGACATCCTCGCATGTCAATGACATCCTCGCATGTAATTCTTGGTCGGTCGGTTAGTCATGACATGAAAATGACCTCTTGCCTCAAGGCTCAGGCCTCACCTGACGGCCTCGTTAAGCGAACCAAAAAGAACTTATGAATAACGGTTATTCATCCACTCATTTTACGTTACTGGCGAAGCACTGCTTTAGCGGTCACTTTAACCAATACAGCAAACTCATTGCGATGAAACCATTACTCACCTCTCCACTCAATTTACGTTACTCGCTAAGCACTGTTTTAGCAGTCACTTAGCGTAGGGCAGCAAACTTATTGTGGTGTTCTAATATGGAAAGGCAATGCTTAATATTCCGGAGGGATTATAAATATGGGTTATAAGCATGCAAATCTCAAATAATTATTAAGAAAAGCATGGTACCCAAATTAATCTTTACAATTTGTAATTACTCATTAGTTGTATATTTCATCAAATATACGACCTTTAGGAGTTAGACTTATTATTCACCATGAGGAACCGTTCCTAATCTGAAAAATAAGTAAATCTCATCTTCATTCGATTTATAACCGATCAAGTAATTCACAATTGTTATAGATGAAATCTTCATTGCAAGTCAAGCTAAATTTGACCTCCAATGAGCATTGTATTTCTTCTCTCTTAGAAAACTCATTTTCTAACTTGAGAAATAAAACAATGCTTCAAATTTCGATTCATAATTATATAACAATTTACAATTGTACATCAATTCAATAGTCGTAAATTATACCAAAATTCGATTCATAATTGTATACAATAACTCGTAATTGTATAAATTCACAATCGTGATTTAAATAGTTCGTAGTTTTCACCAAACCTTGACGAATGTAGAATCACTCTCAAAATCGCCGCTAAACGGGTCGGTTTCAACATAAACCGATAGCTTAAATAGCCGATTAATGATTCATAATTATCAAAACAATTCATATTTCAAATTGAGTCTCACTTCGATTCATAATTATAAAACAATCCTTGATTGTAAAACAATTCATAATCGAACTCAATTCAAATTATTTAGTCGATGAAAAATAGAAAATATACACAAAAACCCAAAAATACGATGGTTTAATTTAGAATCAAACCAAGCACAAGAGGCCAACCGAGCAAAGACCAAAACAAACTGGAACGGTGTAACAGGTGAACCGGCCGGTTCACAAGTCAAACCGGGCGGTTTTGGGTTTGAACCGGGCGGTTCAGCCCATGCCGGTAAGTTCTAGCCTTAAACCGATCGGTTTCATCCAAACCGATCGGTTCTGTGCGCTTCCGGATTTCTGTCACCTTCCCGTATCATGTGAACCCGGTAGGTTTCATGTAAACCGACCGGTTCTGACCTTATACGGAGGTTTTCATGATTTTTCATCACGACTTTTCATTAACCTTTCAATTAATTTCAATCGAGTCTTGCCCTAATTAAATTAAGGCTCATTGTCAACAATGAAATTAATTCTTAGGATTCTTAAAATTCATTTCAATCGAGTCTTGTTCTAACACATTAGAACTCATCGTCAACAATGGAATTAATTTATGGATACTTAAAATTGTCCCTTCAATTTATTCCAATCGAGTCTTTCATCGTCAACAAAGGAATAAATATCTTAGGGCCCTTTAGAAAACGTTTTAGGGTGATAACACAACAAGGTTTTATATAAATCAAAAACTCAATTTCATAATTCAACAAATGAAATTCATAAATTGAAAAACCCTAAACATGTTTCTAATGGATCTCAAATATTCAAATTCATCAAATCATTTGAATCTCTCATAACCAAATTATGAGCCAAGATTCAATAGTTAATTTGAACAATACTACACGAAATTGGCTCTGATACCACTGTAGGGTTTTGAGGGTATAAATAAGTTTTATACAAACCCAATTAGCCAAGATCAAATCGCAAGTATTGAACGAATTAACAAATAAAAGTAAGATGAATTACATACCTTCTCACAGCGGAATAATATAATAATAAGAAGTATGTAAAATATAAAAAATCCTTGAGACCTAGAATAATAATAAGAATCTCATAATAATAATTAACACCCCAATTGTGATGCCTCCATTAGTATCCACACGTACGGAGCTACAACTAGTATGCTAGCACCGAAGGGTTTACCAACCTCTCTCTAGATAAATTATTTTCTCTCTATATAATATGTGGAGTATTCTCATAATTGAATTGAGTTAATAATTGCTTCACAGGAAACTCATATATATAGTAGAGAGGAAAGGTCTAGGTTTCCATAAACCTAATCCTAGTAGGTTTCCATAAACCTGAAGAGTTGTAGCTGGGCCAAACTAGCTTTGGACCCGGTAATTAATTAATGAGTTCTACTCATATTATAACTACCATGTACATTTGTGTGTGACCCAATGGGCCCACTTAAGAGCTACCAGACACATAACTTATTTATATATCAGATCAACATTGGTCTCTAGCAAGACGTGTTGACCACATAGATTTAAGCGGGTTAATTATTATAGGACAGTGGACATAATTCCTTCAGATACAAGCTCGGGCTAATGGGGTAATGTAGAATAAATTGCAAATAACAACAAACACCGACACCTGTAAGCGTTGACGACTCGACGGCCAAACTGCGTAATTCAAAACAATAGAGCGTTCTTATGAATTGTACGACAACTGTGTTCGGTGGAATTTGATCAAACCAAACTGCACATTTAACAGGTATACTTCTTGTGACTTCTACACAATAAATTATACATGTTCTACTTCTGGCTAGCTTTAAGCATGAGCATCCCAGAACTCAATTATTTATATTGCTCCCCATGTGCAAGCAAGTTTAGTAATGTTCAAGAGATTAGCAGTAGATTTTTGAAAGTTTGACTTTATGTAGATAATATCAATGGCTAAATACTATGCATAGAAAATATCAATGGCTAAATACTATGCATAGATCTATAGGTACGCATTGATCAAACTCAACGTCCTTAGGGTGAAACCATGTTAGGAAGCTATATGGGGATAAAATGGTGGACTTTAGAACCAATTATAACAAAGCCAACTCACTTAACATCCGAATTTAATTCTCGTGAACAAACTGTTTCGTGAGTGGCCCCACTATATGTGGCTGCACAAAATAGTAAGGTATTATACATCTATAATAACTCATTACTATAATAACTCATTAATTTACTGGAAAAGGGGTGCCAGAATTGATACCTTCGGTATGGCCGATTTTTACTATTTGCTCTACTGCTTTAGACTGCAGACAGTCGTCGCCGTCAGCACAAATGTCGCAAGCACATGTAGGTTCACCTGAATATAATAACTACTTTAACACACAATTAATATGTATAGAATGCGTTGTTGTAAAACACGCGACAGACCTACTCTATTGAGTGCGGCATCAGAACACAGTCGATGATTTAGTTGCCTCTTGGGTCAAACACTGCAAATACCTCCACCTCTTTTATTCATCTTTCTAGCTATGGAATCTGTCCAAACAGTGTCAAACTTAATTAATAATCCAAGACAATACCAATAAGCAGGGTAGTCGACAGTACGGGAGAAAGTTACCCTTAATTTTTGTGGTTGCCCTCTTCCTACTCGGCTTTTCTTTATATACCTGTGACATTCCTGCACACGTAGCGTTTGGTAAGGGTGATAATATCTTCCACCAAAGCTGCTCAATAAATGACATAAGTACCTTATAAATTACCTGCTGTAGCGGTACAAAAACTGTTGGGCTAGTAACTACACTTGCGCTTATGTCCTTAGTCTTCTGCTTTCTCAGAGCTGCAATTTATTCAAAATATGAATATGAATAGTATTCTTATTCAAATGTTTCTGAATGTTTACAAGCAATTTCAGAAAGCTAAGTAGCTGCTAACTGAATGAAACATCTCCACATACAGTACTCACGCACGTCCAATTATCGACAATGCAAAACCTGTAGTTGCTGGAATCTATTGGAAATCACGGCATCTAGGGAGCATAAAGTTAGAGAATTGTACTTTCACATGATTAATTCCTTCTTCAGTCAGAATTATGAATCAACTTGAGTATGTCTACTATATTACACAGCTAATAATGCAATTGGATTTGGCACACTACAACTATACCTTTGACATTTGCAGTCGGGCTGCTATGTTTATGACGTTCCTTGGCCTTGTGGGATGATCCAGTTTGGTTTAGTCTCTTTCTTTTTGGTGACTCTGTAAATGTAAATAAACAGGCCTCATTACAAAGGCAACGTACGTATAAAAGTGCCGATCGAGGCGAAAGTCAACAAAGGCCAACCTGTGTCTTTGGTACTGGAAGTCGCTTTGACTTTGGAAGACGCGATGCTTTGTTTTGGACGTTTCTTATGCTTGTCGGATGTCCCAGCTTGGTTTGTTCTAGTGCTTTTACGTGACTTTGTAAATGGAAATAAACAACCTTAAATTCAAAGGGGACATACGTACAGAAATGCAATCGAGGCTAAAGACAACAAAGGGAAACCTGCCTTTCGGGTACTGGATCCCGCTTTTCTTCCAGTACGTTGATTGATGGCAATACTTTGTCGTCGGCTCCTCTGGATGAGGCTGTGTGTGGTGCCATGCTGTTGTACGAAGTTCTCTTAGAGATAACAATGCAATTTCTTTTGTGCCTTCTCAACTTGCTAAACACGTCAAACATATAAGAATCAAATTACTGGGAAATTTGAAAAAATTAGATATATTTATCAAATTTGAAAACCCCTGAGAGCAAGTTTAATAAATTTGTTGTTTGAAGTTATCTACTAAAGTTAGCTCAATCTAATTGAAAATGCTTTATTGAAATCAAATTCTATTGATTTGAAAATACACATTATACAATATGACTGAATGCCCATTTGAATGTGTTTATTATTTTTAAATCAACGTTACTAAAAACCTACGCAATTGCACGTCTGCACCCACCTATTGTGATTCTTTTACGTAGATAAAATGCAACTATAATTCCCCCTTAATTTGAAAGGGAGTAAGGACCTTTTCTCCTCGTCTTAATTTTTTAAAGCTTATCAACTATTTCAAGAAAACTTTAAATATCTCTCGAAAACTTCAAGATAAAACCACATGAAAAACACTAATTTCAAAAAAAATTCCCAATACTTCCAAAAACTGCAAACTTCACAAAAATTAAGACGAAAAGAACAGATCCTCAGTTTAATGAAAGACCAGTGTTACTATCTCAAATTAAATCATAAGACCTATACATATGAAAGAACATTAGTTACTTAGATTATCGTGTATAGGAAATTGTACGTACAAGACGGGGTTCAAACATCAGAATGAAAACTTATCCATTGACAGGCACAAATTCCTTTAACTCAAAGTTAATGAATCAGCTTAATCAAACTACAGTCAAATAATTCCATCTCCTATATTAATTAAACTGAAATTTGAGCATCCACTCTATTTAAAATATTCGAAGTTTCTCTATATTAATTAATAACATTGCACATCCCTTCGTGAGCATTATGGTTCGCCGTATATGGTTCTGCCATCTGTAGTTAATCCAGGAGCGTAGTAAAAAAAATGCCTTCCAAAGACCATGTGCATACATAGAGCTGGCAAGCTTGACCCGACCCGAGTGACCCGACCCGAACCCGAGCAAAAACCGACCCGATTGACCCGAAAATATTGTGACCCGAGAACCGGCCCGACCCGACCCGATGACGACCCGTAACCCGACATGACCCGATAATCGCGACGAATCCGACCAGCACAGACCCGATGATGACCCGACCCGATATCGACCCGACTAAATTGGCGACTCGATAATTATTAAGCTTAATTTTATTGGATTTAAAGCAAATTATTATTTAGAATGATATATTTGACTTAATAATGAAGTAATTAAATAAAATAACGATCAAAATACTTATTTTAGTGGTTAAAAATTGAAATAATTCGATAAAATCGCTACGAGATAATGACCCGAGCCAAACCCGACCGACCCGATACACTATTTGACCCGGATATGGCCCGACCCGATGACGACCCAAACCGAACCCGACTCGACCCGAAAGGGCACTTTGACCCGACATGACCCGAACCCGACATGACCCGACCCGACTTGACCCGACCCAAACCCGACCCGACTGACCCGATTGCCACCTATACGTGTAGCCAATGCCATATGTTGTCGCTGTTATTGTTGTCACTGAATGTGTTGTACGATATTTCTGTTGAGAAGCTATATTGGTAGTATCGTGCACCTACGTTAAAGAAAACACCTAAGTTAAAGAAAACGGCAACAACGACAACACGATGGCTTAGCGGCGACAACAACAACATAACAGTAGTAGCAGCAACAACAACATCACAATAACAACAGCAACAACACGGAACAGCACAACTCCTGCAAAACAAAAGCGTGACAGGATCAGCAACAGAAATATCGTACAACACATTCAGTGACAACAATAACAGCGACAACATATGGCATTGGCTACACGTATAGGTGGCAATCGGGTCAGTCGGGTCGGGTTTGGGTCGGGTCAAGTCGGGTCGGGTCATGTCGGGTTCGGGTCATGTCGGGTCAAAGTGCCCTTTCGGGTCGAGTCGGGTTCGGTTTGGGTCGTCATCGGGTCGGGTCATATCGGGTCAAATAGTGTATCGGGTCGGGTCGGGTTTGGGTCGGGTCATTATCGGGTCAGCGCGATTTTATCGAATTATTTCAATTTTTAACCACTAAAATAAGTATTTTGATCGTTATTTTATTTAATTACTTCATTATTAAGTCAAATATATCATTCTAAATAATAATTTGCTTTAAATCCAATAAAATTAAGCTTAATAATTATCGAGTCGCCAATTTAGTCGGGTCGATATCGGGTCGGGTCATCATCGGGTCGGGTCTGGGTCGGATTCGGGTCACTGATTATCGGGTCATGTCGGGTTACGGGTCGTCATCGGGTCGGGTCGGGCCGGTTCTCGGGTCACAATATTTTCGGGTCAATCGGGTCGGTTTTTGCTCGGGTTCGGGTCGGGTCACTCGGGTCGGGTCAAGCTTGCCAGCTCTAGCTACACGTGATTGCTGGCAAGTAAAATTTTATTAAAAATTGTAATACAGGGGCAAAAACACCTAAGCACCAAAATAACAACAATCCAGCAGCAATAAAACCATAATAATGCAGCTAAAATGGATAATATCGGAAGTATAAGTTGAGTAAAACCAATATCATAGAGAGTTAGACTGGCTTGATGTTTTCAAAAACCAGAGTGATATTTATTTACAAATACTTATTTAGACGTGTGCAGTTGATATCATAAAATATTGGCGTCAAAACCTATCACATTGCATTAGAATATTTGTCTAAAAAGAGTATGTTTAAGGATTAATTATCAAATACAGCCACATAAAAACCCAAATTTGCAAATTACAGCCACATTAAATTTTTTTATTTTTTAACAGCCACAAACGGAGCTCCGTTTAGAAATTACAGCCAAAACGGAGCTAAAACCCACTTAAATGAATTAAGTGCTCAGAAATTGAAATTTGAAGCCTAAATTTCATGTGAAAAGACGAAAATGCCCCTCCCACTAATATATTACATCAAACCATGAAACCATTTGAAATATATGCTGATGAAGATAATTTTCATTCCCAAATTAAAAATTAGGGTTCCTCTCCTAAAATTTCCAGATTCTCTTTAAATATAATCAAATTTAATTCAATTTAAATATTTTGCCAAATATCGTGTATCAAAAAAACCAAAAAAAAAAAAAAAATCAACTTCTAAACAAATGAAAAAAGACAACATTTGGAAACAACATCAGTAAATATCAATTCAATTAACCAACTGAAAACAAATACAAAAACCCCCAAAATTGTTCAATTTTGGAAAAAAAATTAGGGTTCCCACTAAATGCCTTCATTTCAGATCACATGCAACTCGAAAATCGCCCAAATTTACGGTTTTAGGGAAATCAAAAGCCAAATGAGTATTGACGAAAACATAGATAAGAAAACACTACCTTTTATGTTGAAGATGCTTATTAATCTTCAATTATAAACGACGATGGAGTAACAAATCTTCTATGGAGTGCTACTTTGTGTTTCTCATGAGGCAAAAACTAAAGCTTTGCATGAGAATAGTTGTATGAAATGAAAAAGTGGGTTTGAATGTAGGAGAAGAGAAGACAAGAAGGAAGACATGAAAGAGATAGCAGCAAAGTAAAAAAAGAGAACGAAACAAAAGAAAATAAAATAAGAGAAGTCAATGAACTGGGTTAAAAAAGAGAGAAGTCAATAAGTAATAACATCCCACTTAAATGAAGGGCAAAACGGTCAGTTTACTCTATTTTTCGCCGGAAAATGTAGTTGGCTGCAATTTACAAGAAAAACGACTTTAGTGGCTGTAAAAAAATAAAAAAATTTAATTTGGCTGTAATTTATAAATTCGACTTTTTATGTGGCTGTAATCGACAATTAACCCTATGTTTAATGCAGTTGGAATTCTTGCTCTTTTGATCCAAATTTAGGCCAAATCAGTTAACCAAGACAATTTCTGTACCCGAGGACATCTTTTTTGTGCCGTCCAAGTCATTTTAAACATGAATCTAATTGAAGACTTCTAATTTTTTTTTATAGTTTTACGGCGAACAAAAACGCCAATCACGATACATAATGGGAGTTCTAATTTTGTATTCCAATTATATTGGAATAACTCAACAAAAATAAATTAAAAAAAAAAAAAAGAATAAAGAATAAAGCGTAAATCACTCGCAGAAGTCATATAAAAAATTATTCATGATTATTTAATCATGTGATTTAATATATAAAATTTATAATTGATCAACAATATTTTACAGTTTAGTACAAAGTATTAGAGATCGCGAATATTGAGTCGCAAGTTCATACTTGTATTGACAAAATAAAAACTATATGCAATAATATTTCTATGGACCGGCCCCCCTACAAAAAGTTTTCAAGATCCGCCACTGCTCATATGGACTATTAGTAATGTAAAGTCGTCGTTAAAATTTAAATTAAATTAAAAGATCACTTAAACCTTATACTCCGTAGAAGGATCACTCATTAAGATCAATTGGAAAGAAAATACTTCCATCTAATAATAGAAAAATTAACCACTACATTATTGCGTATCAATTGAAGATACCCTATGATTTATGAATGACTTCCTCAACAAAACGAGCCAACGAATCGTAAGAAGAACCCTCGTTGACTTGCAAAACTTTCCTACAATTATCACGCATCTCTCGCACTTTCGTCCTCATTTCTTCGTCCAAACTCATCACTTTCCTTACACTTTCCTCTACCTCCTCGGCCGTCACCAAATAATTTCCGACTTGTTTCTTAAAATCCCATCGATAATCCAATTTAATCTCGACGGCCAACTCGAGCTCTTTTACAAGCGTAAACGCGTTTAATTGTTGCTCAGAGTACATCGGCCACGTCGCAATTGGTACCCCGTACCAAATACTCTCCAGTATCGAGTTCCACCCACAGTGTGACACAAACGCCCCTATTGACTTATGTGACAATACCTTGACTTGCGGGGCCCATGGTATAATTTTACCTCTATGGACCGTACGGTCGATAAAGCCTTCGGGTAAGGCCTCCTCGAATATCTCAGTTTCACTCGGTAGCGCTTTGGCACCGTGCAATCCAACTTGGACCGGTTTTCTAAGTGACCATAAGAACCGATGACCAGATCGATCTAAACCGTCTGCTATTTCTTTAACTTGTTCGACATCAAAACATCCCATACTCCCGAAACACAGGAACACTACCGACGACTCAGGTTGCTCGTCTAACCAACTAATAGTCGACTCCTCGACTGTTAAACTATTATTATTAGATGTTTCGGAATCCCCACGGTTATTTAACGATAAGACGGGCCCCACAGGATATAATTTAGGGATATTATCCATCTCATTTAAAGCTTTAATTGTCGATGACTCCAAGTCGACGAATGAATTGACTAAAATACCCTTGGCTTCTCTAAATCTTCGAGTTAGATTGATGATCATGTTACGCAAGGCGCTATCCTTATCGACAAACATCCAAGGCATGACTTTAACAGGTACCGGGTTCTGAAACCCGGGTAGATCCAGCTCATCATTCGGATCACCCAACAATCGTGTGACATCGTCGAACCCGTGCTCATCCGCGTGAGCCTGGAAGTGAAACATGATGTGAAGGAAATTAAAACCCGCGGTGAAATAAATATACGAAGGAACGTGTAACTCGTTAGCTACGTCGATCATAGAGACATTAAGAAGGTCCAGGACAAACGCTGCAGGTTTGACCTGGCGGTCCTGGACCGCCTTTTTAAGAAGAGGGTTTTGAAGTTGAATTATGGTCTTAAAATGGGACGGGTCAGATGGGTCGGGCGGGTTGGATAGGGGCGGTAGGGTGAGGAACGTTATTTGGGTCGGGTCAAGTAGAGTTGACTGAGAGTCAATGTAGGACGTAATTTTGGATGATCCAAAGAGAGACATGCGGTAAATCACGACTAGAATTGAAATGTTGGGGTTAGTTTCGGTAATGAGTTTGGCGAACTCGACCATCGAGAGTAAGTGACCCATCCCTGGTGATGGGACGATCACTAGCTCGGTTTTAGTCATTTCGGATCTGTTTTATCGTGAGACCGTTTATAATTTTGGTTTTTAAGATAAAACGGAATTTAATACGATATTAAAACCATAAGGGCACCACCATACAATATGATCGAGCCAACAATAAGATATGATGAAATTGGAGAATTATTAGAGAAAAGGAGTTAAAGAAAAAGGAAGTCGTAGAGTAGTTTTTATATCGGATGGCTAGTGGTGGTTGTGGTTCGTTGATGTCATGGCTTACGGAATTAGGCTCTCTTTTTTTAATTCAATTCAATTCAATATTATTTTGTACTTGGTACATTTTAGTTTAGTTCTGAATTCTTTGAGCGCTAGCGAGATAACTTAAAGAAGGGATTTTCAGATTCCCCGAGAGAGGTTGACCCTGATGGGCACGAAAGAAACCGAGGGCCTTTACTAGTACGAAGTGTCTCCGAACAATCAGAGCCTATTACTCGCTACATCAAAAAATTTAATTTACTTGTTTAGCTTCACTCTTTTCATTAGGACTACTGGACTAGATTGTAAACTTACAAAAAAAAATCAATAAAATAGATTATGTGGTTCAAAAAAAAAAAAGAAAAAAAGAAAAAAGTTGACAAAAATCAATAGTTTTCAAAAATATAAAATTTGCAAATGAGGAGTGACTTGCCAAAGTCGTATGCCGCAAATTCGTAATTGGAAAAATCAACATGAATAGTCTCAATTATTACCTATGTTATAAAAATAATCTCAACTATTTAATTAAGAACATTCAAACCGTTCATTAAAAAAATAAAAATAAAAAGGTCCATTTTCAATGTTTTAATGAAGCAAAGAGAAAGAAGTAAAAATGATCTTCCATTTTATATGAAATGAAGAGAAACAATTGAGATCCAAATTGCACTTATATTCCCTCTTTCATGTAAATTTTAGGATTGTAAATGTTTGATAAAAATAATGTTTTAATGAAGGTAAAAGACAATATATTAAAATATTACTCTATTCATATCTAATAGCATCACTTCTCTTTTTAACACTCTTCACATAGGTGAAAATATTCGGTATAACTCGTAATGTTTAAATTAAAATGTAATCATGTGAGATCTTGTTGAATTTGTTTTCATAAGTACAACATTAATATCAAATTTTTATATTTTTATACAATTTAGAACAATAGATATTATCGTTATAAAACGCGTTTTGACAAGTGTGAAAAATGGAGAGAATGAAATATAGAGGATCCAAATTGCCCATACCCACTCTATTTCTCTTTCCGATGCACAGATGCACTCTTTCTTACCTCACCTTCATTATATTTGAGTATGGATAGAGGTGGCTCTACAGGCCGTGGGCGGGCCTCCTCATTTTTTTTGGCATGTCCATGCCTACACTTAGGCTGTGTTTGGATACAATTTTAGGAGGGAAATGGAGGGGAGGGAAAAAGAGGGAAAGGAAAAGCAGGGGAGGGGAGGGGAAGGAAAATAAAATGTTGTTGTTTGAATTGCAAGAAAATTATGAGAAGGAAATGGAAGGGGTGGATGGATGAGGATGACAAAATGGAGGGGGAGTGTTGATTAGTAATGTGTAATGACAATAATGACCCTAATTTTTTTTATCTTGTTGACATAACATTTTTAAAGCTCCATATTATTTTACATCTTAAGTTTGTAAAAAAAAAAAAACAATTTATAAATCAACGATTTTAAATAAGTCGCAATTTTATATAAATCGACGATTTTCAACGTACGACTTACTAAAACAACTTGTTTTTTTTAATTATTATTATTAAATTATATAAATCGACGATTTTAAACGTACGACTTACTAAATTATTAAACTATATTGAGACCTTTTATTAAACGAGTCGGGGAGTTTTTTTATTATTAAACGGAGGAAAGTCGTAATTGTAAATAAGTTAATGCAAATCTCCAAACTTCAATTCATAATTTAATAATATTCAGTACTATTTTATATAAAGGTAAAAATCTTATACAACTAAATTTTTATTAGTCGCATATTAATTCATCGTTTCGACATGAGAATAATGTCGAAAACCAAAAACTACGTCCCAACAAAATGAAACCCAAATAAATAAAACAAATAGAAAGGCAGCTGGAAGTAGAGGAGAACAAAATGAAACCCCAAAAAAAAAAAAAAAAAAAAAAAATGAATCCCAAATAAATAAAATAAATTGTATTTGAATTGATGAATGATGGATATACGTAAATGTGTGCTAGTGTTTGATTTTTTTTTTATAGCAGGGGTATAATGGTCTTTTCAAAATTAAATAAGAGCTCAATTAGTTTTCCTTTCAAATCTTGTCAATTTTGAAAGGAATATGTTTTAGTATAAGGGAGGGAAATTGATTCCTTCCAATTCCTTTCCCTTTTATTTCTTTCCTCCCAAATTTTGTATTCAAACAAAGGAAAATTAATTCCTCATTTTCCTTCCTTTCCCTTTCCCACCATCTAAACACACCATTAAGGGTCGTTGAATACTGCTTTGCCCATTGACGCTTTTGTGCCAGGGCTGCATGGTTTGGCCTGTCTGTCAAAGCTTAGACAGACAGTGCATATGGCCGATGGTAACCATGGGTTGATTTCGGACTTGGTCTGTTTTTTTGTAAGTTTTATTTATTTATTTATTATTTTGCGGTATATAATTATTAGTTATTTTTTATTTTAATTTTTTAAATTAACTTGTAAGTTATAATTATTATATTTTAAATTAGTAATTTGTAAAATTTTATTTAAATTATAAATTCACTTGTAAGTAAATAAATAAAAGTGAAAGAGTAAATATAAAAAAAATATTAATAAAAAAGGAATAAATTATATACAAAAAAATATTCATTCATAAATTCACGGCCGTACCTTCGGGGGGCCACCCACGGGCCGGGTCGGGCCAGGCCAAATGTGTCAATTTTTTTTTGCGCTGCGGCCCGTGGTGATTGGCCACAGGTCAGGCCGGGCCAAAAGGTTGACGGGCCACGAGCCGGGCTAGTTTACCTTTCTATGTTAGGACGAATCAAATTGTTTACCTTTCGATTTTAGGACGAAACAAATATCAACGTTGTTATATAATTTACAATGATTTTTGATCAAATATTCAAGCAAAATAAAAAAGGCAAAACTATTATTTTTTCTTTTAATTGATTTCAAAGTATTGCAAAAAAAAGCTTTTATATGAAAAAAAAACTATAAATTTATATATTTTTCAAATAAAAAATTAAATAAATGACTGAATCAAAAGAATGGTATTCATCCAGGCAAATGAGTAATTGACTCACTCGTCTAATAATGCAATAGGATAGAACCAGGAAAGGGTCAACATTTAATAATATAGACTTGTAGACTTTGATATTTGATATACTACTAATCAAAGACGGTGAAGTTTTCCTTAAGCACCAAGTTTATTTTTTTTAAGATTTCCACTTCAATTAATCCCCCTCTTTATATTCCATTCCATAAATTGATCATCCAAAAAAGTCAATTTTATACTCACAAAACTAAAACCACCAAGATTTTTTTTTCCTAACAATCTGAAGATGAATTCATCCCCGGTAATAATATTTCTGCTCTATTTTACCCCAAATTTTGCTCACTATTACTTTATTATATGTTTGTTCTAGATCATTTTCATTCATTCTTTCTGTTTCTTTGTATTGAAATACGTTTTTATTTTTCGAAATGATTATTTTTTTTTCATATAAATATAAGTTGCTCTTTGCACATTAACTTACATTGTGAAAAAAATTGATCAATTTATTGTATTCTACTATTCTTATGCATGGGTGCTTTGTGTCTAAGATGACATTATAAATTGAATTTGATGGTCTTCTATAAACGTATTATAAATTGTAATTTATAATCGCTAAATTGGTTCTAAAATTATCAACTGAAAATATACTAGTTTAGTCGTTGGACGGTACGTCTTGAATTTGAATTCCCCTTCTAGTTTGAATGTAAAACGGATTAATTAATTTTCCTTTTCCATCCTTGTTGGGTAAGGATGACTATTTATTTGGGGTCGCCCCGTAATGTAATCATGTAAACTTAACTATTTCTTCTGTTCCAGTGAATTGTTTACAGTTTGATATTTTTGTGAGGGAGATTTGAGTGAAGGGTAAATAAATGACTGAAACAGATGGTGTTTGATTAATTCGGAGTCGCAAATTTTATTACACCACCTCTTATGATTATTGATTAGCGGTCGCCAATTATGATCGCCCGTAACATGTTAACATGGCCCGATATTGTTACGATCACGACACATGGAAAATTTAATCAAAGATTACTATATACTCCCTCTGTGCCATAATGATAGTCCCGCTTTGACTTTACGCGGTCTCCAACGCGCCTCTTCAATCATGTTTTTCATCGCTTATATACAAATATTTTTCATTGAAAATAAAATATTATGAAAGATAATTTAATAACGAATATAAATATCTTATTATCATATAAAAATTTTGTTTAGATTTTATGTTATATATGGTCAAAGTTGTAAAACTTTGACTTTCGAAAACCTAAATGGGACTATCATTGTGGAACGGAGGTAGTATTACCTAAAATTATGAAAAAGCTAACCTTTTCAATGTCTTAAGACCCCATAATCTACAATGTAGATCCGCCAAATGATTATTAAGCTCCGTATAAGGTCGAATAAAACGATTTTATCTGTACAAAACCCTGGTGACGACGATTGATTTAACAGAGTTGTTATTGGTGTTGGTCCAGGAAACATGTACAATTTGCTTGGGTAGCTTGAGAGCAAGAGAAGGCCAAGCATTATACACTGCAGAATGCTCACACACATTTCATTTCACTTGCATTGCTAGCAATGTTCAACATGGCAACTACATTTGCCCCACGTGTCGCTCCCAGTGGACTAATCTTCCTTCCCAATTCACCCCTGGAGTCCCCACCGCTCCTCCTCCCCCGGTTGTCCTACGTCGTGTTCGCGACCACCATCAACCCGTCTCCCTGGCTCTGAGTTTTGCTGATGACGAACCACTCCCATCTACCGAGCCTGACATTGTGCCTGAGTCCCAAGTACCTCAGCATCAGACAGGGGAAATTACTGTGAAGGCGTTGCCTGAGTTTCCGGCATTGAGCCGTTCTGAGCAGTCGGACTCGTTTTCCGTCCTCGTTGGCATTCGTGCACCTCCTTTGTCGCCGGAGGCTTCTGACAGGCCTGATGCACGTGCGCCTGTTGATCTGGTGGCTGTCCTTGACATAAGCGGAAGTATGAATGGTCGGAAAATCATGCTCTTGAAAGAGGCAATGGGGTTTGTTATCGACAACTTAGGCCCCGCTGATCGACTGTCAGTTATCGTGTTCTCGACTTCGGCTAGGAGGGTAACTCCCCTCCGAAGAATGAGCCATGAAGGACGAGTCGAGACTATGATGGCCGTTAACTCTCTTCACGCTAATGGGTCCACCAATATTATAGCTGGGTTGAGGTTGGGTGTTCAGGTACTTGAACAGCGTCGTGAAAAGAACCCTGTCGCCAGCTTTATTCTTCTATCAGACGGCCAAGACAATCAAAACGGGTCTGGTGCTCAGTTCACTCAGGCGTTACGTAACCTCCCACCTTGTATTTGTGCGAATGCTAATGATCAAGCGTCAACAGACGTGGTCCTCGTACCTGTACACACGTTCGGGTTTGGGTCTGATCATGACGCGACTGCTCTCCACGCAATTGCTGACGGGTCAGGGGGGACGTTCTCGTACATTGAGTCGGTTGAGATCCTTCAGGACGCTTTTGCTCAGTGCATTGGTGGACTGTTGAGTGTTGTCGCCCAAGAAGTGGAGATTCATGTTCACTCGGGAAGTCCTGCTGGGGTCCAAATTCAGTCTATTACTTCTGGAAGGTACAGGAACACTATCGACAATGACGGAAACTTACATGGTGTAGTCCATTTAGGGGATGTTTACGCAGAAGAAGAGAAACAGTTCCTCGTGAACATCTCTGTCCCACAAGAAACCGAGTCATCAACAACAAAACTGTTGGAGGTGAAATGTTCCTACAGAGACCCAATTCGCAACGAAAGCATCACAACTGAAACAATCATAGCAGAGATACGCAGGCCGTTGACTGAGGACCTGTCCGAAGAAGACACGCAGGTGTGCTTAGAGGTGGACAGGGAGAGAAACCGTGTCTTAATTACAGAAGGAATTGTGCAGGCCCAAGCCATGGCCGAACAAGGGGATGTTAACGGTGCGCGAGAATTTCTTGGCAGACGGAGAATAAGAATGATGTCATCGGTATCAGCACAAGCAGGGGACAGGGTCTCGGGTATGTTAGACGAAGACACAAGACAAATTGAGGCGATGATGTCTAGCAGGGCTAGGTACGAATCAGGAGGGAGGGCTTATGCATACTCAAAGGGAAGCTCACACGGGTATCAAAGAGCGTCCACTCAAGCCATCTCTGGGATGACGAGCCATGTTTCCCATGTACAGACCATACCTGAAGGTCCTGCGTCGCGTGTTTCTGGTGTCAGCTTTGGCGGTGCGCCTCAGAGTGCTCCTGGGGGTTCTCATGATGACGGTGCTTATCGGACTTCCTTTATGAACAAAATGGTGAAGAAGTCGCAGAAGCATCGTTCTGGTGGGAGTGGTCACTCGGACCAAGTATGAGGAGCTGTCGAACATCTGTGCTCGAGTGCTGACAGTAATTGTTACCGAGAAAACCTGACTTTTATTGTGCTTTTTAAATATATTTTAATGTTTTCAGAATTGTGAAGTTTATTTGTTTGGAACCACAGTTTGTGGCGCGTGCTTGGGTGTAGGATCGTAACTTGATTGTTTGATCTTTGTTTTATGTGATGTATATTTCGCAATTTAACTTGTTTCAGTAAATTTTAACTTGACCGTTGCAAATAATTAGCGTTTTTGTGAGTGTTATTTAGAGTTTGATTTAAAAAAGGGAGTCGCATCTAAACTTTACGACAGCAGAACAAAAACTATGACTATTTCATAGATACAACTTTTTTTGTTTTTGTTTTGCCATTCATAGACTGAACTTTGATTTCAACTTTTCGAGAGGAGATGATGCTCGTGTGAGTTGTAGTATTAGTGAAAGCATTGATCAATCATCAGTGAAACAATCATTCTTGATCACAATATCGCTTATAATCACTCGTTAACATGAGATTCAAACTACTCCGTAGAAGTTACCGTTATTGTCGAAATATTCTCCGTATCATGCGTACTTTGTTTTTTCTTTTGTATTCGTAACTTTTCAAATCTACGTATATTCTGAGTACTTTGTTTTTTCTTTTGTATTCGTAACTTTTTAAATCTACGTAAATTCAGCAAAACCTAACTACTACTCCGTAATTGATATTCACCTACATGCCAAATTTACATTATAATCTGTACTCTTAAAACTCTTCATAATTTACAATCTTACCAACTCTATTGACAGTCAAATTTCATGGTAAAAATGTGATCTCTCTTGAACACCAAACAATCCTTTACAAATTACAACCAACATGCAAAAACACTTCACTCGTAAAATTAGGTTCAAGTTAGACTCACCATGCAATGCATCATTCTACACCCTCTCACCACACTATATAACCTTCTTCACTCCCTACACTCCCCTTACCTAAAACAAATCCTCTCATATCCAAAATGACTTCCTCGGGCGTCTACACAGCTCTCGTACTGGTCTCGTGCCTCATCTTACACCCACCTGCAGCAGCGTCCCGACAACCCGACTTCTCAATCAACCCCGTATCGTCCCAGGGAAAAATTCGACCTGATCACCAATCGGCGATGCCTCTAAGGTTCCCGGGGTTTCAGGAGCCGGTCATTCCACCGCATTTCTTACCAATCATACCATTTCCGGGGATGCCTTCGTACCCGTCTGGCCCCACCTTCCCTTCGCTCCCTACCGGGCCCACATTCCCGACATTCCCTTCGGGTCCCGGCATGCCCGATCCAAGCGATGTGCCACCTACATTCCCGGACCAACCTGCTGCTAAATTGGTTGGAAACACCCTTCAAAAGTCTCCTTAGGGTTATTTAGCTAATTGTTTTAAAGCTCGGTTATCTCAATTAATTGCCTCGGTATCTATTAGACGAAGCTACTTTAATTAGCAAATAACATTTGAAACAAGAAAAAATTGGTGATGACCAT
This sequence comes from Dianthus caryophyllus, assembly GCA_023091065.1. Classification (NCBI taxonomy): domain Eukaryota; kingdom Viridiplantae; phylum Streptophyta; class Magnoliopsida; order Caryophyllales; family Caryophyllaceae; genus Dianthus; species Dianthus caryophyllus. The sequence goes on along the minus strand of CM041518.1, from coordinate 35,933,492 downwards.
GGTCCATGGATGTACTTAACAAGATTTGTAGTCGTAATATAATAATCCGTAATTTATTTATTTTACTAATTATCTGGTTTTTTCTTATGTTATTCGGGTAAAAATTAATAAGGTCCACTCAGTCTTATGAGATCTTTGTACTTCTCAACAATGAGAAAGCTTGATTTTCATTTTGTACGAGTATAATTTTTCCGTTGTTATTTGAAATGAGTAGGATGAATTTAAATGATTCTCATTGGGTAGGATTTACGATAATCTGATACGTATCCAAGAATTTACGCTTGAGTAACACAACTAATGAGTAAAATTTTGTAAAAATTACAAGTTTCGACATAAATACACAAGTAAAACCCTATTATGTACTCCATCGATTTCATTATACGATCGATCACACTATTCTCTTTAAAAATAAAATAAACGTAAACTATTACGAGTAATTCTAAATAAGTAAAAATTGATCACAGCAGCAACTTTCTGTGCTTTAGAGATCTAACGGAAGCTCTTGAAAGCAACAAGCCCAAGCCCAAGCAGCCGACCCAAATACCCACATCCACGGCCCACCTCACCACCTCCATCTCACTATCAAGAATTTCACTTTCCTGCTCCACGTCATCGTCCACATCATCATCATCTCTCTCCTCCACGTCATCCTCTCTCTCCTCTGGTATGTCAACTAAACCCAGCTTAAACCCATTCCTCCTCTTCTCCACAACGACTTTGTTAGTCAACAGAGTTTTATCGTTGTCATCCCAAACGCGCAGCTCCACGTGCGTGAGCTTCACCCCAACGAAGCGAGTTAGGTTTACGGCGGACTTGCACTCAACGCGCCAGTGAAGCGCGTGGTCTTGGCGAAAGGCGCCATTGAGAAGGAGAAGTTCTCCCAGGTGGACCTCGAAGGGGAGGGCGTCGGAGAGTGAGATGGGGTCGCGTGAAGTGTAGGCGATATGGAGAGAGTGAGGTGGGGAAGGAGTTTGGTGGAGAGTGAGGAAGGAGGGAGGGTGGTGGTGGGAGTGGTGGAGGAGGAGGAGAGAGAGGGTGGTGGGGAGGTAGGAAGGTGCGGTGGAGAGAGAAAGTGTGACGGTGAAGTTTGTGAATTTGAGGCGGCGATTGCGGTGGTGGTTGTAATCAGTTGTATGACACATGATTGATGATTGATTGATTGATTAATTGATTGATGTGAGAAGTGTAAGTGAAAGAAATGTAGAAGAAGAAGAAGAAGAAGAAGAAGAAGAAATGGTGGGGTGTGTGGAGGGAAAAACAGGGGAAGGGAGCACATGGTTTAAACGGGGGGGAAAACCTGCGGGCGTATCATAATAAACTGTGGCTTTCATCTTTGGATTCAACCGCGGTTTCACTAGTACACCTGCCCAAGCCCCAAGGCCCGGGATGGCCAAACCCGACCCGGTATTTTACGGTCTATGATCCATACATTTTAACCCGTAACTTAAAATGACCCAAATCCAAATGACCCGCTAATTTAGGGTCAAAACCCGACCTGACCTATTAGACCCATTGGGTCAAATGTCATTTCATATAAATAGAGTTTTTGAACCTCTAAATTGATAGATATATAATGAAAAAATAAAATTTAGTATATATAATTATTTCGACTATAAACTTATTAGCTAAAATATTAAAATGATATGAAATATGAAAATTGAAATGTTATCATGACATTTATAAATATATTCGGTGTATTTTAATATTCTTAAATTACAAAATTGAATAAACATCAACTTTAAAATTATTTATGTCAAATAAAATTTATATGTGCAAAATAAAAATAAAATAATTATTTTTATTTAAAATAAGATACAAAAAAAGGCGCAAAAAAATATGGGTTTTTTTGTTAGATATTAGGGAGTACCTTTTATTTAGGGTCATTTGTGAGATAGTACCTTTTATTTTATTTTTTGTTTTCTAGTACCTTTTATTTTTCGATTTTGTCAAAAAGTACCAAATAACGGAATCCGGTAAGGAAAGTCAACTTTCTGGTCGTTGACCTTTAATTTTCTTCATTTTGTTATTTTTTTTTTTTTGTTAAAGCATAACTTCAATTAGTTTATTTGTTATATAAACTTAATTTGTTAAATTTTTTCATCAATTCCATAATTATCATTAAACTAATCTAATTTGACATTTCTTCTTCTTCTTCTTCTTCTTCTTCTTCTTCTTTAATTTAACCTCTTTCACCCTCTTTCAATTAAAGTCTTCCAAATTAGCCAACATTAATTACCTCTTTCATTACTTTCTTAAACTTCTTCTCATCATCCTCATTTAAGATCTTTTCAATGACTACTTTTACTTGACAACTTTAATTTTGGGTAGAAAGAGTGGAAGAAAAATATTTAATTTGGGGGTGAAGAGTGAATTTAGATGGAACAATTTTAGGTGACTTATGTTTTTGGGAAATTAGAATTAGAATTATGTAGGTTTTAACAAATAGAGGCAAAATTTATTAGGTTTAAGTACCAAACAAGAACTCTCACCGGAAAATGACTTTTTTCCCCGGAAAATTGACTTTTCTCACCGGAAATTATAATTTGGTACTTTTTCACAAAATTGAAAAATAAAAGGTACTAGAAAACAAAAAATAAAATAAAAGGTACTATCTCACAAACGACCCTAAATAAAAGGTACTATCTGACAAAAAATCCAAAAAATATTCTTAACTCGAATCAGACTCGATCAGTATTTAAGTCGGACCCGTATTGACCAGACCCGAATCCAAACTCGACCCATTTGACAGATCTACATGACACCCTTAGGCGTTAACTATACTTTTAGAGGTGCTTACTTTTTAATTTCCGACACACCATGCTAGCACGTGAGCCGTAACGGCCCGGGTCATTTCTATCTCTACTCGAGGATGGTGTGCTAGTGAGTCTACTGGCTAGTGAAGTACTCCGTAGTAAGAGTGTGTGACACTAGGGATGTCATTGGGGCGGGGCGGGGGCGGGGGAAGCATCTCCACCACCGCATCCACCAACAAAAACCCACCTCCACCTCCGCCCCATCACCCATGGCGGGTGACAACTTGTCCTCCACCACCCGCCTGACGGGGAATTTTATAGACCCACCACCGCCCCACCAACCGCCCCAGACCCGCCCCACCCGCCCCAGACCCGCCCCACCCGCCAATGGAATCGAATTATCGCTACGTAAATTTTAATATTTTTTTACCGAAAATTTTCTAATTACGACATAGCCACATAAACACATTTCAAATAACCAACCAAAGTATTGTGAGTACCAAATAAAAATACATATGATACACATTTAAAGTTTATGAATTAAATAAATAAAAATCAATCCGACACCCTACACTAAATATAAACAAAAAAAATATTGTATACTTCATTTATATTTGAAAATATAAAGAAAAGAAAACGTTAAAAGTAAAAATCTTCTCTAATTTATATTTCTATGAGTATAATTATATGAATTAGGTGGGTATAGACGGGGCGGGTAAAGGTAGGGCGGGTATAGGCGGGGCGGGGCGGGGGCGGGGCGGTGTTTCGATGAAATCCACCACCGCTCCACGACCCGCGGCGGGGATCACTTTTAAGATCCACCACCACTCCACGACCCACTAAAGGGTCTCCTACCTCCACCCTAACTGGGGCGGGTGCGGGACGGTATCCGCATTGACCCGCCCCACTGACATCCCTATGTGACACTGACCCCTTTAAACAAAAACTCATTTGTGTGACTGAAATTTCAGAGTTTCTACTAAAATGGAAATTTCAATAAGAGCTCACTCACCCTTTATGCTCCCTCTTCCTTTCTCTCCTCTCTTCAAGTATATTTCCTCTTTTCTTCTTCCTTTTCTTTTCTTTTCTTTTCTTCAAGTTCTTTGATGTTTCAATGAAATTTTAACTATTTTCTTTTCCTTTTTTTTTTGTGTTGCATTTTCAGATTGAACTCAAGAAGAAAGTCCAAACCTTTGAGAATCTTCTGCCACCATTCATGCTTTGAAGTTTGTTCTTTTTTACCATTCTTCTACCCTAATTTTGATTCTATCAACTCTAATTTGATGTTTCTATGTTAATTCTTGTCCTTTTTTTCTTTATACATCATACCATTTTAAGGGTTTCGCTTGAATTACATTTGGGCGTCAGAATTGGTTGTCGATTCAGGGGAAATGCCGCCTTTTTCGTCGCAAAACCCGCCTCTTTAGCTTTTTGTACTCCTATTTTAGTATCGTCCCTCGCTGGTGCTAAATAGGTTTTGTGTCGTTAAGTGGTTATGACGTGTTTATAAGGGATTCCACCAACCACCTTAGTATTTAGGCTTTGTGCCTCGGGAAATGTGAATACAAGTAAGGTTTATTATGACTTTGTAGGACATTGGTGGGTTTGGGTGTCAGGGTCAATTGGTAATTTCTGTGATTTTTTTGCGGGTTTGGACATTCTGTAATTATGTCGTCTTTTTTGGTAAGGTTAGGAATCTCAGTTATAAACCACCTGGGACGCAGTTCAATCTTTTGAATGACGTAAGCTTTAGCCTTCCGCAGAAAAGGTATTCTACGATGTTCGTGTCCCTCTTTAGTTTTGTTGCTGGATATCGTAATTAATGTTGTCGAGTAAATGAGAGAGAGTAAAAGTGTGATTGGGGCAGCATGCTTTTGACTTATTAAGGGACGATGAATCAGGGAATTTTCTATCGCTTACTATGCTTAAAGAAATTGATCTTCGCGGTAACACAAATCTTTCTAACATCAGTAGATATATGATTGCAAATGGTTACTTTGTGCAGAAGTTGTCGTTTTGCTTCACGTGTCATTATGGTCGTCTGTCTTGTTTAAGCCTGCTACTCTCTGTTTCCGACAAGTCCTCTTCATACTGTCAAAGACATTTTCATTTTATATCTGTAATTTTTGAAAGAATGACTCCAAACTAAGTTGTGTTTAGTCTCCATTGAACAATTTTCTGTTACGACGACTAAATTTATTAGTCCAGTTAACAACTGATCGATCTATATCGTTTGTTCAGTTTTGGTTTAATCTTTGGACGAAGCGGCAGTGGGAAAACAACTCTATTGCAGGTTCGATTAGTTTTCTTCCCCTTCCCTTTAGTTAGCGAGTTATATATTCGTTTTACGTTTACATTCATGTTCTTACAGCTTCTTGCTGGGCTAAACAAACCAACATCAGGCACCATCTGTGTCCAGAAATATGGGAAGGATGGATGTCCTGATCAGCTTCCGAAGTTATTGCCTCCAGATAAAGTCGGGATCGTATTTCAGTTCCCTGAGAGGTTAATTTCTTATTCCGTTTCGTAAATGTCAATGCATTGATTACTGATTAGTGCTAAAATTTGATGCATAATGAAACATATGCACGTAATTACAAATTCATCCTCGGACAAAAAAAAAAACCCTGCTTGAACGTAAACTATTTCTGCCTGACTTTTTATCTTAATACTTTCCTCGAAACATATGCACGTAGTTACAAAGTCACCGACATTGCTGCAAAGGTGACCTTTGTTATCGGCCAATATTAGGGCACCGTCAAGCAGTGATGATCAAGTTAACGTTGGCTGACTGGGGCCACAGTCCTCTTCGATAATACTCTGTAATTCTTTAGTGTCAAATTTCTTTGGAGATAAGTCAAACGCTGAAAGGCCGCTAATAACCAATCTAGTTTACCAGGTACTTCCTTGCCGATACTCTGATTGAGGAGGTCACATTTGGCTGGCCGAAGCAAAAGGGAAGTTCTCAACTGAAGGAATATCTTGCGTCAAATCTTGCTAGGGCTCTTAACTCGGTATTTCTTTTATATTTTATACTGTAGAAAGATAGAACTTTTTGTTATTATATGACATGAACCACCTCGCACGCCTTATGGCTGTTATTATGTTGTGATCATAATTCGTGGACTGAAAGTTTCTATTACTTTACATTTTGATAAGCGTGGTCTCATCATCACTAGGTTGGCCTAAATGGCATACCCTTGGACAAAGATCCTCAGTCCCTAAGTGGAGGCTACAAGCGCCGGCTCGCCCTTGCAATTCAGTTGGTCGGTGCCTTGAATCAGCATTAAGTGCTTTTATTCCCGTTATTTATCGGACTGAGAATTTCAGTTAAATTGTCGTTCTTGTTTCAGGTTCAAGCCCCCGAGTTGTTGATCCTAGATGAGCCTCTGGCCGGTCTTGGTATGCAACTGCCTTTACTTTTTTTATACTAGAGTATTTGCGGAATGCTAAAAAAATAAATTATATTACAGAGTATTACAACCATATGAGCTCAAGTTTATACTAACTTCTCTTTAAAAATAGATTGGAAGGCACGCGCTGACGTTGCAAAACTGTTGAAACATCTGAAGAAAGAACTGACTCTACTTGTCGTCAGCCATGATCTCAAGTAAGCTTTTCTGACAGAAATGCTATTTCTATTGCCTAACTTCCTTAAAAGTAGTATGCGATACCTTATACTTAATCTACTGTAGAGAGCTAGCGCCACTCGTAGACCATTCGTGGAGGATGGGAGTTGGTGGGGTTTTGACAGCAGAGTCTCTGCCATCATGATACGTAAGATTAATGTTGCCGCTGATCAGGTTCAAACTGTGTTGAGGTGTAAATTCCGACATACTTTTCTACTTTTCTATATAGCTTATTAGTTTTGAATGGTAAAATTAAACTCTTGTCGACAATTATGTGATAAAACATACGGAGTAAATATAATCATGAATGTTACTGTCCTATTTGCTGGATTCTCATGACTCAAATTAACTAGAGATGGTACTTTGCGGAATGTATTGTTTTTGCGATTTGCGCACGACATGCCTATGATGCAACTTCGGTGCGTTAGTTTTTCATTAATAGCTACTGATGTAAAATACTCAATTCAATATGTATGCGGAAATTTCTTCGGCATGAAAGGGAAATTTCTTCAATTTTCTTTCAGACAGAAATTGAGTGTTGAAACTAGAGATAGGCCAAAGAGCCGGTTTAACCTGACCCTGCCCAAATCGTTCTTCCTCACCGCCCGCATGAACCACCGACCAAAGGATTTGGATTCTGTGCATTTGAAATTATATGTATTTGGTGGTGTTTATTCGATATAGAATAGAAATATTATTTTCTTGCAATTTTATGTCCGGCAAAATATACTTCATTTATCCTATCCAATAATGGTAAATTTCACGAAATGAACATAATTTCATTTCAATTGCAGGGAATCCAAACTCTACCCAAACCAGTAATGCGGTGGTTGCAATACCTAACCATGAAACCTTTCTCCATCAGGCATGCCAAATTTGAAATTAAAAACTTTTAATTTATAAGTACGCGAATGTCATATTAATGTGGCGGTTGCAATGACCTAAACGTAGAAATTGAGATTTGTATTCGGATAATCTTGTACGGTTGATTTGAAAATCATCAAAACTGTCTTGTTAATACATTTGCAAACAACTCCCTTAGAACGTAATCACAACAATGCCGTGAAAGCTCCCAATACTCAACATTTCGGGTTCAAATTCACTTGAATTTTGTTTAAATTCACATAAGGTAGCGTTTGTGAAGTCAAATTTGATTTCAAATTTATGATTTAGAATTAGACATTTGAAATAGAGAGTTTTAAAATCAAATCACTACTTGTGTGAGTTAGGATTTGGAAATTACACCATTTAGGGTGTCATTTGATGTTAACTAGTTTTCTTAAGGGATAGATTTGGGTTGGATTTGGCTCAAATACAAATCCAAATTCTTCAAGTTCCCAAACACCTAATTTAGGCCAAATCCGACATTTCAAATGAAATCAATGCTCCCAAACGCACCAAAATTATTTTAAATCTGGCTAAACATGTGATCATACTTACATGTAAATTTGAATTCAATTTTTAATTATCAAAGCAAACTGAGTACTTATATGAATTGAGCTGACATTAAAAAGAAAGTTAAAGTGAAATCAAAAATTGTACTCCGTATTTCAAATATTTTACGGTATGAGACGGTATTACAGGATACGTAATTGATAAAATAAAGGCCGAATATGGTTAGGAAACGGTAGTTACTCCCACCGCAAACTCTGCAAACTCTGCAATTTCCATGATTCCCACGCCTCTTCTCTTCTTCTTCTTCTTCACCCTTATCTCTTTTCTTCCTTAAAAAAAACACCTCCAATAATATCATCTTCCTTCTTCATTCATTCATTAATTTAGTTTTCTTTCTTCTTCTTCATTTCTTCAACTTCCCTGCATAAACAATGGGAACAGAGGTGGAGATACAGCAACCGTTGATGACCAAATCAACGGCCAAGATTACGTCTTCGAACGACGAGCAAATAATCCCAGAATGGAAAGAACAAATAACAGTAAGAGGGTTAGTAGTGAGCGCGATAATGGGGACATTGTTCTGCATAATTACCCATAAACTCAATTTAACAGTCGGAATCATTCCGTCGTTGAATGTCGCTGCGGGGTTGCTTGGGTTCTTCTTTCTCAAGTCTTGGACTTCTCTGCTTTCCAAATTCGGGTTTTCGACGAAGCCCTTTACTCGTCAGGAGAATACTGTTGTTCAGACTTGTGTTGTTTCTTGCTATGGCCTCGCTTTTAGTGGTATTTTATTTATTTTCCGTCCTTTTTTTTTTTTTTAAATGTTTGTAATTTATACGCTCAAACAAAAGTTTAATCTGATGGTCGTAGGCTCATAATTGGTTGTATAGTCTAAACACGCTTCCTCACTCAAATGCGAGTTGGGTTAAAAATGTGGACGTAATGACACCCGTGACCTCTAGTCATAGGCTATAATCCTATATCAGAAACCAACTCAACCAAAAAAACAGCGTAAGCTGATAGTTCAATATTTCGTTCTTGAATAATTTGAACTTGATGCTTCTCAGGTGGGTTTGGATCATCTTTGCTAGCGATGGATAGTAAGACGTACAATATTATTGGTCCCGATTATCCTGGTAATCGAGCTGAAGACGTAATTAACCCTGGTGTATGGTGGATGATGGGTTTCTTGTTTCTCGTCAGCTTCCTCGGTCTTTTCAGTCTTGTTCCACTTCGAAAGGTATAATTTCAAATCATTGTCGCCCTTTCGATTGACCTTGGCGTTAAATATTATTAGTACTACGGAGTACTTAGATATAAGAAAGAATTATTGACTTCGAGCATGTCGATTGTGGGACAATGTCACTATAAATGTCCCCTTTTGTGTCTGATATGAATGTTCTTGTTTCCACGAAAGGTTATGGTGCTGGATTATAAGCTTACGTACCCCAGCGGCACAGCCACGGCTATGTTGATCAACAGTTTTCACACGACTAGTGGAGCTGAACTTGCAGGGTAAGTAATAATCGTATAAAATTGTCGTACCTTGTTTGGGTAGCCCTATCAAATAACTTGCAGAGTAAATCATAGGAGTATCTTTCTTAGGGGCTTCACTTTTAGTCGACTCAAGTATACAATGAAATGAAATACTTGTTATCCATGGTAGCGTGAAAAACTTGGAGAGTTCTGAGTTGTTACGTCTACTGATTGTAAACACTTGAATTCTGGAAGACGTTACACTCTTTCTTCCCCGCGGTGTACGTATTTTTGGTAGATTGCTTTCCGTTATCTACTTATCTCGTCACTTCCATCTGTTAATTAAGACGTAATGTATTCTGGTTTTACAGAAAGCAAGTTAATTGCCTCGGGAAGTATTTAAGCTTAAGTCTGTTTTGGAGTTTCTTTAAGTGGTTCTTCAGCGGTATTGGTGATTCGTGTGGGTTCGACAATTTTCCCACCCTTGGCTTAACGCTCTTCAAGAATACGTAAGCTGCTTTAGCACACTTACTCACAATTTGCTTTCTCTATTAGCCACTCCGATTTCAGTTTTAACTTTTGTCGCCTTTCAAATATTTGCAGCTTTTACTTTGATTTTAGCCCAACCTACTTAGGCTGTGGGCTCATCTGTCCTCATATCGTAAATTGTTCGGTCTTGTTTGGTGCAATCATTTCGTGGGGCTTCCTCTGGCCTTTCATCTCCAATTATGCCGGAGATTGGTATCCAGCTAATCTCGGGAGCAATGATTTCAAAGGTCTTTATGGCTACAAGGTATTCCGATTTCTATTTCCTTTTACGTTTTAAGAAATTTTACTCGATGCTGTAAATGGCGGTAAAAGTGCAGGACTTTTGACGGTTTTCAAACTCAGGTCATGAGTATTACGACTCAATAATTTTTTCAGCGATACACTCACTTTGAATGTTAAGTGATGGCTATAATAATGCTGATGAAGTTAAATGTTTTGGTCGATTTGTTTTTCCGTTTAACGTTCTTACTCTCCGATATGTGGTTTCATCCAGGTGTTCATAGCCATTGCTCTCATCCTTGGCGACGGTCTTTACAATTTGATCAAAATAATATTGGTAACCGTGAACGAAATGGCTAAAAGTCACTCTCAGCAGAGGCTCCCTATCATGCATGAGTTTCCTGGTTAGTATCTTGTTTGTCGAAACACCTGTTTTACGTGTATATTAGTATATACGAGTATATAATAACGTTATACCAACATTACAGTTTATCTGATTTTGTAGGTTCTGAGGAATCAGAGTTACTTCGTGAGCAACGCCAAAGAGACCGGGTATTTTTGAAAGACAGGATACCGACATGGTTCGCAGCAGCGGGTTACGTCGGCTTTGCTGCAGTATCCATAGCAGTAATACCAATGATATTCCCTCCACTCAAATGGTATCTAGTTCTATCATCTTACGTAATTGCACCTGCGTTCGCCTTTTGCAACTCTTACGGAACAGGCCTAACTGATTGGAGTCTCGCTTCAACATACGGGAAAATCGGACTTTTCTTGATTGCCTCAATAATTGGCACCAATGGCGGTGTTATAGCCGGGTTAGCAGCGTGCGGTGTAATGATGTCAATCGTTTCCACAGCCGGTGACCTTATGTAGGATTTCAAGACGGGTTACCTGACGCTTTCCTCGGCCAAATCGATGTTTGTGAGCCAGATAATTGGAACAGCCATGGGTTGCATTATTGCCCCGCTTACCTTTTGGATGTACTGGACCGCCTTCGATATCGGGTCACCCGACGGTCCGTACAAAGCTCCGTACGCAGTCATTCTCCGGGAAATGGCAATTCTAGGCATCGAGGGTTTCTCAGAGTTGCCTAAGCACTGCCTTGCTCTTTCGTGCGGGTTTTTTGTGGCCGCGATTCTCATCAACTTACTGAGAGATGTTACGCCAAAGAATATCTCGAGATTTATTCCTCTTCCGATGGCCATGGCGATTCCATTCTATATCGGGGCGTACTTTGCTATCGATATGTTTGTCGGAACTGTCATTTTATTCGTCTGGGAACGGATAAATCGCCGAGATTCAGAGGATTATGCTGGAGCTGTTGCGTCAGGCCTGATATGTGGGGACGGTATATGGACGATACCGTCAGCGATTTTATCGATTCTTCAGGTTAATCCTCCGATATGCATGTACTTTGGACCGTCAGTGAGCCACTGAGTACGGTGATTTCGTATCGGTCCATGGCCGTTCTGTAAATACCCGTTCGACGGCTCAATTATGATGTCAAAGGTTAGTGGTCATTTCAACTTCATTGTAATTTGTATGTTTATGGAATTCTGATAGTGCTTCATGAATTTTAGTGTTGGATGTTAAAGGTTTGTTTTATTTGTTTTTTTTTTTTTTCAAATATCAATCACTCGATCAAGTTTACGGATTTAGATAATCCATGTAGCAGAAGTAGAGGTGGCCATGGTCTGGGCAGGGCTTCATTCTCTAGGCCCTTCACCGAGCTATTAAGTTGGCGGGCTGGGCTTGAAAATTAAGGCCCAAGTCCGGCCCATTGGCTATAAAATTCCTTTAAAGGACGGATTTGACGTGGCTACAGAAATCAAGGTCGGGCACAGCCCATTTTTTTTGGGAGAGTCTGGCTGAGCCAAACTACCAAAATCACGGCCCAACTTAACAGGTGAGCTGGGCCAGGCCGGGCTGCACAAATGGTCAGCTCTAGGCGGAAGAAATAAATATCGTAAATTTGTCACTTGGACGTAGATAATTGGCTTCAATTAGTCCCACATATTACGGGATAAAGAGTGATAGTCAAGAATACATGATAGAAGTTTGAGATGACAAGGTGTAGAGTACTACTTTAGCATGATCCATACATCTTCGTACAACTCTCTCTATTGTTGCTTCAATTTGATGTATGTTATTGTTTAATTTGATGGTGTGGTCATTTTTGTACTTTTGCCGTATTATCCTAGGATTCTTTTTTTTCAATCGAAAAAAAAAAAAAATATTTGTTACGTACTCCCTCTATTGACCATATTCGTTCCATTTTAATATGGTTCAAAAATTAAGATGATGGATTGTGTGAGTGAGATTAAAATTGAAAAATAATAAAGTAGATTGTGTGGATGAAATTAGTTGAAAATTGACAAAAATAGAAATGAAAAGAAAATGATAAAATATACGGAGTACAGTACTTTTTAGAAAAAGTGAAAAGAAGATTGTTAAATGAAGTACTCCGTATTAAGTAAAACACCTTAAAAGTACAAAAACCTAATGATAAACTAAAGGTAATACTCTGATGACAAATGACAATCGTAAATTGAGGAGAATGTCTTGTACTTAAATTGATAATTCTACTTACTCTATCTCATACATTTGTTTACACTTACTTTTTTTCGTCCCTCACAAAATCGATAAAGTATAAATAATTTATTGAAACGAATGGAATGTAATAATATGAATCACAATTAGTTGATACGGAGTACTCCCTCCATTTTTATATTTAGCCTCATTGATCCACTTTATGTAAGGAGAAAAGTAAATTTGTGTGATTAAATGGGAAAAATGAAAGGAGTAGCTATTAAGAGCCTGAGGCTAGGTTAGGACAAATAAGTTTGGTTGTGTTTGTTGAAGGAAAACATGAACTATTTTGAGGTGACAAAGCATGCTGTAGTCTTGTGTAGATGTACTATGGTCTCAAGACTCTCAACCAGGGGCAAAGTTAGAAACTTATTATCATGGTAGCGAAAATAATTTTTAGAACATAATCTATAATTTTTTGCCTTATAAATATATAATTTGGGGTAACATACATCAATATTTTTATATATTTTTGTCGATTTAGAGGTAACATGTGCTACCCTTTATTACTACTCCGTACATGGCTTCCCCTCTGGTCTCAACTATCAACTCTCAATAGACCCACAAAGATATTATCTACGAGTACAACATTGCATGAATGATCCCTATAATCAAAGTAAAATAGACCTTTGTCATTACATACTCTTTTATCTTGTTTTCTACTCAATGGACCACTTTTACTTTATTGCACATCATATATTTAACAATCTTTAAGTACATCTTAAATTAATGTTGTTGTTTTCTCTAATTTCCATATTTTCATTAAGATACAAGCTCAATTATGCTACTCCGTAGTACAAATATTTACTTTAAACAATTTAAATATTATTTACTCCTATTTCTGAGAATTTATTGATATAATATATTCGTAAATTTGTCATAGTGACTTAGTGATATACATATAGAGGTGGCAATCGGGTCAGTCGGGTCGGGTTTGGGTCGGGTCATGTCGGCTTCAGGTCATGTCGGGTCAAACTGTCCTTTCGGGTCGAGTCGGGTTCGGTTCGGGTCGTCATCGGGTCGGGTCATATCGGGTCAAATAGTGTATCGGGTCGGGTCGGGTCATTATCGGGTCAACGCGATTTTATCGAATTATTTCAATTTTTAACCACTAAAATAAGTATTTCGATCGTTATTTTATTTAATTATTTCATTATTAAGTCAAATATATCATTCTAAATAATAATTTGCTTTTAATCCAATAAAATTAAGCTTAATAATTATCGGGTCGTCAATTTAGTCAAGTCGATATCGGGTCGGGTCATCATCGGGTCTGCAGGTCGGGTTCGGTCAGATTATCGGGTCATGTCGGGTTACTGGTCGTCGGGTCGGTCGAGTCGGTTCTCGGTCACAATATTTTCTATCTGACGGATCGGTTTCTTTCGGGTTGGTCGGTCGAATTTGCAAATTTATATACATAAACATTCGTAACACTTTTGTATTTTATTACTATAGATTAACACTATTAATAACACTTACAAGTTATTTGAATACAATTAAATACCGTTACCACTTGTATTCAGTGGACTAAGAGTTTTATAAGATATTTGCACTTGTATAATAAAACTGGACCTCATATACTTTTTACTTTTTTCTCAAGAATTACTTTTTCTATTCCCATAAAGCATTAAACAAAAACAAAAACAAAAACAAAAACAAAAAAAAAAAAAAATTAAACCTAGTATCTATTCACACAATGCCACAAACTAGCATTATCATACTCCCCCCCTTTCTCACTTTGTTAATTCCATCTGCTTTTCACGAGGTGTCCAATGTCGTCTTGATCATAATTATCTCTCTATATATATGCAACTTTTTCATCTACTCGGTAAAACATAATTCTATGGAACATATTTTGAGAACGAATGTAAATATCTCATTATCATATTATAATTACTTATTACTCAATATTTATATTTTAAATAATTTATGGTCAAACTTTCAAAATTTTCACTTTTCAAAATGAAAATTCAAACACTGTCAATTTAATCTTATCTTATCTTATGGTGATCAAAGAAATAGTCAGCTTTTTCTCTAAAGTGGATGGAGTATATAATAAACTCTATATTCTCTCTATTTTTTAACATCATATCATATTTATTTATGAAAACAAAAAATAAGAGTGACATAAATATATAATTTTAAAAAATATATATATATAATTAAAAAAATAGTGAAATCAGTGAGTCAGTTTGATGGATCCCAAAGACAGAAATGAATTAACTCAATCTGAGGCACCACCTGCTCCACCAAATCTTATCCTTCATCCCCACTTCTTCTTCACTTCCCCAACAACAACAACAACAACAACAACAACAACAACATCAACAACAACATTAAACCCTTTTAACATGTATCATCCCAACAACAACAACAACAACAATATAATTTCCAACAACACAAGACCCACAGACTCACAAATCCAACAACAACAGCAGCAGCAGCAGAAGAAGGAGCAACACTTGGGTCCCAAGAAGGGACCGCCGAACAAAGACCGACACACGAAAGTCGACGGACGAGGCAGGAGAATCCGAATGCCTGCACTCTGTGCTGCAAGAATTTTTCAACTCACTCGAGAACTCGGTCATAAGTCTGATGGTGAGACCATCCAATGGCTGCTTCACCAGGCTGAACCCTCCATCATTGCCGCTACTGGCAGCGGCTCCATCCCAGCCTCCGCCTTGTCCTCCGCCTCCTCCTCGATTTCCTCGCCACAACAAAACGATAAAAATTATTTGGGCATGTGGGGTCCACAGAGTAGTAGCATTAGCAGTAGTAGTCATGTTTTTGGGTACTCGGGTTATGGTCTGGAAAACATGAATTTCGGTCCACTTATGGTCGCAAATAATCAAAGTAATCGTAATCACGATAATAATAATAATAATAATAACGAAGAAGACGATAACGATGATTTGGATCGTCATCAGCACGAGGATGAGGAAGGTCAGATGATAATGCCGGGTTTAGAACTCGGGTTATCGCAGGAAAATCAAGTGGGTGTTTTGACACCACAGATTTTGACCCAGTTTTATCAGCAAATGGGTCAATCTCGAAGCGGTTTGACCCATTTGCAACCTCAACCTCAACCTCATCATCATCATCTACCAGATCATTCGGGAGATGATTCCCGTGGTTCGGCACAGTAAGTAGAGATTTGACAGTAGCGAAAACGTCAAGTTCTGGTAAAAAGAAAAAAGTTTGATTTTTTTTTTTTTGTATGGAATTTTTTTTGTTTGGTTTTATACTCCGTACTTCGTATAATCGTATAGTTTTCGAGTGTGTTGTACAATTTGTAAACGGGTGAAGAAAGAAGAGGCTGATGGTATCGAGTTTCAATATCAGCTGTGACCGAGTTCATCGTGGTCCCCATAATTTAAGGCAAAGATTTACCGTCACCAATGTCTATTGATTAGGGCTCTTTTACTTTTCATTATAGTAGTTCTATGTTTTGGGGTTTTTTTTTTTTTTGGTTTTGTTTTAGATTCTATGTTAATGTTAAATTAATGTTAGTTTTCCCTCTAATTCATGTAAATGTTTTTTCGAGGAGGTTGTTTTTCAATGTCACATTTTCGGTGCTCGTGCTTTGCGGAAAAAAATGTTATGTCACCTTTTGTGCAGTGACGATTATAATGTTAATTAAAAGTACAGGACGAATTCACAAGACTCGAGGAAACAACTTGAAAACTGAATCATTTTATGTATTGATCATTTATTAGGTTCGAAAATCTTTGATTTGTCATGTTTTTTTTGGCCATGATCATAAATTTTGCAAATATTTTTTTGCTTCAAATCTATAATCAATGTATGGAAATAGATTGTTTTTGTTTTGGTATGATTGTATGAAGTACATTTTGTATTCTAATTTTGGTAGAAATCTGCCATGATTATGATTTATGATACATCAAACTCAGTATTCTTTTTATAGAAATCAGTGAAATTGAATGTGCATTTATACATTTCTGAATTCTGATGTTTCTTTTGGGACATTGACTCCGACTAATTCGTCTATTTTATTTACGTTTTTATTTTCTGATAAACCTTATAAACTATAGAGTAAAATTGAAAAAAAAAAAAATTTAATCGCCAAGTTACATAACCTCTTCTAAAAGTCGTCAAATAAAAATGAAAAGAATACAAATCTCATGTTGGTTGAAGTGTATCTTTGTTCCTTTTCCCCTCCTTTTCTTATTATCGGATTTTGGACCGCCATCACGGTGAATCTCAAGCCTTAATCTCACGGGTACCATTCAACTAGAGTACTTTAATAAATTGGTACACTGTATTTGATAGTCATCTTTGTCTACTAGAGTTCTTTAATAAAATGGGTCTATACATGGTATCGTAACATTCTAATCATTCTTTATGTAATTAGGAATATAAGTTACAGTGTACAATGTTTTTGTGTCACACGATTACTTATTTACTTATAGTGACAAAGATAAAATTAAAATTCACCGTTTCGAGTGTTGGAATATAATGTTAGAGTGTATAAAATCGCTTTTGAACTTCCAAATATCAGCTTAAACTTTTGATTGAGTTGGCTCCTGACATATAAGTTGATTTTTTTAAAACCATAAAGAAATTAAGAATGACGGTGTTTCCGTTTCAAAAAAACCAAACCAAAAAAAAAGAAAGAAAAGAAGACTGTGTTTGGGCTTGGATTTCTATATCTTTAAGCCCATTTTGTTTCTGTGACTCAAAATCTTTGTTTGGGCTTAGATTTCTAGTATATGGTTTTTGGTTAAAAAATCCATGATTTTTCCGACCAAAAAATTTCGAGGTGTTAATTGTTTTTCTAAAAAATTTGGTCGAAAAAACTACTCCGTATAATTTTTTAGACCAAAATTTTCGGAAAAATCATGTACACCTCGAAAATTTTGGTAAAAAAAAATCATGGTTTTTAGAACACAAATTTCGATGTGCACTTGATTTTTGCAAAAATATTGACCAAAAAAATCATGTGAGATTTGGAAAACTTGACCAAAAACTTCACTATTATTTCAAATAAAAATAACCATGCAATTTTCGAAATATTAAGCCGATTTTTTTTTTATTTCGTTTAACTTAAATTGTGTTAAAACATAATAGGTTGAAAAATTGGTCGGAGATGATGTTGATTACAAAAATCATTTCGTCTTGATTATCAACGTCGACGACACCGCCGAAATTACTTTCATACTCCTCTTTAGTGAGCTCCACTTTCCCAGGGTAAGATGAATCTCTCGCTACCATCGAAGATCCAACCTGAGCCTCTGACGATCCTACGTAAGACTCTAACGAGCCGACCTTAGCCTCCAATGATTCCATGTCTGCCTCCGACGAACTAACCATAGCTCCGACTGTGTAATGTGGTCGCTAGGACCACCAGGAGCATTCGTGCCACTTACAGATTTTCGTGCATGGGCTGAAACAGACGACAAGTTTTTCTTTTTGTTCCTCGGCTCTTTTTTTACATCCTTTTCAATTCGACATCTTATATCTACAATTTAGTTACTAATTAAAAATACAAACTTACATGCATAGACAAATAATAACATCGACTTGTTTAGAACAAATTATCGCTTAATTTAAAGCATTATTAAGTTATTTTTTTAAACATCGAAAAAATAATGGATATTTCATCGTAAATTTTCGAAAAAAATAATTGCTATTCGCCCAAAAATTTTGAAATAATCACTCCCCTTAGCCCAAAATTTTCGAAAAAAATCGCCCCATTTTGCTTAATATTTTCGAAAAAATCATGCTTATTTTCCACAAATTTTCAAAAAAATCCCATCTATTTTGCTCACTTTTTTTCGAAAAAATCACCTATATTTCAACTTAATTTTTTTAAAAATATTAACCTTGGTTCATCCTAAATTTTCGAAAAAATCACTTACAACTTGCTCCAAGTTTTTGAAAAATTCATCATTTTTTCGCCCAAGCATAATCAATTTTTATTTTACATGAATTGAAGAAACATTTACTCCGTATAATAATTTAGGTAGACAATTAAGCAAGTGGCCACTTAAAATAATCTTACTTTGAATTCACCATGCATCGTTTATTCATTTGCTTACATGTACATTTTTATCATCTCCATTTCTTTTTAACTGTTTAGAAATTGAATTGCGAAATCATGCATGCGTATAGTAGGAACTTGCGAGTAATATTGGAGGTTTATATTAATGGACAAAAAATACACAAAATTCATGTTATTTAGAAAAACCAATATACAACGTAAAAACCATAACACACAATTAATGTCAATACACATTATTGAAAGCAACAGAAATTGACAAAATTTAACATTTGAATTAAATTATTTTTTATTACATTCAACTTGAAATATTAAATTAAATAAATAATAAAAAGAAAAATGGAATATATAAGAAGATGAATATAATTATAATGTTAAAGGAAACTTCTTACGGAGTAACATTTTACTACTCCATATTATAATCATCTTATTATAACATTTTCAAAATCTTAACAAAATGGTTCATTTTACTACTCCGTATTATTATCACATTAATTAAATAGTAAAATGATCATTTTTTAAATCCAAAGTTTTATATCGAGTACAAAAATTACGACATCCTCCTATATATTGCCTTCAAGTTCTATGTCTCAAACACCAGTTTATCAGTGGCGTAGTCAAAATTTATCGTTAAGGAGACGGAACGTACCATTGCTTGGAAGGGAAAAATTAATACGGAGTAATAATACTCCCTCCATCCCAAAATAACTGTCCCCATTTCTATTTAATTTAAAATAGAAAAGTTGATACTTATTTTGGGATGGAGGGAGTATAAGGTAATTTAATTAGGAAATTAAATTTAGAAATTAATATTTTTCATGATTTTACGAGAACGACCACCTCTGCTAGCCCCCCTTACGTCACATTAACCATTACGTTGTGACATCCTCGATAAACAGCAAATTAATATCTGAAGCTACCAAATCTATCCTTCCATTTGCAACCTAAACCAAAACTACTCTTCTTCTGCAATCTAGGTAATCTAATTCTAAAACCACCCTGCTCATCGTCGTCTTCATCGTCGACAAGAAGCTCATCTCTCAGAGTGTTTGGGCCGACAACCTTTTTCATGTCGAACTCGACCCCTAAACTCCTCTGATCTTCCACCACAGGCAGCAGCCTCCCGTTGAAAAACAGCTCGTCTGCTGAGTTTGTGTCGTATGTCGGTACTGAAAACTCGAAATCAAATGCTGTTGAGGAGGCGACGACGGTTGCTTGATCATTGCTGTGATGTTGCTTGGTGGTGTTGTTGCTTTTGTTGTTGGCCTCTGCAAAGCCATTTGAGAAGGAGATTCTTGGGGTTGTGTAGTTGTTGTTGTTGTTGTTGTTGTTAATGTTGTTGTTGTGTTGTTGGTTTTGGTCATTGGTGTAGATGTTATTTAAGCTCTTACATGCCATGATGTTTGTATTGTGTTTTTAGGAGGTGTATGTGGTTGTGACACTCATTTTGTGTAGTGGTATTTATAGGAGAATATGTGGGTATCACAATTATAAAATTGATTTTTATCCATATGAAATTGTTGACGAATAATTGATTATGTATTTTTTTCTATCAGTTTAAACTTTTGATGAACTTGATTTATAATATAGTAGCGGGTTCAATATCATTATAATCTCAGTACATGGACAGTGTTAGAGTATGAGGCTATCATTCTATTAATCTTCACTATGTTAATGCAAAATATTGAGAGCCGAGCTATGTTTGACCTAAAGAAATTAATTATACTTGGTATTGTATCATTTGTTGATTTGCCGATAATTAATGTGAGATAATTGTAGACATATAATTACGTATTTCGTAATTAACTTTAATAATGCAAAATGTATTTCGTGTATGTTCAGAAATGAATTTATTGATTTTTAGTCAACTTTTCTCGATCTTAACTCCTAAGTAACATTCGACATGATTAATAGTAGTAATTCGTATAAAGGAATAATTTGATTGATTAGTCATTAAAAACACAAATGACATACTACTATATATATATATATATATATATGTGAATTATATGCAAGTACTACATTAGTACTTTGTAGTTAATACGGAATCATTTAATTTTATCTACTAAATTAATATGTAATTAGTGTCGTTATTATCATATTTAGTAAATTGTAATATTAGTAATAAATTGAGTTTCTGAAGATTTAAACTTGTGACATATTGTCACTAGAACTTAAACTTTAACTACAAAATTAAAATATGTTTAATTGTTTATATGATATGATGATATGATACTTCACATATCGTACATTGTGGACAGAGTTAATTAAGGCTGTATTAGCGCCTAATTTCTCGATTTAGATACAAACCTCATGTTATCTACATTGTACTGTTCCAGCTTCTTATCAATTACCATGCATTTTTCACTCCAATTTGTAAGTTTTAATATTATCTAATTCACTAATTATATAATATAATACAACAAATAGTTTTACTTAATTAAGGTTTCATGTTTCGGCTACCATGTGACATTGTTCTGTCTCTTCTAATACATTTCAAGACACAACAATTTTTTTAAATTACCATCATTAGAGATTAAGAGAGCTAGCTACTTACACTACTATACTTTCAATAGACTAACATGGCTATGCTCAATTTAAAATTTGTGTTAGTTACGTTAATAATTTTGAGTAAATCATTAGATTCATTAATTACATTAGACTCCATTGTATATAATGACCCGATAAATCGTTAAACGAAGTAATATAAAAACTGACTGTGAAAATGTCCTTAATAACTTCACATGTGAGTGTCAGACATTGATCAAGAATGTGAGAGTTGCTGACTTATAAAAAAAAAATTTGACTATTTCGCATATTGCTAATTAGTTTTAGGATGGAACTCTCTAAGCCTATAAAGTGAGCATGGCCCGAGCCGTCTCAGATTTAACGGTATCAGAGCCGATCATTAACATTTGGACCCTTTTTCTTTCCAATAGTAAAGACGTCGTATTATCTTACCGTTTAAGTAATGAAATAATTTTACAATATGAAACGATCTAATTTGTACACAAAGTCTCTCTAATTTTAACTCTTGCGACAATTGTAATCTAAGTATTACGGAGTACAAAAAAGTCAAAAAGTGCTGTCTAGTTTTCTACAAGACTTGAATTTTATAATTTAGTCCTCTTATAATTCAAGTTAGAGACAATTAAAAAACATAAAATGCAAAGTATTATTAGGAATTAACAAAGTTAATTAAGTCCATAAACCATGTTCTAATCTTGGATAAGAGATGAGTTAAAATAGTAAAGAAAGTAGGTTACATGGGCAATGTCTGAAGGTGGTCTCTAATCTAAGACTACTAGATCTTGTCTCCTTGTTGTTCTGACTTGTTAAATTAACATTTTCTAACTTGTCTGACTCAAAATTTAACGAGTACTATCGAAGATGCACAAATTCCACGTTTTCTAGTTCATGTTCTTTGTATGTTGACCCTTCTTTGTGTATTTTTATTTTCACAAAAATTTGATAGGACGAAGAGATTTTTGTTTTTTTCAACTACTGTACTTGTTATTTATTTATGGTTATTGTAAAATGGCAATATTTTTTGCCTCTATCTAACACTCGGTCACATACAAGGACCAGTAACCAACACCAATATGTAATCACCATTGACTCAACTTAACCTCCAACCTCACCCCTATGCTCATTGACATTGGGCATACTCATGCATCGGTCCCATTTCTTGCAAAACTTTTTTAAATAAACATCATTAAGTTCAAGACGAAATTCATCCACCCGAGAGTAATTTTTATTAAAAGCCCGTTTTTATATTCTAAATTCTATAATTAGAGTATAAAACGACAATGATCTTACATCATTTATAAATCTAACCTTTTCTTTCATTTCCACTTTTAATACGAAGTGATATTCATCACTTTTTGTACCAAAAAATTGATAGAAACATTGTCTTTCTCAAAACTTTTCTAGAGAAACTTCATAGTCAAATTTGCAAGAAATTGAGAAAGCAAAAGGAAAACTAATTTTCGAACACAAATTCTTATTTAAAACGGCACTATTCGGTTTAAGCTTAAGAAGGGTTGGATTTGGCCCGTCTTACCCCGATTCCCTTTTCTTTCGAAATTTTTTTCAAGATTCATAATTTTTTTTTAAAACTTTTCGTAAAAATCGGAAAAAATACAAGTAAAATGAGAAATTTCAAAAGGATAACAAAATGGACGAGAATGGTAAAAAATTAGTAACATATTCTCAAACATAGAAAATAATATGTTACGGTTAATAGACTTAATTATACTCCGTATGTTTTTCAATCATCTTGAATAAAGGTCAATTGTTAAATGGTAGTAACATATTATACTGAAATATAAACGTTTGTTTTTCGCATCTTCACTCTAAAAAATTTAAAAATAAGTCAGTAATAAATGTTAAAATAGATACCACTGTAAATTATTATAAAATTATTGTAACATATTGCACAAGTGTAGTACTTCGTAATTAGTTTTTAATTTGTTTTCAATATTTGAGAATATGTCACTAAGTTAATATCATACGTTATTATTTTATCAATTTTGTTGATATTTTGAAATTTTGAGTTTTTATTTTAGTTGTATCTTTTCGTTTTTGAGTAAAGTTTAAAAAAAAAAAAAAAAAAAAAAAAAAAAAAAAAAAAAAAAAGAAACTCAACTTTGACAAAACTTTTCGAAAAAGGAAACCAAATGAACCAAATTGATCATATTTCATGCACTAGGAAGCACCGACACCGATACGGACACCCGATACGAATACGTATCGATCGGACACGCGATACGGCCTTCTAAAATTTTAGGATACACGATACGGCTAAATAAAAATCAATATACATATGAAAAAAGAATTTTTTTTTTTTTTTTTTTTTTTTTTTTTGAAGTTCTTTAAGACAAATATAGATATATGGCATTTAAAAGACCAAAAACTCGTTGAAAATGACAAATAACTTGTTTAACACAGTCACATTAACTTTAAAATAGTACAAAAGCCTTACAAATATCACAAATATATATAATGATAAATAACTTGTTTTACAAAGTCATATGTTCTTTTTTTTTTTTTTTTTCTTTTTTTTAAATTTAGTCGTGCTAAGTAAGCTGACTTGCTTTTGAATATTTTTTTTTTTTTTTTTTTTAATTTATATGAAGTATCGGGTATCGATGCGGTATCGGTGAGGTATCGATGAGGTATCGAACATTAGAGCCGTATCGGAAAATATCCGATACCTCAAAATATGTATCGGAAAGTATTGAAGCCGTATCGGTGAGATATCAGTATCCGATACGGTATCGGACACGGGTACGACATATTTTAGAGGTATCGGTACTTCGTGGCGTGACATATATAACCCGTCTTAGACCAGCGGATTTCATAAAGCCATTTCTGGAACCTATTTCAACAAGCCCACGTAGAATTTTCGGGTTGGTTATAAAATTAGTTTTGAGTTTCGGCCCATTTAAGAGTACCACGTTCAATAATCAATACAGATTCCATTTCACAAAATATTTTCGGTTTTTTTTTTTTTTTTTTTTTTTTTTTGCCAAGTTGTTTTTTTTGTGCAGGTGTTTACATTTTCGTTTAACATAATAAACTAGTGGTGCGCCCGTGGAATCCACGGACCGGCTCGATTTGTCGCTTTAGTTGGCTTTTATTATATTTCTGTTTAATTTCGACAAGTGTCTCGCTATTTTGTATGTACTTTAGGTCGGCTTGTTAGTGGTAGTTATTTTTTGGTCCCATACTATTATTTTTTTGCATGGTATACTTGTGTTAAATTTTTTCAATAGATAAAAGTTGTGTTTTTCACTCACCTGTAACATTTCAAAGTACAACTATATGTGTGTATATACAAATAACATCCTCAAATTCGATAAGTCAAACATAATAGCAGCCCATTCGCAAGGTCAAATAACACTACTTGTGAGGTGTCATCTGTTGTCAAATACTCATATATATAAGGAACGATTTTGGTTAGTGTAACTTTTAAGATCGACATAATATACTTTTTTAGATTCAAACATTAGAGTAAATGCTTTATAAAAACGACAAAAGTGTTCTTCCCACTCTTTATTCTTTGTGAGGAGTATTATAATAGAGTGTGAAGAACATTAAAAATGGGATGAAGTTCAATTAACTTAAGGGATATTTCCCACGGTACCCTCGAACTTTGGCAGATTACCCATGTGTGAAGTTTGTTCACATGGTACCCCTAAACTTTGTTAATATGTGCCCAATATGCCCATTTTGTGACGGAAAACTTGACGACGTTAAGTTTAAGAAAGAATGCACCAATTATGAGTTTAGGGTACAATTAAACCCACAAATTTTGCATCAGAATTTATCAAACACGAAAGAGCAATTTTCCACGTGTTATTACATTGCTGTCAAACGGTCATATATACAACTATCCAAAAAATTCAAAGGTTATAACTAAAGGTATACAAAACTATATAAAAATAATGAAAGTATTTACTTAATTTATTGTACATAGTATTGTACAAAACTATATAAAAATATAGAAAGTATTGAACAGGTTATAACTAAAGGTATATAACGACCACTGCTGCCGCAACACGCCTAAAAAGCATGGGAAACTCAAAGAAAGCTCGTAACACAAACACACTAATCCAATGCATAACACGATTGAGAAAAATCAAACGTGAAGGTCATAAGGAGATACCCGCTCAATATGCGTTGGCCTTATAGTCCTTGTACATGGTAGGCATGGTTGCGTTCCTGTTCTGAAACAAAGAATTCCTAACAGGTGGAGCATGTTCAAGCACATTTATACCAATAGCTGCCATCTAGTACTTTTAAAGCATCATCGACAGCCCGATCTGTTGCAAATATAAGCTGTGTACTAATATTAGATGTTGAGCATTACCATATCTAGTTTGTTTAAAATCCTTAATGTCCTCCCTTGAAAGCTCCATGTAATCATCAGGGTATTGAACCCGGAAACTAACCTGCAAAGGAAAACACAAGAATGCTGTGAACATAGACAGAAAGCAATCATTTACAAAACCAATAGTCTACACTAAAATGCGTGTTTTAGTAATAAGAAATAACTCTAAGATACAACAGACCCAATTTTCTAAATTTTCTAAAAGATCAGCAGCTATAGGATCCTTAGAGAAAGTTTTCCTGAGCCTTTCAGAATCAGAATAGGTAATGACAATCACTAAACCTTAAGAAGGTACTTGACGACATTTCACTATTTCAGCAGAGCAATACAACTATTCCAGTTAGGTGATCTGAATAAAATTATTAGACCCACATAGAAATGTCCAAAATTGTTAGAGCTCAAATATTTAGATACTCAAATCGCCCTCGTACTTACCAGGGAGACCAGAGTTTCATATGCTGGGCGAAATATTAGCAATCTCCTGTTTTTTTCCGCTTCAATGGATGCCTCCCTACCAAAAGATAGGTATAGATCCCTGGAACATAATAAGCTATCTAGAGAGAATCTCCTCTTGAATTCAACAGACAATTGTATTTTCTGTGAGAGAGTCACTCATCCACCTTTCAATCAAGAAAATCTGTAAATTGTGCCAAAAGTTAAATGTCATGGAAGCAATATCGAACTCTGGATGTACAGCAACTTCTAACTAAGCATTCACTATCATCATTGATTCATAAGAACCTCGAAAATAGCAAGAGCAATAGGAGGCATGAACATGGTAGTCAGTCAAATAGAGTGATATACCACACCAGACAAATAATGATTGCAGTCACAGAGACTATCACCACATATTAGCTACTTTAATGCAAGGGAGGTCTAACCCCTGGAGTAATCCAGTATGTTTAATCTGAGAAAATAATGTCAAAGCGAAAAAGCAAAATGAAGGTACTGATGGTGATGCAGATATGAAGTCATAGAGAAGGAACCTAGCTAAATTGAGGAAATAAAGAAAGCAAAAAGATAAATCTATTATCAACAGATACAATAGCTTGAACTTTTCTGTCTACTTTAATGTCATAGCTCATGAGGTATCTACCACAAACAGCCGTAAGCATTGGCATGAAACCAAGTGAAAAGTCATATGCCTACCAGTAGCAATCAATTTAACGTATGAATCACACATATCAGCAAACAAAAGACCAATGGCCTTCACATCTTCCTCGTCCTGTGGACAGAAAATTCGAAGAATAGATGAAGACAATGAAACGATTATATACTGAAGCGTAGACTCTCTTAACAGTAACTAAATGACTAATTGACTAATTGACTACAGCACATATTTTAACAAAATTATCCAGCTCAATAAAAACATAAACGCAATAATGCATGGTTAGAACTACTTATATCTGGTTTGGAATCTAACAGACTTCTGATCCCCTAAATTAAAAGAATCTTGTTGCAGGTCCTAAGTAGTAAGTACAAAGAAAAAAAGAACCTATTACCAGGCAAGTATGTATCATAGATTCAAAATAAGGCACAGTCAAGAAGCATTAAAAATCCACCAAAACAAACCTATTTACATTACACGTCACTGCAGTAAACCATAAGATCTTTCTAGTTAGTACTACAAGGAAATAGAAATGTACACAGTAGCATACCAAAAGCATGATAGTCAAAACCAAAAACAGATCTAGCTGTACCTTTGGACGGTCACTAAGAAGAGGCCTTAGATTCATTACTTGAGGAACAATGATTTGGATTAATGGCAACTGCATAGTAGTATCAGATGAGTTTCCAACGGCCGAGCAGTGGATCAACTCCGAAACAACTGCATATAGACGTAAAAAGATCTAAGTTAATCCCAAGTATTATTTTAGCTTAATAAAAACAGCTGTTAGGGCATACTAAAAAATACGAGAATTACGATATTAAAATAACACAATGCTTAGAGATACCTAAAGTAGACGGTCTAAAGTCAACATAATAGGTGGAATTGGTTGTTCGCAAACAATTCAAATTTAGTAAGACTCGTGTATCATAGTGAAAAGTGTTTCACCAAAAAAATATCTGGCCCCAACAAAGACTTGTATCCGTTTGAGTTTGACATATGTTGTAGATGTCGTATGACTTTTTATTAATGATAATGATCTTTTCTCAAAAAAAAAAAAAAATATCTGGCCCCAACAAAGATAAAGGCTAAAAGACTGAATAACGATAAAAGGAGATGAAAAATTGAATTATCGCAAGTTTGTTTGACCTTCTCAAACCAACTCAAGACTGCATCATTTCCTACAATCATCAAACTTTTCTTCTTTCTTAATAAATTTATTTTCATCCTAAAATGTAGAAACCAAAAATCATCAATATTATCGAATGTGCTACACTGTTATCTCGGCCGAGATTTTGAACCATAATGCTACACTACAAATAAAAAACACTATCTATTTGCAATACGGTCTAAGACATTCATGTTATTATACTCTTAAGCTTCAACCAATGACAAAGACGATAGTACGATACTCAATTTGAAAATCTACCATAAAGGTAATTAATTGTCACTATAAAATTTGTTTGGGGTGCAGTTGACGTAGTGATCCTAATTCATATTTCACAGCAATTAATCTCCGCATTTTGATAGAAATTTGAGGCAGTTAGAATTATTAGGCAAGAATGCTAACTTGGGTTAAAAAAGAAAACAAAAAAAAAAAAAAAGACGTGAACCAAGGATGGGAATGAATTATAAAATCAATGCAACAGGTAAAGAAAATTGTACCATTAACAGAGGCTTCAGAAATGATCTCAGAGCTCAAGCTAGAAAGAGCTGTATGAGCCAAAGGATGAGAAGCAAGCACAGATGGAGAAATCCTGAGAGTAACAGTCTATCAAATACTCCCTCCATCCCAATTTACTTGTCCCCTTTCACTAAAGTGCTAGATTTAAAATTTAGAAAAGAGTCACAATCATCTCTTAATTTTCGCAACATTTACCTATAATTCCAATTTTACCCTTATAATAATAGGGGTGGGAGGGCTTGATATACCAATTTGAGCAAATAAATATTCCAACAATAAGGATGACCTAAGGGTAATTAAGTAATTTTCCCAAAGGGGACAAGTAAATTGGGATTTTTCAAAAATCAAAAGGGGACAAGTAAATTGGGATGGAGGGAGTACTATTTTAAAACAGCTTTCACTTATAGACTGAGGAGAAAGTAAAGCCACTCACCCGCGTCTCAAGCGTAACCATGATGCAAATGCCTCTAGAACCTGGTAAAAAATAAATAAATAAATAAATAAATAAATAAAAATAAAAAAAGTCAGTTTCCAAAATCAGATTCAGGAGGAATAAGTTCACAGCTATCATAGGAATCACAAATGCCAAACACATCAACTTTGCATGACTTTACAAGAAGCAAATTTGAGTTTTCCAGGCTGATCATTGTTTACATAGGTAAATATATGAACGAATATAATTAGATAAAGTCTAAGAGCAAACCAGAACTTAAAACAAACAAAGGCAAACTCAAACTACATTAGAAAGACAATAGAAGATAGCTGTTGAAAAAACTGAAAACAGCCGTCAAATTAAAGATTGCACCTCCTCCTTAAGTTCATTGGCTTTCAAGCAAGCAGTTAATAGACTGAAAGCAACTTCCATGGACGAAGTAAGTTCCTTCTCAACTGAACATGAACTTAAATCATTTTATTCAATTAGACTCCAATTGAATTCTTACCTGACCCAAAAAGGTGGGTGGGATTTCGTGAACTGTGGCTAGTACAAGCCACCTACGGAGATCGTTGGCAGCGTACAGCGAGCTCGTAGCGGTGATGCCGGCAATCGGTGAAGAAGGACCGTCATATTGAGGTGTGAGTTGAATAAAAGGGAAAATTGAATTCAAAACTTGGTATTGATTGCAACAATTCAATAACAGCCTTTTCGATTTCTCCATGTATTATTAGATCAAGTTAGGAGGAAGTTGAATGATTTTTTGATGTGAGGAGGAAGTGAGTGAGCTGACGTGGCAGCAAGCCAGCAAATATGACGTGGATGAAGGATAGCAATTTGGGTTGTGTTTTTTTAAGTTTTTTAAGGAGATATTCTCTTTTAATAGTATATATAGATAGATTAACTGGAATAAAATACTCCATGGATTATCACGGGTTAGAATCAGGGGCGTACCTAGATAGAATAAAGGAGTAGCGGTAATTAAAAATCAAAAATTTTAACATCCCACTAGTGGCCACTACCCCATACAAAGAAAAAAAAAATCAAAAAATTATTATCCATATTATTTTGCTACCCGATAAAAAGCTGCTAGGTCTGTCCCTGGTTAGAATAACCTAACTTATATAACTTAAGCAACTGATTCTGTTACCAAATATTAGCTATCTTATCAACAAGTTTGCAAATACGAGTATTTTTTATACCATCAGCTATCTTATCAACTTTAAGTTTTTAAATGACTTACCGATTTTCTGGTAAGTTTTTAGGTTTTAAATACGTTTATCAAATAAAGTTATATTGTGAGTCGGTAGTTACTCTTTTTATTTTTTGTGGATTTTGAAAGGTCAATTCTATCATATTTGATCGAGAAGGCTTAATAGTTAATAACAAAGAGCTATATTTTGTTTGCAAATGCGCGGCTATCTTGTCAACTCTTAGTTGTTAACTAATCTATAATTAGAATACGGTGCAACAATGAATAATTTTATTGTAAGATCATTACATACGTACCACAACCAATTGAATCATTCATTACCTCAATTAGTATTGTCTCATAAATATAACTGTCAATTTTAATAATTATATGTATAAAACGGTCTTATTTTAACTTTTATCACATTTGATAACCTCAATCAAATATAACAAAACGCAAAAACTGATCAAATCGAAATATGACGAAAGATCCGATCCGAGTAACTTAAAACGACCAACCCATGCATGATTTGGAAACCTCGTATGAAAGAACATAGGGAAAGAGAGACATAGTGGAAGACTATTGAGTTATAGAAATTTCGTGGATTTGTCAAAGACATGAGTAAGACCTACGGAGTATATATTAGAATATTAGATTGCCAAAAATCTAGGGTAGCTATTTAATACGAGTAGTACTTTTTGAAATGGACCGATTTTAAAATGACTTGAGGAAGGTGTCTTGTACATGTAGCTAACTATAAAACTACTATACTAGTAGTCCCTTCTACTACTTCATTAATTAGTGAAAGTAGTGCGACGTTACGTTTGCATAAAGGCCAAAACTTGTTGGTCTTATTGGATATTTAGTCTACAAGTGGCGATAATTTATTAAGAAGTGGATGTCTCAGGAAATTTTGTGAAACTCGACCTAAATGGATGGCAAGTTGAATTGGTCAGGTCCAGCTGTCCGTGTTAAAGTATAAAATCGATCTTAATTTCTAATTATAAGTTTACATTTTTGATTGAATTAGTTTTAACCTTGTGATCAGAGGTTATGACTTATGAGTTTGAACCTCACTACCCTCCATTCTAATGTAAGAATAATATACACCGAATATGGGGAGGCCAAAGAGCATTCGTTTGACTGTGTGAGGGGACGTGTTTAAAGTATAAAAACGATCTTGGACCTCTAACTATCAATTTAACATTTTGGTTGAATTGGTTCCTAACATGCCGGACTAGGCCAAACACGAGCCGGCTCGTTATAGGTCAAGATTTATATTTCGGGCCTTGAGCTGACCCTTTGAGTGGCAGATCGGGCTCGTGATGGGCCGTGCTTGTCAAATTAAGTTTTGGACTCAGCCTGTTAGTTATAAATTTGTGGATAGGAAGAGGTCGGTTGGGATAGGCTCATAGGCCTTAAACAGCGAGATCTGCGCAGTTTGGCATGAATCACTAGGTTATTTTAATATGAATTGAGAGTTATAGACTTACAGGTCGAATTAATTGGTGTTATCATATTTGCTACGATTCTACAAATGCACGCCTCTAAAAACCTTTTCATATTTTAATTATTATTTATTTTTTTTAAGAAAATAAGGAAAGAATGTTGACAAAAAGAGGAAAATCATTAAAGATAGAAATGGAATTAGAATAAATACAATAGCCAACCAAATCAGAAAAAAGTTTGGTTAGGGGAATGTTAAAATCGCAATCAAATAAGAATACGAAAGATTCAAAAAAAAAAAATGGCAAACAAGTAAGCAAAAGCAAAGCTGTATGTATCCAAAAACATCGCATAATTTAAGTGCTCTTCACCCAATTTGCTGGATTTTTGGGAATATTAGCATTTGAATCTCTCCTTTTATTGAGATCATCATTCCAAGTAGTATATCATATGGTCCAATATATTTTAGGAATAATTGCCAAGAATAATCTGAACTGATCCTCTTATTCCATAAATAATCCAAACTCGAATTAATCCACGAATAATCTCAACTATTGAAATAACATTCCAATAATGTACTTTGGCCAATTTCAATCGACTCTAACACGTAAAAAAATGGTGAAACTGACTCTAACTTAACCTCACTCTTATTTTAAGTAAAATTCAAACTTGTTTCACCTTTTTTTTTTTATCGATTAAAGCAGATTAAAATTAGTCAAAGTACATTATTGGAATGTTATTTCAATAGTTGGGATTATTCGTGGATTAATTCGAGTTCGGATTATTTATGGAATAAGATGATCAGTTTGAATTATTTTTGGCAATTAATCCTATATTTTAAACTTGAATAATGTTTAATAAGTACTATAAATATAACTATTTACCGTGATAAAGTAAAGAGTTAAAATAGTTATTACGAAGAGTAAATTATTATCGAGTTTGAAGATTTTGATTTCTTTCGCTTCTATTGTACTACGTATGTCATTATTTAATCGTTCAATTAAATATTTATTTTTTTAATCTTTATTTATTTCTTGAAATTGCCGATATTACGTGTTTGTTTAGTTACCTATCAAATTCATGAGAATTTTAATTTCCAATAAAATAGAATTTGGTAGCTTTGTTTGGTTGCTAAAAAACATGAGAAAGCTAAATTTTTTTGAAATTACAATTCCTCCTATGAAATTACCTACCTAGGCGAGACTAATTTGATTTTTACTTTCCATTTGTCAATCAAATACTTTTTACAAATTAACATGATTTCTTAATTCACGTAAATTTTAAATTCCTATGTAATACAATTACCACGTGGCAATCAAACGTATTGTCAAGATTAATATAATATGAGTTCATAGAAATGATAGTACTATTATTGAGTTGATTTAATTTACATTACAACTAACCACCTTATATAGACTTTAGATGAAAAGCCAAAGGTTTACATTTATTATTAAACTTAATACTATTATTAATATCGAGACATAATTACATGTCTCCTCATATTATCCTAATACCTTCTCATATACTCTAATACCCCTGCTCAAACTCATGGTAATTGGATAAAATTTCCATGAGTTTGCACAAAATAAAATAAAAATATGTCTCCGTCTTCGATCTTCATCTTCATCTTCATCTTCATCTTGGCAATAGTGGTAAAATAAATGCGTATAGGACTCGCCAGACAATACTTAGATGCGTATAGGACTCGCCAGACAATACTTAAATGCGTATAGGACTCGCCAGACAACAATAATGCGTAACTCGCCAGTACATTAGAGGGTAACAGCCTACCCAATACGTGCGTATAGGACTCGCCAGACAATAAATGCGTAACTCGCCAGTAAATCTTTTCAGTGCGTAACTCGCCATTAAATTAATGTAATACCGCCTTAACGAAGATGAAAATTTTAAAGGAAGACAAAAATAGATAATTTGAAACTTGGGGGTTTGAAGGGTTTGACAAACAAGACTTCAAAGAATCTGCCATAGCCTTCAATGAATCTTGACACATCAATTTTCATAAGCATGAAAGCTAAGATAGAATTTAGGTTAGGCACTAGCAGTAACGAAGCATCTATTTAACAACGAAAATGACACCTGGAAAGGGATTTTCAATTTATTTTGGAATTTAGAAGAAATTCATTAGAAAGAAAAGAAGGTTTCACAACCATTCTCAATGATAAAATATTTGTCGACACCTAATAATGAATCCCGCCGGTGAGCAAGGCCCACCGGCAAGAAAGCGGAAGCGTATCGAGAGACCTCAGAACCGAGGCTTTGATACCATGTTAAAATTTATAGGAGAATACATTTTAGAGAAATAAAAGATGATTATATTACATGTCTCCTCATATTATCCTAATACCTTCTCATATACTCTAATACGTATGCATAGTGAAAAATGATGGAGCCAAGAAGCAGGAGCCTATATAAGCTAGGAGAAGTAGAATAATTTTCATTTCTTAAACGAAATTAAGGGTTCATTTCATCAAATAAATACAGAGTATATTTAAAAATAAAAAATAAATACAGAGTATATTTAAAAAGACTAAATTACCCTCACTTTATTAACACTCACCCACTCACCTTAAACAAGTGGATGGACATTTTAGTCATTGCATACCTCATCCCACATATTTTTATTCCATCTAAAATTTTGTGCAAAAAACAAATGTATAATATCTAATGGAATGGAGGAAATACTATTTTGCAAATATTAAACCTGTATGAGTTGTTAATAGTTCTAAGTGATATTAAAGAGTACTATATAATTCGATTATATTTTCTATACAATAAAATACGCATCACTTTATTTTATATTATTATTTTATAATATTATTTTATTGAACACCCATGATCGATTTTATACTCTTTCATATCCAAAACTGAAATAACACTTTAAAACATACGGAGCACTACATACATTTATAACCACAAGCGTTTCAATATGAGATACTCCGTACTCTGTAATTTAAATGAATATATTTATTCCATAAAATCACATTCTCCATTTTTTAAACAAAAGAAATTGACTTTTTTTTTTTTTCATAAAGTAAATAGAAGAATGAGCACGCTAATAGTACTAAAAAAAAAAAAATTGCAATTATTCTCCATTGAAGAATAAAGTATAATTGGTCGGCAAAATAATTTCCAATCATATGGTTTTCATGACAACAAAATAACATCATCTTAATTCTTAAACAGGATGACGAGGTGATGAAATTAATTAAATATCCACGTGGCAATAGGAGAAAGAGTCCACGTAGATGAGTTGAGAATCACTTTTTTTGGGTTTTCAAAAGGATAAGAGAGTTGGGAGTAAAAACAAGAAATGATTCTTTAAATGGTTGAAAAGGCATCGTATGCCAAGTTACCAACACTAGTCGATAATTAGAATCTCTTTTCGATCTTTTTGGTCCATTTTTTTTTTTATCTTGTGCCCTACAAATTAACTGTTTTTAGATTTATGTGCTTTCCAAAAAATAGTTTATACTCGTATATGATATAATAATTAAGATTAAGAGTTTTTATATGGTTTTTGATTTTTGGATAGTCTTTAAATTAATGGGGCTGAAATTCAAACGGTCAATTAAAATTTTTAAAGACCATAAAATATAAAGATAAAAATTATGTGTACGGAGTACATTATTTTCACGATTCTAATGTTAACTATTGTTATTGTTATTTATATTGTGAAAAAGACCCTTAATCACATTTCACATGTAAGTCTTACATTGATCAAAGAAGTGAGAGTTGTTAACTTTATATGTTTAGGGGTTATTCCTCTTATTGTCAATTGATTTTTGGATGAAACTCTCTATGCCTTATGGAGCGGGCTCTCTCCATCCATTTGTAGGTGTGGGCCGGACACGTCTCTTGTTTTACAATAATTATTATTACTAGTACTGTATTAATGTTATGTACAAGTGAAATAAACCCTTACTCTCAAGTAATTATACAACAACATCAAATCCTTTTTCCCGGCAACTAACATGAATTATCGTTCCAAACCGTCAATCCGTCAGGTAATTATACAGTTTGTTTAATATTAACAATTTTCTAAATATGCCCTAGCACACGTCAATTAAGAACCTAAAACAGATATAAAATATAATCAAAGACTGTTGTTTGATTATTAAAATACTCCGTACAAATTATTATTTTATGAGTAAAAACATTCATAAATGGAATTCTTAACATGAACATATTTTTTAATAAAACAAAACTTATACACTGAAATCAAATGGGCTTGACTTATATATATGAAGTATTACCGAAATAATACGAAAAAAACATAAATATCACTCAAGAGGTGTTGCTTATTTTAGGCACTGAATTATTGATAGTCGTCACTTGAAAGGGCAGGTATCTTAGGATGTATTTAGTTGCTATAGAATATTCGATGTAGTGTGTAATTTTGAAGCAAAAATATTTAAAAGGATAATGTTATAAAAAAAATTACTCCATATATAAATGGATAATTATAATTATGGAAAAAAATGTTAAATATGGTAACGTTCAATTTAGAGAATTAATAACGTCGCTCAAAGAGTCAAATTTGTTCTCTGAATCTCTGGCACTCACTGCTATTTATGAGTGACGATATTACTACCCTTAATTTACCCTAATAATTTACCCCAACACCACTTGTGCATGCAGTAGTGCAAGTGTAGCAAACTGTAGAACAAAATCAAGAGGAACCCTATAGCATCAGATGCTAAATTTTTCTTTCAGTTGTTACGGTATACTTTTTTTTTTTTTCAACTATCGAATGAATTATTGAAGTAAAAAACAAAAATATATTAAATTTATGGTGGGGTTAAACCGTAGATATGGTGCCTCCTCCGAAAATATAGGGTTATTCTAATGATTCTAAGTTAAGGGTTGTTTTAATATGTAGTGTGTTCGATATCGAATCGAATATATTGCATGTTTTTGGTGGAAGAATCTATGATGAAAATAGATAGATGAATTGTTTTGTTTTTGTGTGATTTTCCACATGCTTAATTAGTAATTTTATTTTATTAGTTTTTATTCACGTCTGATGAAAAGGTAGTACTTCGTATAATTTAAATTGGATGGCTTTTTTCAAAAAAGGAGAATTTTATAAATTAAAGTTTTAGACGGAATATAATTTTGTAGATTGTGAAGTATTTACTCTACACAATAATTTAATGTGACATTGTACTTTGGTATAATAATATATTTCATGTTTTTGTTGCTGTTTAACTACAGTTTAAAACAATAAATATTTCATGTTATATTTACTAAAGTCATTAACAAAGTTCTTATAGTCACAATTAACCGTAAAAGTGATACAAACAGTATGAAAATTGTTACGAGTACAATATTAATATATTATACTACCACAATTATCACTAAATATAGTACTTCCTCTGTTTCGGTGATTTGTTTACATTTACTTTATACACATTTATCGATGTGAGGAGAGAAATTGAGAAAAAAACTACTCCGTAATAAAATAATAATATAAGTACAAAGGGGGTCCCGTTTGCTTAAAATTACCAAATGTTATTGGTTGAGGAAGTAGAGGCCACCTCCCAAATGGGTTAAGCATGACCATTTTTGGAAAGTGTAAACAAATGACCCGTACGCCCCAAAATGAAAAGTGTAAACAAATGACCGGGACGAAGGGAGTACAAAAACTACATATAATATTTGTACAAATAAGACAATTTGACAATAATTTATTATAAACTGTCTCATAAAATTAGTCACATCATAATGAGTTTTAATTTCCAGAATTTATTCCTTGAAATAGTTGAAATAGTTTAATTTATTTAATTTTCAGTTAAGTGAGGAATTAGTTGGTGAGATTAGTAAATAAAAGTGTAAGCAACGTGAGCATGAAAGAAGTAAGTGACACGGAGGATGCCGGCAAATATAGCGGCAATCACCCGACCAAACCTCACGTGACGTTCCTAAACCGCGCTGCATTATTTTCCCCACAACTCTACTCATGTCACGTGCCGTTTAATACTTGTGCAGTATTTGTGAAACGACCGCCGCGGTTTTACATTCTCCTCAAAATAACCGCATTACGGCATGCCGTCATTTCTTCTACCCACTATTTTCGCGCGGTCTTATTTACCCACTCACTATTTACCACCTCATCAAACCCGTTAAAAGATTTTCTTCTTCTAGTATGCGTTATTTCTTCCGAGAGCAGATTCTCTGTCCCATTTTCATGTCCCACTTGGTGTCCCATTACCACATATGATAACAAATCTCATTGATAATAAAACGTATTTGCTCAATCACCCGCGAACTTTACTCCAACGCCCGCATTTTCTTATAAAATTTCCAATATCTACCCTTCTACAATTTTCCAAGTGTTTAACTTTCTTTGTATCAGGCAAGTCAATATAAACTTAATCTATTTGTTTCTAATTTCATGAAATATTCAAATTATGAATTAAAATTTGGGTATTAAATTAGTAAAATTATATATATATATATATTTTTTTTTTATTGACTTGCAATTGCTCTATTTTTTTTTAAATTATTAATTTAAAATTAGGGTTTGTGGAGGGTGGTGGCCTTAGGGCGGTAGTTGGTGGCGGCAGGCCAAACGATCATTGGTGGTCGGTCTTCGGTGCCTCTATGACGGTGGTGGTGGTCCGATAAATGGGTCGGAAATTGCGTAGCATATTGTACGGCATCATGTTGACTGTTAGTTGCCTATGCTTATACAAATGGTGGCCATTTAATTACTTTGTGATATTTTGTTTTAATAGATAGATATTATCCATTAATGTTAAACTATAATGAATCATGATGAACAAATTCAAGTAGATGATGATGATTGAGAGAGGTTATAGATTGGGTAAAAAGAGAGGATTTTGAATAGGGTAGAAATTTTGGGTATAAAATGAAAAGGGTAAGTTTGTCATTTGCCCGGGTATTGGAGTAAAATTTGCGGGTGAAAGAGCAACACCCTAATAAAAGATTAATGAAGAAATAATTATATATACTAGAGATTTATTACCTTATCAAGTAATGAGACACTAAATGGGACACCAAATGGGACAGATGATCCGCTCTCATTACTTCCTCCCTTTTATTTAATTTTATATTTTCGTCATTCCATTTGATTGTATATACGAAGTATAATACTTCAGAATGTCCTAAAACATTGTTTGGATCGGGTACTCCCTTGGATAAGTTCATGTGATAAACTCAAATGACTTGCAGTTTAAAAGGATTGTAAATACTACTCATATCAGCAAGATGCATCATCTTTTCTAGTGACTTATAATAACTCTTTAGTTAAATGTACTTGTTGCTTTGTTGGAAAGCAATCGTAGGATGAGTGACCTCCAGGGAAGTTTCCCAGGCCAGGATGCACACGATTGAGGATAAAGTGCACATGAAAGATTCGTGTTGGTGTGGGGATGTATGCAACCTAACGAGCTACCTTGGGTGACATTTTAGCCTTTAATTGGGTTGGGGTATTACATTATACGTTTGTTTTCTGAATACTATTTATAAGTGAAAATATTTTTCGATATAACTTTTAACATATAAAATAAAAAATAGTCATGTGGGATCTTGTTTGAATTGTCTTTTCGCGTGGATTATTAATATCAATTTTTTATAATTTTTTGTAATACATAACTAAATGTTCGTGTAAAAAGTAAATGTTAACTTCATATGGGAGTGTCCTCTTTCTATAAAGTAGGATTTCTTTCACTTATGCATGTGCATAGATGTTGTGTTTTAGCCATGAATATCAATAGACACTTTCTGATTAAGTCATTTGTTTACCTTTTTATTTTAAGAAGAAACGCAAATTGACGGTGAGTAAGTTTGTTATGTGACCGTGTTACGCGTGAAACAATCAATACAATTTCACACCATTGCATTTATTATGATTATTAAATGTGATATTGATAATACCAAAATAAAATGTGACATCGACAAATTCTAAAACGAACGATAAATAGATAAAGTCTAAATATACGTGTGGGATACTAAGATTTGTCCATACACGGGTGGGATACTAAGAAAAATCTTAGTATCAATACACACGTGGGATACTAAGTTTTTTTTTTTTTTTTTTTTTTTTAATTAGAATTAAACAAACAAGTAAAAAAGATTGAGTATTAAGATTGTGAAAAGCTAAACAATAGATTGATTAACTACAACTAGAGGATATTAATTCAATTCTTTTATCATCATAAAAAGCACGTGTTATAATGTTTAAGTAAAATGAGATAATAAAGACATTACAACTAATAACCTACAAAGTAATACCAGTACATAAATACGAGTAATTCGCAAGGAATTTAAAGTAAATGAACAATAATTCATTGCAACAAATAAATTGTGTTTGTATAGTACTTAAAAACAAATAAATTATTAAATCAGGTCATCTTTACTTAGAAACAAATAAATTATTAAATAACGCGCTTTACTTAGAAACAAATAAATTATTAAATCAGGTCATCTTTATGAAATCTACACAATTATTAAATCAGATCATGGTTATTTAGAAACAAATAAATTGTATTTGTATAGTACTCCGTACTAAAGATCCTTTAACTGAACATAATAGTAAAGAAAATGATTCTCACTGATCATCATCATTAATAATAATTTTGGGTATATAAATAATATAATCGTTGTTGTATATTCATTTAGTTCAACCAAGAATCATATGGAGTAATATTTAAAAAAGGAGCGGGGTATTATAGACACTTTTTTTTTTCAAAAATATTGAAGACACTTTGGCAACATGAATATATTAGCTAATCTCAAAAATACTAATTTATCGTATCTATTTTTGATCTTAAAAATAATTTTTAAAAGTATTACTGTAAATCATATGTTGAAATCAGCCTAACAATAAATTTGAAGTGAGTTTTCTTATTTACTGGAATAGAGTGATTATGTGTTTTCTTAGAAAAAATCTTTAAAAAAAACTCTTGTACTATAAAGTCGTAAGATAAATTTTTTGATGCATAAAATATGATCACATTTGGATTGATTGTAACCACTATATAGTATAAACTTACCGCTATAGAGAAGTAGTGAATCTAGTGATCACATTTTTGTTCAATATAATTACGATCAACATAAATGTATTCACTTTTTATACAACAAAAATTTTTCTTTCACTTTATTGATAACAGACGGTCTTTCAAAAAGATCGTTATATTCTATACATAGCATATACGGAGCACTTATTTAAAAATTTAAATTTGAAAATATTTCCACATGTCGATTAAAAATAAGAAAAAATAGTCAATAAATTAATTTAGAAAAAATAAAATAAAATAATTAAAAAGAGTCAAAAAGAGGAGTGTGGAATAAACAAAAGGCAACGTGGATAAGGGGGGGGTGGCAGAGCGCAATAAATAGACCAAAGACGGCTGCCTACAATTTACCGAACACTCTTTTATTTTTCAAAAAAAATCTTCACATTTTCATTTTTTTTAAAAAAAAAAAAAAAAAAAAAAAAGCAAACATAAAATTGAAGAGTTTTTTTTTCACTCATCATTTTTACTTCCATCATTTTTGGAGGTTCCAAACATATTTTCTTTACACTATTTCTCATGTCACCTACTTCCTCCCTATTCTAAATTTCATCTTCATCCTTTTTTTTTTTTTTTCCTTATTATTATTACAAATATTAATAATAATATTTTTGTCGAAATTTTTATTGTTAATTTTTTTTGGGTAAATTCATATCCTTCAGTAAGAAGGTTATGGAAGATGAATATGAGAAATTGGTCAGGAGATTGAACCCACCTAGGTAATTTCTTTTACCTTTTCTTTTTTTTGGGTAGTTATTTTTTTACTTTGCTCGATTTTTAATATTGTTATCGAGTCATTTGTATACATTTCTATTAATAGAAACTAATTGAAAAAAAAAGTTAAAACATATGAATGAAACCTAGGGAATTACTCTGATGTTAAACTTTTGCTGTTCTTCAGTTGCAGTTAAAACTAATTTGGATTTTTTTTTTTTTTTTTTTTTTTTAATCTGGGAGATTAAGTAGTTAAAATTTAGCTGCTTGAAATTAATTAAAGAGTGTATTTTTTTTTTTCATTTGCAGAGTTGTTGTTGACAATGATTCTTCTGATGTGGCTACTGTAATTCAGGTATCACCACTTTAATTTAATTTTATTTATTTAATTTTTTTTTTTTTTTTTGTATAAAAATTTAGGGTTTAGGGTTATTTTCCAGTATTATTAACTGTGTAAATTGTGAAATATCACCCTGTTAATTTTTTTTCCCCTCTGAAACGTATGCCTAAAAAAAATTAACAAAATTGGGGTTTGTTTTCATGTGTGATTGTAATTTTTGGAATTTTGGGAATTTAATTTGTCGATTCGTGTTGTTGTTGTTGTTGTTGTTGTTGTTGTTGTTGTTGTTACCGCTGTTTGATATATTAGTCAATGATAAGATTGGTTTATTATAGTTAAAGAAAGTGTAAATTACTGCCAAATATGCCGAGTTTTGGTGCCAAATTGTCTAGTTCTGAATTCACTCGAACCACTTTTGGTTCGACAATCTGACAAACAAGAACAATATAAATGGGATGAGCGAGTACTTTATACGCGCTTGTAAGCTATAACTGTAGTATATTGGATCGATGTCGACATGCTGTGTAGGATTATCGGTTGTTTTGCATGGACAAGTACACCTCTATGTTGCTGGCAGATGACTAGTACGGAGTAGTATATTACATTACATAAACAATACGTGGAAGGTTTGACATTAATATTGTTATCGGAGAATTGTTATTAAAGTGTTGAATGGCATTATTCAGGTGGACAGCGTCAACAAGCATGGAACTCTTCTGCAAGTCGTCCAAGTACTTTCGGATATGAACCTTATTATTAAAAAAGCTTACATTTCTTCAGACGGTGGATGGTTTATGGACGGTAATGTTTCTTTGTTTTTGATACTGTGTCATATCTCATATGCGTGTGCCTTGAAAATAGTGCTTACTCAACTGGGTTTCGATCTTTCTTACAGTGTTCAATGTTACCGATTATTATGGGAACAAGGTTAGAGATCAAGAAGTCATCAATTACATTCAGAAGGTTAATATCTCATCACGTCGTAATTATGCACTCGACAAAAACAATTACCTCGATTTCTAACTTTCTAAGCAGCTAAAGCGTTACCTTAGATAATATGTGCTTTATCTGATATTGATAATATTACCTTTGCAGACTATTGAGAGTGATGCGTCACTTATGCCGTCAGTTAGGGAGGCCGTGGGAGTGATGCCTTCTGAAGAAGATACGTCAATTGAGCTGACTGGGACCGACAGACCTGGCTTGTTATCTGAAGTCTGTGCAGTCCTGGCTGACCTCGACTGTAACGTGGTAAATGCCGAGATATGGACCCACAATTCCCGTGCTGCAGCTGTGGTACACGTCACTGACAGGTCATCGGGGTGTGCAATCACTGATCC
Organism: Dianthus caryophyllus; assembly: GCA_023091065.1. Classification (NCBI taxonomy): domain Eukaryota; kingdom Viridiplantae; phylum Streptophyta; class Magnoliopsida; order Caryophyllales; family Caryophyllaceae; genus Dianthus; species Dianthus caryophyllus. Next base: position 35,890,649 of record CM041518.1, on the reverse strand, counting down.
AAAGCGGCTTCTTACAATAAAGAAGCTCCTTTGTTACGTTCTTAAGGGAAACAGTGATTATAAGACGGCAGAAATGAGACTTTCGCCTCCTGGGACCCACCGAGGGAGACGGCTCCACCAGATAATGTTTGACGACAGAGACTACGAAGGGATGGAAACCGTAGGGCAAACTCGAGTGGAGGAGAAATACCGTAGGCCACTTATAACCGTGGCTGATTGTCCGGAGAAAGATTATACTGTGATTACTATGAGGTCAAAGGACCGACCAAAGTTGCTGTTTGACATCGTGTGCACTCTTACGGATATGAAATACGTGGTCTTTCACGGGATGGTCGCTTCTGGGACGATGGAAGCTTACCAGGTGAAAAACTTTGTATGTATAGTTAAAGTAAAGTGGTTCTTTGTGTTTCTGTTTGTGAGGTACTTTATTAATATAACTCTCGGAATGTTGAATTAATATGATATTGATCGGTTGACAGGAATTTTACATCCGACATATCGATGGACGACCCATACGATCAGAAGCTGAGCGAGAACGTGTTATGCAATGCCTTGAAGCTGCCATCGAGAGGAGGGCGTCTGAGGTGAGTCACACTTTTAAGCTCGTTCCCCTGTTATTTACTGAATAAGCTAAGCCATATCTGTTGACCGACTTCCCGTCTTATCTTTCATAGGGATTAGAGTTAGAACTTTGCACCGATGATCGAGCTGGACTTCTTTCAGACATAACTCGAATTTTCAGAGAAAACGGGCTCTCTATCCAAAGAGCCGAGATTTCAACAAAGAGCGGCAAAGCCGTGGACACTTTCTATGTCACAGACGTAGAAGGAAACCCCGTGGATCAATCCATAATCAACTCAATCCGACAAGAAATAGGACAGACTATACTGCAGGTTAAGCAGAAATCATACCTTTCCCAAAAACCCACCCAAGAAACCACAATGAGTTTTCTATTCGCGAGTTTCTTCAAACGTCCCAAGCCACAGAACCCTCAGAACTTGAAGCGCAACAGGCACTGTAACTAGACGACACTATTGAACGAAAATGTTTGATACCACCTGGCAATACAAACATTACTCCACGGCCTCAAGGGCTTTCGGCCTTTCGCAATTAGCGAGGTAAGTAGGGGTCAAATGTACGGTAAAACGTGTACAGTCATGTGTAGTATACAAATGGACCCTTGTAGAATACAAAGGGTCAGAAAATTGGGTAGGAAGGTGAGGGAGGATGTAGATACTAGATAAAAGAAAAAGGAAACTATGGACAGGTCTATGGTTAGTGTAAATACTAGTTTAAGGTATAAATTAGGTCATGTACATAGGATAAGTGATGTAATTAGGTATACATCATCATTTATAAGTACAGTGTACGTAATTAGTGAAAAAATTGTGAAGGGTCCTGTTCTTGTAAACTTTAGTTGTTAACTATTGGTGTTGGAGAAAAGAACTCGGAGCTCAGAAAAAGATATTATACTCCGTATAAAACAGTTTCAAGAAAAATACTCGGGGTTACATTTACAAGTTCAAGTTAAACCAATTTCTTCTAGTATCTTACTCCATAATGTTTATGGCGAATTCATTATTCATATCAATCATATGCTACCATTTGTGATTGTGTCGCGAGTAACTAAAGGCTTATAGTGAAAATACAAAAAAAACATGAAAAGGTAATCTTTTACATAAAGCGAATAGACTTTTAAATATCAATCCCGAAAGTGTGAACATAGTATGTAAAAAGAATACTCCGTACTTTTTTCCTAGAAATGTACGGAATTTGAAATGGTCACGCTTTCCAAAATCAAATAATCTTGTGGAAAGTTAGAAAAACTGATACATAAAAACGGTGTCTTATAGGTAGAGGTTGCCATGGATCGAGCCACGGTCGGGCTTTGTTTTTCAGACATGGAATCGGGCTTTGTTTTTCAAACATGGAATCGGTCCATTGATCCATTGAGTGGCGAGTCGGGCCTACAAAATTAGAACTCGAGCCTAGCCCGTTGGTATAGAAATTAGCTTAAAAGGAGGGGTTCGACGGACCGAGCCTCAAAAATTGTTGTCCAAGCATGACACATCCCTTGGTCGAGCCCTCAACGGGCTGTGTTGAGCCAATCCAATCACGCCCCATTTGGGGGCCGAGCCGGCTTGCAGAAGTGGCCACCTTTAGTGATAGGTCTAACGGTAATAGTAAACCGTTGAACTAGAATTTTCATTTTTAGATCTGTAGGTCTTATGTGAAACCATCTCACACCCCGAAATCTATTAATCATGAACTCTATTAATCATAAATATTCAGGTGTGAGATCTCACGATAATCACGAGACACCCTCTCACTCGGGAATTTTTTGCGCTCTTTAAAATAGTTTTTTCAATTGACGTGCTTAATACGGTAGGTCCCATGTGACACCGTCTCACGTCCAAGAGACAACCCCCTAACTTGTGCCCTTAAAAATAGTTTTCAATTGAAATTTAGTTTTCCATTTCGCGGTTTTTTTTTTCTCTCTCTCTAGTCTCCTTTGATCATCAACAACCTCCATATGAAACCTCCGGCGAAAGAAACCGCCGCACAAATCAGTCGAGCACTGCTTTCCGCAGCAAATAACTCGTTGAAAGCCGGAAAATGGTCACCTTCTCTCGAGCGAACTCTCCACCAACTCGGTTGCCGTGACTCGCTTACCCCACCACTCGTCGCCCGAGTCATCGACCCGTTTCTTCTCCACCACCCTTCTCTCTCCCTCGGGTTTTTCAATTGGGCTTCTCAACAACCCGGTTTTTCGCACTCGTCGACATCGTACAATTCCGTTCTTAAATCACTTTGTGTTTCCCACCAATTTAATTCGTTTGAAAAGGTTTTAAAGGAAGCTAAAGCTCGTAAATTTCGAGTCGATGCGGGTGTTTATAGTCGGTATATTGCTCATTTGGTGAAATTGAAGCGATCGCATGACGGTTATTTGTGTTTGAGTGAGGTTTTTGATGTTGGGGATGATGTTTGTAACTTGGTTCTTGGTGGGTTATCTTCAGAAGGGCGTTTCGAGTATGCACGCAAGTTGTTCGATGAAATGCTTGTTAGACGTGTGAGGTTCAATACCCTTGGTTTTGGTTTGTTTATGTGGAGGTACTGTAGGACTGCTCAAACAAGCGAAGTTTTAGGTGTTTTGGACCGGGTTAGTGAAGTTGGTGCTTTGGGGTTTGATGGGTCGATAGTTGCGCTTTTGATTGTTCACGGGCTTTGCGAGGCGAGTAGGGCGTCTGATGCGTGTAATATTCTGGAGGAGTTGAGGAACCGAGATTGTAAGCCTGATTTTATGGCATATAGGATTGTCGTGGAAAGTTTTAGGTCTGAGGGACCAGGGTGTATTTTCGAGGTTCAGATGGTGTTAAAGAAGAAAAGAAAGTTAGGAGTCGCGCCTAGGGCGAGTGACTATAGAGATTTTATTTTAGCTTTGCTTTCGGATAACTTTATATATGAAGCTAAAGTGATTGGACAGATGATTATAGACGGGAATTTCCCGGTTGAAGATGATGTTTTGAATGCTTTGGTTGGATCGGTGTCAATTGTTGATCCTTGTTCGGCTGTGTTATTTTTTAAGTTCATGGTAGGGAAAGAGAAAATCCCAAGCCTTCTTACCATGAGCAAGTTGTGTAAAAATCTTTGCAAACACGAGAAAATTGACGACCTCTTGGATGTGTTGGACATTTTGTCTAAAAGAGACTACTTTGTGGACCTAGAAAGCTATTATGTTATGTTTTCGGGATTATGTGAGGCGGGTAGATTGAGAGAAGCTTACAGCGTTCTTCAAGAGATGAGGAAGAAAGGACTTGTTCCCGACATATCATTTTATAATATTCTCATGGACGCATTGTGCAGGGAAGATCTTATTCGCCCTGCTAAAAAGCTTTGGGACGAGATTTTTGCCTATGGCATTAACGGAAACTTGCAAACTTATAACATCCTCATTAATAAGTTTGCAGAAATAGGTCAAGTACATGATGCCCAAGTGCTATATGATCACATGTTGCAGAAAGGTATCGTACCTACTGCGTCTACGTATATATCTCTCGTTGAAGGCTTTTGTCATGACTCGAAATTTGATGACGCTGTTGAAATTTTCTACAAGGCTGCAAATCAGGATGAAACAATAGCACGTACTGTCGTTCCTCGACTCGTGCCGCTTCTTTGTAAAGGAGGTAGTGCTTTATATTTGAGGCTTATCAGCGGTATCAAGACCACAATGGACTGTTTGTCATTTACGCTTTGCGTGATCTTGATTTGTGTTGTAGAATGAAAATTGGAACCTTTTGATCTAATTTTAGTTTATTTTTCAAAATTCGTTCAAATTGTGTATTTATAACCTCTTGATCTAATATTAGTTTGTGATCAATGTACATTGTGCAGGTCGTTTTCAGTCTGCTTCGCAATTACTATGCAGTAACTGTCACCTTGGACAAAAGGAGTCTCATGTTATATTGTTAAAATATCTCTCAGAGGCTAAAGAGTTTCAAGTAGCCATCAATCATATGAAACAGGTCATGGCAGTTTCTTCAGATTTACTGCATGAAATATCGACTGAAATATTTTTACTGCTGTCGTCTTCTTCCAACCCCGAGCCAGTCCTTCAGCTGCTTAGAGAAATGCAATGGAGTGAACGTACTTCAACCGATGACAAATGGAGAGGGTTCTGTGAGCGGATGCTTAAATGGGTTCCAGAAGTGAGTCATGCATAATTGCTTTTGTGACCGCTATCGAGCTTCTAGATGGCGTCGTCCTTGATTTAGGCTTCGTTTTTGAATCTTTACCATGCTGGAAGGATTTTGAGTTGGTTTGTAGGACGGGGAATGAATCCTGTTGTTTCCGTCTCATCCATTTCTCTTCAATCCAACTTACTATCTAACCAATGAAAATTACGTTGGAAAGGATTGATGTCACGTGGCAAGCGTTGCTTGTTGGCGTTCACATTATTTAGTCTGCGCCGTGCATCTTCCTAATGCAGTACATATTCTGGAGTAAATTGCAGTCGATATTCAAAACAATTGTTTTGTATTGGGATTTGCTTGATGCGTGTATCAGAATGAATTTTTCAAATCGCTCATGAAGGTCTTGAGGCACAGTTTGGATTAGATTGCTCAGTCGATCGTCGTTTGTGGGTTTGAAGGGAAGAGGATAATAGGATGATTTTATCCAATAAAAATGCATGAAAAATATTGGATTTTCAATTATCAAGTAATAGCTCGAAGATATTGGAGGCGAGGAGTAAAAGCTAGAAGAGTAGCAGATTCATGGTCTCGACGATTGAGATTCTCTACATTTGTCTTCCTCTTTTTTCTTTGCCTACAGGGTTGAACGCTGCAGTGAAGTGCGCGAAAACATCACTCAAGTTTTCGCCTAGTGTTGCTCAAGTTCTTCAGCTAGTGTTGATTAAGTCAGTCATCAGAATCACATTATGTTGAATGCTCTCGAGTTAAATCTGAGTAACAAATTCATAAACGACAGCAGAGTGGCATGTTTACTCATACAAATGCGGTGTATCAAGCATTGACAAAGGAGTCGAAAATAGAAGCAGAATACCAAGTTATCGTCACTAATAACTGCCTTTTTGCTCAGTCATGTCTGCACCACAGATGCCTTAGTTTTTTGTCAGCGCAACTGCGCAACTGATAAAATCCGCTTTCCTCCTAGCGACTGGTGGTAGGTTGCTAATATTAGTAACACTATTATGATCGTTAAATATGATGTTTTTACGAAGCAAATCTTCTCCATATTTATTACAGAGTACGGAGTACTCATTAGTCTCCATTTTTCCAAAACTTATCATGGACGCGTGTTTGAATATTACAAAAATGCAGCTATTCTCTTTAAAAAAAAACAAAAGTGCGTCTATTCATGGTTTAGGTTCACGTTTACGTTCAGATTTGGATTCAGGCATTCAGCATTTCAGGCTTTCAGCTGCCCTATTTCGAAAGCTAAAACCGTGTGGTCTAAAATCGAGATCTCTCACAATAATTTTATGTAGCAAAGACTTAAATATGAAACTATCGGTTTCTCATAACTACTAGTAGAGGTGGCAATCGGGTGATTTCGATCGGTTTTGGATCAGTTTGTTTCGGATCAATTTCATTTGGTTTATCTGTATTTTCGATTTTAATTTAGTTCAATTCAATTTTGTTTTGATTACGGGTCTCAATCGGTTACAGATAATTTAAGTTCAATACAGGTTCAAGTCGCGTTAATGTTAGATCACTTGATAATAGAGTCAAGTTATGTTCAAATCAGATATTATTCGAATCGGGTCATGTTCGAATAAGATATGAAAAAGTTTTAACCTTAATTTTGATTTCATTTTAAACCCACTTTGTGCTTCTAAAAGTTTCGCATATAAAAATTATTGGAAATAATAAATATGTTTTGATGAATTTATCCGTCTCTTATTAAATTATACAATTATGTTTTATTGTTTGTCCCACATTGAAAGAATATGTAAACGTGTGAAATCAGAGACGGGCCCGGGCCACACCCACAGGTGGTAGAGAGAAAGTTCACCTTATAGGCGCAAGGGGTTCCATCCTAAAACCAATTGGCTATAGGAGGAGTAGCCCTTAAGTTTTATAAGGTGTACATTTCTCATCTCCACAACCGATGTGTGACTTACATGTGGGAATCATAAGAGACTCTTCACAAACGTGGTGAGTTTTCTTTGTATAAAAGGCTTCCAATATCCCACATCGAAAAATTACATAGAGATGAAATGATATTATGGTTGTAAATAGAAGTCATCTTCATTATTTTCTGTTAACAAGTACTTCGTATATTAAACTTGTATGACTCTTGTTGTATAAAGTAGCCATTAATATATACTTATATATGAGTTCATTATTCTTTTGGCTTGGGTCTAATCAATTATTTTTCGATTCAATTGTCTTCGGGTTCGAGTGAAATAAATTCGGGTTCAAAACAATTCGAATTTATTCGACTATGGGTATTTCAGACAAGTGATGAATTTCGTTCAGTTTCAGTTTAGTTCTAGTCATATTAGGTTACAGATTAAGTTCAACTTAAACTTTTCATATGTTCAATAAGATGTCGATTCCAACAATTTCAGTCGATTAATCGGGTTCGGTTTCATTTTGCCACGTCTAGATTTATTGAGGGGAATATATTGTTATAGGTGGGTTTATTGCGAGATTAAGTAAAGAAGAATTTATTTTTGGAAGATCGTCGAAATGATGGATTATTGCCTTATTGGTGTTAAGTTTTCCTTGCAAAAATTAAAGACTTATTTGAGCATTTTGATTGGTTACACTCACATCAAATTTGTAATTTGATTTAGTAACTTCTAATCAAAGCATCAAAGCACATTAAACCACTAAACTTTACACCAAACAAAGGAAAAAAATAAAATAAAAAACATAAAAAAAAAATCTTCAAAATCCCAAATTAATTTTGCGATTAGCCAAAGATGGACAACAAAAACGTCGTCGTTTGCGATAATGGCACAGGGGTAATCTTCTCTCCTTCTTCATAAGCTGTTGAATCTACGATCAATGTTTTTGATTTGATTGATCTTAATTTTGTCAACCTTCATCACATATCTATGATCTCAATCTTTTTGTTGTATCATGTTTGCGTAATTATCCTTTTTAGTTGCAATTTTGTCGTATAATTAGGGTTTGTGTCGAACATAATTCGATTTTTGATATTGATTAGTTTTCGGTTGGAGTTTGGAATTAGACTGCACATTGTTTTCGTGTATAGGAGCTAAAGTTGGAAGCTAATGTAGTAGTGTAATCATGCAATTCGATGCAATTTTGGCGATTATTGTGAGACGATTATTGTGATGCAGTTTTGACGCAAGACGCTGTATTTTTAATAACAATGTTGTATTTTTGAAATAAAAGTCTGTGCAAATATAACTGAAATAGCTGAAATATGTAAGGAAAGTGCGTACTAGTGTCTCGTTAAGTGAGCCTTGTCAAAAACCCGCACCTAAAATGAACTGAGGGATTTTGACTAGTGCCTTATCCAAGGCGCGCGTTTTGAAATGAAGGTTTTAAGGGATATGGTTGAGTTACAATCAAAGAGTAAAGCGCCAACATGTCATGAGTTGAACGAATGGATTTTCATAGTTTTTTTCGATGAGAAATGACTTTCGTGGTCGTTGAGGAAAGTACCTAATTAGGATTCTATGGGGGTGTTTGTGTTTTCTTTGATCGTCATGTAAATCCTCTCAAACTATATTTAGCCCTCGTCAACACTGTGGAGCTAATTATACTTTTCACCAAAGTGTGTGGCTTTGACGAATACATTAAATCATCAGAAAATTTAGTGGATTTCATCATTTTGGTGCAACCACAATGGCCTATACATAAATGATGTTGTTTTAGTTTATAGGTGGAATTACGTCAAAGTGTGCAAAGTATGTTTATGCCCGATTTTCAAAGGGGGATTAGAGCTAAGCTTTAGAATGAGCATCCTTGAACTTTGGCTATCTGAGATTGAGTTCTAATTGGAAGTTCACCTCCCGTGTCTTTGATTTTATCTCTCCACGGAATTCTTTCATAGATATTACTCCCTCTATATCAACTTTATCGTCCTAATTTACATTTTAATTTTTCCCAAATTAATTGTGCTCTAGGTTTTTACAATAAGGATTAACAAAGGTTTTTTTTTTTTGAAATTATCTATTTTACCATTGTCATTTGTGAAATCTTCCCAAAATAGAAAGTAAGACGATAAATTTAGGATGGAGGGAGTCGTTCATTAGTCAAACCTCATTACATGTTTTTCTTGTGTAAGTTAACTATAAGTGCATATTTTTTAGTGTTATTGGATTATGGAAGCAAAGACTCACTTGATTTTCGGTTTTTAACTGAATAAAGTAAAGTAGCTCACTAAGATGGGCACACTTCTTTTTATTCTTGACTGTTAGTCACTCTATGCAAATGTTCTATGCATTTTCATTTTAGGTCATCTAGAAACGGCCTTTCTGTGTGGTTACTACTGCATACATGGTACACCCGACCCCCTTTAGGCCTTTAACCATTAGTAGCAGGAGTCTGTGAGGCATTGTATTAATGTTGTTGATTTCATGGTGGAACTAGATTTCACGATTAAATCCATAATTTAGTATAATGGGGACGCTACAAGCTCCACTTGATGTTACTTACCCCTCAGATATCCATTGTTTATATTCCCATGCTTATTGCATACAGTTATAATTATTTCATTTAGGAATCAATTCTACTCCTTTGAAGCTATCATTTATCATTTTTCAGTTCCGGACATGAATCCTTAAGAGTGAGAACCCGAATTCTATAAGAGAAATACCTAGGAATTAGGAGAACTGTCCACATAATAGAAAGCTGCATGGCACCGTCTACCCAAACAAAAGCTGCTCCGTTTGCTCTATGAAAACTTCTGTTGGCCAGCAAGACGTGGCAGAACTGGCCCGACACATATGTGATGCCTAACACGTGTTCACCTGACTTCGACTTTGATAGGACCTAATGTGAAACCATGTAACTTAAGAAAGAATGGACCCATTATAAATATAACCTGGATATTGTAATTTGTAAAAGGCAAGAGTTTTGGTACGTTCAAGTACACAAAAAGGACTTTAGTGTGAACCTCCATGACAACCTTGGTTCTTTGATGTTGCCCAAAACGTGAAATTAAAATTTGAAGAAATCATCCACTGGAATTATGGTTTGGTAAATATCAATATGAAGAAATTAATTTTTTTTTTTTAATAATGTGCCTTGTCCATTGTTTCTAATTTCTTTGATTTTTGAGGCATTAGAAATGATCTTATGTCTTTCTATTGAACCCCCTTTGAAGTTTGAAGGGTCTTTATAGGTAAATATTTTCTCTTTAATAGATTGGGCATACTGAATAAAAATGTGAGAACTGCTCTAGATAAGAAAAGATACTCTATAGTCTATACTCTTTGTAAGTGTAATTTTACTGTCCGGCTGATGCTATCTTTTGACTTGCTAATTGCCTTCTGATGGCTACCTTGTCAAAGCTGTATTGAATTCTTTCTGTCAGTTTGACTGAGTTTTAAATACATATTCTCAATGTCAAATGCAGTATGTTAAGTGTGGCTTTGCTGGAGAGAATTTTCCCACTTCAGTCTTTCCTTGTGTTGTGGGAAAGCCAATGCTACGGTATGAAGAGTCGTTAATGGAACAAGAACTGAAGGTGTGAATTATTCTACCTAGGCAAGTCAATTCTCTTTAAATACCAACAAAGCTTGTTTATTTGATTTCTCATATAGTGTTTTGATGTGCATCATCAATTTATTTGAATAGGCGAGCCTTCAAACTTATGATAGGAAGATCCCTTAAAAACTTAATTTCTCATAATGCAGGATATTGTTGTTGGTGATGCTTGTGTAAACTTGCGAAATCAGTTAGATATATCTTATCCTGTCAGTAATGGCATTATTCAAAACTGGGATGACATGTGTAACATATGGGACTATGCATTCTTCAATGAGTTGAAGGTAAGCTTTATATAAGCAGGGGATTGTTGAATATGCACTTGGATATCTTTGATAATCATCATGTTCTGCTCTGCCATGTTTGACAGGTAGATCCAACGGAGTGTAAGATACTGCTCACTGACCCCCCGCTAAATCCGTCAAAGAATCGTGAGAAAATGGTGTGTGCCTTTTCTCATATCTAGTTTGTTACTCGCTCTATTCAAATCCAATTGCGCTCACTCTGACTGTGAGAGTGATTTTGAACTTACGGAGCAATTGGAATTAAAGCGAGGGACTAAAATTCTAAAGTTCACACTTGATTGTTATAGTTATCAGTTTCATATTTGCTGATAACATTGGGAGCGTAAGTACTGGTGACAAATCACAACCATCATGCATATCAAAACTTGACGTATTAGTAATGCAGCGAGATATCAATTTCTGACTTCATGTTACTTTGTAGGTGGAGACAATGTTTGAGAGATACAACTTTTCCGGCGTCTTCATCCAGATCCAGGCTGTCCTGACCCTCTATGCTCAGGGTACTGGAATGATGTTACTCTCTTTGCTTATTACAAAACCCTCAAACATGAAATTTATTGTTTTATTGCTGATGTCCTCTTACGCTTGCAGGTTTGCTTACTGGACTAGTTATTGATTCTGGGGATGGTGTCACCCATGTGGTAATATTTAAATTTTGGCATCTTTTTTAACTTTCTGTGATGTAAATTACTCCTTATAACTTAGGTTTCCCACATGTCAAAGCTTTAGTTGTTATTCTCATTGTAGCATTGTTGCTTCACTGCTTTATTAGCTTATGTGTGAGCATATAGTATGCTGAGAGTCACATAGACTGCTCTCCATTTTTTTTTCCCTTTTGGTCATGTTATCTACATACTCGTATTAAATATTTTTGAAAACATAATATATCTGGCACGTCACCATCCCAATCACCCATACTGTGGCTGTGCATCTACCACGGACTGTCCCAAAGATGTTTTGAAATATCTTATTATGTTCGTACTCACTTCAGTGGTTTTGTTGTTGCAGTTGCGGTATTCATATGATTTGATTCTTGAACTTCAAGTTGTTGGTGTGAAGTCCACTGTTTTGAGATTGACTTTGGTGAAATTATTTATAATCAACCCTTTGTCGACTTACTATCACAGTATAACAGTTGGTCATGCATTCATGCTTCTTTATGCGTAGACATGCAATTATGATTGTCAAAGGTTGACCCACTGCATTGTTACATCTGTATGTTTACTATCTTTTTTGGCACAGCTTTGGTGTTTCTTAATTTGAACCAAAATGTGATTAACAGTGTGTATGGTGCGGCGAACAAAAAGCAGCTGTGTCAGCCTTAATTTTCCCTTCACATTTATGTACCTCACTATTCGGGGAAGCCCTTAGTCACAAGGGTAATGTTATTAATAATGAGGAACAGTAAAATAACTTGTGACCTTTTCTTTAGGTTCCCGTTGTTGATGGATACTCGTTCCCACATCTTACAAAGCGAATGAATGTGGCTGGCAGACATATTACATCTTACCTTGTAGACTTACTCACACGGAGAGGGTGAGGCTTACTTAATTTTTCATAAGATGGTACATCCCATGTTTGTTTCTGTCTACACTTAGTTAAAATTGTTGCGCGAGTTATTGACAATTTATTCCTATTGAAGGTATGCAATGAACAGAGCTGCTGACTTCGAAACTGTAAGACAAATTAAAGAGAAACTGTGCTATATAAGGTTAGTGTCATTTGTGCAGAAGAAAGCTGTGAAAATCCTTTGATTCCATGTAACACCATTTTTAGTTCATTGCAGTTATGATTACAAACGTGAGTATCAGTTGGGACTTGAGACCACCATTTTAATGAAGAATTACACCGTAAGTTGATGTGCTTAAGAGCTTTGATGGCCTGCATTGATTAGAATCATGGTTAGCTTTGCATGATTATGGACTTATGGTGTGCATCAAGTACTCCAAAGTTTGCAAACTTAATCCCGAAAACTGTGGCACAATCAGACTCTGATTTTGATACCTGCAACTAAAGCGTGTTTTTTGGCATATACTCCATAGTAGTTTTTTTTGTTGCAGTTATTAATATTGCTTATTTATATTAGTGTCACTAAAATGGTTCTATTACATCAGCTGCCGGATGGAAGGGTTATCAAAGTTGGTACTGAACGATTCCAGGCTCCTGAAGCTCTCTTCACTCCGGTTAGCAGTTCCTGCTTTTATAAGCACTTTATATTTAAACTGATCAGTCAATCGTACCAAAGCTAAACTTTCGAGCAACTTGCAATTATGTTCACCGAGATGTTCTTGTCCTCAACCTGCAATATTTTTCTGGTAAAAGAAATTATTAAAATGGAAGTAAAGCTTAGAGGACAAGGTCACTTTACGTAAAATTTATGACAGAGGGTTTTAAAACAAAATCCTGGCATTGCCCAAAGTGAAGATAAAAAAGAAACCTCCGTCTACATACTCCCTAGAGTATCTGCACTACAAGAGTATAATCTGCAAAAATATTGACTCCAATCGATTTAAATTTCTTCTATATCCTCAGCTACTCACTATGGTTTTATAGGGATACCAAGGTTGGAAATAGTATCTCTAATATCTCTAGTATCTAGGTTAGAGTTTGATGTATGGCCGTAGCAGTTTGTGCCAACTCAAAACCTAGCATACTACCAAGAAAGGGATTCATACTGGGCTGGCTTTCTGGATGTGGCTGTAGCATTGTTTAGATCGTTACTAATTTGAAAGTCTATGCATGCCTCAGGAACTCATAGATGTTGAAGGCGATGGAATGGCTGACATGGTATTTCGCTGCATTCAGGAAATGGATATTGACAATCGTATGATGGTATGGATTCTGACATTGCACCCATCTGACTGGTAGTTACTTTTGCTCAGACATAGTTGGTTCTTTTTGCAGTCTGTGCGTGTGAACTTTTTGTTTGCCTTTGGTTTGAAACTCCAATAAATTTCACATACTTCAAGTTAGATGAAAATTATGTGCTTCGCATGGGCCATGACTTTATTCATAGGAGGTACTTTGTGTAGAGAAAATTGCATGGTGACCAGAAGACCTGACATCCGTCATAAATGAATCCCATAGAGGGTGCTTGTGATGCATTTTTGAAGGCTGCTTGATAAGCTATGGTCCATTGGATCTTTGATTATGTGGTTGCATATATTTTCAACTACTCTGGTTTACTAGGCTTAAGAAGTTGTTATCTTCCCCGAAAAAAGCCGGAGTAAGATGTTTTCATAATTGCTGAATTTTGTGGAGTAATTGGCAATAAAACGAAAAACTCCACCTTTGCTGCTGAAAGTGACCAATAACTACGTAAAAAATCCAGTAGATGTGCCTTTATTGCAATACAGCAATGTTATCTCAGTGCTTGAGGACCCTGCTCCTATGGTGGGGTAAGGACACATTTGAAATGTATGCAACCTGACTCACTAGTTAAAAAACACTAGAGCTTGTTTTGGGCGACCTGTTATGAATGATGCATCAGCAATTGCAAAAAGACTCCCGCTTTACAATATACATACCTCAGATAGTTTGGCAGACCATCTAGCAAAATGGTTATAACGTTGTGCCCTTGTATCATAAAGCTTGTTTGACTAATTGCATCAGTCCCTACTCCTTAGCATGAATAGAGGAATTAGCTTCACTGATTATTCACAATTTTCTTTTCAGCTTTATCAGCATATAGTTTTAAGTGGAGGAAGCACCATGTACCCAGGACTACCAAGCCGGTAATGTTTGCTTTTTTCAAAGGCTAGATGAATCAAATTGTTCTCCGTGACCGTAATTTGATTTAAGTTCTGCTACATAAGCTGGAATTGCAGTAAAAAAAAAGTAATCAAGATTGGATAGAACCTTCATGCTTTGAAATTTTGAATATTAATATTTGGATGCAGCAAGACAATTTTATTGTAATATGAGCCTCAAGGACAGTACAATGGGGAACGGGGATTCGGATATGTGACATAGGTATATTGTTTGATTTATGACTACACTGGTGGGAAGTGAAAGCAGGAGTTCATTCTCTTGAAGAATATTTTATTTATTTATATTTAAAAAAAAATAGTAATATGAGCCCCAAGGGCAACACAATGGGGAACAAGGAACCGAATCTGTGACCTATGATCATGATACTTCCATCTTAACCACTAGGCCAGGACATTTTCGGCTTTCTTGAAGAGTAGATTGGAAGAGAACTTTTTGTTTCTATCCACGTGAAGAATTTTGACAGTTATTTCATCTAAAGGCGGAGTAGTTTTAGAACAAAGATAATTGTTTTAACTCACATTTGACCTATAGAAGCTTGGAACCACTTTTCCTAGGGCCTGGTTCGGTAACACCTTTACACAAAGTTTTATTTTCATATTATTCATGTAAAAATTAACAGCTATCGGAAAACTATGTTCAATGTAGTCTTGTGTTTTAGTTGATAACATGACTTGTTATCTCCTTGGTTTGTATTTTCCTCGAAATGCTCATTTTTCTGAAACTATGTTGCTTTTTGCTGCTCTCAATTTTTTTGTCCGGTTGCCGGTTTCCTTTGATCTGCAGATCTTTGTGTTTTTCATATTGATCTATTTGATGAATTTGAAATTACTACATATTTGACAGGTTGGAAAAAGAAATTTTGGATAGATATCTTGATGTTGTTCTCAAAGGAAACAAGGATGGGTTGAAGGTAAGCACTAAGTACTTTTACTCTGTTGTTGACAGGTAAAATATTTAGTGGTTTGTGTAATCAATGACATGTTTTACTGGCTGACTTGTAGTTGAATCATTTAAGTAGATTAGCAGAGAATGGGTTTTCAACTGAAACGTTCACGTGGATTCTGCCACTAATTCTTTATGTGCCTTTGTTTTTGTTGACATTTCTTTCCTTGCATTTCAAATGAAAAAGAAACAACGATTACTATAATGTACTACCGTTGTTGGTTCTTAGTTGATTGGTTCTTCATTTAAGGGTATACGCCGTGTCTCTATGTAGAGCTGGCAAGCTTGACTGGACTTGAGTGACCCGACCCAAGCCCGAGCCGACCCGAGTGACCCGATTGCCACCTCTAGTCCTATGTGACATGAGTCTACACTGTTTTGATGTTTCTTGTGATGTATCAGTTCAGAACTAATGTTCAAGTATTGGCTATAATAAAGCACATTTGCAAATATTCCACAAACAGTCTCTTCGCGATAATAACACGTTGTAGACTATGCATATCGGAACCCTTTAACTGCGCCATTGGCAGTAGCCTTTGAGGCATTGGAGCAACCACAATATTAGTTGTATATTACACTAGCACACATATTGTTTCCTTCCAAGACATATTATCTGTTCTCCTTTTGTCGACTTGGAATAGTTATGGTCTGGATTTTGGATGAATTCTACATGAAGACAGTCTATCTATGGAAAGTGTCTATATAAGACTAGCTCGAGTAAGATTGAATAATTTGAGCTGAGTTTTGAGCCAGGCACCGTGTTGGAAAACTATGAGTCAAAATAAGTGTCTGTTATAACTATTACGGCAGTCCGCATCTGTAGAGTGTTTCATAACACTTGATTTCAATTATTCTTTTTCATTCTCATTCTTGAATCTCGATAGTCATTGTGAGGCTGCTACTTTGCAAATGTCATCTGGACAATTTAGGCCGTGGCTACCGAACAAAATTGTTATTGGCTGAGGATGATGTATGCCGTATGCTATTCTACTCAATTCAAACATCTTAAATCCTAATGTGCTTTTCGAAAACCTTTTAATTGTGATGGGCAGAAATTGAGACTAAGAATTGAGGATCCTCCGCGGAGAAAGCATATGGTGTATCTTGGTGGTGCGGTTCTTGCAGGGATAATGAAGGTACTATTTTTAAGATCGTTCTCCTCTTTTCTGTGAAATATTGTACATTTATCATCTTTATGGTTCATGAGTAAGAGTGTGCTAGCAAGTAGCAAATCGGTCCCCTGTCCCCACGAATTAACTTGAGACGGCAAAAGGTAGAAAGAAATCGAAGAATAGACAGACAATGAGATTGTAGTAAAGCAGATTGTCAGTAGAAGGTAGGTTTGGATAGTTTGTACTCCGTACATAGGTTCTTTTAGTCACTCCCATAATTACTTCTTGGGACGTGTGTTTATTAATACCATCCATTTGGTCCATCTATTTTTACGCGCTCTGTAAGAGCGTAATGTTTACTCAGTGGCACCCTTATCTTAGATACCTTTTTTTGTCGAAGTCTACAAATTGGTGAAGGTTATTTATTTGTTTTCTGATGGATTTGCGTGAAGGGTCAGGCTTTTCTTTCTCGGTTTACAATAATAATTTTTATAATTTAAACTGGAATTAAAAATGTACGAGTATATAAAAACTAAAAAGCATGCAAACTATCGCTGTTTTCCTGACAAGTAACTCTCTAGTTCTGTCTTCTACCCATTAAAACTCAACGATGATCATAAGTGTGAATATGCTCAAATAACATACGTACTTCTAGGTCTGATGTCTTCTTTCCCGAACAAAATTATGTGCATAGAAGAAACAGGAAGGGATATCTAATTCAACCTTACTGTTTGCTAGCTCTATTATCGAGTATTACATGCTCTAAACAATATGTAAAAGCACCATATAATCTGTCTTGTAGATGGCCTCAGCTTCGTAATTGACGACATGAGAAATAAGTAATTGAGGTATTTCGTCTGCAATATTTTTGCAGAAGAGACAACATTTAGAAAGAACACTAGTTGTCCTCTGAGATTTTGATAATGGTGGACTGTTAGTATCAACCCTATATACCGACACAGGAAATATAAATAGTGCAATAAAACTAATTCAACAGTTTTATCTCGATGATATTGCAGGACGCGCCGGAATTTTGGATTAGCAGGCAAGATTATTTAGAGGAAGGCGTTGGCTGTCTGAGCAAGTGTGGCCAGGCATGATTACGACTGTGAAAGTCGCTTCGTTGGTTTCGATATTCGGATCAGTAGTATAGCTTGAACTAAGAAGGGGGGTGTTGACTTACTTTATGACAAAATTACTTTGGATGATTTTGAAAAGAATGTAAATCTGTACACTGTTGGTTGTTTACATGTAACCATCACTTTTAATGTCAGATTTATTTGATCCTTTGAACTGAGGAATAAAATTGTTTTTTTGTGAATTGAAAACTTCACTTTCATGTTTGCACAAGTGTACTTAATTGAGGGCAACAACAACGAAGAGTTTTTGCCTTTTTGGTAACAAAGATGAGTTTTTAAATTCTCAATCTGAACTATTGGTTTGGCTCGGATATTCGATCTGTGTTTAACCCTAGGAGTCAATAGGTTAAGTCACAAACGGCCTCTACCTTCCACTAACAGATTGTACGCGCAGTCGCAAACTTTGCTTGTAACACACAATTATTTACCCCCGGTTTTCCGTTGTACTCATTCACAAATGTTCACAAAAAACTGTTTCACGTGTGCGACGAGATATTTGCAACTAAAACGTGCCTAGTTTAAGGTTTAAAGTGACAATTTTAACGTTTAAAGTGACCATTTTATGAAGTTTTAAAATGGTCATGTTTAACATTAAAACGGTCACTTTAAGCATTAAAACGGTCACATTTCACTCTTAAAAACTTCGTCGTACGGATAAGACGATTTTATGTAAGACTTACTCGTAAAGAACAATAAATACAAATTTATGTTTACAGTTCTAAAATTTGATCTTAACCTCTGATGGGATATGTTAATCTTCTGAACAACAAAGCTAGTAGTAAAAGCGTTGCAAATAAAAAATAAAATACAAATTCTACACTGACAACTTAATAATGCCACGTCATCAAAAACAATCCAACCCATAATCTTACAAAACCCCAATTAATAACCCGATTGAAATTAAAAATAATTCTTATCAAATTAAGTAACAAAATCAGACTCAATTTCCCCAAAAATCAAATCAAATCCCCGATTTCCAGCATCTCTGAACTCCATCGTCATCATTGTCTTTGTCATCATCATCGACAAACTTCCCAACAACCTCTCTTTCTAACAGTTACCACTGCATCCTCCAACCATTATTTTTCGTAATTGATCAACTGTACCCGGCTTTTTCTCAGTTGTACCCAAAAAAGACATCAATGCCCTTTTCATTTCCTTCCCCACATATTTGTAAACCTAACTTTTCTCTCTTCTCTCTCCTATTTTCATCCTCATTAAACCCTCTCCTCTATTAAACCACCACCACCCACCACCCACCACCGCCTCTCCCACCACCACCGATCTCCCCTGCCCACCCTCCACCACCTGCCTACTCACCCACCACAACCCACTAAACTGAATTTAAAAAAAAAAAACAAAAAAAATACCGTGAACCAGCAGCCACCCACGGCCACCAGCCAGCCACCACCGTCCACCCAACCACCAGCCAGCCACCACGGCCTGCCGCCACCGTCCACCCAGCCACCACCCACCATCCACCTTTTTCCTTTTTTTTAATTATTATTATTAAAAAAACAAAAATAAAACAAGAGGCAGCCACCACCGCCTGCCGCCAAGCCCACACCCACCACGGCTGCCGCCGCCGCAGCCACCCCCACCACAGCCGCCCGCCGACCTCTTCCCCACCATCAACCACCCTAAACCCTAATTCATAAAAAAAAAAAAAAAAAAAAAAAAAAAAAAAAAAAAAAAAAAAAAAACCCAAATTAATGAGAACAAATAAAATTAATGAAAAAAAAAAGTAAATTAATTGAAATATATCGTCACAAAGATCCATATATTAAGAATTGAATTAATCGTATGAGTAATTGAATTAATTGAAGAACAAATTGGTTGATTTAAGATTGTTTTAGGGTTTTTTGGGTTGAAGGAAAAGAGAGAAAAAAAAACAAAAAAAAAAGAAGAGCCAAGGGTAGGTGATGGAAAACAAATGACAAAAAAGGGTACAACTGAGAAAAAGCCGGGTACAGTTGATCAACACCCTTAGTTTTTCCTTTTTTATTCATAAAATACACAGAGTATAATTCTATCATCCTCCCAGAGACCCAGGTATGATAAAAAAAATCGAATATTATAGTTATATTTAACTTAGGTATGTACAAGATAACATGTAATGAAAAGGAACTTTAGTTACATCAAAAGTAACTTAAATACATTTCAATAGTAACGCATCAACAGTTACTAAATTGTTTACTGTCAAAAACTTTTGAAAAAGTTCAGTTACTTTTCAAGAGTGTTATGATTAGATTTCAAGGTGTGGTGATAAATGGCGAAATATGGGTGAAAAAAATGAGTTTCAAGCTACGTCATAAAACCTGTCGACTGTTATCCGTGAGGGGCACATCGAGTCATGAGGCTTGGACGCACCTCGAGGTAGTTGCAGGATGATGGTTTGTCGATGTTAATCGTGGTTTTCGTGAAATTCGTCGCTGTATGTATCTTAGTAATAAGAGTGGTTGGAGTGAAATTGATGTGTTATAATGAGGTGTCGGTTTCGGCAATCAATTTCGGTGGGAAAAGGAGTGGCAGTAGTTGAGATGGGGTAGAGTGACAGTGGTCGAAAATTGAGATGGAGGAGGAGTGACTGTGGTCCGAGTATTTTCTTGTGGTGAGAGTGTTTATTCTGGATAAGGGTGTATTTTAAAAACAATAAGACAAATTAAGTATGTCTTATGGTATGAGGCAACCTCACTATAGAATACACTAAAATAAAAAACAAAATAAAAAAAGCGTGAAATAAACAATTGACGATATTTATAAATCCAATAATAAGAAAATAAATTCTGAATTTCTTACCAAGAATATATTGTTGCATGTATTGTATTTAAACGATTATTTGTGTTTATTTTATTTATGTCGCTGTTGAATTTTTGAGAGGCGTTATTGTGGTTGACGTCTTTAGTTGGGCCGAAATTCTCACTTATTTTACCGATGTGAGACGTCTTCACATGTAGAGACTTTATATATTATGACAGTCGAAAATTTAATTTAGCGCTCTTGAAAAATAAAGCACCTAATATAGATAATCTTTCGTATTTGTTCAATTGAAATACCCATAATATTATCGCAGTAATTTATTTGATGAAATGATGTTATTACTCCATACGTCATACTCCATTATGTAAAAATAAATTTTTTTAAACAATGATGAGTGATTGTTACTTCATACCATAGAGGAATTATACTTCAATTGATTTGTACGTAAAAATTACTCCCCATATCTATTTTCGATAAAGTGAAGATTAAAGCTATTAAAATAGTCGAATTATTTAGCACGAGTAGCATTTGTAATAGAGCACTAGAGTATATATTGAAAAAAAAAAAATACAGTCAAAATATTATATTTGAAAATTTAATAGGAAACAGTAATCGGTGTAAATTCTTTGTTTTTTCAATGTTGAGTCATTTTAAATATATATAATAGATTTAATTTAATTTAGGAAAAAAAATTAATAATAGGATAGAAATATCCATTAAAATAATTTAATACGAAGTACGAGTATTAACTAACTACTAGTAAAAGAGGAGAGAGAAATAATAAATTCTACAATTAAGGAGTTAGTTATTCTTATTGTGTGCATGGTATGCACACAATAGAAAACCCGATATTAATTTGGTAATTGTGACGTACCATAAAATGAACAAAAATCAAATAATACAGCTTGTATTTATCCCTTCATTTTAAAATAATTAACAAAAATAATCAACAAATTGATTATACCTTGTCAATCATCATTATTTTTTTATATCCCAATTCGATCATGCACATATAAAATTAATATTGTACTGTAGAATAAAGCTAGGACAGAAAAAAATCAACGCTACAAAATCAAATACAAATAGAATCTAAACATAAAATTATAAAAGTTATTAAATTGTTTAAAATTATGCACATGATTTTGGGATGTGCTATTCGTCGTCGACAAATTACTTTGTGCAGTCGGCTTATCTTTTTACTAATTATACTTAAGAATTTTAAGAATAATTATTTATTTAGTTATTATTATCTATTATTAAGTTTGAAATTATCACTTTTAAAATTTTTAAATTTTTTATGAAAAATCGTTTAATTTTTAACACGGTATTAAGAAAATAGTAAAAATCCACCACTCATTTACCCTTATCTACTATTAGTATTATTTCTCTACTTTTTAATGATTATTTGAACTTTTTAAAAAAACCGTCTATTATAGATATATAAATTATCGAAAACGAAAATTTTTTAAAAAAATATGGCACATCTCAACGATAATTTATATGGAGTATTTATACAAATTGAAATCGTTGAATGGTAAAAAAAAAAAAAAAAAAAAAAAAAAAAAAAAAAAAAAAAAAAAAAAAGGACATGACGAGGGCACCTCTCGCAATGTGTAGGTATTTGGCAAGCTCACTACTCGCAATGTGCCAATGTGTAGGTCATTAGCTAGGTCACTACTTGCAATGTGTAGGTAGTTATGTTTTTATTTTATTTATTTTATTTTGCCTATTTTTTATTTTTTATTTTTTTAAAACCTTACATTTGAAAAGCATAAATCGTTTCTTTTTTTTTTTGGCAAAAAATGAATAATACAAAATCGAGGAATTCATTTTCTTAAGAGTAACTCAAAAAAATTAAACAATCACTTAAACGTAACGATAAATAAATGTACAGATTTAATGAAAATATCAAAATTTAAAAATTTGTAATTCAAAACATTATAAATAATATTACTAACAAAAAATAAAAAATAATTATGTAATTCACTAAGTATAATTAGTGAAAAGAAAAGCCGACTGCGCAAAGTAATTTGTCGACGACGAATAGCAAATGGCATGATTTTATATGGTAGCAACTTATGTCTTTTGGTTTTCTTATATTAATTAATTGATTCAAAATAATAAATTAAAATAAATAAGAATTTTATGGGAAATATAATATAAGATAGTGTAGGTGAAAGGTTTCACTATTTTTTTATATGTGATTTTCAAATAAATATTTTGTTTAAAAATTTAAAAACTGAATATTTGAATATATTAGTTTATTTTATGTTAATTGGTTTTGATTAAGTAACAAAAATGGATTATAAAATCTAAGGAAAACTAATATTTTTACCCGTAAATTAAAATTTATATATAAGAAAAAAATTATGTGTAATAAATATAGTGGGATTTAAAGAAATTTAATTTAGGTTAACTTACTATTTATTTAGGTGAACATTACAATTAAATTGCGGAAAATGTATACGGAAGGGTGATAATTATATTTTAAGCTTTTTTTTTTTTATATTTTTATTCTATGTTTTTTAAGAGGTGACACATGAATCAATATATTAATAATAAATGTGTGTCTTCATTATTTTTTCTTTTCATTTTCAATATTTTTTTTATTATGAATATAGGATGTACACGTGGCACTATTATTTGCCATTTTTGGTAAGCGATAGCGTGTTAGATTTATTTTGGTGTTTGTGTTGTTTAGGAATTAGGAGGGGGAGAGTCAATATATTTGGTCAATGATTTAGATTTAATATGTATTAGATTAGATTAGATTAGATTAGATTAGATTAGAAGTCAAATGTGAACGTAAGTTATAAGTAGATGAAGTAGTCAATTTATTTTTGAATGAACATATATTGTTTCCTTCTTTTCAAAATCAACCATTATTATATTTTGAAATTTAGGAAATATCTATCGTTTTAATTTTGGCAAGTTAAATGTGAACATATTAAACTAAAATTAGGGGAAGATCGCAATATATCTACTACTACATACGGAGTAATAATTAGCATTGATTGATATTTTTTTTTTTTTTTTTTTTTTATATTACTCCGTATTATGTGAGTAGTTCGTAAAGGATGGATTAAATTGGGCGGGCAAATGGCGGATTGAGAACGCGACACGACAGCATTTTACTCTTAAGCGATTATTCATTTAGTATATAGAAATAGATGAACCTAAATCGAAAAATGTACTCCATTTTAGATTAGCCATTTTAGTTCAGGTAGGAAAAAATTAAACTTGGGCGTGACATGTACCAAGTAATATTTATGATTTTATCGGGACATGTAAAACTTTAATTTGTCTACTCTGTTTATGAAAGGAAAAAAATCAATTTAATTATTCGGGATATTTCTCATGGTATTCTCGAACTTTGTCAAATTACACATGGTACCCCATGTCTGAAATTTGTTTATATATATAATACCCTTACACTTGGTGTTTATGTTCCCAATATGCTTTTTTTTAACCAAAAATTTGACGGCGTTAGTTTTTATGAAGAATGCGCCAATACACCCTTTTTCTAATCAAGAGTCGAGGAAACGTCTACCGACCAGGTATAAGTAAGTTTGTTAATATTATGCCCAACAATCAAGTTTTTGGTTAGAATGTTAGAGATGAATTCAGCCTAATATACATTCCCACGTAAACTCCAAGTTTAACAAACCTCAGTCATGACTCATGAGGTACCATGTATAATTTGACAAAATTTAAGTATACCATAGAAAATATTCTTAATTATTAGTCTTCGTATTTCGATAATACAAGTACTTTTTTTTTTTTTTTTTTTTTTTTTTTGTAGCAAGGCTAGGGCTATAGGGGTCTATATATATTCTTGGGTTGCTTGATTGCCAAACACCACCTTTAAAAAAATTATTTTGTCAAACACCACCTTTAAAAAAAAGTTTTGTCAATTACCACCTTTAAAAAATTTGTTTTGTTAAACACCACCTTTTGGCCTGAGTTTGACTTAAGTCAACTAAATTTCGATTTTTTGTCACCGGAGCACATAATTTTGGGATGAATTTCTAGGTTTTTAGGGTAGAACTTTTGGTTTGAGGGGGTGTGTTATTGAATTTGAGGGATGAAATTCGAATTTGAGAGTACTAATAAGAAAAAAGTGAAGAGAAAACACAATTTCCGATAAGTCAACGTCGGAATTTAGTCAACTCAAGCCAAAAGGTCATAATCGACAAAATATTTTTTTTTTAAAGGTGGTAATTGACAAACTTTTTTTTTTAAAGGTGGTGTTTGACAAAATAAGTTTTTTTAAAGGTGGTATTTGACAATAAACCCTATATTCTTTCTTGCTTATTAAATTTGAAATGTACATATTTATTTTGCCAATTTGTGTCTGTTGAGGTCAAGTAAAATTTATATGAGCTGAACTAACCTGTAAAATTAAACTGAATTCATAAGAGTTAAGCTAAACTAAAACAATCTAATACATATAAAATCTAAAACGTTGACCATGTAAATTGACCCCTCTCCATCCGCTCTAAACAACATAAACACTCAAAATGAATCTCACGTTGCCACGTCAGCCAAAACACAATCATTTTCATGTATCAATGCACTATAAATGTCTTTACTTGGCGGAATACGAGGAGTTCAACCTTTAACTTGCTAATTGTTGGATGCAATCAATTCATTTGCTAACATTATCAGTTACAATTCTTGCATTCATGTGTGCATTTCGTTTCTGATACTTTCAATCACCCTCAACCTTCTGTCAAAATCAAGGTTTTTATCCTTTGATTCGTCTTTTAGGGTTTTTTGAATTTATTTGAATGAATTTTGTATCTGATTTTAGGGTTTTTATTGTTGCTTTTCAGGTTGTGAGCCTCAATCGGTTCATCATCAAAACGAAAGACGGCAATGAAGGGGTAAACAAAATTTCTTTTTAATTGGGATTTCGTGCTTATACGCATGATTTCCCGAATTTTAATGATTTTCGGAATTTTGCATCTAATCTATAGTTGTTATAGCAAATGTGAAGTGTCGTAAGCTATTTTTATGTACCTTTTTTTTTTTTCGTAATATCCTTATTTTGTTAAGTTAATTAGTTTTAACTAATCTACTAATCTAAAAGAAACAAAATACATGAACTATTACTTTATAAAATTAATGCGTTATATTATTTGTGTGAAATGTATCCGTAAACTATTACACTCATCTTTCTGTATTTTAACTACTTTAATATTTTTAATTTATTTTTTAAATCTAAATTTACTTCTATGGTGCGTTTGGAACAATGATTTGATTTGAAATGTTGAATTTGGACTAAATTAGGTGTTTGGGAACTTGGAGAATTTGGATTTGTATTTGAGTCAAATCCATCCCTTACGAAAACTAGCCAACATCAAATGACACCCTTCCAAATCCTAACTCACATAACCAGTGATTTGATTTTAAAACTCTCTATTTCAAATGTCTAATTCTAAATCCTAAATTTAAAATCAAATTTGAGTTCCCAAACGCTACCTTAAGTCATTATTTAGTTAAAAAAGACTATTAAGTTAGTTGATTGAATTTATATTTACAAATTCGATGAGTAAATTGTCACGCCACTGTTATTGTATATACTGATAGTTATTGTTTAACTCTATTTCCATGGACGAAAATATAAAATAATATTTCAAAGGTACCTCAGCATAACTTACAATAATTAATCGAATTATATAATCTGATATTGTATAAATATCTTTACATTTTGATAACGTTAAATCAAACATCTACAAACATGATATATAGTATACTCTAGACGGTCCTGTGAATTATCACGGGTAACTGCACTAGTTTTTAATTAAATCGAATAGAACAAGGCCGACGATAAACAATTTTAGATAAATACTACTGCTGACAAGTAGAGTAAAGGGAGTAATGGAATCAAACAAGTGATGGGACGTAATTTAGTAGGAAAAGTTGGTTGATCAACCATGCATCTACCAAGTTTGAGTGACCTACGTACATACATTCGTTACGAAAAGTACGTCCCAACGAATTTGGTGAATTTTACTTTTTGAAATTATGATTTCTCATGCTTTAGCAACTATGCAACACCCTTAGTAATGACAAAATCCAGCAATTTATTACTAACAAATCCTAGTCAACTTCGCATGTCATTGTACATCATCATGTGAAAACATCATATCAAAAATAAACTAATTTTTGTATTGAAATAATTGTACGGAGTAGATAATATTAGGGTGATTTAAATCCCTTTTATTTATTTTTCATGACCTTTGATAAAGTCTTTACATCTAGAAATTAGAAACACAATATATTGTTATATAAGTAAAGTAGTTTAACCACTTCTAAAAAGAATATTCAACTTTAAATAACTAAATTTACATGGTCTTTGGGAATTAGCTAGTGTAATTGCATTGTTTGAGACTTCGATCTTTTTGGTGTTAAAACATTAATGTTGTTATTAACAAAAAAAATTATACAGAGTATATATATCAGTATATGAATATCAAACCTAAAAAAACAAACAATAATACTCCGTATAATATATTTCTCTATAGTTTAAATAAATCGAGCTTAGTATAAAATGACTCGTAACCCGATAACCTCATTAATGACCAAATGATCCGATAACATGACTCGTAATAACCCGATAACGTCATCATATGAAATATTTCTCGTAACCCGATAACGTCATTATATGAAATATTTCTCTATAATTTGGTCGCATGCACGTTAACATACTAATCCGGTAACACGAAAGACTATGCGCTGTATGCGTAAATTTTGTTCGTAAATTTTGGACTAGTATTTATGATTCTGAGACGAGAACATATAACGATTGCAGACTAAATTAATGGACCAAAACAAGTTTCACGTTGTTTGACTTGTTTCAATCTAAAAATGAGCCCATGCTATTTATCTTCTGCGGTATCTATCTCAATTATCAATAAAAGAAAAAAAATTTGCAATTGATCAATTATTTGTATATCTATGTTATACAAAGTAAATACTCATAATAATAATAACAATAATAATAATAATAATGATTTGCGATTAAAAAATAATAATAATAATAATAATAATAATAATAATAATAATAATAGATGTTTTGGTCTAGGAGTAGTCAGTACGGACGAAGGTATCCTAAATAATAAGTGTCAGGTTCATTTCTTCCACCCCGTTGAATCGACATTGTACTGCATCTTACACCAAAAGAGAAATGAAGTACAATAACTAATTTAGAAAATATTTTCATTTAAGAAAGTGAACTAATGAAATACTTCGTATATCATTAAGTTCATAATTTGATCATACAAAGTATGGAGTAATATTTTTTTTTTTTTTTTTCACAACCAGGGGCAGAGTTAGATGGGGGCCAAAAAGGGTGCTCACCCCTCATAAATATTGAGAAAGAAAAATCAAATTTTCACTAGAATTAATCAAAAATGTTTGAGTTTACCGTATTTAGTTACTATTTTAGTATTTTGGAATAATCGATTTTATAATGTGATTACTGATAATATAATAATTTACCCTAATATAAATTTGATCGAGAATTAAAATAAATATTTTCAACTCAATTCAATTCACATCAATTACAGCGATAAATTATACTTTTCACACAAAAACAATAAAGATTAGATCAACCTCGATAGAAATGAACTACACAAGTAATTATGTTTATAATCATAAGCCATCAATTTTGTCCAATGTAACATTGGCTAGTGACCAACCTTTACCAACATGAGAATAATTTTGGTTAATTTCATACATAAAATACCTATGAAACTCTAGCAATTATAAGCCACGTATAACAAAAACAATAACATAACTAACATATAAAATAATCAACAAATTAAATAAAACATACGTGACTCTTTCACATTTCTTAAAGAAGCTAAATACTTGCATATTCCATACTTCCTTCTTCTATATATTTCTTCCTCTAACTCTTGCTATCCAAAATCTCACTCTTTTCTACTATCATAAACCTTTCACAAACACTACACATAAAATCCTCTCAACAAAAATAAAATAAGACCTACAATATGGTAAGTTTATTTCACCATACTAACGTTAGTCCGTACATTTGTCATGTAAATAGTTTCTTACGTATTGTTGACATTTTTACATTTTATTTATGTTATAGAGAAAAAGTGTCCACTCGTGCATTTAAGAGATAAATGAAGAGGCTAATAAGGGTTGTCATTTGTCACGCTTAGCATTTATGAAGTGATAAAGTAAAATAAATAAAAACAGAGTATTTACAGCTAAAATATAATTGTTACTATGGTTATCGTAGTAAATAATTAATAAAATTGTACTCTAATTATTCGTAGGCTTTTACTAATAGTCACAATTTAGTCAGCAACAATCATAATATAATGGTCATATTTTAGTCACAAAAGTTTGTCCTCGAAATACAACAGAATTATGTTTTTATTTTACATTCATAAAATCATAGTGATCACATTTGTGCCTCACATTTTATAGGTTCAAGAAAATGGGAACACAATGACACCAAATTCCAACGGCCACAACAAAATGGGAAATAATGACCTTCAAGTGAAACATGTAGGAAAACCAACCTTGGTTAAACCTGCTGAAGAAACACAAAAGGGTTTTTACTTCTTATCAAATTTAGACCAAAACATTGCAGTCATTGTTAGGACAATCTACTGCTTCAAGTCGTCGGAAAAGGGTAATGAATTAGCCGGGGACGTGCTTAAGGACGCCCTCGCTAAGGTGCTTCTGCACTACTACCCTTTGGCAGGGCGCCTTACGATTAGTCCCCAGGGTAAGCTCATTGTCGAGTGTAACGGTGAGGGTGCCGTTTTTGTCGAGGCTGAAGCTGACTGTGACATGGACGACATCGGTGATTCGACTAAACCTGACCCTGTCACTCTTGGTAAACTGGTCTATGACTTTCCGGGTGCTAAGAATATTCTTGAAGTTCCTCCGCTTGTTGCTCAGGTTTGCGGCTTAAACAAATTGACTCGCTAAAGTGGTTGCACTTTTTTATTTTTTTATCACAAAATTGGGGTTGTTGAGAAATTCATTTGGTTTTGTTAGAGTATAAAATCGATTTTGGGACTTCAATCATCAAGCTTGAGCTTTTGGTATCAGTGCCTTGTGACCAAAGATCACGAGTTCAAATCTCACAACTCACCACCCCTCCCTTTCGAAGTGGAATATGAAAACGATCCTGGACCTCCAACCATGGGCTTAATTATAAGAAATTTTATTTGTTTGTGCAGGTAACAAAGTTCAAGTGTGGCGGTTTTGCCCTCGGCCTATGCATGAACCATTGCATGTTTGATGGGATCGGAGCCATGGAATTCGTCAACTCGTGGGGTGAGACAGCCCGCGGCTTGTCCCTGACCACACCGCCATACCTAGACAGGACGATCCTAAACTCCCGGGACCCACCAAGAATCGAGTTCAACCACAAAGAATTCGATGAAATTGACGATATTTCTGGCACCAATGAACTCTACAACGAAAAAATGGAGTACCGTTCCTTCTGCTTCGACCCCACAATACTCGAGAAGCTCAAACTCAATGCCATGGAAGACACAACCTTAGAGAAATGCACCACTTTCGAGGCTCTCTCGGGGTTCGTGTGGAGGGCTAGAACCAAGGCCTTAAAAATGAAACCCAATCAACAAACGAAGCTTCTCTTTGCAGTCGACGGAAGGCCTAAATTCACCCCGCCGTTACCAAAAGGGTATTTTGGTAACGGAATCGTGCTCACCAATGCCACGTGCGCTGCAGGAAAATTGGTCGAAAACCCGCTTTCATCTGCTGTCAATCTAGTCCAAGATGCTATAAAATTGGTGACCGACGACTACATGAGGTCAGCCATCGACTACTTTGAAGCGACAAGAGCAAGGCCGTCACTGAGTTCCACGCTTCTGATAACGACATGGTCGAGGTTGGGATTTCACACCACTGATTTCGGGTGGGGCGAGCCCGTGGTGTCGGGCCCTGTCGCATTACCCGAGAAGGAAGTCATCCTGTTTTTGTCACACGGTAAAGAAAGACGATCGATCAACGTTCTGTTGGGTATGCCGGTTTCTGCCATGAAAACCTTTGAAGATCTGATGAATGACATATAATTAATCTACACTAAGCAAGTTGTTGTTTAAAATCTTATTATTATAATAATCTCAATTCATATTTCAGCATGATCATAATGTGTGCTTCTTTTAATTGTTCTTGGGAATTTAATATACTTGTATGATATGTTTTTGTTCTATGTTTTAATCATTTCATTTGGTTACAATGTTGTAAGATGAAATATAAGTTGTCAACAAGTTGGATGATATTGTTCGCGAACTTCTTTTCGAATTATTTCTAAACGATTAATATGTTTACGAGACTATGAACACTTGGATCAACCAGTAACCAATTCGCTTGGGCAACCGTGTTGAGCCAACCCTAACCGTACGATTTGAAAAGAAAACACGTTTAAATATTCTTATCGTGTTTAAGTTGAGACTAATAATTTCAACATATTTCAAGAGAACACAGGGGGGAAACTGCGCACATAAATCAAAAGCGATAACATAAATAGTACGCCGTAATAGCATAGGGGGTGCAACTAGCCTAGTTTGGAGTGCCATAACAACCATTTGCATGTCAACCAAGGCTTATCATTGCTACTGTTTAGCCTCGACACCCAAGTGACCAAGACTGAAAACATTGCTATTAATGTTAGTATTTCACACTCCTATGTGTGCTACATTCTACGGAGTACTCCGTATCAGTTTTCCCATGACTTTGTACCACTATTTTCGACGGGATTTAAGAAATACTACGTATATTCAAATATTTAATTCGTTCTGATTCTATATGGATATAATTGATTTTTCATATACGGATTTTACTCAAGTTATACTTTTTTCATTATTTTTTCCCACCCTACCCTTTTTACTCCAAGAATATACAAAATTCTCTCTTCTTAATTTTTTAACAAATCTTAAATTAAGTCCATTAATTTTTAACTTTTCAATCATGGACTCCAATAACAAATTCAATAAAGTGATAATTTTGTTTTAATTTCATGTGCACACTCATCTGAAGACATATGTGAGGATTTTCAAAGTGAAACGAATAATAAGAACTACTACCTACTTCAAGAATTTCTAAATCACAACCAAAAATAACGACACCAATTAACATAACCCAAAAGCTTGTTAGCCACAACATCAATCTTCCAATATCTCAATAAAACATCCGGCAACAACTTTGCTGCAATCACTGTATTGGTGTGTAAGGTGGTTGATCAGAAGATAATTTTTTTAAACAGTCACAACTTAAGGAAAGTATTGATCTATTTCACGTCATCACTATTTCACAAAATTGAATTTAAAAGACAATTATTATGTCATTGAATTTATTATCGAAGTTCTTGATTGAAAAGTTAGAAATTTGAATGAATTTGATTTAAGATTTGTTTGAAAATTAAAAAGAGAGAATTTTGTATATTCTTGGAGTAAAGAAGGGTAAGGTGGGAAAAAAATAATGAAAAAAGTACTCCCTCTATTTCAATGAATTAGCCCCATGGACTTTTTCACAAATTTTAAGGGAAATGAAAAGTTAAGGGTAATATTGGTAGTTTGGTTGAGTGGGGTCCATTTTAGAGAATAAAGTGTGTGGTATTTTGGTAAAATGAGTATATAGGTAGGGGTAAAAGTGATATTTTGATTGTATAAAGTTGTCCTAAATAGTAATGGGGCTAATTGAGTGAAATTTCCGAAAAAGGAAAGTGGGGCTAATTGAGTGAAATAGAGGGAGTATATAACTTAAGTAAAATCCGTATATGAAAAATTATTACCCTATTATAATGATCTAAGGTTAAAGTCACAAAATCGACTCCAGGCAGAAACCGCCTCAAAGCAGACACATAAATGACCCGAAGTAAACTTGTCTTTTTCGACCCGAACCCAAAATCTCCCCGAACCCGAAATGACCCGAAAACAATGGGTCAAAACCCGACCCGTAGCGGGTTAACCCGTTAAGTAAAAAAACTTACGTTCATATATATAAAATGTCTTTATCAGTTTCAATTTACATGTAAAACTTCTATTACAAATTAATTTTTAAACATTCCACACCTAATAAATTTTTCATAATTGAAAATTTTCATTTAAATTATAATCTTTATTATTCAATAATTATAAAATCAATCATTTTTATAGTCTTTGTTAGTTACATTTGAGATTATGAATTTGAGGCATTTGAAATCAGTATTAAATTTTGAAACAAAATATATGTGGAGAATAAATGAGAAAAAGAAAATGATATATTTTTAAGTCGGTAGTTCGGGGTAACATTTTAAATTTGAAGATACAACTTGGAAACTACATATATGAATCTAATATTATAAATATCAATTTAATAGACACACACACATCTATAAACTTATTTTAAAATTTTCAATTTTGGAACTTATAATTAAAAAAATTTAATTTTTCAATAATATATCAATTAGAGTTGGTTTTTTGAGGCACTGATAAGGTATAAGTCGTATCACCTATATCAAAATAAACCTAACAAACAACTAACAATAGCTAGCGGCAAGCAGGATCGTATCCACAGAGAAACGGTGTAGTTTTAAGTTAAAGTCGGCAAAACAAGTCAATCTCAAGGGTGTGAAAAGATGGGTTTGATTAAGCTATAAACTAAGGCAAGCAATAAAACAGATAAATAAGATATAATAAGGGAGAGATTAGGGCATCGGGTTCATATATGACAATGATTCAGGAACGCAAGTTCATAAGACGGAAGAGATAAACTGTGCAAATTGACTAGGTTTATAAAACGCTATCTCGAGTCAATTTTAGCCTTAAGCAAATTTAGCGGGCTCTCGCAACTTACTAAATTCAACTTATCAATCTCGCGTAAGTCTAGTTTTAACTCGGCTTTCGATCTTAAATTAAAACTTACTCAGGTTCAATTAAACTCAGACAACTCGTTGATCAGGCGAAATAATCCTAATTCAATTGACATAAAACGCGTAGAAAGAAATCAAGTGCACAATTTAATCAACCAATTTAATCCTAAAATATGTTCCTAAATCAATTGTCACAAATTCCCCTAAACCCTAATTAGAAATTTAGCTACTCATAATAAGGGCAATAACAACAATAATAATAATAGAAGACATAATTGAATCAAATAAAGTAAATAGAAATAACTTTGAAATAAATACTTTAGTAATCGACGATTACAAGAAAACCAATCTTGAAAATAAACTAGACTAGAGTTTTTGAGAGAAAATAAAGTAAAGCAGTAAACTAAACCTAAGACTTCAAAGTAAAATAAAGCATCATCCTAAGAATCTCGACCTAAGTCATATATATAGGTTCCAACTTATTAAAACTCGAAATAAATCAAAAACCGGGAAAATTTGTACTCCAGCCAGTACGCTGGCCCAACTCAACCTGACCCACTGGGCCGGCTCTCCTTCTTCTTTCAATCTTAGCCCAAGTCTCCTTCTTGGGCTTGGCTTATTCGAATCCTTTAGCTCTTGGGCCAATTAGCTCGTGGCCCTTAGTCTTCCTTTGATCTCTTGGCTCGTGTCTCGAGCTCTCATGCGTGCTCGAGCTTGGTCTTTTCGGCTCAGTTCTCGTATTTGCTCCAATGTCCCGGGTTTTGGCTCAAAACCACCAAAACCTGCAAAATGTAAATGAAATGCAGCAGTAACGAGAAACATAACATATAGCTCCTAAAGTCATAGTAAATACGAATAAATACGAGCTAAATGTGACTGAACCGGGGGCATAAAATGAATATAAATAGAGTGTATCAAACTCCCCCAAACCAAACCTTTGCTTGTCCTCAAGCAAACAGCATCGGAGAAAATCAAAGTGACACGAACTAATCACGCTAGTATCTCTAAGTGGACGACCTATGCACATAAACAATACAACCAAAGTCTATTTCGCCGAAAGTAGAGCACAAGTCTCAACCATTCACACCACATTATACCACTAGCCTCTAACGCTTTCGCAAAAGTAAAACTAACGACAAATCAATTCAAGCAAGGCCAACCGTACAAACCACTTTCCATCATCCAAATCGTACCACATCATTACCATTTGTTCTCTTTTCTTTTCTTTTCTGTATTCTTTCTTTTTTTCTCGCAAACGTGGAGCATCCCTCGTATGTAGTACCGTTTAGCTTGACGTTCACTCGGTAAAAATCGCGCTCGGGTACACATATTTCCTTAAGGGTTACGTCATTGCTCATACTCCCGGTCGCAGCCAAATTCATGGCCACTGTGGTTACTCAAGTCAATGAGTCCCCGCCGAGAGCATCGAAGCATTGCTCCAACATAAAAATAATCTTTCCAATCAAACCACAAACCAACGAACAAAACATTCCACAAACCAATGCCAAGCTCGAATGTCAAAGTCGAAAGTAAACAAGCGACAAGCAGAAAGAATTAAGCAAATACAAGTGGGTTAGTGTTGAGGCTCGCAATCTAGTAACAGGAGACAAACCAATCGTGCAAGCTAAGACGATAGAAAGTCGACTCGGAGATACTAAAGATCAAAGTAAGTGTACCAATCAATTCTCCAAACTAGACAAAGCAGGACAAAGCAGACCAAAAAGACTCGTATTTTTGTAATTTTTCAATTTTTCGATTTTTTTGGGTTTTCAAAATAAATGCACACGAAAATGAAAATGCAAACGAACTAATGAACGCGAAAGTGTTTTCCTCCCCCAAACCAAATCACACATTGTCCTCAATGTGGAAAACAGCACAACCACAAGAGCAGAGGAGGACACAAAT
Source organism: Dianthus caryophyllus (assembly GCA_023091065.1). NCBI lineage: Eukaryota > Viridiplantae > Streptophyta > Magnoliopsida > Caryophyllales > Caryophyllaceae > Dianthus > Dianthus caryophyllus. Next base: position 35,855,633 of record CM041518.1, on the reverse strand, counting down.
CATAAGGGGTAAGGAAAGTAAATGCGAGAAAAGAGGGTAAAAGGGGTAAAGAGGCTCACATTATCAAGTCGGAGCTCCCCCAAACCGAAGTCAATCATGGAGTGCGGCTAAAATCCACATATATGCGTCCAATGCAGTCCAACGATGAAGTACTTCGGCGTAGCACGCGAGGAAAACGGCGTAAAAGCAGACCAGGGCCGGTCAGACCGCAGTACCACCGGCACCCTAATTTTCAATTTTTGCTTCCTGTTTCAAATTTCACGGCCCTGCCTCGTCTGGCAAATTGGCCGGCTGGGAGGCCTTCTCGTGAGCGTTTTCAACATAAAAGGGACCCAAAAGGCCATAAGTGCCTGCGCGCTAAAAAATCACATATAATCCCTCATCCTCGCGCGCTCAAAACAAATCAAAAGTCATAAAACAAGCAAACCAAAAGTACAAATGCTAAATCAAAATACAACGTCATCGGGTTGCCTCCCGGAAGCGCTGGTTTATAGTCCCGCACGACTCTTCAAAGCTCCATAAATCAAGTCAAGTTAGGCCAAGGTCGTTGGCCATTTGCAACAGCTTCACTTGGCGAAACAGCATCCGATCGCCAAAGAACTCCTCCTTCTCTAGGCAAAGCATCATAGTCCATCACGCAAGGGACTCTATCTCGAAATGGCTCCCCATATCGTCCACATGTTCCAAGAGGCTCGACCGTGGGTCCTCTATCTGCAGCACTAGCGTCAAACAAGTCGGTTTTCAGCAGCTTTCTCTCCCCCAAACCATCCTTGCAGCCATCCTGAAAAGAACCTGCACAAAGAGAAGAGACATGCAAAACCTCCAAAGTGTCTCCAGTAGAGTGAGACGGAGGTACAGAATCAATAGAGCAAACCGACTCTAGACGCATGGGTGACCGCGGGGTATCAGAATGCGTAAAAGTGAGCTTTTCACCCCCCACCGTGAATGCTAAGGTCTTGTTACCCACATCTATGACTGCACCAGCAGTGTGCAGGAAGGGTCTCCCTAAAATAATGGGAATGTGGACATCCTCGGGCATATCTAACACTACAAAGTCCACAGGGATAAAGAACTTTCCTACCTGTACGGGGACATCTTGCAATATACCCAAGGGACGCTTAACATACCGGTCAACCATTTGCAAAGTGAGACTAGTGACACCCAAATTCGTCATATTCATCTTCTTACACATAGAGTACGGGATGACACTGACGCTAGCTCCTAGGTCACATAAAGCATTTTTGACCTCAAACCTACCTATGGAGCAGGGAATAGAAAATGTCCCAGGGTCACTAAGCTTAGGGGGCTTACTACCCTGCAGCCTAGTACTAGCCTCCCCTACAAAAGTAACGGTCGAGACGTCGTCTAGCGTACGCTTTCTAGCTAAGACCTCCTTCAGAAACTTAGCGTACGCAGGTATTTGAGTCACAAGGTCAATAAAAGGAACATTTACCTGAAGAGCCTTGATGACGTCGACGAACTTCCTGAACTTAGCCTCGGGCTCCGCACCTCGTTGACGACCAGGAAATGGGAGATTGATCTGAATCGGGGGCGTTGGAGTAGCAACAGGAGCACCAGATATAAGACCCGAATCATTCTTCCTCAGAGTAGAGTCCAAGGTTGGGACGACCGCCGGCCGACCGGTCAGGACCTCTGAAAGTACACGGTTTCCCCGTGTTCGCATCCCTATCCTTCTCCTCTTCCTCCAAGTGCATAGGGTCACCATACATTGACCCACTCCTCAACGTAAACGCACAAGCCGTATCATGCGGAGGTTGAGGAGGATTACCTTGAGGTGGAAGGGTACCGGTTGGCGTGACGCTTGGGAGGCGGCGAGCTGCGCCACTTGATTCTCCAACAATTTAATCGCAGCGTCCTTAGCTTGCCCGTCCTTTTGCATCTGCTGCAGCATCATCTCTTGCGACTTTTGCACGGACAACGTTACTTGCGACATCTGCATCATCATGGCCTTCATCTCGGCCATAGGATCGGGTACCTGTGTAGGAGGTGGTGGTGGTGTGTAGGCGGGTTTTTGGTAGTTAGGTGGAGGTGGTTGGAAATTTTTGTAAGGGGGTTGATAAGGGGCATTTTGTGGAGGTTGGGTGGTTGGGTTGAGAACATTTTGGTTACGATATGATAACAGTGAGCGATCGTAACCGGGTTGGGTTTGGTACGGCAGGTTTTGATTATAAGATTGGTAAGCGTAAACCTGCTCCTGGGTCGCAGCATACCCCGTAGAATAACCTGAATCGTGCCCCGCAATAGCATTAACTTGGGCACTCGACGAACCACTCCCCTGCATAGCGTCAAACTTCCTATTCAGCTCAGAAAGTTGACTCATAACTGCGCTTATGCTCTCATTTCCACGGTCGTTGTGCGCGGACCGTGAATTACCCCGAGGCTTTCCAAACTGGGCCGAATGGACAGCCATTTCCTCAATCGTTTGCCACGCTTTATCATCATCCGTGTTATTAGCAAATCGACCTCCCGCGGCCGAGTCAAGAATAGCGCGACTCTCAGCATACAACCCATTATAAAAGGTCATAATAATCAACCAATCACCCAGTCCGTGATGCGGACATTCACGGATCAACCGTTTGTAATTCGGCCCCACGCCAAAGAAATGTTTCATCAAAGTGTTGTTGAAACCCTTGAATTTGACTACGGAGTTGGTTAGTCCGCTCTGGAGGATAGAACTTGCGATAGAAAGCAAGAGCTAGACTTGGCCAATCCGTAATTCCCGCAGCAATCTTATCCAAATCCGTGATCCAATCCCGCGCTCGATCACGTAGAGAAAAAGGGAAGAGCATCTCCCTAATTTGGTTTTGAGTGATCCCATTCTGCTTAATCGTCGAGCAGTAGTCCGTAAAAACCTGCATGTGTTTCCCGGGATCCTCCGTAGGATTGCCGCCGAATTGATTACGCTCCACCAAAGTAAGAAAGGTGGGGCGAATCTCAAAATTACCCTGGACCGTATTTGGTATTGTGAAACCTTGCGGGATCGCCTCGGGCTTGGGCAATGAGTGACTATATAGTTTCGGCATAGTCACGCGTGAAGGAGAAGAAATTGGAGTAATAGGTGGTGTGTCCTCTTCGTAGGACGACTGCGCTGCACTAGACTCCGAATGCGACGCTTCCTCTATCTCACGTTCGTAGGTCTCAGCGATTTCTTTGAAAAAATTACGCGTCCGGCGGAAAGTACGTTCAGGTTCAGGATCAAATGGTATTAAACCTGAAGGTGACCTGCGCATAAATAAACTACAAGGAAACGATGAGAAACGGTCTCAAGGAACTAAGTTCCTTGAGACAAAGGAGAAAAACCTGTAAGACTAACAAAAACTAAAACTAACTAAGCCGTTTCCCCGGCAACGGCGCCAAAATTGATAAGGTATAAGTCGTATCACCTATATCAAAATAAACCTAACAAACAACTAACAATAGCTAGCGGCAAGCAGGATCGTATCCACAGAGAAACGGTGTAGTTTTAAGTTAAAGTCGGCAAAACAAGTCAATCTCAAGGGTGTGAAAAGATGGGTTTGATTAAGTTATAAACTAAGGCAAGCAATAAAACAGATAAATAAGATATAATAAGGGAGAGATTAGGGCATCGGGTTCATATATGACAATGATTCAGGAACGCAAGTTCATAAGACGGAAGAGATAAACTGTGCAAATTGACTAGGTTTATAAAACGCTCTCTCGAGTCAATTTTAGCCTTAAGCAAATTTAGCGGGCTCTCGCAACTTACTAAATTCAACTTATCAATCTCGCGTAAGTCTAGTTTTAACTCGGCTTTCGATCTTAAATTAAAACTTACTCAGGTTCAATTAAACTCAGACAACTCGTTGATCAGGCGAAATAATCCTAATTCAATTGACATAAAACGCGTAGAAAGAAATCAAGTGCACAATTTAATCAACCAATTTAATCCTAAAACATGTTCCTAAATCAATTGTCACAAATTCCCCTAAACCCTAATTAGAAATTTAGCTACTCATAATAAGGGCAATAACAACAATAATAATAATAGAAGACATAATTGAATCAAATAAAGTAAATAGAAATAACCTGAAATAAATACGGAGTACTGACGATTACAAGAAAACCAATCTTGAAAATAAACTAGACTAGAGTTTTTGAGAGAAAATAAAGTAAAGCAGTAAACTAAACCTAAGACTTCAAAGTAAAATAAAGCATCATCCTAAGAATCTCGACCTAAGTCATATATATAGGTTCCAACTTATTAAAACTCGAAATAAATCAAAAACCGGGAAAATTTGTACTCCAGCCGGCCTGGCTCAACCGGCCTGACCCACTTCTGGGCCGGCTCTCATTCTTCTTTCAATCTTAGCCCAAGTCTCCTTCTTGGGCTTGGCTTATTCGAATCCTTTAGCTCTTGGGCCAATTAGCTCATGGCCCTTAGTCTTCCTTTGATCTCTTGGCTCGTGTCTCGAGCTCTCATGCGTCTTTCGAAGCTTGGTCTTTTTCGCTCAGCCTCGTATTTGCTCCAATGTCCCGGGTTTTGGCTCAAAACCACCAAAACCTGCAAAATGTAAATGAAATGCAGCAGTAACGAGAAACATAACATATAGCTCCTAAAGTCATAGTAAATACGAATAAATACGAGCTAAATGTGACTGAACCGGGGGCATAAAATGAATATAAATAGAGTGTATCAGGCACCATAAAATTAAATGACTATTTCTTTTTTTTTTGTTCTTTTTTTTTTTTTTTTTGTTAAAGCACCCTAAAAGAGTTTAAATTTTTTGATTTGGTGGGATGTAAAATTAAGGAATAAATTTGGGGAGAAGATAAGTGACTCTAAATTCTAAATTTGGGAGAAAAATAGTGAAATACGTATCAATACCACCCATAGTCTTCACATTAGTAATTCACCTACTTGTCTGTAATGATTAATGAAGTACAATTACAAGGGACAACTTCCACTAATCTTAATATTTGTATTTTGACATCATGTAAAGTTTGACTATAAATGAAGGGGGTAGTTTTTTTTTTAGTGAAAATTAAACCGTTATACCAAAAAATGAAAAAAAAAATATGGATAAAAAGACGTTGATTAACCCGTATTTTGACCCTAACCCGACCTGGAACCCATGTACACCCGAACTGTATACTACCCGAACCCGAAATACACCTGACCAGTATGTTACCCGTATACTAGTTACCCGAACCCAAAACCTGCCCGCCCGACCCGTTTGACAGGTGTATCTAAGGTCAATTTGGTGACACAAATCGGGCCAATTGAAAGAATGGTATTATCTGTGGTTGTGTGACAGACTCAGTAAATAATTTAGAAAATAATCTTGACTATGGTTGTTTGACTTGGGCCGAAGGTGAGACTGTAAGAGGTGTGTGTGAATGAGGTCCACATCAATTTACTTATTCATTTATTTTAGAGTAAATTCTAAAAAACCACCTTATAAAATCACAAATTTTCAAATTACCATCTTTTATAAACTTTTTAGCAAAACACCACCTTTTACCTACCTTTTGTATTCAGATTACACCCTATTTCAATTCTGGGAGGATTTTGATATAATATTCCGTTAGTTATTTGAATTTTGAACATGACTTGCCAATATTACCCCTACTAAATGAAATATAAACGCTTCCCTTGCTTTGTGTTCTCAGAATTCCTTCCCACTTTAAATTTTTTGTTTTTGGTTGATAAAAATTGCTTTGAAGCTCCTCACTTCCTTTGCTTTCTCTTCTCATACCAAGTAAAGGTCCCCACTTTATAGGTAAAAAAAAGTGCTTTAATTTTCTATTGTTTGATTTAATTTGATTAAAATTTGGATTATAAGTGATATTGAAATGTTGAGAAATGAAGTGCAATGGCAGAAGGAGGAGAAGGGTAAATTGCTGGTTACGTTGCGATGGATCATTTGAGATTAATATTCCTCTCTACACTACCACAGTGCCAATGCAATCCCCCTTGATGGTATTCCGTTTTCCTTTATTGTTCACAAATTGACCCCCCACAAAAATACGAAAATCAACAGTGTCCACAGTTCTAGCCATTATTCCTACAATAAAAGCAAACACAAAAAAAAGATAAACAAATAGCGTCATAATCAACAACAACGAAAATTTCAACATGAATCATAAATTAAAAAAAATAAAACAGGGATGGGGTTTTAAAAATCTAACACAAACAGACACAAATCAACATTTCATAACAAAGACAACAACAACAACAACAACAACAACAACAAAACAAGATAAAATAAAAATCGAAACTTGAAAAAAAAAAAAAAAAAAAAAAAAAAACAAACAAACTTAAAAACTTTGAGATTACCTTGATTATTTGCTAACTTGCAGAGAAACAAATAGAAATCGTGACATGCAAACCCCTAAACAACCTCATTAATCATTTAATTAAACTAAAATGAAGCTAAGTTTTCAAATGGAAGATGAAGGGGTGATAAAATGTGGGTTTTTGTTTGAAAATTGGGTGAACTGTAAAATGAAGGGGTGATGAAAGGGGGTCAAGAGGGTCAAACAAAGTGAAGGGGCAAAACAGGCCTTTTAACATACTCCGTATTTTTTACCGGAGTTGAGAAGAGGTGGTAAAATAAGTGTAAAAGGTATGTAAAATGTGGTATTTTGCAAAAAAGATTATAAAAGGTGGTAATTTGAAAATTTGTGATTGGATTATTTAACCAGAATAAACCAACCTATTAACGATCTTCCAAAAATAAACCAATCTTCATTTAATCCCATAATAAACCCACCTATGACCCTTTTTCTCTTTAAAATACCCAATTACCGTTTACCTGTTCAATAGTTTAACTTATACATTTATACCTAATTGTTCATCCTTCCATGGTTCTTCTTCAATTTTTTCAGTCAAGATCATTTCTTCTTAAAATCAAACCCACAATTTTAGGCCTTTAAAACTCAATTTTCTTCCCTTCTAAAGCAAGCCCATATGAAATCTTCATTTAATTTCACATCTAAATACTCAAGTCAATCTCATATATTTCATATTCTAATTCAAGAACGTTTGAAGACTAATTAGTAATTATTCCACTCCTCAGCCTAAGTGACTCACAAATTTATAATCAAGGTGAAGAATCATATTTTATGTTGTGGGTTTTCTCTTAAGTTCATGAAGGTGTTCTGATTTTAAAATTGAGGGTCTGGGTTGGACACCGTGCAGTCCATGTCAGGGTCAGGTTAGAGATCCAAGTGCAACTGCAAAGCATCGTGTTTGCCAAGTACGGAGAGTATTGGATGAAGATGAAGGGTATTTGTATTTTGCATATGTTGAACAAAAAGAAGGTTCAATAATTTAGAAACATCAAAGGAGGTTCAATCATTTAGAAATTATCAAGAGATGGATCCGTGTTGAGGGTGACAAAGGGCACAAGCTCGTTCACTGAAAGAGCAAGGGAATGAAACTTGTTGCCGGAAACGAGCGTAACAGGAAAGGGTCACACAATTTGGAGGGCATTAAACCAACTCTCATTAATTATACTCCGTATTATACATAAAATTAGTGAAGAGGCAAAAAATGTTAGGTAAGTTTAGCATGACAATGGAGGTTAAATATATACCAGAACTCAGAACTCATCAATGATGGTCTTTCATAAGAAGGAAGAGGTAACCTGTATTACCAATAGGTAAAACTTTAAGTGAGTCTATTTATGGAAGGGGATGGTCATAGTTGGGTATGTTATAAGATAAATTGAAGTACGGTTTATTAACGGAAGATCGCATATAGGTTGGTTTATTCCCGTTAAATAATCCTTTGTGATTTTATAAGGTGATTTTTTAGAATTTACTCTTTATTTTACCATGGTCTTGTCGACACTTGAGGGACTGTATGTTGAGGTCCACATGTAAGTCTCACATCGAAGGATTAGAAGACAATGGTCTCATTTATACATCAAAGAGCATTTTATCTGTTTCTAATTGATTTCAAGACAGAACTTTCTTGAATCTACAAAGTTGACCCTCTCGAACTCTTTTTTGATGGGTGTGGCTCAGACTCATACAAAAATCTGACACAATTTATTCTAATCGGTTTCTTATTAGAGCTGGCCAAGGATTGGGTCGAACCTTGTTTTACTCGACCTTGTACCAACCCTTTGAGGGTCGCAAGCAGGGACGGGATCGTCTAATCTAGGCCCGGGCTCGCCCCATTTGGTTATAAATTAATTAAAAATTAGGGGTTTGGAAGGCCGGTTTACAGAAAACACGACTTGGATAGGCTGGGCTGAACAGCTAATGGGCCTAGTTTTGCCCAAAATGAAATGGGCCCAATAATCAGGTGACGATGATTATGGATTTGTGGTAGTAGTAAGATTAATCTTCATTTTGTATTGTCTTTCCAACGTATTTTTATCAACTTTTTTAGTGGATGATTTAAAGTCAAGAAACATCACTTTTAAGTCTTCTTAGATTTTGATTCTAATTTGACTATCTATGACTTTGTTGTGATTACAAATGTATTTAAATTAAATTATTCAACTTAAATATATCGATTTATCATTATCAAAAAATATAATTGTCAAAATAAAATTTTATGCTACACCTCTATTTTTCTAGATTTACATTATTATTGGGATTGTCATATACATTTATCTCTATTTATATATATCTTTAGAATATGAAGGTCTTTTGTTGCGAAAATACACAATATATTAAAAATTGATAAATGAGACTTTTTTTTAATGATAATCTCACATGTGCAACGATTTTCTTATGATATAATGTGACTAATGTGATCATTTTACAATGTCAAAAAATGATTACTTTAAGCATTAAAATAATTAATTTGAACCTTAAATTAGACACATTTTAGTTGCAAATATGTCTCGCATGCTTGGGACGTTCCTATCAGAACAATTGTTAAATGAAAGGAGCAATAGAAATAATCCCAACAAAATAATTAAACAGCTACCCTAATAATCCAACAAAATAATTAACTTATTTCTTTCTAGAGGAGAGAGCCAAATTACTAAGGAAATACACACTCAATCACACCCAAAATAAAAAGAAAATCCCTAAGAACCAACAAAAAAAAGTTGGCAAATAACTATAGTAAGTGATTTAAAGAAAAAAAAACACGTGAAATTCCAAATTTAACTAAACATGCAAAAAAAAAAAGAAGCCACCACCAAATCTAAAACTCCTCTTCCTCTAAACAACACCTAAATTTCAACTCCCGCTTTAAAAAATTGGGGAGTGTACATAATTTTACCGTGAAACCTCTTACACAGGACACAAACACGATAAAAAATATATTAATATAAGACAGTCTTACAGAAAATCAACTGTATTAAAGCCAAAGGGCCCCGGCTTGCTTAAGAAGTGGAACAAGGGAGGCATTGATATGGGCCGCCATAAGACGGTCCATGGCGCCGACAAGTTTACCGCCAATGAAGACGACGGGACCCGGGCTGGGCGTGGAAAGGAGCACCATGAGGGCCCTCTCCATGTCGTCACCGAATGGGTCATCGTCGAGGTGGTGGACCGTCGGATTAACGCCCATGCCGCATAACAGCCGTTGGATGGCGTGGCACATGCAACAGCTGCTTCTGCTGAATATTACTACCGCGTTTTCTGAGGCTACTTTCTCTATTCTCTCTAGTACTCCCATTTTGTATTGCATTTTTTTGTTTTTTTGTTAGAATTATTGTTATTTTTTTTGAGGAATTTTTTTTTATTTTTTTTTAGGAAGGAAAAAGTTATTGTTATTTTGAAGAATGTGTGGAGGTTTTGGAAGTGGAAGTTGGGTTAGTAACGGTATGAGATGGTTTACTAACGGTATGAGCCTGGCTATTTATAGAATGTTTTCTTATTGGATATGGTCTTATATTATTACTACTATGAGTATATATTAATTAATTAATTATATAATATATATTATTACCTCCGTTCAGTGAGTTGTTTACGCATTTTTTTTTTTTTTGTAAAAAAAAATTTAATTACTACTATGAGTATATATTAATTAATTAATTATATAATATATATTATTACCTCCGTTCAGTGAGTTGTTTACGCATTTTTTTTTTTTTTGTAAAAAAAATTTAAGGGAAAGGTAAACAAATGACTGAGAGTCTAAGATAGAGGGAGTAATATATACGAGTATCTCGAATTGGTGTAAGAGGAAAAGATGAAATGGAGAGGATTTAGATTGCCATAATTGATAGGCAAAATTGGTACCAATTGTCGCCACTGTTGCATTGAATAATTTACGGAGTATGTTTTTTAGATAGTTTACATTGTTAATTAGTGTTCGTTTTATTGTATACTCTGTAATACCTTTAGTTGTATTATATTATTATGTATATCTGTATAATAATTGGATAACAAATCAAACAATATCGTATATGATTACAGTTCATGCATTGAGTATTTTCTTAATTGTATTATTATTTTTTTGGGTTTTTCTATGGTGTACTCCCGAGGTTTTCCGTTTTCTATGTTGTACCCTTACATTTTCGATATTTCATGATATGCCTCTAAACTTTAAAATTTGGCTATAATATACCCTTAAACTTCATATTTAATTTATTCTCCAAATAATTATGAATTAATCTGGTACGAGTATAAGTTATACGGAGTAATAAAATACGAGTAGCTGAGTACGGGGTGACAATAAAGTATACGTGACGTACGCTCGGCCAGTCAAGAAGCCACAAGCAGAGTCAGCGCATGCAAAGAGAGTGCTAAAAAGGTCAAAAAGAAAGGAATGTTAAAACTGTTTTGGTCAAGCATGTTCTAGTTAGGGTTTGCTCTCTCATTAAGTTTACTTTTCGTTATGTAATCGGTCTTACGATAAATTTATAATGAGTTCGTTTCGTATAAAAATTTGTATTTAAGAAAATATGAGAAATTGTTTAATTTTTTTATAGTGGTACGGAGTACGTAGTATCTAAGGAGCTATATTATTTTACGGAGTATATTTTATTTTCAAAAAGAGTATACAAGGTTTTTTTTTTTTGGTTGGGGGGGGGGGGGGGGGGGGAGAAGGGTTAAGGCCTTAACAGCGAAGGAGGGGATTCAAATCTAAAATGTACTACTCAGAGTAATCTCGTATTATAATAATCATGCACTAATTATTATTTTAACAAAAACTAATTTGCAGAAAGATGGAGATAAACTAATATCCTAGGCATGAATTCTTAATTTTAAAATTTTTTTAGCACCTTAATTATAAACTAGAAGTACTCCGTATCAAGTATTACGCAATGCAAAAATAGAATTTGATAGAGTATGTTTTCCTAAATTAAAAATGCATATATTTCATTTGATATTTCTATATTTTGCATTAATTCATAATTATTTAAAAATGAAATGTAGTGAAATGAATATAACAAAGACATTATTCTATTTATGGCTACCACATCTAAATAATACTTCGTAATGAGTAATTTTTAAAGAAATTATTGTAAGTATATAATGAGATATTGTTTTTTGAAATTATTATACGGAGTACTAATTTTGTAATTGATTGATTGATCCGATAATTATTTAGTAAATTATAGAAATTTCCATTTAATAATGGTCACACTTAATTATTCTATTATCATAATTTAATACGATCAAGATTCAAGAGTATAATATGCTACTCCTGAAACAACATACATTAGCCTTCCCCCCCCCCCCCCCCCCAAAAAAAAAAAATTAAGCATATAATAACATGAGTTGAATTTATAATTTTTTCCATCTCACTTTAAATGTCCATATTTGATATCTAAAAATTTCTCAAACTAAATTTTCGCATACTCATTAGAAATAATAAGTGTAAAAATTATTATATTGTTAGGAACCAGTTCAACCAAAAGTTTAAATTTCATGGTTAGAGGCCCAATATTGATTTTACCCTCTAACACGCCCCCTAACACGAATGTTCCGTGACCATTGGTCACAATGCTCTGATATTATGTTAGGAACTAACTCAACCAAAAGTTTAAGTTGATGGTTGGACGTCGAAAATCAATTTTCTACTCTAACATATATACACGATATTACCTTTTCATTATTGAATTCAATTTGTCATCCTCGATTTTTTTATTATCCACATTAGTAGTTTCAGATTCTGAATATAAATAATAAGAATTGAGGGGTACAAATGATATTTTTTTAAAGTCTTAAATCTATGGTTTAAGTAGAAAGGACATTTAAAGCAAAATAACGGGAGTATAAAAAAAATAAATAAAGGTTTTAGTAACGACATACAAAATGAGCACAAAACTGAATATTTCATCTTTAAGGTAAAATGTGGTACGGAGTACAAATATTTAAATCAGACTGTTACAATTATAATGAACCAAATAATTGATCAAACCAATTTTTAAAGAGAAGATGATGAATGAGCAAAAGCGGACCAGAATTTTCATTAATGTGATGTAAACAATCTTTTGCGGCAGTTAGTAATATGGTAAGATAATTTCGATAAGATTCTTCTATTTCTAACTAAAATTTTCAAATTTCTTTTTGAATTTATAGACTAAAATTTATCTTGACAGCTCGTTCGATCCGCCCCTACTCTATCTTTTACAAGATTAGTATTTCCTCTGTCTCGGTCAATTGTTTACATTTTTCATTTTAGGGTGTACGGGTCATTTGTTTACATTTTCCATAAATGATTATGGTTGACCTATGTGGGAAGTGGACCCCTACTCTCTTAACCAATTACATTTGATAATTTTAAGCAAGCGGGATCCCCTTTGTACTTATATTATTATTTAATTAGTTTTTTCTATATCTCTCTCCTCATATCGATAAATATGTATAAAGTAAATGTAAACAAATTACCGAGACGAAGGAAGTAGATCAGCCATTAAATATATAGACCAAAGTGTATAGTTGAGTCATAGAGTTGAATAAGAACGTCACAAGTGCACATAAAAGTGCTAACAAAAAAGTGAAGAAGTCACAAATGTTGCTTAGAATTAACAGTACGTTGATTTTGGCATCACGTATGAGCCCATAAAAGTCAGATTCAAGGGTCGACTAAAGTTGTAACTAACAGACAATTTTCTCAGCCTTTTCTCATTCATCTAAAGCTCCCCCACATTAACGGGACTCCCCAAAACTTCTCACTCCTACTTTCATCAACTTTTTACTTAACCTCCCCATTTCATTTACATGTTTCCACATCAATGCGGTTCCCCATTTCCACTTTTTCATGGTCCACCATATTTATTTTTTAAATTCTAACATTGATTAATTACTTATTATTTAATAATTAATACAAAGATGCATAATTTATATTATATTATGACATTAATTTTAATTGAATTTGAATAACACATGACCCAAGATTAAAAAAAAAAATACACTCAAATTATATTTTTTTTAACAATTTTCTCCGGAAATCTACTAACAATTTTTTTTCGATTTAAAAAAGTTAATTAAGGAAATACATTAGAATTTGCACTAGTTGAAAAGTGGTTAGTAAGTAATTAATTGTATGATAAAATAATTAATTGATTTTAATCAACTAAAAATAAATAAAAAAGATAAGTTTTGCAAATGGGAACCCTCCCATTGTAGAGGGGCTCCCCAAATTTTGGGTCACCAACCCAAAATATGGGACACCTCCCACATTGATTGACCTCCCCACAATTGCATATTTGGCACATATGGGACACTTAGTGACCCATTGATGTGGGTGCTCTTAAAAGTTTTAAGTAATATACCTCACTTTGATGGATGTTTCTATATATATTTTCTTTGTTTCATTTAATTTATGAGTAATTTTTTTTTTAATATATATATAGACAGATTATATATGACAATTGGTAATTTTGAATTTTGAAATTTGACCCTAATTTGATGGTGGGTTAATAATTAAATATCTCGTATATTAACCACAAAAAAATTTATCTAGTTTGATCAAACCCATTCATACAATGTGACCAGAGGGGAAGCCACGTAGTAACAAAGGGTAGCACATGTTACCCCTAAATCGACAAAAATATACAAAAATATAGATGTATGTTACCCCAAATTATATACTTATAAGGCAAAAAAATCATAGGTTATGTTCTCAAAATTATTTTCGCTACCCCAACAATAAGTTTCTGGCTTTGCCCCTGAATGTGACCCACACCTGACGTGACACTCGAAGTTGGAACCTGATCCTAACCTATAACCGAAACTAACTACTAAATCTAGACCCTATTTGGCTAGACCAAATATTGAAAATCGTATATTTGATTTTATCCATAAGAAGATTGACAATAACTAATCATACCGAAAACAACCTAACTCCGGAATGATTTGACCTTATTTGAATTCAGGCAAAGACAAAACTTACTCATTTTGAATTGGCATGACGTGTAGGTACCAAACTCGTTTGGCGCTAATAAATCAAGTAGCGCATGAAAACTTCACTCCTTTATTTTCTTTTATTTAAAATGAAAATAATCACGGAGTATTTCAAGTAATAAATATTATACATCGTCGTTGCTGTATAAATGAAATCGAGTTAAATGAACAACTTTTCTAAACATGATACTCCGTACATAGGACTATAATATAAAGTAATTTTCAAAAAATAATACCCTATCTTAAATTATCAACTTTTAAAGTAAAAACACGTACAATGGTCAAGGGGTAAAACAAGTTTGTAATTAATAATGTAAGTGAAAGTACATAATTTGTATATAAACAAATTGCACAAAATCAAAAGAAAAGAAAGGCCAAAATGTAATCGGGAACGTGACTATGACCAACTTTTGTTCTTCTCTTTGCCTGTGTTCATCCCATGCGCGTTTAATTTGTAGCTTCATGCAACCTTTCTCTTCACACTAACTTTCTTTCACTTTTCTTCACCAACTTTTTACACGTTCTTTACTTAATGCTTGTACAATTAATGTATTATTTAATTTTAACAATTACTATAATATAATATAATATAATTCACTACTTTGAATATTTAATTTATACTCCATATTAGATTTTAATCAATGAGATTCTACTTTCTAAACTATAATAATACGGAGTACTATCTTTGGGTTACTGATGTGGAGACTAAACGGTATGGATAAACACATGACATTGTTAACTGTGTGGTAATAAAAACTTAAACCAGAGACAGGGCCCGGGCCACTCAATTTTATGAGGAGAGAAATCTCACTTCGTAGGAGAAACGCTCACTTTATAGGTAGGTACATGTGAAGCTATTAACAAGCCTTATACAGTACCCGGCTCAACAATCGTGGGATGGCATAAACCAAATTGGACGGGTGATTTAATAACACGACATAACGTGTAATCCGTATCTGACGGCTTAAATACCTGATTTCGTAATATACGTAATCATGGCCTTTGATACCATGTTAAACTAAAGATCGCACGAGCTACACCTATAGATATATAGAGGAGAGAAATCCCAATTTATAAGCCTAGATAGTTTCATCCTATGACCAATTTGACAATGAGACGAATAACCATTAAGCTTTATAAGGTATTCAATTCTTTTCTCCATATATAATCAACGTGGGATATCGCATGTGTGTTATAATAAAGAATTTCCCAAAAAGAGCGGCTTCTCATGAAATGAACTTGAGGCCTTAATACATACATGAGACTCTACTAGCATATTATTACAAGATCAATCTTTATTACTCCGTAACTAATGCTATAATGTGATGGTTGGAGTACATTATTATAGAGGTTCATACATCTTAACACACCTCTACATGCTTAGGCTTATTGTAAACGTCGATGCATGGATAAATATTTGATACGGATGTCCATAGGCTGAAATTAAACATGGATAAACACGTAACGTTGTCATATGTGTGGTAAAAGTGAATTTCCTAGAATTAAATTTATTTTAATTTTCGATTGACTACTTGATCATGTAACATAATTTTTAACTTGAAATTTTTCTTTAAAAAATCCACTCTAAGAAAATTGAGATTTTTTTTTCTTTTGGCTAAATCGTACTCAAAGGAGAAGTCACGTAGTAACAAAGGGTAACACATGTTACCCCTAAATCGACAAAAATATACAAAAATATAGATATATGTTGCCCCAAATTATATACTTTTAAGGCAAAAAATCAAATGTTATGTTCTAAAAATATTTTAGCTACCCTGATAATATGTTTCTGGCTTCGCTCCTGATCGTACTGAAAACTTTTTAATCTCAATACAACTTCCATTAACAAAAATTTAAAGTTGACAATGATGGGATTTCTTTAAACGTACACTCATGCTGACGCATGCTACTAGGGCTTACTATTGCTTGCATTTATTATTTCCCATATATAATAATCCTCCGAAACTTAGAACAAGACTAATTACGTGGTATTTTGCGGTGATTATAAAATGATAAATCAAATATACTTGTCGCGAGAAGCTTTAACGAAAGTGGAAGAATTTAGGTCTACCACTCTACGTACATGGCACATGGTTTATGTTACTTGGATACGTCATACGGTATATAAGGTACATGCATTCTTATAATTTAGAGTTATTAGACGTTATAAACTCATAAAAAATCGCAGATTATATACATAATGATTTATTATTCGAGTTATTAATAATATCTTACAATGAATCGTAACAAAGATCTACCAAAATCTAATACTTTGTAACATATTGCAAATTTAATATTGTAAAACCTAATACACATACCCCATATAAGAAATTTCTAGCACCCCATATGATATTGTAGATATCGTATCGTTCCATATCTCAAAAATATTATCCATATCATACCTTCATAAGCCAAGAATTATGAGGAGGACCCCGAAAGGGAGTACGTAGCCTTTTTAGTTAATTCATTGAACTTGAACTTCATAAAACGTACGTCATATGTCAAATTATGAGGTTGCCAACAAATTCTTGGGCCACATAGTCAGATCATTAGATTAATGATCTTCAAATTCCAACAAATTTTTAGATACGGAATAGTTTAAATTTTTTGGATTAAATCTATTACGGAGTATAAAATTATTTTACGCGTGAAACGATAAATAGGAATTCTCAGCACTTTTATTATTACACAAATGTTCACATAAAACCGTCTCACGTGTGCGACGGAGTATTTGCAGCTAAAATGTGTCTACTTTAAGGTTTAAAGTGACTATTTTTGTTGTCACAGAAGCAAAGAGTAAAGAGAAAAACGAACAACAAAGAAAGAACGCACAAATTTACGTGGTTCACTAACGTTGTGTTAGCTACGTCCACAGGGCGGAAGGGAGAGAGTTTTATTAATTTGAAAGGAGTTTTCAGTTTACAGATTTCAGACGGTATGATTAAGCATATAAAACTAGGACGTTGTGTTAGCTACGTCCCGACCCGACTTCTTGGCCGGCAATGAGACCCCGCCACGACCGGGCAATGACCCGAATAGTCGGTCAGTGGCAATGAGATTCACAAGGCATATATCTAACAATTTTAATGTTTAAAATGATCATTTTATACGGCTTTAAGTTGTCACATTTAGCGTTAAAGTGTTCACTTTAAACATTAAAATAGTCGCATTTTAATCATAAAAACTTCGTCGCACGCGTGAGACGGTTTTATACAAGACTTACTCTGCTGCATTAACAATTTTTATTGGTCGTTTCACTGGTAAAACTTCGCCAACTTTTTCTGCTTTTCATTTGTAAGTATTTCTTCTTGTTTATTTATTTTTCTTATTTGGATGATTTTAAATTGTTATTGAATTTTTTTTGGTAACTATTTTACCAACAAAAATAAAACAAAAGTGGATCTCACCATTTACTCAACTACACCTTAATATTTGAGTCATATGCAAATGATAAGAAATGATGACTCAAAGAGAGTACATATACAACTAAATATTATAAAAATAAATCATTGTGAAATTCCTACAAATCGAACAGTAAGTCTCCCATGAGACAGTCTCACATTAAATTAATGTGAGACTAAAGTATAAATTATAGTTAAAAAATTACAAAAATACGAAACAAATATACTGAAGTCATTTACAGAGGTACTAAATTTTTTTTTTGACAATTAATCATAATTATCACTAAAATGTACTCCATACAAAAACTATATAATCGAACACAAGTGAGCTGAGATAGACTTACAACAATTTATTGTAAGGCTCAACTCAAATAAAAATTTGTTCAGATCGAATATGAAATGCGAAATATCTCCTTAAAAAAAATTGTTATAGATTCTTCAAATAGTTCGATGGCTGAATTGACTAAAAGGTAAGTTGTTCCACTACTGATAAATATTGCCTCGTCAATGACAGAATTGAGTAAAACTAACGTAACTTAGTGTTTTTTTTTATCAAAAAAAACGTAACGTAGTGTTTTTTTTTATCAATAATCAAATAACTTAAAATAGTGTATGAGAGGATAAAAAGCATTAAAATATGTCATGTAAAACGACTTAAATATTACTCCGTATCAATTAGATAACAATGTCACCAAAAAAAATTCAAAATGTATACGAGAAACAGTAATTTTCGTGTAAGGCTGAACTTACACTAAGTTAATGTAAGATCAAGGTACAAATTGCAGTTAAAGGGGTACAAAAACATGAAACAAATCTACTAAAGTCACTAACATAGGCACTAAAAAGATATATAATCGGGTACAAATAAGGCGGACTTAAAATAATTTATTGTAAGCCCTGACTTACACAAAAATTAGTGTATGAGAAAAATATTTCATATTTCATAAAAAAAAAAAAAAAAAAAAAAAAAAAATCCCGTGCATTGTGTTGTTAATGATCCCAACAGACAATAGAGTGAATAGACTATGAAGTATGGCCTATGTATGTGCCAGCAAAATCCCTTGAAAATACTGAGTTTTGTCCCCAAAAACATGATGATCACCTCAACTTCTATTTTCTATACCATCTGTTTTCATTTTACCGTTTTGACGGTTGAATAACCACTACACACGGAGTAGTATTTTTTACTAAAACAAAATTTTTAAAGAGACGTTTTATGATAGGGAGTAGTATTATTGTAAAATATCTCACACGTACAAATGAGTAATTATAAATTAAATTACATAGATGATTTTTTTTTATTAACTACTAGATTCGCATTGCGAGACGGTTAGAAAATTAAGTATATTCATAATAAATTAGGATACATACTTTTATTACAGTTAAAAATACTAAAGCAAATATGTTATACGTTTTTTGTTTTAAATGTGATCAAAATAGTTGTTTAACAAACATTGATGATACACAAAAAAATTAAAACGGAAACGGATTATTTTGGCGAAATAAAATAATTAATTAATAATAACAAAAAAAATAAATTAATGTGTATATAATATTTTATTAAGTTATTTACATCAAAATTATAATGATAATAAAATTAGATAGTTTTAAATGATTTTTTTTAAAAAAAAGGGCAACTTTTGACCAAAGAAAAAAATGGACTACTTTTAACCAAAAAATTAAAATCAAGGTATTGTTTTCCAAATAAAAATTTAGTCTAAACCAAAATCTTGACTTTTTTAATCAGAAGAAAATTTAGTCAATGACATACGAGTGTGAATCCTCTAGAGTAACTCTATCGTAGAGTTACTTTATTTTTGTCACATTACTTGCATAGAATAAAAAATTTCTTTTCATCCATCACCCAAACGGGTTTACCAATTTTATGTAGGGTACGCGGCACCGTAAAATTGTACCCTAAACCCTTTTCCGGGAAAAAAAAATCGATGAGGAACGCATATGAGGGTATTTGTATAAGAGAAATATCAAAATTAAATAAATTTATTATGATTATCTAATTTAAAAACCGAAATTCTAAAGTAACTCTAGAAGATCCTGACACATGACATAATTTAAAAATTTAAATGTTAATTACCCTCAAAAACGCAAATTATTTCACTGAATTAAACCTTTGCTTCATCCAAATATGTAAAAGATCCTAGCTGCACTAAGACGAGTACTAACATGAAGTAAAATACTACCATTTTATGTATTTAATTAGATATTTTTTTTCGGTACTTGATATTTGCAACTTTGCACGTATTACCCTTCATTTCACTGTTAAAAAAAATAAATAAATAAAAAAACCAACAACTTTTAACTAACCGTAACTTGTACCTTAATTACGAGTTTAGAATTCAATACAATTCCTCTTCTAAAATCAATCACCTTTTTTAGCTCTTCAATTTGGTATAAAATATTGTCTTACTCGAAACATGTAAGCATGTAGCTCAAAGTTTTGATGGATCTAAATTTTTATATCGAAAATTTTTTTACCGATCATATCTACTAGCTAATCACGAGTTGAGAGTCTCTCCAAAATTCATCATATTAGCGAAAATATATAATTTAGAAATATTTTTTAAAATTTTTAAACTCGTAGTTACAACTTACGGAGTACAAGTTATGATCCATTAAAATTTCTAAAGTTCTCAAAAAAAATATCACAGTGTGAAATCTCAATGGCAGTGTAAAAATTATACTCCGTAATGCGGTAATAATAATAGTAATATTAATAAATTAGTAAATAAAAATGCATGTGTTATGTACTTAAATTATATGCTAATGTCATGCCCGATCATTTGATCAGCAACTTTACTTTCACCAGCTTTAACACTTCACTGGTCATTTTTGTAATTTTCATGTCGTTGACTACTTTTTCTCTTCTTTTTTCACTTGTTATTGTCTCTACTCTTTTGTCCTCTTATCATATTGTGAAACCACATGATCATGTCACCATTGTTGAAGAACACAAGCTACCCTAATTCAGTGAAGAAGATGACGGTTATAGAGAGAGAAAGAGTGAAGCTAAAGTTGTTATAGTGAGAGAAGTAAGTAAATAGAAAGAATGAATGTATTAATGAATGATGTTCTAATTACAAGTATTTATACTAGTGTATAATTAATGTTAGTATATCTACAAGTATACTAGAGTATGTACAAGTATATTAGTGACTAAAACCCTATGTTCAACACCCCCCCTTCAAGCTTGACTATCATCTAAGGAATGTAAGCCAAGCTTGTGAGAAAGATGCAAGTGTTGTTGTGCACCCAAGGCTTTAGTCATAAGATCAGCTAGTTGTTCAAATTGAGCATACGTCTTTGAGGCACTAGCAACCCTTCTTGAAGTTTATCTCGAACATAGTGGCAATCTATATCCAGATGTTTGGTTCTTTCATGGAACACTGGGTTGTAGGCTATGTGTTCAGCCGCCTTGTTGTCACAATACAATGGAATAGGGGTTTGTACAGGCAAACCCAATTCACTGAGCAAATTTGATATCCACACAATTTCTGAAGTGGTATAGGACATACTCCTATACTCAGCTTCAACAGAACTTTTGCTTACAGTTTTCTGCTTTTTGGTCTTCCATGAAACCAAGGATCTTCCAAGGAAGATACAGAAACCACTGAGAGACCTAGAAGTAAATGCACATTGTCCCCAATCTGCATCACTATAGGCTACCATATCCCACACATTGTCAGAAGAATAAAACAAGCCTGCATTGACTGAACCCTTCAGATATTTGACAACATGAATGGCTGCTTGCATGTGTGGAACCCTTGGTTGTGCAAGAAATTGACTCAGGTGTTGCACACTATAGGATATATCTGGCCTGGTCAAATTCAAGTATAGCAACCTGCCAATTAATCTTCTGTATACTTCAGGTTGCTCCATGACTTCCCCTTGTTCTGGTGACAGCTTCAGACCTCTGATCATGGGAAATCTAACAGTGCCACAGTTCTCCATGCTGAGATCCTTCAAAATATCAACAACATACTTTCTTTGGTTGAGAAGAATCCCTGATGCATCCCTGGTAACTTCCAACCCTAGGAAATACCTTAGCTCTCCTAGGTCTTTGATGGTAAATTTCTCATCTAAGCTCTGTTTTACCAAATGAATGTCTGACACATTGTTACCAGTGAGCATCACATCATCTACATAGACCAAAACCAGAGTAAAAAGATCTGAACCATCAAGGCCTTTGTAAAACAGTGAATAGTCATGCTTGCTCTTGGTAAAACCAAGACTTAGCAAATGTTTGGATAATTCCAAATTCCACTGTCTGGATGCTTGTTTAAGCCCATACAGTGACCTCCTGAGTCTGCAAACTTGACCAGGTTTGGCCTTAATATACCCCTCTGGTGGAAGCATATAGACTTCTTCTTCTAAGAAGCCATGCAAGAATGCATTATTGATGTCTAAGCGTGCAGAGGCGGTTCTTGGGTCAGCAGAGTGCAAGAATAATTACATTGTTGCAAACTTTGCCACAGGTGAGAATTTGTGTTTGTAATCTCTATCCTTCACTTGATTGTAGCCTTTAGCCACTAACCTTGCCTTATATCTTTCAATAGTACCATCAGCCCTATGTTTAATTTTGTAGACCCACTTTGACCCAATTGCTTTCTTTCCAGGTGGTAGGTCTGTGAGTTCCCAAGTGTGATTTTGTTCTAGGGCCTGCACTTCCTTCTCCATGGCATCAATCCACTCCTGATGTGCACTTGCTTGTTTGTATGTAGCAGGTTCAAATTCAGAAAGAACATTATACAGTGAAGCTACATAAGAAGTATCAAGGTCAGACAAGGGACCAAGAATCTGAGCAGTGAAAGAAGAGGAAAGAGACTCTTGGTCTGAAACCAAAACAGGAGCAGAAACAGGTAACTTTTGAGGCAAGGCATAACCATGCAACCTTGTGGATAAGAACCTTGGTCTGGATGATTTTCTAGGAGGAATTGGCAAAGGTTGACCATGAGAGGCACCAGATGTCTGTGACACTGGAGAAGAAGTAGAAGCAGCAGGAGACTGATTCAAAGTAACAGGAGACAAAGACAGAGAATGATCAAGAGACAAAGACAGAGAATTATCAGGAGATAAATGCAAATGATCAGCCTGTGAGCTTGACTGATCTGAGGAGATCTGTGGGTTGACAGTGACAGAAGGAGAAGAAGATGAATCAGATGCAGTGATTGTGATGGGAGAAGAAGAAGGAATATAGAGTCCATCACAAGGATTCACCAGAGAAGGGGATAAGGAAACAGGTTGGTGAGATTCTTTATAAGGAAACTCATCCTCCTTGAATATAACATTCCTACTAACAAAAAGTTTGTTAGTGGTAAGATCCATAACCCTATATCCTTTTTGTCCAAAAGGATAACCTAAGAAGAGACACTTAACTGCCCTGTCAGCAAATTTGTCAGAATTCTTAGGATGAACAGTGGCATAACAAGTACACCCAAAAACCCTGAGAGATGAGTAATCAGGGGGTTTGTGGAGTAAAAGCACAGAGGGGCAATTCCAATGAATAACAGGTGTGGGCATCAGATTGATAAGATGTGTGGCTGCCAATACACAATCTCCCCAAAACTTGATTGGTAAGCCTGCATGTATCCTAAGTGCCCTAGCTGTCTCAATAAGATGCCTATGCTTCCTCTCCACTCTACCATTTTGCTGGGGTGTTCCAGCAATAGACCTTTGATGCACTATCCCTCTGTCCCTAAAAAACTGATTGCATTCCTTTTGGAATATCTCAGTACCATTGTCAGACCTGATGATCTTAATCATGGCACCAAATTGAGTTTGCACATAGTGTACAAACTCTTTTACTAGATTGGGAACTTGGCACTTAGTATGAAATAACTGAGTCCAGGTTGCTCTTGAATGATCATCCAAGATAGTGAGAAAATACTTGGCACCAGACATGGAAGGAGTTCTATAAGGACCCCAAACATCCATGTGCACCAAATCAAAACAGTTGCTAGCATAGGAAGAACTCTTAGGAAAGGGAAAAGCATGATGCTTAGACAAGATACAACTTTCACAGAAAAAATCCTTAACACCATTCTTATCAAGAGACATCACATGTTTCATCTTTTCAATGGAAGTATGGCCAAGTCTAGCATGTAAAACATTAACAGTACTAGCTGAATTACAATTATTAGAAGATATCACCTCATCAGTGGAAGACACATGTTTATTATTACCAAGAGATCTGAACCAGTAAAGACCCCCTTCCTTGCGTGCAACAGCTACCACAGATTTACTTGAAAGGTCCTGGAAGAGGCACTCATGAGAATTAAAGATAACAAGCAGAGAAGATTGGGATACCAATCTGCCAATAGACAACAAATTGTGCTTGAAGCCAGGCACCACAAGAACATTGTGCAAGACCAATGTTGTAGTCAGAAAACAATCACCCATTTCATAGACATGCTTGACACTACCATCAGGTAGGCTGACTAGAATGGGTTTTTGTAGAGATCTGACATTGTGTAATAGGCGGTAGTTGAGGTCATGTGATCGTAAGCACCAGTATCAACTATCCACCATTACAACTATGAGAATCGAAGCGATGAATGCAAAAGCAGTGAATGTACCTGCCATTTCACAGGAAGAAGAATGCTCCAAGGACTTCTTGTCAGACATGGCTTTCATTACTTGCTGCACAACTGTATTCACCAGTCCTGACATTATATTATCATCAAGAGTAGAAGCCTGTAGCTTGGGAGAAATGAAGTCTTGGACATCATCAGTCAAAGGATCAGAAGGAACATAATCTTCAACCACATCGGCATGATGAGCACCTGTTGTAAGTATTATCTCCTCTAGAACCGGATGAAAAAGAGTAAGAGCCCCTTCCTTCCGCCTCTATCAGAACCTCTACCACCGTAGTTGGACTTCAACTTGAAATAATTTTCCTTGGAATGTCCCGTTTTTCCACAATGCTCACAAGGCCTGAGTTTAAAGCACTCAGAAATGGTGTGGCCAAGATTGTTGAAGTAGTTACATTCTAGAGTCTCAGAGGAGGTAGTAGCATATTTAGGCCTCTTAACAAAGACCCTGTAGAAGCACTTTGGAAAGCGTAAGAATCAGTGTGAAAACCAGAGAATTCAGTGACATCTTTCTTACTTTCAACCTTCTGTAGTTGAGCAAGAACTTTGTTGAGAGTAGGCAAGGACTCAGAGGTAAGAACATGATTAGTTACTGATTCATATGCTTCAGAAAGGCCCATGAGGAACTGAATCAGTTTTGCATTGACCTCTCTAGTAACCATGCGTTTCAGCATGTTGCAGGTGCAAGCCTCCAAGGCACCACAAGTACACATAGGCATAGGGTCCAAAGCATCTAGAGACTCCCAAGCATGCTTGAGCTTACCATAATACTCCACCAAACTAAAATTCTCCTGAGAAAAAGATGACAGACGCTTCTTCAACTTGAAAACTTCAACATGATTAGTTTGACCATAGCGTTCAATCAATTCCTCCCAAAGTCCTTTGGTACTTGCAGCAAATTTCAACGTGTCACGAATATTTTTCTCAATAGAGTTGAGAATCCATTGTTTCACGGTCAAATCCACACGAATCCACTGATGATAACGTTTGTCAGTGGATGCAGGAGACTTACAAGAGCCATCCAAGAAGCCTTCCTTATTTTTGGCTAATAAAAGCTGATAAACATCACGTTTCCAATACACAAAACCGTCACCACTGAATTGTGGACTGATAAGCTGTAAGGTAGGTTGATCAGAATTCGAGAGATACAGCGGATCATCAAGAGGATCATCATGAGTAGCCGAAGAATCAGTTCGAACAGCACCAGACATGATTCAGATGTAAAAGGAAACAAAACAACAAGTGATGTATAAAGAAGGAAAAGAAAAACGAATTTCTGGAAAAACAAAATCAATTTGGGGAAAAACACAAGAAGCAATCAATTGAAAGAGCAATCGATGAATAGAACACCAGAAGTGTAACGAAATCGTGAATCAATGAAAAATAACAAGAGAAATGAGCAGAACTCAGCGAAAAACAGATGAAAGAGGAGCAGAAAACACCTCAAACAACAGCGAAAAACACAGTGATTAGCGGAAGAAGTGGAAGATCGAAACCCTAGCGAATGATTCCATGTGAAATCAGAGACGGGCCCGGGCCACACCCATAAGTGGTAGAGAGAAAGCCCACCTCATAGGCCCAAGGGGTTCCATCCTAAAACCAATTGGCAATAGGAGGAGTAGCCCTTAGGCTTTATAAGGTGGACATTTCAACTCTCCACAACCGATGTGGGACTTACATGTGGGCATATTAATAAGGGATTCTTCACACTCCCCCCACACATGTAAGCCCATTAACAAGCCTTATACTGGAGCCCAACAATCGCGGGATTCTTCTCCATGGCATACAAAGCCGAACCGGACGGGTGATTTTAACAAACACGAGATAACGTGTAACCCATTAAATCCGGCGGCATATAATTGGCCCGGTTTCATATCAAAGAGACCCAGGATATAACCATGGGCTCTGATACCATGTGAAACCACATGATCATGTCACCATTGTTGAAGAACACAAGCTACCCTAATTCAGTGAAGAAGATGACGGTTATAGAGAGAGAAAGAGTGAAGCTAAAGTTGTTATAGTGAGAGAAGTAAGTAAATAGAAAGAATGAATGTATTAATGAATGATGTTCTAATTACAAGTATTTATACTAGTGTATAATTAATGTTAGTATATCTACAAGTATACTAGAGTATGTACAAGTATATTAGTGACTAAAACCCTATGTTCAACACATATGCATTATTCTCATCTCCTTCACTTTCATAGATTACATTTCCATTTCAAGAAAACTTTTCAAATCTGTAAATGTAACTATATAAGGCCTGATATGAAAACTTTGTAAGGACCTGTTCTTTCCAGCTTATTTTTAGCACATTTCGATTCGATTCACCACTTGATTCGATTGATTCAACTCCATTCATTCGATTCATTACAAAGATATGTTATTTAATTGAACTTCATTCAGTTTAGTTCAGTTCAGCTCGATTCAGTTCAGTTCAATTCAGCTCTAAAAAGTCCGAAAGAACAGGTTCTAAGAGAGCTAAGCATATAATCTTACCACTCCCTTTCGTTCTTTGATATCGTAACATTTGCAAATGCCACAATATTTAAGAAATCGGTTGAATGTGTTCGAGGAGAGATAAAAGTGGTGGGGTATAATGTGTTCTTATAAATGTTGCAATTATTCTACTGAATGTACAGTCTTTGGTAAATGAGAGGGAGTATAATTTAATATAAAGCGAGTTTACTGCTTCTAAAATAGACTTCATTTGCCTTTTAAAATGATGTCTTCCCTCAACGTATACGAATTATATTTATTACTGTAGTATATTTAAAATGATGCAATAATGTAACATGTCCTATATAGAAGAAAATTATAATTCGATTGATCACATTACAGAACAACTACACAAGGAGCGAGTAGACTAGCAGTCTCAAACAGTGAGACAAAGAATCAATATCTCCATTAGCATCAATATCTTCTCTAGCATCGATAACATATGGGTTTGTAACTAGGCATTATTTGATCAAATACGGCCGTTCAATTGCTAAAAAAACCTGTTTGTAATTTAAGTGTAATTACTGGTTCATTTTAGCGTTTTTGGGTTTTGGTTTGAAGATGGGCGATCTTTAAACTAATATAGCGAGTTCGGGAAGTACGAAGTGTTTGCTTGCTTATTTGTTTACAAGTTCGCAGTATAGTTGCCTTTCGATGGGGGTTCGAGGGCAACGCTCCCGAAATTTTGGCGCCAACACTATTACCGAAATAAATCGGTATTTTGGCGGGTATTTTCTGAAGAGTTACTCCTCTTCACAAACACTGTCTCTATCCCCTGCATCTACCCATCTCTTTATCTATAAAATAGATACTCCGTAAAAGAAATCAGAATATGACAAAACAAAAGTTTAACGTATTCAGTAACATCATCAAACACTGAAAATAAATTGCACACAAAAACATAGTTATATCTGTGTTTTTCGTGCCAATCACAGAGGACACCGTCCTATCTCTGTAGAAAATTCGGTATAGCCGTGACACTGATATAAGGGTCGAATTGTTCTATTTGTTTAGCGTAGTCGACTCGGTGGTATTATTCATTATTATTTCGTTTCCTGTACCATTTTATATAACAAAAACTATAACTAAAATGCTCCTAGAATGAATATATTATTTCAATTATTGTAACTTATTTCCTGTATCTTACATAAATTTAATGTTAGACGAACTTATAAAACTGAGAACTATATAACAAAGTATTATATTAAATTAACTTGAAGTAGGAAATTATATCCAAATCTAAAACTTATGTAGAAGTATTGGTCCGGCGTTAGTTAGTTAGTTAAATTAGTTTACGATGAGAGATGATGTCATGAAAGAAGTCATTTTAGAGAAGTAGGCGTGATATCAAAGTTTTACTAAAAGAAGCACTACTCCTCTACAACGTACGTTGGGGTTTGGGGACAAAGGCTCTTGATATATTGTAAATCGTACTTCCTCCATTCCATTTGATTCTATACATATTCCTTTTTCGGAAATTCCAATCAATTCTATACATTTCTATTTTGGTCCGTACTTTATTAAACTAAAAGACCAATATACCCTTCATTAATACCCCACCAAACCCACTTGCAATGTCCTTTTTTAAACAATAAAGTAGGGGTAATTTGGTAATTCTATTGTCTACCCCACTTGATTTTCTTCTACCTTAATTACCGTATTTTGGTCAAATGTATAGAACCAAACGGAATGGAGGAAGTATAACATAAAGCCTAAAGGTTGTTTCTTTATGTCTCAGCTTTTTATAAGATTGTCACCAGGTGGGTTAATATTCAATCCATTAATTACATATCCATCATTGTACTATGGGCATGTCTTTTTCAATTTCTTTTTTTAACTTACATTCTTTTTATAATAATTTCGATGCGCATCAGGTTTTAATATTATACTTTTTCTGTCTCAATCATTTGTTTACACTTCTCTTAAATTCCCTCACAAAAAGTCAAAGTGTAAACAATTCACTGGAACGGATGGAATACTTCGTATTGTATAAGAGGCCATGGTTAATTTATACTCCGTAGAAGTTGTATCATAATTATTGATTACTTTCATGTTGTGAAGATATAGGTATATACAAAAACGTCACACTTAAAATATACTTTGTCACTCGATATATGAGATATTTTTTTTACTCCATATTTGTAATTTACATTTTTATGGGTGGCTTTGAATGGAAAGCACGTTTAAATTGACATGATGGCCATCTATATATATCCATATATGAAATCCTTAGCGACTAAAACGAGTGAAGTATTTTACAAAGAAGAATTGAAGGGGACATCAAAACTCCCGATGAAAACAACTGCAAATGTAATGTAGTAAGGACATGTTCTTTCTGACTTAAACTGAACTGAATTGAATCGAGCTGATCTGATCTGAACTGCATTGAATGAGGCTAAATTAAACTGAACTGAAGTGAGCTGAACTAAAGTAAACTGAATCTGATTGAAATGAGCTGAAAAGAACAAGTCTCAAACATTGCTTGTAAGGTTGTATCTTTGCAATAGTTACACTAAATTATACTTCCTCCATTCCATTTGATTCTATACATATTCCTTTTTCGGAAATTCCAATCAATTCTATACATTTCTATTTTAGTCTCTACTTTATTAAACTAAAAGACCAATATACCCTTCACTAATACCCACTCAACCCACTTGCAAACAATAAAGTAGGGGTATTTAAGTAATTCCATTATCTACCCCACTTGATTTTCTTCTACCTTAATTACCGTGTTTTGGTCAAACGTATAGAATCAAACGGAATGGAGGAAGTATTACAGGTAATAAAAATGAATAAATTTTCATATTGTCAATTAATTTCGTAATTACTTAATTATACACGAGTTTCGCTCAATATGTACATACTTTCATAATAGTTTCTAGTTATACCCTTCTTCATTCTCTTAATTCTCCAACCTTTCTCTAGCAATTTAACAAAAAAAAATTCATCGAAACTCAATTTAAACTAATAAAATTTGTTTAATTTTGAGATTCTTCAAATCATTCAATTATCAGCTGCAATTCAAATGTCAAACAAGCGAAATTCAAGTTTATAATTAATTTTAATGTGTTGTTATATTTTATGATTACAATATTGTTTCTATGTTTTTGGTAATTGAAATTGGTCATATTGATGATCATCTTCACTTATTTTGTTCCTTTGATTGATCCATTCATCAAATATATAAATTCTCAATCTTTTATAGCACCATTTTCAAAATTCCTATCTTTCATATACTTTCTTCAAATATTGCGACTTTTGTGAAATCGTTCCAAAACAAAAAGAAACAGAGAAACAATTAAAGTAAAAAACATAACTATCTATAAATGTGAGTCTCATGATAATATTATTGTGAGACCTTTTCATTTAAAAATTTGTGATTTTAAAATGCATAACTACTTAATATATATAGTATTAATATTCCACACCTTGAGATCACAGTAGGGAAAAAAAAAAAAAAAAAGGTTAAATTTGAGTTCTCCAGAGATACACTCTGTCTACCCTATTGAATTGTTAACATTTATTTCGTATTTTATTTTTCTCTTACAAAATAAAAACAAATGTTTACAATTCCCTGAAATAGATGTTGATCGTGTTAAGAACTAAAGAGATGTTAAATTCATAATTTTTGATATAGTATTCTGATTATGATTATCGTTGATGATTTTCTCTCACGATAAGGAAATTTATACATTTTAGTTTTGAACAACATATTAATATTGAACATAAATGTATTGATATGAAGGACTTAATTATATGTCCACCGATATGTTTACTACCAAACCGCAATCGCGGCGGTAGTATTATGAACTTTATCATCGAAAATTTAAGAAATACGAAAAAACAATTAATAACAAAAATGAAAGTATTTTATTTTTAATAAAGTCATCAAATTTTATTTTAATAATTTTAAAGTGGACTAATTGCCAAACATAACATTTAAAAAATGCATTTTGTCAAACATCACCTTTAAAAAAAATTGTCAATTACCACCTTTAAAATTTGGTTTTTGTTAAACACGGCCGTTTGGCCTGAGTTTGACTTAAGTCAACTAAATTTCGACATTTGAATCAACAGAGCACGTTTTTTTTAAGTGAATGAATGAAATTCTAGGTTTTAGTTGTGAAATTCTTAGTTTGGGGGGGGGGGTTGTATTTTGGGTTTTGGAGGATGAAAATTCGAATTTGAGGGATGTAAGAAGATGAAGATGAAAAAACATGAGTTCCGGTAAGTCAACATCGGAATTTAGTCAACTCAGGCCAAAAAGTCGTAGTCGACAATTTTTTTTTTTTTTTTTTTTTAAAGGTGATAATTGACAACTTTTTTTTTTTTTAAAGGTGGTGTTTGACAAAAACTCGTTTTTTAAAAGTTGTGTTTGACAATTAATCCTTTTAAAGTAGTCATTTTAATTAGAATTTACATTTACATTTGTAGAGATTACCCTTGTTACGGTTAAAATATACCTCTCACGCAAGTATAACGTGGTCAATGTAGTATGAGAGGGTCGAATCCACAAGGATGGGTAGTTAGGCTCTAAGTTTAGTTTTCGTTCTAGTTTAGTCGATAAAAAGATGCTTTGGAGATTTCTAAACTAAACAATATAAAATACGAAATGAGTAATAGAAAATATAAATAAAAGATTTAATCAATAAGATAAAAGAAACTAGGGTCCGATTTCTCCACTAGCACGCCTAAGACAAGTCAACGGATCGCAAATTCGGGGGATAACACCTATGAAGTAACCAAATACTCCTCTCTAGGGGGATAACACCTATGAAATTACCCAACACTTCCCTCCTGGGTTTGTGTAAGGACTCCTTAACTCATATAAAAGCTCACTCCCATGACACCCTATATGAGTCTAGGGAATAAAATGGTGTCTAAAATCCCGACCTTTTCTCTCTCACTCCCATGGTAAGAGTCTCGGTCCTAGTCAAGGGGTGTCCTTAAAAGGTTGCCTCTCCCGAATTTAACCCAAATTAGCGAACAAAACCCCCTTAACAAACCCAAATATCGCAACTCGATAACTTGTCTAGGGA
This sequence comes from Dianthus caryophyllus, assembly GCA_023091065.1. Classification (NCBI taxonomy): domain Eukaryota; kingdom Viridiplantae; phylum Streptophyta; class Magnoliopsida; order Caryophyllales; family Caryophyllaceae; genus Dianthus; species Dianthus caryophyllus. The sequence continues at coordinate 35,823,769 of CM041518.1, read as the reverse complement.
AATTCAATCACAAGGATTAAACCATACTAGGGATTAATCAAACCCTAAAAATACAACTACTCACTAATCATAATCAAATCAACACTAATCATAATGATAAACGACAAATTTAACATAAAACTAAGAGCATGTTAGAGTATATAAAACCGATCTTGGGCCTCCAACCATCAGCTTAAGCTTTTGGTTGGAGGCCCAATATCGGTTTTATATACTCTAACATACACGCTCCCTCACACGAAAGCCCTTTGGGCTTGAAGTGTGGACGCAACTACAGGCCTGCCATACCTGGTGCGAAATAATCCACTTTGAAATGGAGGGGTGGTGAGATTCGAACCCGTGACCTCTTGTCACAAGGCTTTGATACCATGCTAGAAACCAACTCAACCAAAAGTTTAAGCTGATGGTTGGAGGCCCAAAATCGGTTTTATATACTCTAACAGAGAATTCACAATAAAGATTAAAACTTTGGCTCAATAACAACACATAAGAGTAAAATAAGACATAATCTCTAACTTTAACATAAATAAAATAGATTAAATCTACATATAAATTGTCAATTAAACTTATAAACTACCAACGAGGTCTTGGTTTAGTGGTGCCAGAAATTTGAACTTGGTAGGGAGAAGCAGGAGTTCGATCTCCATAGCTTAGTTGGGAAGAGTTTAAAACCTTAACCCCAGGACACGCTCCGAAACCGAATTAGTCGGCCCAAATGGGTTCGGATATCGGTTGGGAAACCAAAAAAAAATAATTAAACTAATAAACTAAAGATTAAAAACTAATTAAACTAAATCTAAGTAAAAAGAAGAGGAAAAATACGAAATAAAATGGAAGGAGTTCGTGCTTGCTCTACTCCTACTCTACGGCTCCTCTTCTGCTCTCCTTCTACTTTCTATTCGTTGCTCTTTGTCTGCTCTTCTAGTTGCTGCCTCACCTGTCAAACAAGTCGGTCGGGCGGGTTTTGGGTTCGGATATCCATAAATCGGGTAACATACGGGTCGGGTGTATTTTGGGTTCGGGTAATATACGGGTCGGGTGTATACGGGTTAGGGTCAAAATACGGGTTAATTAACGCCCCTTTATCGATATTTTCTTTTTTCGTTTTTTGTATAACGGTTTAGTTTTCACTAAGAAAAAAATACTTTAATTGATGATACAATATAAAAAAATAAAAAATTGAATTATAAGTTAAAAATTATTAATATTTCAAAATAAGTATATATAGACGTGTAATTATTAAGTCAATATTTACGTATAACATACGGAGTATATATTAATTATAAGCTAATGTGAATATTAAACACTTTAAATTATAAAGTAAAACAATAAAATATAACAATGAAGATTTTGATCCGTACTTGTAGAGTCCAAGTTGTGTCTTCATGTATCATGTCACCCCGAATTACCGACTTATAGTATCATATTTTTTTTCCACATTTTTTCACTTATTCTCCACATGTAATTTTGTTTCAAAATTTCGTAAATAGTGATTTAAGATGTCTCAAATCATAATGTGCAATGTCAAATGCAACTAACAAACATCATTACTACGTAGTATGATTGTTTATACAATTATCAAATAATAAATATTATATTTAAGTGAAAATTGTCAATTATGAATAGTTTGGTTAGTGTGAAATGTTTAAAATTAATTTAAAATAAAAAATTTCATGTGAAAAAAAAAATAAAAATTTGATATTGATATTTTCTATCTTGGAACGTAAATTTCTTAACTTAACGGGTTAACTCGCTACGGGTCGGGTTATGACCCATTTTTTTCGGGTCGTTTCGGGTTCGGGTCGTTTTTGGCTTCAGGTAAAAAAAGCAGGTTTATTTCGGGTTCTTTTCAGTCGATTTGACGGACGGTCGGTCAGATTGACAAATTCAGAACTAGTAGTCACTACTCTATTTGTGATTTTCGCTGCTACTCCACTTTCTTTTTTTAATTTTTTAAAGTGGGCTTTGCTTTTCTTTTGCTCAATTTAATTTCTTGGGCCAAGTTGATTAATAAGACTTCGGTCCATTTATTTTTGTTCGGACCGTCTTGACTCTACTTCATTCTCCGTCTTTTCACCGTATGTCGTAAGTTCTTCTCAATTTGGTACCTATAAAATATTTATACAAAAGCGCAGTACCATATTCTCGACAAAATAGATAAAGCAAATAAAATTATGACCGACCCATATTATTTGTAAGTAGTTGTAAATTGAGCTCTTTAAGAAATATAAAATCACAAAATCGACTAAATAAGAGTTTAAATATAGGTATATAATCGGTAAAATTATCGCTTATCAACCCTAAAAAACACGAACTCCCAGAGTCCCACCAATATGAATGCCCTAATCATAAGTTTTACCGATAAAAAGATTTGACCGAAAACTTAGAGAAAAGAAAACACTTAAATAGAAGTAACATTGAGGGCCGTTAATAACACTTGTTTGAACCAATTATTATGGGCTGCAAATCTTCAATGTAATATCATAGGTAGCCCAATACTAATAAAGGGCAAAGGATATGACTCAAAATAATCAATAGATCGATCAAATTAAAGGAATTCAAAGAAATTTCGTTCTATGATGTTTCGAAATACCAAACTCACATTCCATTTGAGCCTGCTCTTTCTACTATAAGAAATTTAACTTATATGAAATTTAACTTATATGTGAAATTGAAATTAACTTATATGAAATTGAAATTAACTTATAGAAATTGAAATTAACTTATAAGAATGAAATTAACTTATATGAAATTCTAATTTATATGAAATTAAACTTATTGAAGTTAAATTTATTAGAATTTAAAACTTATTGAATAATAATAATAATAATAATAATAATAATAATAATAATAATAATAATAATAATAATAATAATAATAATAATAATAATTATTATTATTATTATTATTATTATTATAATAATAATAATAATAATAATAATAATAATAATAATAATAATAATAATAATATAATATGAAAAAATTTATTAAATTAATAACAATAATAACAATGATATTTATAGTAATGATGATGATGATTACAATAATTAAAATCTTTTAATTTATTCAAAATGATTAATTTTACTAAAAATAAACAATAGTGTTCAAAATCGATTTTGCGGTCTAGTATAGTTAAATATCTCAATATATAGTTGATTATAAATAAGTTGGCTCGGTTAAATATTTTAATATACTATTATTATTACTATTATTATTATTATTATTATTATTATTATTATTATTATTATTATTATTATTATTATTATTATTATTATTATTATTATTATTATTATTATTATTATTATTATGCAATAATAATAGTTATATAAAAAAAAACCATAATAGAATTTATATGAAATTCTAACTTATAAGAAATTTAACTTATAGGAGTTGAAATTTGAACTTATGTGTTCTGAAATTTAACTTATATGAGTTAAAAAGTGAAATGAAATTTATAGGAAATTGAAATTAACTTATAGAAATTTGAAATTAACTTATAAGAAATTAAATTAAATTGAAAAGAATAATGCGCCTTTAATCATGTAAACAAAGTTGGTTTATTTATTTTACACCGCAAATTAAAAGTAATCACCTAACAAATTTGAAACTTCTTTTTTAAGATGTACAGAGTATTAGTGTACAAAGAAGGAATAACTGGAGGAGTGCACATAAATTTGTTTACATTATAGATTATAGATTCATAAATGAGACAAATTTTTTTGTTTTCACAAAGTTATTAGCTAACCAAAAATGTTTTAGCCTATTGGCTGAGACTAAAGTATTCTAGGCACTAAGTCCCAGATTTGAATTTCTTCTTCCTTTTATTTTAATGCGACTTAGTACGTGCTTCAATTGAACAAAAAACAAAAAAAAGAAAAAATTCATTAGCTAAAGTACAGTGGTGGACTTCAGAAAAAAAAAAAATTGGTTACGAGGTTTATTTAATATGAATTTCATGATTGTGTGATATTTATGTACTAGAAAAAAAAAAATTAAAATAATAGACCAAAGTAAATCGAAATTATATACTCCGTATGTTATAATGTCTTGAAATTTCACATATCGCAATGAACATCTACTGCCATTACTCAGATAGTTTTACATTAAATTTCTATGATACGGAGTAATGCTTATAGTGGCTTATACAAAGATATTGTATTTTTTCTTGATAATTTTTTCTTACGGAGTATACCATTATTGATTGCATACATATATTACGAACTAAAATTAGTACTCAACAATGGTTCTATAGTGTAGTGGTCTAGCACTCTGGACTTTGAATCTAGCGACCTGGGTTCGACTCCCGGTAGGACCTTTTTTTTCTTCTTTTTTTTTTTTAAAAAAAAAAAAATCATAATTTAATTCAAAAACTACTTTAAAAATCAAAAAATCCCAATTTGTATGTTTTGATTTATTTTTTTGTCTGTTTAATAGCACCTAAAATTAAGAAAATATATACAAAAGTGCATCAAAAATAGTTTTGAAAAATACCATTCAATTAACTCCAAATTTAAGTCGAGCAGAACCGTAAAAGGTGTAACACGATTGTATTTTCAGGAGTCGAAGTCAATATGTAAGAAGGGTTGTAATAATATGGAATACCAAACTAAACAAAAAAGAGCGGCAAATGTTAATAACGGTAACACATAAATATCTAAACGCGCGAAACAATTTGTTGAAGATGATTTATGGAAACAATTCAACAGATCACCGTCTTTCCAAACTACAACAACACTTCTAATAACACCATAAAAAAAAAAAATTCCCTCACATAATTCTGAATTATATTAGGTTTAGGATTAATTTTTTTGGCTATATAAGTAAATCAATCCCCCTGTTATAACAAACAATTTAATTACAATCACATTCACATTTTACCTTGTTAATTGTTAATATTATTATTATTAGCAATGGCAGTACTCGATATCGATCTCAATCGTCTTCCACTGCTAGAAGACAATGGTGAGACGGTTTCACAAGACAGAAGAAGTTTTATGATCAATAATAAAAGTCTTCCGTTGAAGAAGAGGGTATATAGTGATGTTATTTCTTGTGGAGCAGCTATAATACTTGAAAATAACAGAGTCGAAAAGACGGAACCAAAAGGGCGTAAACCGATTATTCATATTTCGAAGCTCAAGCGGCTGAGTAAGAAGAAGAACATGAAGGAAGTCTTAAGTGTTCCGCCTAAGAAGCGTTTCGTAGAAGACGACCGTTCTCCTCCAAGAAAGCGTCAGAAGCGAGTTTCAGTCCAACCCAAAACGCCTCCAACAATCGAGGAGCTAATCCCGGACTACGTAAGGAATAATCCGGAATTCGAGAACATAACAGACGTGGGCCTAGTCATAGAGAAGTTGTTGGAAGAGTCCGACATCAACAGACAGCAAAACCGACTATCAATCCCACACAACCAAATCTTGCGAGCGTTTGTGACTGAATCGGAGAGCAATTGGCTACTACGAGAAATTAAAAACTCAAAATCATTGTCAAAGACGGTGAAGACGCATAAGTTAGGGGTTAAAGTTATAGGGTCTGGAACCAAGCTAGTACACGACATGGCTCTGAGTCGATGGAATTACAAAACTAGCGGGTTTAGGTACTCGCTTATCGATAACTGGTACGAGTTCATGGAGGAGAATAAGCTGAAGATGGAGGACTTGGTTCGGGTTGTGTCGTTTCGTTGCCAAAATAAGCTTTGTTTGGCTGTTCTTAAGTTGGATAATATGGCTTCATCTTCTTAAGTGCAGATCTTTTGTGTTTGTGTGAATTTAATTAGTGTCTTAATTGTTGTTTGATTGTTTTTTTGTTAGAACTTGCATGTGTTGGTCTAATTAGTAAGGTGGTTTTGTTGCTTGTAGTATTAATTAGTTCAATGGTTATAAAACATGTTTTGCTGTCAACTAATCTATAAATTTTATTAGTTTGTATGAATTTGATCGTATTCAATTTATGTTACGGTCGTGATGATAAACGTTTAATTCTAATACGAGATGTTATTTCGCTATGAGACACATCTAAACATATAGACTAGCATTGCATATTTGCATGCATAGTAATATAAGTAGAGGTGGCCCACCCTGCTCGTCCAAGCAACAAGTCGTGCCCAAGTTGTGTTTTGAGTAGCCCGACCTGCTGGACCTTTATTTATTAAGTAAATTTATTGATTTGGCAAGCCCAGACCTCAACGCCAACATGCTGGTTAGGCGCAGCAAAGCGGCCAATAGGTATCGTGTTAGTGTTAAGATCGCGTATAATTGTGTCATGAAACCTTCAACCCAAACCCGACCCAATTAAATTTCGTGTCGTGTTCGTATTGACCCACTTACATAAATAGGTCATCATGCCTCAACCCAACTCATTTATTTCGTGTCGGGTTCTTGTCGTGCTTCGTGTTTTGTCCACTTTTGGAAATTTTAAAGTATATTTTGTTAAATAATGACTATTTAATTTATTAAATTGGTCATTCGTGTTGGGTTCCTGTTTAAAGTGATCAACCCAAACTCAACCCATCTATGTTTCATGTCGTGGTCGTGTTGACCTACTTACATAAATATAATGGGTCATCATGCCTTAAACCAAACTCATTAACTTCGTGTCGGGTTCGTGTCATGTCATTGTTTACCGGCTCTAATGTTGGTTCCGCGTCGAACAAAACAAGACCTGCCTGGGCCCGACTCTCGGCCACCTAACTACAAGTAGTGATCTACTAATATATATGCACATTTTATATGAATTTTTTTGGTGAGACGACGATCTAGCTCATAATAAACTAAAATGTATAAATTTTCATAATAATAATAATAATAATAATAATAATAATAATAATAATAATAATACATTTAGTCACACAAGTTATTCATTGAGAGACCTCTCACACAAAGTGGTAATCACCTCTTTTACGTACTTGATTTTGTATGAAAATACTACCGTAATTAAATCTTATGGTATTAGACGACGGTCTGACATGGGGCTACGTATTTTAGTCAATGTAGAACACTGCTATAACAATTTTCGTTGGTCCTACAAAACAATGACCATGGCATTGAATAGAAATCAAAACCAAATCTCAACTTTTCAAATTCACACGCACAAAAAAAAAACTTAAGAACATATTTTCACGTCCATCCACGTCCACTTTTTCCTAAGGAATATGATGCTACATCATAGTTTATATATATGTAGTATTTGTTCGAGTGATATTAATAAACACAAATTAAGAATCGATATATCACTTGCATTGTAATACTTGGGCTACTTTTACGTAGTTTCGCAGTCGCAAAAATCTAAATTAAAATGCAATTACCGATAGGGTTTAGGTTTCGTCCAACCGACGAGGAGTTGTTAGTTCACTACTTGAGACGCAAAGTTATGTCTCTTCCTCTTCCTGCTTCTATTATTGCTGAGATTCATGGCTTCGACTTCGACCCTTGGTCTCTACCCGGTAACGATTTTTCATCTAATTAATTAAAAGCTCGACGATATACGACGTTAATCATATACATAATGTGTAAATGACGACGCTTGGAGTATATTCACCGTACATCAATACTAATGTTTAGTTAATGAATCTAGTGTGTGTGTTTTGTAAGTAAAATTTATCTCAACGTATATACTCCATATTTTTGTAACATTTACACAAATTTTTAGTATTAATTAAGAAACTAATTTTTGTTTAAACTAGTTTCATAGAATAAGCCTCATTTTTCTTTGTAAGAAATCTATCTTTATCAAAATGTTAATTTTATCAACATGTCATATTGTCATATACGAAGTACTCCTTTATATCATCTATTAGACCTGATCACATTACCAATTAAATGACGCTAAATGAGTGATACGAAGTATATATATAAATGAGGGATGCTTACCAAGAGTGATCATGCAAAACAAAGTTTATGAGTTATATGAGTGAATGTTAATTGACCATTTTGTCAAAAGAATAAATTAAATAGAATACAAATTTACTAAATGAATCATAAATAAAATGTGCTACTTACGAATAATTTTAATAAGTTTAAGAATTCTATTACTTTTAATATATATAAATTAATTTCAGAAAATTAAATTCAAAACTTGAGATAATTTTCGACCAAAATAAAATATCCTTAGTTTGTTGTTTGAATTGATGCATAGGTGATTTAAAAGAGAAAAGGTATTACTTCTGCAACAAAAAGTCGAAATTCGGGAATAAATTCATTATGCCCTCTTCTTCCGGATTTTGGAAGACCACCGGCAAGTGCAAACAAATATTGTCCTCCAGTGACAAGAACGACGATGTTGTAGGGACTCGAAAAACTTGGAGGTTCTACCAAACTAATAACTTACCTAGTAGGCATTGGTCCAAAACCCGTTGGATTATGCATGAATTTCAACTCGTCGACTCTACACAGGTAACTTTTAAAGTAATTTTTAAAATATTATTCACACAAGAAAATAATACTTCCTCCATTCCAATAGATTGTATACATTTGTTTTATGCACGTAAATCAATGCTCATTTTGTAACGTATTGAACCTATTGGAATGGAGAAAGTATACACATACTCCATACAACTTAAAGAGTACATGTAATGATATTAATTTTGTTTTTCAGAATGGAACACGTAAATGCGAAGATTTGGTTGTTTGCCGTGTTTTCCAAAGGAAAGAGAAGCATAAGAATCATGGGAACATAATAAAGGTGGATTGTAACATAGAAAATGATAGTCAAAGTTCATTTGATGTTAATGTGGAGACCTATTTTGACTTGGGTCCTCCACAACCCTCGTCTCCTTCTTCAACAGTTGACTAATTAATTATAATTATTATATTATTATATTATACTCGTATGTCAGGGCAATTACAATGGGGAGTTTTTTGCATTGAGTTTGCAAATAAGAACTTTATAAATAAAGTTCTTCCATTGTAGTAATTATTGGGTTTGTTGAAATAAGAACCAAGTTCTTCCTATTTACAAGAAAAAATAAAATAATATATTAGTGAGAAAAAACTAGTAGGTCCAAACAAAAACAAATTATAAAGTTTGTCCATTGTATTAAAAAGTTCTTAAACTTTGGAATATGCAAAAAATGAGTTGGCATGAGAAGAACTTTATAAAAAGTTCTTCCATTGCACTTGCTCTCATAGGCTTTTTGTTTCACTTAATTATATGTATGTAACGTAAATGCATACAATTAAATGAAACAAAGCTGATAGATTAGCACATACGTGATACGTAGCGTAGATGCTTATTATTTGTCTCTAGACCTGGCACGGGCCGGGCCTCAACTCTCAGACGCAGACACGGCTCGTTAAGATGGCGGGCATGAATTTCAAATCAAGGCTTGAGCCTGGTTTGTCGGATGTAAAAGTCGGCCTTAAAAGTCAAGGCCCAAACACGGCCCGTCGGGCCACTCGAATTGAGGCCCACTACACCGGTCGGATCGGTCGTTCAAATGGCCAGCTCTATTTGTTTCTAATAGTTTATTGTAAGCTATAACCGAATATAATTAGTTACTAAACAAACTGCAAATCCTACAATTAACACTTAATTTTTTGTACAAGTTCGATTTATAAGTTGACACTTACACTTAATTTGTACTCCGGTATGTTATTTTTCAGTTATCGCATTATCTTGTCTTTGAATTGAGGCATATAGCTAGAAAATGGATTATCTCACTAAAATAAAAATAAAAAACCTAAGAATATCAATTTTTTTTTTTTTTTAATTTTTAATAATGGGAAACTTTATATATCACATTCCGACATTTGTCTCGACAAGTGTGAAAAAGTCAATACTCAAAATGGAGTTGAAAAAAGGGAGTACTCTGTATATAATTACGAGATTGAATTAAAACACTTGGTAGACTCGAGACACCAAAATAAAATCATCTATTTAAATATTCGATTTTTCTATCGATAAGAAAGCTTAAACATGAGAATATTGCCATATATTCTCATGAGAGAAAAGAAATTACCTAATTTTTTTAATTTTAAAACCAAAAAAAAAAAAAAAGAGTCAATCTCTTATCCTATGCCTATGAGTATCGGAAAGAAAATCCGTTAAAAATACGATACTCGTACATAAAATTGTACTACGCCGTAGAATCTATAGATATCTAAATAGGGTATTAGATGTGTAATAATTTAATCCTATTTTTTTTTATTTTACCAAACATATATGTAATTTGCAACAACAAAAAAACATTAATTCCGACATAATTTTGTGGTATATAAATTACAAATATAAAATAACAATCTCATATTAGAATTTGCCTGCTCCATATTATACATGTGAAGTATGAACCCTGGACATTAACACAACATCAATTCATATGACTAAAATTGAAAGCAATGTTAGTGGAAGATGACTTGAAAATAAATCTCATGCTTTTAAGCGATTATGAGCTTTGAATTTTATTTTTGTATGAATCAATATTTGTGATGTATTTTTACCAAAAGTTATGAAATATGACTTATATTATGATTGTTGTACTCCGTAATAAACACAATTTACACGTCATTTCTCGATCGTTAGGTAACATATAACATAACGAGAGGTAGTAGTGAGCTAGTGACTACATCTATTTGTGCATCATTAATATGAAAAATAAAAAAAAAAAAACAAAAAAAAACGACTTTGTTAAACCATGAAAAGAGCATATGTTCCAACAGACCTCACATATAGGCATATATTCCAACATGCCTATATTCAAATCCTCATAACTTCATAAGTGATACGGAGTACTTAAATTTAACTTGTCTCGCATAATGTCAAGTGATATTAATGAATAGAAATGAAGGATTAGATTGCCGTATATGGATTATCTACTTAAACTAATGAAATCGAATTACTTATATGGACGCTAAAATTTTACTTAATAAGTTCTAAAATTAGTATGTTTCATGGAGTAATTCGTAATTTGCATCAAGCTCTCTCAATCTCATTGTCATCCAATAAAAAAAATTGGGAATTTTACCCTATATATCGCTAATACTAAACATATACAATTTCACGAGGTTAAAAAAATTGGTTAAGTGCGAAGCATCTTTTAGTAAACTTGGTTTACATTATCTTATCAATTTTCATACTATTTATATTCATTTTGTTATTGTTGATTGTAACTAGTAACTTTGTTTGTGACTTTATTAGTTTATCTATTTCATATTTGTGTACACATTTAATTATAATTTGTTCAATTTGACTCACATTAATTTAGCGTGTAATCATCTTAAAAAATTTATAGTCATCCGTATAAAGTAAAGGATTAATTGCCAAGAATAATCTGAACTGGTCCTCTTATTCCATAAAAAATCCGAACTCGAATTAATCCACGAATAATCCCAACTATTGAAATAACATTCCAAAATTGTACTTTGGCCAATTTCAATCAACTCTAACACGTGAAAAAAATGGTGAAATCGACTCTAACTTTGCCCCACTCTTATTTTAATTAAAACCTAATCGATTAGCCCCTATGCATCTAAGAAAAAACACAATGAAAGTAGAGTTTATAGTCCATTATTGCTGCAAAGCATCTAATGCTTTCAATTCGTTTTCCCCAAAACAAAAAAAAGAATTTTGAAAGTGAGGAAATTAATAAATTTTGGCCCTTCATAAAGAAGCATCCTAAGAGAAAGAAGGGAAAAAGTTTGCATATTATCGTGTTAGAATTGTATGCCCAAAAAAAAAATGTAATTTTATACCTTGAGGTCTACACTACAAGAATATGCAAGTTTTTGAGTTATAATCGAATTTGAATATTTTGAATAATATTATTATTCATATATAAAAAAAAAACTTTGGTGCAATTTGAACAAAAATTCCATGGTAAGTAGTGTAAGCAAAGAATATATTGGTAACCATAGTTGGTACATGTGTAATCCAAATAAATTTAAATTTTATTTTATTTTTTCACAAATTCGGTGAAACGGTCTCACAATAACGTTATTGTGATACCTCACACACGAAGAGTAATTATTGAATTGCTTGAGTTGTTTTCTATGATAACTAACTGGTTTCATATTATAAGACAGTCTTACGGACAGTCTATTGTTCTTGTTTTTTACTTTTCTTTTTAAGTATGAGGAGGTACATCCGTACATGCATGACATTCTCTTCTGTCAATTAAATTTGTCCACTTACTTTTTCAGCTTGTTGAGTCGCATTTTGTAATAAAAAAAAATAGGATTAATGGTTGACTCTCACCTTTTCTAAACATGACTTCAATTAAAAACTTCCACATTTTTTAATTTTTGGGTTTTTCCAAATTGCATTTCAGTCTTATTGGGTTTTCCCAACCGTATCACAGATATCGTATTCCCAACCTGCACTCGAAGTTTCTTTAATAACTCCAACTGTACCCTGAGTTTCTTTAATTTACCCAAAATCATACCTAAAATCATACCTGAAATTGAACAGAGGAAGGAAGGACTGCAAAAGTTCAACGATAAAGATGTTGCAACGACGATAAACTGCAAAAGTTCAATAGCAAAAGGAAGGAGATGAAGAGAACAGAGGAAGGAAGGTGAAAGCGTTTCAAAGGGTTTTAAAAAAAATTAAATCAAAAGAAAGAAATGACGGTTAATAAATTGACTCAACTTCTAATTTACAACTAATCCTTCCACGTAGGCAAATTAGGCGCTCCACGTAGGCAAATTACGCATCCTAATTGGCATTTAACGGTGATAATTGACGGCTTAAGCATAAATAGTTATGTTTGGGAGTAATTAAGGAAACTCAGGGGTACAGACGTACAGTTGGGAATAGATATACGCAGGGGTACAGTTGGGAAAACCCAATAGTACAGGGGTACAGTTGGGAAAAACCCTTAATTTTTTAAAAAGAATCATTGTTAGGAATAATCTGAACTGGTCATCTTATTCCATAAATAATAATCTGAACTCGAATTAATCCACGAATAATCCCAACTATTGAAAAACCATTTCAATAATGTATTTTGACCAATTTCAATCGACTCTAACACGTAAAACAAATGGTGAAATCGACTCTAAATTTACCTCACTTTTATTTTAAGTAAAATTCAAACTGGTTTCACCTTCAATAGTTGGGATTATTCGTGGATTAATTCGAGTTCGGATTATTTATGGAATAAGAGGGTCAGTTTGAATTATTTCTGACAATTAATCCTTTTTAAAACCCCCACCTTTTCTATACATTTCTTTAAAAACTCATCAAAACCTCATTTTCACTATAATAAATGTTTGTTTTGACTCTATTTTTTTCCAAGTTTTGAATTTCGATGGACTATAGAGTACATTCATCATGGTCTCATGGATATTTTCAAAAAAAAAAATTCTTTCATTTTTATAAAAAAATGTATTTTGTGGGAATTTTTGAAAAAATGTTTATAAAAAGTGAAAGTTTTTAGAAATTGTATAAAAGGTAGAATTTTTTAAAATTGTACAGTAATATAAAAGGTGGAATTTATCAAATCCTCCTAAAAATAATTATTAAACATTGTTAACCATAAAAATTTTACACCTGCAATAATATTGTAACGGGAAATAAAATAATATGAAACAACAAGAAATTTATTTATTTCAAAAGATAACGTGTTACAATTTTTGTAGATCTCTTAATTCCATCTCATAGGTTTAATTGAGTTTTGGTTTGGATAGACTACGGGGTCTTGTCGACTTAATCCGTAGGGAGGTGATGGGGCCTATTTATATGGATTAATCCATCCCGCCTACAATTTGGTAGCAGGAGGACAGGGTCTTAGACTTATTTCATCATATTTTTCCTCTCCCCAAACTCTAGCCATAAGCCCTTATATTTATAGGCTTGAGATGGCTTGCAGAGAAAGATAAAAATATATATTCTAAAATTCAATAATTATCTCAAAATATTAAAGATACGAAATATTTTCAAGATACCAAAATATGAAATTTCGGTGTCTACAAACAGTATAAGAAAGATTACAAAAATATGATATTATTGTACTTAGTAAAGTCAATCAAACAATATCATACATAAATTATAATTTTCCTTTATACATATATAATTATATATTGTAAGGAATACCATTAATTTTCAACCTTCATAAATAGTGCCAGGAAAAAAAAATATATGGAGGAGATTCATTTTGTAGATTTATTATCCACGATTTCTCTGATCTAACGATTATAGAAACATATATATTTTAAGTTTCAAGTGTATTTTAACCATAATAATGATATGCTTAATTTTATCTTATCTTATCGTATGAGGTGACCTTATCATATACACAATAGCGGGCCTTAGTACACACCGGGGTGGGCCGTGGGCCCGGCCCTCATGAACAAAAAGTTTGCAGCGGTGTAATGGTTGGCATCGGGCCAAGAGGTGCGGGGTTCGATACCATCCCTCCCCACGCACATTATTTGCCATTTTAACCATTATTAAGTTTGCTATTCATTTTCATTTATTTTTTTTGGCATATAATACCAACTCTGTTGATACTAGAGACTAGCAAGTACTCCCTCCATCTCATAATAAGTGTTCCATTTTCATTAAATTTTTTCCCAAAATAAGTGTCCCTTTCTAATTATAGTACGGAGTAAGTTTTAACAAAGGATTGCTAATATTTTTCAATTTTTATTAACACTCCTTAAATGCTCCCAAAATAGAAAGGTGACACTTATTTTGGGATGGAGGGAGTAGTAATGGGCGGATTCAATGCGGGTTCCATGGGTTCACATGCACCCCCAAAGAATCATGAGACAAATATTTTGTATAACAAATATTAGACATAAAACAATAGTAGCAGAGTTGGTGTTGCTTGATGGGTTAAGTACATTAGGTGAACCATTGGTTGAGAGTTCAAATCTCAAGCATAGCATTTTTTTTTCCTTTCAGTTTTTTTCGAAATTTTACCTACATTTGTCATATTTTCGCTTTTTGTTTCTTGTTTTTCTTATGTTTTGTTTTGATTTTCTAGAAGAGAAGAACCAATTAAATTCACTAGTTTAAAAAAAAAACATGAATAGAATGAATGAATTTAAAATATTTATAAAAATTATAAATTGAATAATACTCCGTATTAAGTATTTATCGCTATTGATAACCCAATATTAAATTAATAAAAAAAAAAAATCAAACTTTTTTCATGTATTATTACAATTTTTTGCACCCCCAACTCGAAACGTCTAGGGTGTACTAGTTATGATTACTTTTGAGATTTTATTCAAAATTCAACCACTTGGTATTGATAATTTTGTAGTGCCCAAACTCGGAGTATGAAATGTTATTTGTATTTTAGTTGAAGAATTTCATGTTTTACATTTTGCTTTAAATGTTAAATTTAATTGATTTAATCATATGTGGGAAATAAATTATGAAAAATGAGATACATTACATTTCAGTTGTTAAGATAAAAAAAATGATAGGTACTCCATAGTAAGTTCAAATCCACCTCTGTTTTGCTGACGACTTATTAATGTTCTCTAAAGGTGATCCAGCTTCTGTAAAGCTCCTTCTTAGGGGTTTTCTGACCTTCTCCAAAGCCTCTGGTCTGGAAATGAATGCTTCAAAGTCTGAGCTATATTGTAATGGTATACCTGGTCCTGATTTGGACATCATCCTCAAGTTCTCTGGTTTCAAAAAAGGTGATCTTCCCTTCAAGTATTTAGGGGTCCCTATTAGCTCTAAAAGACTCACAACTAGGGACTGTTATATCCTTAGTGAACGGATTTGCACCAGAATTAGAAGTTGGGGTGCAAAAAAACTCTCTTATGCAGGTAGACTTACTCTTGTCAGGGCTGTCCTTAACTCTCTCCATACTTATTGGGCGTCAATTTTTTTGTTACCTGTGATGAAGAAGGTGATAGCAGTGTGTAAGAATTATCTGTGGGAGGGCTGTGAGGACTATCACAAAGCCCCTCCTATTACTTGGGACTCTGTTTGCTTGGATAAGAAAGATGGTGGCCTTGGCATTATCCACTGTATCAAGTGGAACATGGCTGCTTTAGGTAAATACACCTGGTGGATTGCAAGTAAGAAGGACCACTTGTGGGTCAAATGGGTGAACCATATCTATCTTAAAGGTGTTGATTGGAAGGTGTATACTCCTTCTACAACAGTGAGCTGGGCTTGGAAACAGATATGCAAGGTTAATGTTGTGATGGAAAATGGTTACAATGGGGATCTTTGGCCTGGTAAGACAGGGATGTATTCAATTAAGGAAGGCTATAAATGGCTGCTAGGCCCTCAGAGTAAAGTTTCTTGGGCACATTGTGTCTGGAATCGCTTTAACCTTCCAAAATGGTCTTTCATTGCCTGGTTGTTCAGGCATCAGAGGCTGCTAACATTGGACAGACTTGCAAAATTTGGTGTGGTGACTGAAGGAAATTGTTTCTTGTGTGGTGATGCTAAGGAGACTAGTTCTCATCTCTTCTTTGATTGCAAATATAGTGTTCTTTGTCTTCAAAACCTAGAATGCAAGATAGGGCTAGAAATGTTGAATGGCAGATGGCAACTATCAAGGAGACGGGGCTGTTCAGGCTTTCAGATTTCAGTGGGTGCAGCAGGTGTGAATGGCGTGCTGTACCATGTGTGGCATCAAAGAAACGTCTGTCGACTTGAGGCTGTACTTATGCATCCTCAGGTTGTTGTCAAAATTGTAATGGAGGCTCTTTTGTTGCGGCTTAGTGTCTTAAATCTAAACTCATTGTCTAGAAGGGACAAGGATTGGTTAACATATCTTCGAAGGATCTGATATGTAGTCATATCTTCCTCCTTGAATGCTTGTACGCTATCTCGTTGTAATCGTTGTGCTTTGATTAATATAACTTACCTTTTACCAAAAAAAAAAAAAAAAAAAAAAAAAAAAAAAAAAAATCTCTTTTATTTGTATTATCATAGACAGATTATATAGTATTGTCTTATTGTCCGCAGGAAAAAAAAAATATGGATATTTTGGTTTTTTCTCTTTTTTTAAAATAAAATAAAATAAAATCACTAAGGGCGGAAAAGAAGGCGGCCCCTTCCTCGGCTGCTCATCATAAAGGGCTTCAAAAAAAATTGGAAAATTATAACTAAACCTTTCCCACTACTCCTCCACCGTGAAAACACAAGACAATACGAATTCGGGGGGCCAAATAAACATTTATGATCCGTCATTGTATATACACATTCTTCACATACTCAGGACTAGTCATTTACATTTCAATTAATTAGGCAAAATTGTCAATTACAGCCTTATAAAAAACAAAATTCATCAATTACAGCCTTATATAACTTTTTTTTTTAAATTACAGCCAAAAATGTTACTCCGTTCACAATTTACGGCCAAAGTCATTTTACGGTGATATTATGTATAATCTGACCATAATACCCTTCATTTAATCTAAGGCTTTCTCAGAATCTTCCCTTACACTCTAAATTTACATTTTCACTTTTCATTATCCTCATTTACTATTCTCCTCCACTCATTTCACTATTTTACTTTTACACTTCTTCTTTCCCTTTTAACTAATTCAACCGTCACCATACTTCATTTTGCTGCGATTTTACTATTTCCATTTTGTGATTTTAGACTCCTCAATTTATTCTTCTCCTCTTTTGCACATTCATACTTCATCTTGTACTTCTCAACTTCACCACTAAGCTCATTCTTCTCTTTTTTCATCACCTCCAATTTACTTGTAAGCTTGCTATTTTCCAATTTGAGTTTGTTAATAATTACTCTTTGCCACTCAGTTTGCGTTTTATCATACCATCGAAAATAATTGCATCCTCCCTTCTTAGTAACTGAGTTGTAAAGTTGGCAACTTTCAAATCTTCTTACGGGGTTGTCGACTGTCATTGACTTCTTCACCACAATAGGCAAACCACAGAAGCATATTTGCTGCGATTCAACGCTACAGTGACAACTTCCCTCCGACATTTACTAATTTGTTCCCTGAAAATTATGCCAAAAATTTAAATCAAAATAACTTATATCAACAATCTCTACAACAAATTAAATGAGAGTGAAAATACCCATTTATTCAAGGTTAAAGATTGATTGAAATAGCAAGATTATAAACACTTACCTACACAACTAATAAAAGAACAAAAATTAATTGAAATGGAGAGAGAGAGAAACCACAAATTTGTTGTTTAATAACTAAAAGGGTAGGTATTCTTCATAAATATAGAAACAAATGAAGGGCAAGGGTATTTTTGTCATAAAATGTCAGTTCTGATATGGAGATTTCAAATTTTAAAAATTTTGGCACTTAATTTAGCCTGAGCTCAGTTTTGGCCGTAAATTGTGAACGGAGTAACATTTTTGGCTGTAATTTTAAAAAAAAGTTATATAAGGCTGTAATTGATGAATTTTGTTTTTTATAAGGCTGTAATTGACAATTTTGCCTTTAAAAAATGATCTAAAATCAATCATTGGCTTTAAGTAACAAAGAATTTTGACATGCAAAAATTGATAAGCGGAAGGAAGTCACTATCGACTTCGACTATTAGCTTTAAATGATAAGTTGATCAAATTATATTAGTGTTTCTAAACTAAAAAAAAAATTAGAGAAATAATTAAATCAACAAAAATATTAAAATTAACACAATTGCTCAACATATTTATGTGTAATTTCCACCCATTTCTGATTAAACTTGTGGAACTAAGAAAAAAACCAAAAATAGATTTATTATCGTATTAATTAGTTGGTGAGACAACATCCCATGACAAGTATCTTAGTAATTCATCAAGACACCAACTATACTTTGTTATATTAAAAGCCTAAATTTGGTAAATACAACTTAATAAAACTCGCCTCTCACATTTTCTTACATATATTTTTATTTGCAATTCTTAATAGTTTTCCTATGTAATACGAAAAACTCGTTACAAAATTATACTCCGTAAATAATTAATGGGTTGTACGAATTCGAAAATGGTATTGCAAGATCAAATGGCAGCGCCGGTGGCTAAGGAAGCCAACTCTCTATATAGATTCTGGCCCTTACGTTCTAAAATATCGGAGGTTTCGTTAAAAAAGCGTGATGGGGATGATGCAATGTTGATAATGGACCGTCAGTCCAATGTATCAGATTGTCATCACCCACACAATGAAGACCAGCAACAAATTGTGTCGGACGCAGGGCGAGTTAGTGCGTCCGATAATTGTGGAAAAAAAGAGCAAGTGTTACAGGACGCTAAAGAACAACAAAATAAAAATGTCGAGAAGTTAACGAGATTTTCTAGTTCATTGAGCTTCAAGGTGTACGTGATCAAATTAAATAATAACGATAAAATTGACGGTACTCTTCTAATTCCTTTTTTTTTTTCAATTTTATACAATACAATACAATTCTAAATTTTATATCTTTGACAACATAGATCACTTAAAATATGCAGAGTAATACGATTAGTTTTGAATCATGGTAATTGATGCCATAATATATATGCTAATACCTTCATTAATCAACTACTTGTAAAACATTCAACGCAATCAATTTATATTTATACTCCGTAATATATATGTACGGTGTTATAATTATCGAATCTTTATTTTGGAAAAATATTGCAGATGACGATAAACCGTCTAAACTCGATAATATTACGGAAAACGAAGAATCAAGTCACAGACATTCCATCAAAGAAGATAATTTTCAACAATTACAACATGAAGAGTCATTAGCATCCTCCACCAGAAGCACGGTACGTTTGTTGTTAGCCTACTTTTTTTTCCCTTTTTAATTACACTCATCAATCGAGTCATTTAGTGTTCATTTAAGTTGTGAAAAATTAATAAGGCATGTCATTTAAAAAAAAAAAAAAAAAAAAAAAAACTACTTGTATCGTATAATTAGTAATTGCAATTTTCTCATGCAATATATAAGCGATTGTATGAACATATATTGACGAATACGATTATATACATGAAACTCGTCATTTGGGTCCAATTGCCTCACGACCCTAATCCATGAGCCAACTCGATTTCACCCGTCGCTCTTAGTTGATCGATTTTGGTCCAACCTGTCCGTGGTCACGTCTAAACACGGTCAAATTCTTATATATAATTATATAATTGACGAACTAATGACACATTTTTTTAATGACAGAGAGTACAAACGAAGAAAACAACAATAGGAGAAATGTTTCGAAGAGTACTACCAAAGCGAAACATGATATCATTCCTCAACATACTTAGAACAAGCGGACTTTACGGCAATAATAATAATAAATTCAAATCACTCTCCAAAAGTGATGTCAAACTTAATAACTTAAGCTCGAGGGAAAAAAATGAGTAGTGAACGATGACAAATGACAGAAAAATGATTGTAATGTGTATACTTCAAAAACAAATTGTGACATATTTGTGGTGAAAACTGAAAACAAAAATGATCACTTTTTTACATTTATGTTTGCATATATTTGACTCGTAGTCTACCGTCATACAGTATCTCTATCATGAGTCTTGACGACTAAATCAGTATCGACAGGACGTTTTTCACTTGCACATTTTTATTTAGCAATCTGTTTTGTTTTGTATGTAATCTTGACCAAAGTACTTTAGTTCAATCCCTTTTTGTCTTTGATACGAGTATAATCGTAGGAAAAATGACTTTTCCACCTCAAAATAAGCAATTAAGCAACAAATCCATATATATGAAACTACTAATTTAATTACTTTTTATATTGTGTTGTGAGAAATTATGAGTTAGTGATAAAATTAGCACAAAGTCAACTTAACGACATGAATGGAAATTCAAACTTGGCACCCGTTATTTTCACTACGGATAATTCAATAACGGTGGAAGTTGAACTTAAAGTTGAATTAAATTTGAAGTGAAATTGAAAATATTCGCAAAAAGCACATGAGCTAGAATTCTGAACTGAGAAACTAAATTTTGCTAAATGCTGAAAAGTGAACGCAAAATCACAAAATATAGTACTTGAAAATTATGATAAAGGGTCTATCACTGTCTATGAAAAAAATATGATGATTGTTTGAAAAATTGGCCGATCAAATGATAATCCAACTAATGTAGTGGCTAATTTGGCTGGATCACAAGTCAATTCAGTCGGATCGACCTACATGACCTCCAATTTCCAAAACCACAAAACGTGACAGAATGAAATAGTAGCAACATCCTTTGCATAATAGCTCATCAAACACGATAAATTACATCAAAATCGAATCAACACATACAGGAAGTATAAAAATCTCTACGAAACTTACTCCGTAGATATCATCTCTACCCTTCTTGTATTCAATTGTTATTATATCTATGTTAGACTATGTAAAAGGTGTTTTACACGACGATAAGAACTTGTGTGTAAAAGTGGAAGGATTATAAACGAATGGTTATCAAATTGATTATTCAACGAACTAATGACTTAAAACATTTTCATATTAATGAATTTCCACTATTGTTTTATGAAGAATTTTTCAGTTGATAAAATAATTAACAACATAAATAACAATAATTTTGTAAATTCATTTAAGTGGTATGTTGGTTTGTAGAATAATTTAGTCTCAACGCTGAATTTAAATTCAAACTTAAATTGTTTATGTCAAATTAAATGTATCATGTATCATAAGTTTTATTTGAACGTTCATGTATTGTTTTAAATCCAAGTTAAACTGGATTATATATAGTTACGAACTTACGTTTGTAATGCGTTTGTAAATGTGTAGTGAATGTAAGATTTAGATATATTTATTGTTTTGCCGATTGGAGATATAGTCAATAACTCAATATATAGTCATATAGCTTTAGTAGTGATATTTTAATATTGCACACTAGAAACTCTTTTTTTATTTTTTCTTTTTTAAAAAAAATTAAACTATATGAATGTATGTTGTCAACCAAGTGGTGGTTGTTCAGGTGGAATTTGAGTTAACCTGGAAGGTGCAACACTGTGAGGTCTCAAGCTCAAATCTCACTTGGCCACCGCAGCCCCGGGGGGACTCAACCCCCTCGTCATCCAAAAAAAAAATGTGTGTTTTCTTTTTTATTTCTACCCAGTAATTACTTGATTTTTCTTTTTCTCGCTATTTATTTGTATTATTTTTACAAATTCATTACCATCTCGTGTATCCCCTTTACTTACCCGTTTGTAATTCATATTCCTTAAAACATTACTCGTATGCAAAGCAAAAATCAAATGAGTCAGATGCGACGGTTTTATTCCATATATCATATTTACAAAGCAACAACCACAGGGACACGTGTCACCCTGTGATTGTATGTTGACATTTTGACTGGGCCCCTTCACTTTCTCTTCAACAATTAATTTCTCAATTTACATTTACAATTCTTAAACCAGCACACATATATTTACATTTCCAATTCTTAAAAAAAAAACATTAAATTTACAATAACAGAATTTTAAAAAAAAAAAATACAAAAATATTGTACAGCAAGTCAGCAACAATATGAACAAAATCGACGAAATCAAGTGAAATCAAATGAAATTCAGATCTCGAAAAAAAAAACACCATCAACCTATATTTTTTGAAAGAGAAAAATTTAAAACTACGGAGTATTTAATATGGTATAGTGATTATTGTCTATGTGTGTGTGAAAGGACGGAAAATTCGCGAAATTTGGGTCGATCTTCCACCGTCTCACTTCCAAAACCAAATCAAATTTAAAAATGTTTAATTAAAAAACAATAAAAGTTAAAATAAAAAAAATTATCTCGGAAGATTTGATCAAGAACATCAAAGTAGAAACCAAAGCGTCAACGTTTTGATTCAAAAATCGAAAATCTGTGGGTCGGAGAAATATTTTCCCGATCGTTGCGCCGGTGAACAACGCTGTGAAATTCAGTGTCCATGAAAATGAACGGAAAATCCTCGACAATGGGACGAATTAGAGCGAACTTATCGTCAAAGTTGTGGGCCCACACTTCGCGGATCTGTACTGCCAGGATATCAATAAAGTAAGGAGCTCCTATGAATACAGAAAGAGAGGAGGTGGTAAAAATGGGGGAAAAAATTCCGTAAAAATGGGGAAGATAAAAGAGAAAAAATAGGGGTAAAATTTGAAATTAGGTTTTAATTAGGGGGAGGAGGATGTTTTAACCTAGGTGAGAGAGGGGGTGCTAAAGAGGGCAGTGTATTGATTTGAGGAGGGGAGCGTGGATTTTGTAATACTGTTGTTGTTTGGTAAAATTAGTAATTTTTTTACGTAATTGCTCAACTGTACCCGTCTTTTTCTCAGTTGTACCCAAAAAAGACCTACTTGCCCTTTTCATTTCCTCCCCACAAATTGAGAAATCAAAATTTTCTCTCTTCTCTCTCCCCTATTAAACCACCAAAACTTTATGCCTCTCCCACCACCACCACCACCGCCCCTCCCTCAGCCCACCTCTCCCACCACCACCGATCCTCCGTCAACCCACCTCGCCGACCACCACCGCCCCTCCCACAGCCCACCACCACCGCTTAGATATTCGGATCAATGAGAAGCACCTCGAAATTTTCTAGAAATTTAACGAAGAGTTCATATTTTCATTGAATCTTTGGCTTGAAGGTGTATCTGATTTAGCTATTAAGTCTTGCATCCCAATATGCTAAAGCAAGTGGATAACTTGCAAGTCATGTCAACTACTGTAGACATACTTCATCGTTTACGTTTTCTACGACCTAACTAAACCTTAAATAGTACGGAGTACATCAAGTCAATCTCAGAAGTGATTCATTAATTAGGCTTTCTACTACCCGTACGACTGAAACTTACATTTTACTTTTTTTTTTTTTTTTTTTATTTTCTCTGCTTTTCCGTCTATTTTGATATCTTTCTTAAATTACATGAAATATATTGTCACAAGATCCATATGTTAAGAATTAAATTAATTGTATAAGTAATTGAATTAATTGAAGAAGAAATTGGTTGATTTAAATTGTTTTAGGGTTTTTTTGGGTGGAAAGAGAAGAGAGAAAAAATTGGGAAAGTAGGGGTAGGGGATGGAAAATTAATGACAAAAAAGGGTACAACTGAGAAAAAGCCGGGTACAGTTGAGTAACACCCTTTTTTTATTATTATTATTTTTTTTTTTTTTTTTTTTTATTTTTAAGGAATATAAAAATTCGGTTAAACAATGGAGTTTAGAAACAATCGTGTTAAAATACGGAGGATAGCAATTAAAATATCATGTGGAACGGTCTCACATTTTACTAATGGGATGAAAAGTGCATTATATAAATTAAATTATATTTGACACATTTATTATTGAGTTTTTTAAATTATAAAAAAGAAAATATAAGACTCTAGAATATTTAGAGACTAAGTATGATGAAGCCATGTTGGTAACTTACGCCTATAAATTATATTTGACACATTTATTATTGGGCTTACTCCTATTTAGGATTTGAGGCCTATGAAAATTTTACCGAGTAATGTATTGGGGTTATATATTGAGTTTAACACAATTTAATTATAAGTTTATTTTAATTTATTTTGCACAATAAATTTTATGAGACAGTCTTATATAACCCGATGTGAATTTATTTTGATATAGAAAAGAAGTTCGGTGTAGTTGGTTGTGGAGTCTATAAAAAAAACGTGATTATAATATTATATTAGAATACTACTCCGTGTAAGTTATGAAAGAGTTTCTTTAAAATGTACTCTAACGGCACGTGATAAGAACCCATAAAAGAAGAATTATTTTCAAAGATTCAAGGTAAATAAACGGATTACTTGACTAATTTGAGTTTTAAGGAATTACTCAACAAATTTACACGGGTTAAATGATATTCTTCAGTGTTCAATAAATAATAAAATTTTCTACTACAATTGATTGAATTAATAATCTTTCATTTAAGACATGAAATATGCAATGTAATTTTAATAAATACCTCTTTGTCTTAGTCAATTGTTTACAATTGCATCATTGTCCTCTCACAAAATAGATCAAGTGTAAACAAATTTCTAAAATAGATGGAGTTAATTAGATAAAATTACGTGAAAGTCGACCACGATTCTCCTGACCTTGCATTAATTTAACTGGTAAACAGGATGTTACTAAACGTAAATATAATAGTAATCACATATGTGACTATCATAATAAAATAGAGGCGAGAATATTTATTGAATTAATGGTGATAGAAGTGAATGTAGAAAAAGTAATAGTTAAAGTAGAAGTAGTAATACTAAAATAATAATAATAGCAACGATGACTATATAAATCAATGAGTAGTAATATAAATATTTTTGCTAGAATAATAAAATAAGTGTTAAATAGTGAATACAAATATATTGTTTACATGATTTCACAAATATAATTTTTTTTATGAAAATTTTAAAACTAACTCTGAAAAAATGGTTCTGAACCTCTACGGAAAGTAGGTGACGTGGTTTTTTTTTTTTTGCACATTTAAAGTCATTTAAATTTGCACCAATTTTATTTTTTTAATTGAACTTAACTATTTACAATATAAAAACTAATACCAATAAAAAATGATTAGCAATACACTTAAATATAGCTATTTTTATTATAGTTTGAGAAAAAAATTTTAAAGAAATTTTGGTTGTACTCAAATAATTACATTTCGTAACAGACAATTTTATAATATTGTCAAACATGAAAACATTAACTAAACTAGAAGTTATTTCTAATATTTCTGGTTTTTATATTAAGTGCAATTGCAATTTATGCACAACTTTTATTATGTCAAAGTCGTTTTAATATTCACATAATAAGTACTTTAAAATATGAATTATTTATACTTTATACAGGCATAATTTAAATTTTAAAAAAAGAAATATATATATGTAGGTCGCCTGGCCACGGGGCGGGCACCAAAACTTATTTTAAATAAAATTCAAACCGATTTTACCCTTTTTTTAATCGATTACAACAAGTGAAAATTGGTCAAAATATACTATTGAAAAGGTTTTTCTATAGTTGAGATTATTTGTTGATTATTTTGATTTGGGATTATTTATGAAATATGGCCAGTTCGGATTATTTCTTGCAATTATTCCTAATAAATTTGATAGCAATTTGTACGGGTAATTTTCTTGACATTTTTTTTTAAATTTGCACGGGTATAAATTCATTTTTCACGTAAACATTAACAACATATCCGTGTAATTTGAACGGGTTCAAAACTTACACGTGCGAAATGTTATCAAATTTATTGCTCATGTAAATTGGTATCAGATAATAAATTTGATATATGCAAGAATAATATATTTGATAACAATTTGTACGGGTAAGTTTCTTGACATTTTGTTTCAAATTTGCATTCACGTAAATTTTAACGACATACTTGTGCAATTTGATAGGGTTTAAAACTTACACATACAAATTGCTCAATTTTATTGTCCGTCCAAATTGCCCTTGGATAATTATTATGATAACAATTTGCACGGGTAATAAATTTGACTGCAATTTGCATGAGTAAGTATTTTGACATTTTGTTTATAATTTGCACGGGCATTAATGCAATTTGCACATAAAGTTTAACAATATACCAGTGCAATTTGAATGGATTTAAAACTTACACGTGCAAATTGCTATCAGGTTCATTACCTGTGGAATTTGCAATTTGACATTTTATGGCAAATTGCATAGGTTTAAAACTTAATTATTTATCGTTGTCATATAATTGTTTTTTGTCATATAATTTTTTATATTTTAGGTGCTATACAATGACACTAATTCATACTGAGTTTTAAAGGCACCTTTTAAAAACTTCTTATAAAACTTATTCAATATTCGTCGTTCCTACTTGAGCTATACCAAAAGAACATACCCGTGCAATTTGCACGGGCATAACACTAGTTAAATCAAAAAGAAATTAAATCATTTAATTTCATATTCAACAAAATCACACCATAAATGAGTGAGTCAAAGACAACTCTACCACAGTCAAACCTCAAAGTCGTCTACTCAATTAAAAAATAAAAAATAACTTTTTTTTTTTTAATTATTTTTTTTTCACACACCTGACGTAACCCACTCACCTCGAACTATCATACTTCATCTTCTTCATCTTCCTCTTTCCTCAACTTTCTCTCTCCTCAACTTTCTCTCTCCTCCTTCAAACTACTCTACAACCGAAGTTTCTTTCGCGAATTCAAGTTTTGTTCGTCGAATCTCTCGATTTTTTGGCGGCGAAATTAGGGTTTCTTGATTGATTTGATTTGATTTGATTGTGTTTTTGTGTGTTGTATTTCTGGAGATGAAGTCTTCGTTCGGTAAGCTCAAGAAATTCGCATTTCATAAGAGTGATGTCGCGAAAGATCGCCGCGATTTTCATCGTCCTCCTAAAGTCGATGAACTTGCTCTTGCTTCGCAGGTTTGCGTTTTTTGTTAGTTCATTTTGTGTAATTGTATTGAATTTAGCTGGAATTTTTCGTTGATTGTGAAGTTAGGTTGAATTTTGTTTAAAGTAGATGATCTGGAAAATTTTGACGAGTGACTGAGAGTGAGTTAGGAAATTATTTGATTTGTGAGGCAGTTTAAACGGGAGATAGTGAACTGATTTGTTCGCCGAAATACGAGTTTTTTCCGGTGAAATTTGGGGGAAAGTGGTGAAACCGAGGAATTAATTAGAGTGTTACTGTTTTTTTTTTTTCCGCAGGAGATGCAGGATATGCGGAACTGCTACGATAGTTTGCTCTCGGCTGCTGCTGCAACAGCAAACTCCGCGTATGGTAAATTTCTAATAATGTCTACTGAAATCGATTATTGTAGCTTTGCTTTAGGATTCATGGAGGAGAACAATGTGTGTTGAAATCGACTTCTGCGTAGCATCACATTCGACTAGGGAGTCGAGAGGAACCTAAGATTATTTAGAAATATGCATTTATGGCTATCTTCTCCTTGATTACTATTGTAGACGGGTGATTAATTTCAAGTCTGTATGGGATATGGTACGGTGTGTTCTAAAGAGTGTTCCGACCTTTTCGTATCACGCTTTTGCAAATTAGAGGAGCTTAAGAGCTCGGCTAATTTTTGTGGAGGATTTTTATCCTTTACTGATTTGCTTATATATCACTCACTACTTTGCTAACAGATGAAGATTGTGGTTTTTCTTTTAGCCAATGAAATTGAAGTCATATTTCTTTCTTAAACAAGAATGTGGCGCTTCGATTGGTAGTATCATATCGTTAGCCGTCTAGGAGAGCTTTGTGTTTCTTCTTTGGTCTTGTTTTCGGTGTAGTTACACTCGATTGTTGCTATAAACAATGTCACCAAACTATTAGGGGCATAATGTGGTGGATACATTTTGGAGCCGGCGTTTGAACACCGTTGTTAGCTGTATGTAGTGCACATTTACCCAATTGTACATGATTAGAAGCTGAACTACTTACACAAATCACTGAACAAAATATGAGGTAAATTTCCGAGTGTGTGGAGAGAAGTTTGTAGCAATTCAGTTGACAAATATACTCTATATACAGAGATTATAGTTAGTTTAAGAAAGCGTTACGACATTTTTAAAAGCTTGTTAAGTTGTTTTTGTGAGGCTTTGGCCTATTGTTTGTTATGTGCTACATAGCCAACAAGTTGGTGGTTAATTCCTCAGAAGTGAAAAATAAGGTTATTTGTAAAATCAAAGAACATGATTCTTCTATACTGCTATAGGAAGAGTAGAAGAGGCTTAGACTTATTTTAAATTAGTATGGGTACATCTATGTTTTGTAAGGCGATATTGAAAAATCTCCTATAGGTAGTTATTGCAGAGTATCTACTAAAGCCTAAGGGTGTGTTTGGATAGTGAAATAGAAAGGAAAGGGAGGGACAATGGACGAAGTCATTTTCACTCCAAATCTTTCCTACGTTGGAGGGGGAAATAATTTGTCTTCGAGGAATTTCCTTCCCCTCCAAATCCCTCCCCTCTATTTTGCTAACCAAACAATGGATTTTGCATCCTTCCCTTTCCTTCCTCTCCAGTTCCCTCTAATTCTCTCAATCCAAACACACCCTAAGGAAGTGTGGATACTGAAAATGGAGGGGAAAAGGAGAGGAGGGTAAAGGAGGGAACCGAAGGTAACTTTGACATTTCCCTCCAAATCGATTTGGAGGGATTTAATTTGTCTTGAAGGAGGGAAAATGAATCCCTCCCCCTCCAATTTATTCACGCTCTTATGCTAACCAAACGATGGAAATTGCATCCCTCCCTTTCCCTTCCCTCCAATTCCCTCAATCCAAACACACCCTAAAAGGATTGCGTTTAATCAAAAGCGTTCCAAAAATCTTTTGTTTAAGGACTCACGCTGGATAGGTATCCCCTCCAGTACAATTTCTCAGATGGCATTGCATGTTCTTTTACAATATGCAACATTTCTGGTTTATTTTTTTGGTATTTTGCAGGTTCTCATTTTATATGTATACAAAAATTGCATATTACTTATCTTAATCTTAGTTTGATTTCTATTGCAGAGTTTTCCGAGTCTCTTCGTGAAATGGGCGGTTGTCTATTGGACAAAGCTGAATTATACAAGGATAATGATGATAGCAGTACGTATCCCACATTTTTTTCTTGCTAAAACAAAGGTTACAGACTTGCAGCTAGTAGTATGTATCTGCTTCCTGAGGGGCCTTTATTTATATCTATAGTTTAAAAAATTTGTTTCCAAGTTCTGGGTGAACTCTTATTGAAGTTGTTGCTATGATCCTTTCATTTGGGATTGCTGAGTGGATGATGCTTTGTTTTTTTTCCAAATAGCTGACTGGTCCCCAATTTTGACATAGCTGTATGTTAGTCCAAGAACAGCAAAAAACTGAGGGTGCTGTATGCTGTTGTCTAAGGCCGTAGAGTGGACGTTGGTGTCAAACATTTCAATGTCTATTCTGAATTCTTTGGTGTTAGGTTCATGAGCTTACATTTGAAGCTACATGTGGAGAGTATTCTATGTTACAGTGGCGTTTAGTTAACTGTGATTTTTTGGTCTTATTGCTTTTCTACCTTATTTATATACTTGGTTGAGTTTCTGTTAGCCTTTTCTCAAAGGCAGGAGGTCCTTTTGTAGGATTTTGTGCTGGTTTAAAGTAAGGCCTCATTCCTTGGCTCCTTGTTGGTCTAAATCACTTTTAGTGGAACGTGTTTCCCCCATTGTAGGAAAGTTTGATTAATCCTTTACTGTCAAAATAGAAAGATAAAAGACTTGTAAGTTGCTTCAAAAATGTAAGTTGGATCGACATCTTTAATAGTGTAAGATGTGGTGGTGAGTTCTGTGGGTTGCGTTGTGGTGATTTAAAGATGTTTTGCCACCTTATACTTAATAGGGAGGGCTATATCCTGTGATGATTTGGTGTGCTGTGAATGGGTAAGTGATATGCTGCTTGTTTCGCATGTCTGCAGAAAAAGCCTTGATGATGCTTGGAAACATTCAATTAGAACTTCAAAAACTTGTTGATCGTTATGTAAGCAGTACTTGTGGTGACTTTTTCTTTGTTTGTCGTCATTTTCTGCGTAGCTTACATTTGAAAACTGTATAGTTATTTTTTCTTTTACTTTCGTTGCAGCGGTCACATATATTCCTCACGATTACGAACCCATCAGAATCGCTCCTCAATCAACTTCAAACTGTGCAGGTTTGCTACCACGACTTTTATTGGTAGATTTATGATTACACTTTACTCAAGCTGTTTTTTCACATCAGCTTTTTTCACTATTTACTTTCAAGATCTATTGTTTGATTTGTAACAATGGAGGAGATAATGGGTGTGAAAGTAGAGGGAGGGAGGAAGGGAGGGAGAGAAGTAATAACCTTCTAAATCATAGTAATGATTGAAGGTTTTGCTTATTACAAGGGTAAAAATGAATGATCGTTTATTCCTCATCTCTTGCCTTCTCCAAACTCATATGTGAACGAGAATAATGACTTCCTTTCCCCTCATCCCTCGCCTAATCCAATGTCCGACGTAGTCTGAATGTTCTTTTTTTTTTTTGGTGAAAGAAAAGAAGTAAAGGTTGTTAACAATTATCAATTTCATCTTTTTACTGAAGAGCCTGACTGGATTCTTGTTCTTTACTATCATAGGAGATGAAGCAACAATGTGATGAGAAAAGGTAAGGGACGTTGTCTTCATAAGGTTCCGGTTTTCCTCCTCCCCTTACCCCCCTGTTCCAAGTTTGTTTACTGTTGATTAATTGGTCTGCAGAACTGTCTGCGAGTACATAATTGCACAACAGCAAGAAAAAGGGAGGTCGAAAGGTGGAAAAGGTGAAGGTTTTTCCATGGAACAGTTGAGGCAAGCCCATACCGAATATGAAGAGGAAGCGACATTATGTGTTTTCCGTCTTAAATCTTTAAAGCAAGGACAGTCTCGAAGTCTTCTAACACAAGCTGCTCGTCATCATACAGCTCAGGTTTGGCTGACAGCTTATGTCTAACTATCAATACCTTCGATAGTTATTCTGCCACCAGTACTGAGGTCATGTAATTTCAATTATTTTATTTGAATCACAGTTAAACTTCTTTAAAAGGGGACTCAAGTCACTCGAGGCAGTCGACACACATGTCAAGCTGATTGCTGAAAATCAACACATAGACTGCCAACTAAGTGGGCTCGATGACAACGATGATGGAGAAGACGAGGGAGAGAACAGTTATAATTCTAATGACCATGGAGAATTAAGTTTTGACTACCGGCCACAAAAGTTGGGAACTGATGCGGTAGCAACGTCAAGGAACTCAATGGAGGTTAGCATCTGATAGAGTTGTCACATCATGTGATTCTTAAGTAAAACGGCTTTGTTATCTTACATAAATCACATGTTCTGTTTTAGAATGAACAAATTTGCTCATTATTTGAAGGTGCTATTTGCCATTTATTCCCCTTGTGTCGGTCAGTTAGCTCCATGCCCCACTTTTTACCTCACAAAAAGTGGGCCAATGGGTTGCTGAATTCATGTTAAGTTCATCACCATTTTAATTTGAATATCACTGTCACTTTAGAAGACTTCAAATTAGGCTGACTGAGACTTGAGAATGTCATGACTGTAATTGGAATTTACGGCGATTTGGCTTAGTGGAGGAAGTGATAAGTAGGCATGATTTAATCTAAGTTTTGACTGTGGTTCTTGGCATTTCATTCATTTACGGCGATTTGGATAGCCAAAATTGCGAATGTCTATTCAATTCTCGTGAAGAAAATAAAGTGCCTCATTTTACTCTACTAAAGAAAACAAAATTATAAAACCACCACTTTTGTTGCTCTAATTGTGTTGCGTATTGCATGGATTCAAACGGTATGCTACACTCTTGTAGTTACTAGGAGTTAAGATATCGAGTCATTTCTTGTTTATCCCCGCTCACAGCTTGCTATGAGCTTATGATCTCTGATAAAAGATGCTGTGTGTGTCCTGTGAAGTTTTTATTGATTTCATGTGACATTGCCATTTATTTGTACTTTCTATTTATCATTCACGAGTTACCTTAATTTCTAATGCTATCTCTGCCAATATTCCTTGACAGTCATTTGTTTGTTCCCCAGATCAGTTTCCTTACATTAATGGTTTTGGCTAACTGAATATAGCCGATTTTTCCTGGTGTTGTTTCAGTTGGATCAGGAAGAAGAGTCAATTCCCAAACCATCGACAACGGAAAATTCCGAGGTATCTCGCAACTCTGAAATGAATTCGACTATGAATTACTCCATAGCATTTACTCCGTAACATACTAAATTCTGAAATTTAAACCTGATATTCATGACTGCAGTTCAGATTCGAAAAAGTTCAAGGTGATTCACAGATGCTAGACAGTGAACCTAGGATAAGTAATTACAGCCACTCTGCGCCTATTTTTGCCGAAAAAAAGTTCGATCCAGCTGAGGGTGTAAGACGAATGCGTCCATCCCTAACTCAGAAGTTTCACACTTATGTACTGCCTACTCCTGGAGATGCAAAGACTTCAAGTTCTACTAGAACAAGTTCAGCTCCACGTGCAAGGCCGAAAAGTTTATCTGATCAAAATATTTGGCATTCGTCCCCTATTGAAA
The DNA here is from genome assembly GCA_023091065.1 of Dianthus caryophyllus. NCBI lineage: Eukaryota > Viridiplantae > Streptophyta > Magnoliopsida > Caryophyllales > Caryophyllaceae > Dianthus > Dianthus caryophyllus. The sequence continues at coordinate 35,790,882 of CM041518.1, read as the reverse complement.
CCAAAATGAATAAGCGAGATTCAAAGGAGGAGAACCAATCGGTTGCACAACCCTATACATCACTTCACGAGAGGGATACCAACCAACCGTCAACGCGTCTTCCTCCTTTAGCCGATGGGCTTCTTTCTCGACATAGTGACGCTGTTGATTCATCTGATAACAAGAAAATTAAAAGACAGGCTTTCTCTGGTCCTCTAAGCAGTAACCCTCGCTCCACAAAACCCGGCTTATATGCTAGTGGTCCCCTTTCATCCGAGGTACCGCTGCGGTCCTCTGGCCCTGTATCCCAACCGTTGCTACCTCGACCATCATCTCCGAAACCTTCACGTCGCTCTCCTCCATCTGTATCACCACCGAAAATAAGTGAGCTTCACGAGCTCCCTAGGCCTCCTGGTAGTGTATCCAGCAAGCCTGGAACATCAACGGCATCCGGTGGGTCTATTGCTTCTTCAGTATCAAAGACCTCGGAGTTTCCAGCTAAAAATAAAACCACGTTTGCTGCCTCTAATGCAGCATCACCCTTGCCAGTTCCCCCGCTGACCATTCCACGGAGTCTCTCGACCCCTTCTAGCCATTATAGAGCGAAAGCATTAATCGCCACCAAAGTTTTCGAGTCTTCTCAGCTCGAGAAAGATGCTGCTTCTCCTCCTCTAACACCTATGTCTTTATCAAATGCTAACCCCGTATTAACATCCAGAACTGGGGTCCATTCTCGCGAAACATAAAAGGTACTACTAATGCCGTATACCAACTTTTAAGTTTTTCCATAGATTGCTGATAAATCTGCTGCCTAGATCTATGAATCATATCATATCGATGCTGCTGCATTTTCTTTTCTCTTCCTGTATCTTGAGGTCTTTGGCATTTGTAATCTCAAGTGTCAGTGATTGTTTGATATGCTATTTAAACGAGGGAAGTTGTTCATTATTTTTTCCGTTTCCTTAGTTGTGTGTGAAGTTTTAACTGTTGTAGTGTATACATCGTAATTTAAACCCGCCCTATTTCTGGGGTGTATGTATTCACTTGACGATGACGTTCTTAGGTCATGCTCAAGTTCTCCAAGGATGACAGTCTTCTATCTTTTGTATGATATATTGATATCGCCTTTCAGAGACATTGTTCTCAACATTTGGGATTGATATAATGATATTATTTGCTTTTATTGCAGGTGGAAGAAGTTGTTATGTTTTACTCGAGGAATAATTTTTAATGCGGAAAAGGGTTGAATTTGTCGATATCTCTCATGATAGGCACAGTTCTGTAAATATCAGATGCACCGTGTTGTGTAGCATATGAATTTGTTGATCGGCTTTAATCTTTGTCTGAGAGTTCATCCTCTGCACAACTTTGTGTAACTGACTACAGATCCTTGTAACACTTCTCCCTTCTCTTTTCCGAAAGTAAAATAATTTGTTTTCCTACCACAAGAAAAGTTTCACATCAACTGTGAGCTCACACTCTTAAGGTTTTTGAGATGCCGATATCCTCCTGCATTTTACTCTGGTTGTCAGTCGAGTGTGACGTGATATCGTTTCATTTGACTTTGCATGCCGTTGTGAAACACTTACGGCCTACACCGATAATGCGAATAGATTTTACAAAATTGACGATATGATGCAAGTTGATTTCATGATGTATGTGAAATGTGAATCAAAAAAAACTTGAAACAGTGCTTTTGCAACGCAAGTGTAGCGGACCAGTTGTAGCAGTTCCGGCGGTTTTATGGGTGTTTTTATAAATCGAAATGATGTCGTGGAGATCATTACTTAATACGGTTATTAATACGAGTATCTAAATTAGTTTTTGTGGATTAAAATCTGCAGATTATTCCTATGTTTTTCTGTCCATCAATTATATGGTCCAGTAGTTTTCACATAATAAACAGGCATGTGATACTAAATTGGAGAAAGTACGCATGTATTATCTTCTGTCTTATTATTGAAAAAAAAACGAAATGAAAGCGTCGATTGAATTTATTCTATTCTATTTCATTGTTTACGCTTTACTTAGACAACAATTTGCATATGGCGAATAATGTTTTCTTTTAAATAAAGTAGTATTCACTTTATTTTTCGAGTATATGTCGAATATTGTCGAACACGTATTCATTTACTTTCTTAAAAAAAAAATCTATGCAAATATCAATAACACTCTTTTTTAATTAAAGAATAAAGAGTATGTCGACCTATACTCTATAAATAGGAGTACATGTTTACCTTATTCTAAGTTCGATAACACATCTATAAAACAATAACAATAACTCGTAGTTTCATTTCAAAGTCATTTAAATCCTACATATACCTAAAAATGCAAAACATGCAATCAATACTACCCTACCATAACTTCTTTGGTCGACATTCAGAAGTATTCGAACCTTTCCCCCTTCATTTCCGCAACAATTTCCCTCACGACTTCCCTTTCGGAGGACCTATGATGGCCCCACCACGACCCTTTATGCCGCCAATGCCTCCCATGCCAAGAACAAAGATCGATTACAAGGAGACCCAGGAGGCTCATCACTTCATGGTCGAGCTTCCCGGGTTGCAAAAAGAGGACGTGAACGTACACGTGGAGGGTGGAAATACACTCCATATAAGCGCTAAAAAGAAGCACGGTAGCGAGGAAAATGGAGAGAATTATTACCACGTAGAACGCGGTTGTGGAGCTTTTATGACTAGTTTTATGTTACCTCCTAATGTTAGGCCCGAGCACATGAGGACTTGTGTTGAGAATGGTATGCTCATTGTCACAGTGCCTAAGGAGAGTACCAACTGCGCTAACCAGCGACATTATTAACAGAGATTGTATAAGACGGTCTTATAAAATAAAATACAAAATTTGTACTTCTGGGATGAACCTCTAGAAGTAGTTCACTGATTTCGTCATATGATCGTTTGGCTCGATAGCTCGATTTGTTGTACAAGTTAATAATTTGTCACGTTGTATTACTATATACTTCCTCTATAGATAACAAGAAAATGGTTTTATCTCTACTAGGTGATATCCCCGATAAAATCGCGGGAATTGTTAACTATATTTAGTTAAAAATATATATATATATATATATATATATATATATATATATATATATATATATATATATATAAAGACCATAATGTACATAATTAAATATCGTCTATAGAAAATGAATTGTATGTTGTTAATAAATTTGAATTTACGTTACACTATGGTTAAATGATATTAGGATTAGAAGAACATAAACATTCATTTAAATTTGCATTCTAATTAATCCATTTAAGTCGACTTGTGAATTGATTTGACATATAACATATCAAAAGTCGAACAAAAGCTCATGGCTAATTTATGTGATTTATTTCACAAATAGGAGCAAATAATTCCGTTTAGGGAAATTCTACGGTGTCTTATAAAACTTTTCATTTTCTAAAGTGTATCTCTTTTTAGCATTACAGATTATCAACCATTAGTAACTATAAACCGTGACCTTATTACAATTTAACGTTAAGTAGGCGCTAATTTTGAACGTTTAAGAGGTGACATGACATCTTTTTGCTGACTTGGAAAATGACGTGTAAATCCCAAATAAAATCCCAAATAAATTAAACAGCTTGAATTTATTTGGGATTTACACGTCATTTTCCAAGTCAGCAAAAAGGTGCCATGTCACCTCTTAAACGTTCAAAATTAGCGCCTACTTAACGTTAAATTGTAATAAGGTCACGGTTTATAGTTATTAATGAAGTTGAGGGGTACACTGTGTAATGCTAAAAAACGAGGGGTACACGGGAGAAAATGAAAAAGTTGGAGGGTACACCGTAGAATTTCCCTTCCGTTTATGTTAACATAAATGACCAATAATTATGTTCTTTTTAAATACAAATTCTTACTTGCAACGGTTGCAAACAACCCATTTAAGCAATCTTGTGAAACGGATTCAAATATAACCCATTTTTAACCCAATTAAATTAATTAATCTAATTATAACCTCTATTTTCTCCCAATAAAAGTTGTTAACCACTAAATAACATTTTTGTTACTAGAATTATACTTTTTGTTGTCAATAAAATGTTTATATTTGTAGTATTTATTTTGTTATCACATCTCATTTTTTTTTATATCTAAATGTTATTTTATCATTACGTCAAACATTAGCTGTGTTATGATTTTGTTAACTGTGTATCACTCAATCAGATAGATTTGTCATATTGTTAATACTATAAGGTCATTTTGTTACAATCAGATGCCATTGTCACAACAATTTTTATTGTAACCATTTTGTTACCAAATAAAGCTATTTTGCTACTATGTATTTGACTTTTGTAACCATGATGTTAAAGTCATTTGGATAGTGTAAATTTTGTATCATCTACTATATCAAAGTCTATAATAATGAGAATTTTTCTGTTTATTTAACATATATAGCTTGATCATCTAATCCTCCATGGTTGTCCTCGCTTGGTTTTTTCTTTATTCGACCCCTCTTTGGGAGGGTAAGCTTCATCTCAATTCTCCCTGATACGGAAAACAAATACATCACACAACCAAATCAATTTAATCGTATTACTTTTGTATTTTGTTACCACAATCATACATTTTGTTATCACGATTAGTATTTTTGTCACCACTTTAAGTTGGTGACCAAAAATTATGAAATTATAGTTTACATATTACAAAACCAACTTATAGTCACATTGAATATAAACTTTTTTTTATCTCATAATTTTATTTTGTTACCACAACTATTCATTTTGTAACCTTTGAAAAATAAAATCAATTTATTACCAATAAAACCTTTTTGTTACCACATATATTCATTTTGTTACCACGGTTATTAATTATGTTGCCTGTTTAAGTTAATCTGCAAAAATTATGAAATTACAATTAGAAATGATAATATTTAACTACCAAATTACAAACACCAAATTACCCTAGATCAAATGTTACCCTCAATAATGAGTTTGCTGTACGTGAAATAATATGTTAAATATACATTAAAATAACTATTCAAACCTGAATCGGCGTCGTCACTCTCGCAGACGACTCTTTGGTTTCGCCGACGTTGTTTAGAAACATATCTTTTGCTAGGAACACCAGTCTTTTATTTACCTTTCATTCTCTTCTACAAAAATTGATATCAAATACAAATTGATGACACCTTTTTAGAGATAATGAACAAATTAGCCAAAAATTAAAATTTTAGGTTGAAGGAATTACCTTTACTGCATAAAAATTAGGGTTTTAGTTTTTGAAAAATTGGGAACAATGTTTACTGCATAAAAAGAAGGCTGAAGAGAGGGTTTGAAAAGGTTAAAAAGAGTATTTATAAGGTATCCATGTATTATAATATGATAGATTTACTATCCGTTTTAATAATGAAACGGATATAACCCGTTTTAATAATAAAACGGATAGACTAACTACTTTTTAAAATGTATTATTTTGGTTTTCTCAAAATGTATACTCCATATTAATTTTTTTTTTTTTTTTGAAAGTCTGCTCCATATTAATTTTTAACTAGTGTAGATCTCGTGCACCAATGCACGGTAACTATACATATTATTATTATTATTATTATTTTAATTTAGTAATATTATAAGTAAAAAAAATCAATTGAAAATGTTTAGAATAGTTAAATAATTTAATCATATTCGAGTGTACTTATAATTACAAATAAATAAATATTCTATTAAAAAAATAACTAACATGTATACGAACTGCATAAATTTTATTTTCTAAGACTTTTTGTTTAAAATTTATATCAAACATTTATTTTTTTTTTATTAAAGAATATAGAATGAAAAGCAAAAAAATTAAAATAAGCAAATAATTAGTTTAGGGAAAATGTTTTGAATTGCTAACAAAGTTAAAATAACTATTTAAGATACATATAACGTGCGGAGTGTATCGTATCTTATCTTATCTTATCTTATATTATCGTATTATAAATAATAATATATTATACGGAGCATTATTTTATAGATTTTACATATTGTAAATATCATATAATTTTTTTTATTTTTTTTAAATAAAAAAAAAACTATAAGCCTATTAACATATTGAAAGGAAATCACGTATTTTATTATCTTTGTACAATTTAAAAATCAAAACAATGAGAATAAAATAATATAAACACTTAAGCCATTTGTTATTTACGACGTTTTCTTAATTTGATTATTCAAGCAATATTGTATAATTATGAACACATAATAATACGGACTATTCTTTACTAAAATAATTGTGAACACAATGATTTTGTTGTGAAATATACAAACTACTAGCATAAGACCCGTGCATAAATGCACGGGATGTATAAATATAAGTTAATAGTTAATTGAAAAATTTGGTAATTAAATTCAAAAAGAATACTTCGTACTAATAATATAAACGAAACTTAAATAATCATGTATTTTAAGACCCAAAATACAACAAACTGTATTTTATCCGACCGCGTATTTAGTTAACATGTAACCCGCTTATATGACTTGTTTAAAGCAGTTATGTGTTATTAAAATATTTAAATCATTCGACCCATAATTGTCTTCTTATTAACCCGTTTAATAGGTTTGAAAATGTCAATTTTGACTTTTATTAATTAACTATCAAAATCTAGAAGAAAGAAATGTTGAAAATTGTAACAAAAAAATTAGAATAATAATTGAACATTTGAAATTTTTTTTTATACAAATATAGTTACAAATTTATTTTAAATTATATCATAGTGTGGCGAAAACCGATCAAAGTATCGCAATACATTATCTTAAAATTCCATTTGAATTTTTTTTTATACAAATATAGTTACAAATTTATTTTAAATTATATTATAGTGTGGCGAAAACCGATCAAAGTATCGCAATACATTATCTTAAAATTCACCATTTATTATCATAATATGGTAAACCGCGCTTAAAAGGTTATATTGAAAAGACATTAAATAAAAATGGATAGTTTAAGAGATTAAAAGAAAAAAAATATATACTCCTTACTACATAGAATATATTGACTTACTTATATGACATAATTTCAAAAAGAAAAGAAAATAAAATAAAATAAAAGAGATAAAAATATATAAAAGTTGGAGGGAAAATTGGAGGGAAAATTTGTGTATGATGGTTTTTGTTATATATAATTAAGAGTAATTCTAGTATGAGGCTGCCTCATACAATAAGACACCTCAACACAATTAATATATTCATATTTACCCACACAAATACTCCCTGACATTTCATAAACCACCATTAAAATTGTCACCATTCAAACTCCACTCCAACCACCATCGCCATTGCTGCCAGTCGAACCCCACCGCACCGATCACCACCGGTGTACTCCACAACAACCGTCATCAGTCACACAATTGCAACTACCACCACCAATCGATTTCCACAACAACCACCACCACCAATCAATTTCCACAACAACCACCACCAATCGATTTCCACAACAACCACCACCATCACCAATCGAATTTCAGTGCACAAACCACCACCAATCAAAATCCACAACCACAACTACCTGTCGGAATCCACCGCAACCCCCACCCTTTATCTCTACCTTTTTAGCCGACTTTCCCCGATCTCATCTACCTTGTCCACACCAACCGCTCCTTCACCTACTGCCGCCAAAACCATCACCGTCCTCCTTAACTACCATCATTATTCCGCCACTGGTGGCTCCAACGCCACCCATCTTTCATCTCACGTTCGATGATTTTTTTTTTCCCTTTTTAACTTCTTTCGTCTATAAAGTAAACAGCTCGTATATGAAATGTAATCATTCTTTAGTTGAAACGTAACTATTAGTTAATCAAAGGTAACTCTCTAACTTTAGTTGGCAAATTTTTTGGAATTACTTTTGAATGCATTTAAGTTACTTTTCAAACTTAAACGGATACTTTTGAAAATTACGGACAAATACATAAATCGGTTAGCATACGTTTGACTCTTTGAGATTATAACTTTGACTTCGAATTTTTCTAAATTATTGCGAGAGATAATAAAATACCAATCAATATGATAGAAAAAAGGTGAGAAAAAAATTAAAAGAAATTCAAGGTTGAAAACAACCTCAGGGAGAGTGATTTTGTTTCAGAACTTGGCATGGGAGAGAGAGAAAGTGAAACAAATTTTATTTTTTATTTTTTATTTTTTTCAGTTATTGTAGGGTATTTTTTTTTAGGTTGGTTAGGGTTGTTTGATTTGTCTTATACAATAAGACATCCTCATGGTAGATTCATATAGATTCTTCACTAAAATAATGTGAACACAAAATAACATGGAGTATCAACTACTCCGTATTAATTTGCGAGATCTTCTACACTATATTAATCTTAACCTTGATTTAAGTAGTACTTTAGATACATTGCAATTTAGGAAGTAAATTTTTAACGCAATGTGAATGCAATTATTTTTTTTCTTATTTCATATTATCTTTTATTTATTTTATATATATTATTATGACATCAGCATAGGACTTTGGCGGGAAAAAAAAACTCACAGATTATTGACATGTGGCAAATATGACATCAGCATGAACTCCCTTTTAGTATAGTAAAGATTAAGATTATTGAGCGAGAAATTTATTTTGGTTAAATTTAAGTTTATAATGTGGCCCAAACCAATTAGGAAATTTAATTATGGGCCGGATAAAATGGGTTTGGTAAACCAAAAGTCCAAACTCGTATCCTCATTAATGGAATAATGGGTTTGATACGGGCAGGTTCTCGTCCACCTAGCTCAACGATGTCATATTTTGCTGGTTAGGGTTTTTTAAGTGATTCGGTCTTTGGGTTTTTTGGGACCGGCTCGGATTTCGACTGTTGGACACCTCTACTTGCGACTTTGCGAGTACACTTGGGAGCCCATCGTCAACTCACCGAATGAACAAGAGACTTAATGTTAATTAAAGGGTGTTACTCAACTGTACCCGACTTTTTCTCAGTTGTACCCTTTTTTGTCATTAATTTTCCATCCCCTACCCCTGCTTTTCCAATTTTTCTCTCTTCTCTTTCCACCCAAAAAAAACCCTAAAACAATTTAAATCAACCAATTTCTTCTTCAATTAATTCAATTACTTATACAATTAATTCAATTCTTAACATATGGATCCTTGTGACGATATATTTCATTTAATTTACCTTTTTTTTTTTCATTAATTTAATTTTTTATCATTCATTTTGTTTATGTTTGTTTGTTTTTGTTTTTTTATTTTTATTTTTTATGAATTATTTGGGTTGGCGGCGGCTGTGGCGGCGGGCGGTGGCTGTGGCGGCGGCCGTCGTGGGGGAGGCCTTGGCGGCAGGCGGTGGTGGCAGGCGGTGGTTGCAAGTTTCTTTTGTTTTTGTTTTTTTGTTTTTTTTTAATTGAATTAGGGTTTAGGTTGGGGTGGTTGATGGTGGGCCATAGGGTGGCCGAGGCGGCTGTGGTGGGTGTGGCAGTGGCCGAGGCGGCCGTGGTGGGGGAGGGGTTGCCGGCAGGCGGTGGTGGGCGGTGGTGGGCGGTGGTGGTGGTGGTGGTGGTGGGAGAGGCATAAAGATTTGGTGGTTTAATAGAGGAGAGAGAAGAGAGAAAATTTTGATTTCTAAATTTGTGGGGAGGAAATGAAAAGGACAAGTAGGTCTTTTTTGGGTACAACTGAGAAAAAGCAGGGTACAGTTGAGCAATTACGTAATTAGAACACACAAGCTGATCATACATGGATTGTACAAATAATGTCAATCCAACGCTTTTAGATTTTAAATCTCAAATCATTTTGTAGCTTGTGTATGTTATGCAAAATTAATACCGAGTAATTGATTACTGAAATTAGTAAAATGAGAATGTGACAATATTATCACTATCATCGATAAAAATCGATACGGAAATTATAAATGTGATATGAATTCATATAATAAAAAATTGCAAATTACTAAAATATTACAGAGTACAAATCACAGGATATACAAATACGGTTTCAATAAAATATAATTAAACTGAATTTATACTCTCTCTCATTCGCTGAAATTGCAATATTTTAACAACTCATTTAAGGAATTACAACATTATACTCTACTACATTTTTTATACTCTCTCTCATTCGCTGAAGTTGCAATTTCTAAGAAGCGCATATAACTAAACTCTCATTGAAAAGATTCATTTAAAAAATGATCAAAATATTAGAAGATTTTTAAAAATTATACTCCCTCCTACCCATATCTATTGTCCCTTTTGGGATAAAGTAGAAAATTTATGGGGTTGAATAGAATAATAAAAAGTAATGGGTAGGGGTAAGATAATAGGAGAGAGGGTTGAATAGAATAATAAAAAGTAATGGGTAGTGGGTAAATAGTTGGGTGAGTTGGGGGTAGATAATAATAAATAATTCATGGGGAAAAGCAAAAGGGACATTTTGATGGGTAAGAAATTGGGGCAAAAGGGACAATAGATATGGGTAGGAGGGAGTAATTTTTTTTTAAAAAATTATAATTTTTTTAAAAAAAAAAATTAATTTGAAATTACTTTATTAATTAAAAAAAAAAAAAAAAAAAAGCAACCCGACCCAACAATGACAGACACTGAGACAGCATCAGAAATAGATGTATGAGAAACGAATCACGAGAAAAGTTTGATTGATTAATTATGCAAATCGAACGTGGGATACTCTTCTGCATTTATTTGATTATTAAACAGCATCCTATGGAACTATCAACTATGGAGCATGGCCTGCTTTCCTAATTACCCCACTCTAGTTACTCCACCACCACTACCTTACAAATAACATCCTTCCATTCTTCCATTATTCTTCGTTTTCACACGTTCTTTGATGAGACGGTCGTATAACAATTTTACGTATCATGTACTAGTTTGGTAATAATTTTACTTGAGAACAGTGAGCAGTGTTAGTAATTAGTAAGTTTCACTATGATATGAAATGATCTCATGTGAAATAAGTACGGAGTACTAGGTAAGAAAAAAGTGTCGTTAAATTAGTACAGTATAAAAGAAAAAATAAATCAACTAAAATGATCTAAATCTAAATAAATTATAGAACGATAACTATTATTTATCTCACAATAAAATTACTCCGTATTATATAAACGTCATACGACTCACACGTATTCTACATCCATCTTGTTTTAATACTCAAAATGACTAAGTTCTCACGTTAGCTATCAAAGTTAGCTATATCCTTCTAAAACAACCAACACAACATGTGTCTAGTTGGTCCATAAATTTCATACTCATATGACATTCTTGATAAACTAATTAACTAGTTACTCCACTTATTTTATTTATTACGGAGTTTATATTTTCTATTTTAGAAATATTCGGAGTAGTATATCACTCGATTTTACACTTATAAAGATAACTTCTCTAAAGCAATGGCAGTAAATGATAACGGAATAGAATCTTACATATGAAAAAAAATTACAGGGTGAAAAAACTCCTTCTATCTCTAATCATTTTCATACAGAGTATTTTACTTTTCAAGGCCAAAATAATACGAAGTAAACCTTAATCAATGATATATCATATCATATACATGCTCAAAAATGGGTGAAATATTTTCTAAAACTAATACATTTGCCATCTTATCTTATTAAAATATACTCCGTAATACTCTAATAATAGAAACTTCATAAATTAACTAACACTATAGTTTAAAAAGAATAAAGGACAACTTATAATCAAACAATTATTTTTTCTACTCCGTATTATATTACCCTCTCATACAAATTTGGTAGAGCGTAGACGTGAGTGTTGAGACGTGACTCCCACCCAACATTTTGCATTTTTTTTTTTCTCTTTTCACTTCTTATTAAATCGCCACTTTAATTATACGCTAGACTTGGCAAACGGGTCAATCGGATTAGATTTGGGTCGGATCATTTCGGGTCACAGCAATGTATCAAATCGGGCCAGGCTGGGTCGGGTCACTTTGGGTGGCGGGTCTATTTTGGGTTGCCTTTTATCGGGTCATTTCGGATTCGGGTCAAGTCCCTTTCGGGTCAAAATGCAATTTTTTGTTAAAAAAAATACGATTTTCTTTTCGTCAGAAGATTACTTTTTAAGGTTTTAAGGTTTTATGGTTTTATGTAAATAATTGGTGTTAATTGATTTCACGATATCAAATAAGTTCTTTTTGAGTCATTTAAAGTGACCAAAAATATTTTGTATCGAGTCAATTTGGGTTTCGGGTCACTTTCGGGTCAAGGCATTGCGGGTCAGGTCGGGTCATTTCGAGTTTCGGGTCGCTTTCAAGTTTTGATTATCAGGTCTCGGGTCAGCCTTATCGGGTCGGGTATGTTTTACCAGGTTATTTATATCCCACTTTTGTAAAGACCATACTAATTAAATACCAGAAAATTTTATTGACAGTTTAACAAATAAAATGATTTTATTAAAGACTTAAGCCTCCATCATTTATTACTATATCAATTATTTATGGCAACCATTCTTACAAATTCATTAATTCATTAATTAAATGCATTTAATTTATACTTCGTATTTATTTATATATTTGATTTTCTAAAATATACTCATGTAGTACGGAGTGGTATGGTGTACATGTACATCTTCTCATACGTCTTTATCTATTCATTTCTTCACATTTTTTTGGTTTTAATTTAATTTAATCTCCTTTTTTTTTTCTTCTCTCTCACTTCCCCACCTTCTTTTTGCCCCATTCATTGATTCATTCTTCACATTTCTTCCTTTTCAACCATTATGTAAACTCCCCACATTCTCTTTTTTCAGGTACTTTTCTTCATTTTATATTTTGTTTTACTGTGTTTTTTTCATTATTTATATAATTTGTGAATGTTTTATTATTGCTTTTTCATGCTGTATAATTTAGTTCAAATATCTTTTCTTTGGTGATTATGTTGAATGATTCAGTGTTTAGTCATCTAATTAGTAATTGATCTGCAGACTGCAGATGGTTTTTTTTTTTTTGCTAATTTGTTTAGTTTAGTTCATATTTTTATGAGACTGTCGTACGCGTACGACAGCTGTTTGTGGCTAAAATGTGACTGATGAGACCGTTGGATGCGTACGACATATGTCTTTTTGTGATTAAAGTGTGACTATTATGATTGTTATTATGACAATTATAGTTTTAATTGTGATTAAAGTTATAGTGGTCACATTTTAGTCGCAAACAGTTCATTGAAGAATTTGTGTAAGTTAAACACATTTTATGCAAGTTGTGATTTAAGTTAGTGTCATTTTGTAATGTAGCTCGTTATTCGAGGAAATGGGTATGCTCAAAAGATTGTATTTTTTAGATTTTTGCTAATTGTTTGAGGCAATTTGGATTGCTAGCTGTTTCGTCTCGTATTTCAAAAGTTTAATCAAGTTGGGTTTGATGGGATGTTGTTAGATAATCAAGTCATATGGAGTAATTAGCAAGTTTCGTAGACCAATTTGCCCCATTTTGTCCCCTCGAGTTTGCACTTCAATATTCAGATTCAACCGCGTTAGTTGAGAAGTCTGGAAAACCTATAAAGGTTTGTAGCGTAAGGGTGTGGGATTAGATATATAAAGTGTGCTCAGACACCCTTAAACTCAAGGTACTGTGAAGCGTTTGTCAAAACAATTAAGCGAACCTCGAGTTTGTTTCTGTATGAGGTGCTTCGAACGATGCACACATTTATGCGGAATTCATGTTTTCGCATCCAATGCTTTGTTTATGGCTTCGTATTATTAGGCCTCTTTATATCCAAAAAGGGTATTCTGCATAACAAGTCTCCATTAGGCGCGCTCCTTCGCTTCGTGACTTTCTACTCGTGGTCTTTTCTCTTTAGTATGTCCCTTCTACGTTTCAATTGTCGAAAATTCTCAAGCATATGCCATATGCAACACTTTGGTTGATCTGTGTTTTCCTTCATCTGTTTGTTCCAATGCTACACTGTCAACTCTTAACATGGTCTTTCATTACGACAAGATAAACTTTCAAAATGTTGATAAACTGTTCTCGCTCGTGTATTAATAATCCCTGAAAACGAAATTTGCTATCGTTGAATAAAATCCATTAATTTTTTGTTTGTGCTCAACACCAGGTTATCTTGCATCACACAATTTTTAGAATAGTTTGGAATTATCCATGTTTTTCGGGGCTTCTAGAGAGAATGCTGAACATATATCTGTTGGCTGTGAAAGTTCAGATGCTTCCACCGAAATAAGTCACTGAAGACTAAAGAACCGTCTTCTATTTTTTTTCTGGGGTGCTGTCATTTCAACACTATGACACACAACAGTGTCTTCCCTGGTAAATCCGAAATTGTAGAAGTTGAAGAGGACTTAACTCTCGGAAAACACAATACAAGCAATGATTTTATAAAGCTGGAATTAGGAAGCGAGGAAAGGGACAGAAGATCTCTTACCTCAAATGCTAGGAGCATAAGCTCTGTAGAAGAAGATCTTAACCAGCTTTTCGAGATATTCAATCGTAAAGCTTCATCTTATAGCTCCTCGCGTCAAAATCAAGCTAGTACTTCTAAGAGGAGCACCTCCAAAAAGTCCACTAAATCAGGTGAGTCCCGTTCACCTGGAAATGGGATTTCGGAGCGTGTGAACCTGAAGCAGGCACTAAGAGGCTTGTGCCTTTCTCAGGCGTCCGAAATGGCTGCCATGAAACGCTCGATGAAGTCGCCTCGTTCATCTGAAGCTGGTAGGATAATGTCCATGTACCATAATGTTGTCGTTGACGGTGTTAGTTCTGATCATCCCCAAGATGACTGCAAAGGAAGTATGCTGGAAATATCCCTTTTGCCAGAGTCAACAACCTCTGACTCGTTTGTGTCAAATCCAGAGAAATTGCCTGAACTGGATTTGTGGTCTCCAAATCAAAGTTATCTCGGTGATTCCTCAACTTCGAAAGATGGGAAGTTTGAGTCAAACAATGCTTCAGAGAAACAGAAGCAGGTACATCAGCTACCACCATTCTCTCCAACCACTAATAGTAGCTTAAGACAAGAAGCTACGTTTGGCATGAGAGAAAATGGAAAACCCGCTGCCTCTTTTGACTGTGTAAGTCAAACATTTCGGGAAGAATCATCTAAGATAGGGAAGTGTGCATCTCCGACGTATTCTTCTCTTCCTGGTCATGTCAAGAGCAATTTAGAGATTGCCGGTAAATTACCAGCACAGAAAGTTTTGGTTGCTGCAGCAGTGCAAGCTGGCAAACGCAAGTCAAAGGTTGATATGCTTCATCGCGATGAAAACGCAACCTCCCCATGTGTTTCTGATGATTTTCATGACAAGGCTAAAGTGCCTAACATATCGGCAGAGGATGTGAAGAGTTCACCGTCTTCTGTCTTCCCGGATCAATTACAATTGAAAGAGCCATTGCAAAATGAGATGCATCAACCTCTTCGTTCTTCTCGTCCTAGTTTTGGCAAGATATCATTTGACATTGCTCGAAAAATGGCGGAACGAAAAGCGAGAAGCTCTTTGTCTGTGATGCAAAATCAAAAGAAACTTATGGCTGATCATACACCTAATCAGTCTCCACGTCGCTCCGATATTGGTGAAAATATTCTGGATCATAGTAAGAGTAGTGCAACCACGAGTAAGGCGGTTGGTAAAGAAGTTGGAACATCATCGGCAAAAGTAGAGGCAAAATTCAAAGAGCTTGGGAGAGATGCGCAGAAGGGTAGAAAAGTGAGCCCGTCAAGTCGAAATGCCCAGCATTTGGTCAAACCTATCATCAAGACGAAGAATTTTGGTAAGAGGAGATCAAAGAAGAAGACGGCTGCATATAATAACTCAAAATATGTACACAGCGAGTTCAACAATGACTTGTATTCTCCATTAGTTTGCCCTAACTGCCAGTGCGTGGTGACGGATGCTTGGGAAGAATCCAATGCAGGGTCGTCAATATCCAACACGGGTTCTCCCGTATCTTCTATAGAGTCTCCTGTTTCTCGTCTTGAGTCGGTGACATTCTATCAAGAGTCTCCTACATCTCCATTCGAAAGTCTCAATGGTGAAGTAAGCTGTGGGAATGCTATCTCTGATGTTAGTACACCAGGGCCTAGTTCTGATGGCTTAAATAAGTCGAAGACGATTCTTGTTGAAACTTATAGCAACTCAAGATCACAAGAACAAGCGGACTTTACTCAAAGCTCAAAAGACAGTCCTGATGAACTTAGCAGTAACACCAGCATTAGTGAAGAAACTAACTTGAGCCGGCCTAGCTTCTGTGATCGCCCCCACATGTCTAAGGACGTTAGGTGGGAAGCGATTCGTCATGTGAAGATTCAACATGGGAAATTAAGCTTGAATAATTTTAGTTTATTGAAGAAGCTTGGATGTGGGGACATTGGAACTGTTTACCTTACCGAGTTGATTGGTACGGATTGTCTGTTTGCGATAAAGGTCATGGACAACGAATTTTTGGCCAGAAGGAAAAAGATAATGAGGGCTCGTACTGAAAAGGATATCCTAAGAATGCTGGACCACCCTTTTCTCCCTACTTTGTATTCCCAGTTTACGTCAGATAATCTGTCGTGCTTGGTTATGGAGTATTGCCCCGGAGGTGATCTACACGTACTCCGTCAGAAACAGGCTGGCAGGTGTTTCACGGAACAAGCCGCAAGGTATTGTTTGCGTCATCTTTTTGGCTTTTCCTTTCTAGACTACCTAAACTGAAACACTTCAGAAAACTTTGACGATTTTAGATGACTTTAGAAAATTTAAGACTTGAGGCTACCTACAAAACACTAAACTTCAGAATACTTCACACAACTACCGGTGAAACACTTCACAAAACTGCTGCAACATTTTCAGATGACTTCAAAAAACTAAAGTTTAATCTGTTTACAGTATCATTCTGGATTTGTGATTGATCGACGTACAAGGTAGTGATTTAAACAGTTTCTTATTCCTTTGCAGATTCTATGTCGCTGAAGTACTCCTTGCATTAGAGTATCTGCACATGCTTGGAGTAGTGTACCGAGATCTAAAACCGGAAAATATTTTAGTCCGAGAAGATGGCCACATTATGCTCTCTGATTTTGACCTTTCGCTCCAATGTGCGGTCAGCCCCACGCTTCTGGTGTCATCGTCAATGCCAGAGGGCTCAAGCAAAATACCTCATGATTCTGGTAGATGTTCAGATTCTCGCTGTGCTCAACCTCTCTGCATAGAACCGTCGTGTCAAGTGACATGCTTTACTCCTCGGCACTCAGCTAAATCGAGGAAAACGAAACCCGATGTTGCAGCTGAGATGAGACCCTTGCTACAGCTCGTCGCAGAACCCACCAGTGCAAGATCAAACTCTTTTGTGGGCACGCATGAATATTTAGCCCCGGAGATCATCAAAGGAGAGGGTCACGGAAGCGCTGTTGATTGGTGGACATATGGTATCTTTCTGTATGAGCTCCTTTATGGCAGAACACCCTTCAAAGGAGAAGGAAATGAAGAAACGTTAGCAAACGTCGTACTCCAGAACTTAAAATTCCCCGACACACCACTGGTAAGCCTACAAGCTAGAGACCTAATTGCCGCACTCTTGGTCAAAGAGCCAGAGAATCGACTTGGGACTGAAAGAGGTGCGACCGAGATCAAGCAGCACCCGTTCTTTGATGGCCTGAACTGGGCATTGATTCGATGTACCGTTCCTCCAGAGTTGCCTGAGTCGCGAACCTACGGTACACCAAACACAGAATCTGTCCAAAAGAACGACCACCATGTGGAGAATAATTCTGAATCTTTAGAGTTCGAGGTTTTCTAGGTGCATTAAATCTTCGACTGTGGTATCACTTCCGCTGAGTAATGTCGACCTTTGGCTGCATGTCCCCTGTCCGACACCCTAAAACGACACTTTTCACAAACTAACTGTGTCTGATGTTGGGTCAAGTAAGCTGGTGAAGTCCGTGGAGGACGGAACTCGTGACCTGGGTTTTAAACCCGTCATCTGTTCATCATCACCCATATCACCCAACAGTTGCAGGCGAGTCAGAGATTAATTCCGCAACATTCAGCACCAGCAGTCGAAGTAACAAACCAATGAGACGCTGAAAAAGATCGTACGGGGCCGTGACTAGAGCAACATAATCCATGATATTGTTGTGGCTATCATCAGGTTTGACAAGAATTTAGGTCTTCTAGTGGAAACCATCCTACCTTACTACTCCCTCCTACCCATATCTATTGTCCCTTTTGGGATAAAGTAGAAAATTTATGGGGTTGAATAGAATAATAAAAAGTAATGGGTAGGGGTAAGATAATAGGAGAGAGGGTTGAATAGAATAATAAAAAGTAATGGGTAGTGGGTAAATAGTTGGGTGAGTTGGGGGTAGATAATAATAAATAATTCATGGGGAAAAGCAAAAGGGACATTTTGATGGGTAAGAAATTGGGGCAAAAGGGACAATAGATATGGGTAGGAGGGAGTATATATTTGTATCCAAGTATAGGCTCATAATGTACATTTTTTTTGTTGTGTCAGAGTATATATGTAGTACATTCTTACAAAAACGGTCCCATAAAATTGGCTTTTCACGAATAAATAAGTACAGTAACATACATATACATTTTTTTACCTGAATGTAGCTCGATACCTTAGATTTTCCTCATAAAAATTACGGAGTACTACGTAGGTAATATGGCTATGTGCCTATGTGGTAAAAGCGGTGAAAGTTTAGCGCTCTAAAAATAACGCAAATAGAACAATATCGAGCAGGGTGAATTGTTTCATAGTCGATTAATTAGTCCATAGTATTTATTCGCTGCAGTTTCAGTTAAAATTACATTTGTTGTACTGTAATCTTTTCAGTTGGGAATTAAAACTATGCCAAATTATATTTATTCATATGTTTAATTTTATAAAAAAAGATAAAAGACATTGGAGGAAGTAAGCAATGAATGTAACATGAATAATATTGTGCTACGTACATGATATGCATTAAATGTAAATTAAATTTGGATTAATTTCTGTGTAAGTGGGAAAGTCGTTGTCTAAGTTGACAAGTAAACAAAACCCGCGAAAAAGTCAAGTGAAAGGAAGTAAACAACCACAAATTCTTTGTTGGAATGGGTTATAATAGGCCAATAATTACTGATTGTAAATCCAAAATTTAAGCGAGACGATCTCACAATAATTTTATCGGCTGACCTCTCATACAAATGAATCGTTACTAAATTATTAAGGTGACTTTCTTAATTAAGTACTCCGTACCAAATATGTAATATATTATATATACCTTATCATAAATGTTTTACACTATAAGACGATCTTACGTAAAATCTAAGATATGCTCGAAAATAAAATAAAATAAAGAGTAAATTCATGACTTATACCTACTTTATAACCACATTTCATGACTTATACCTACATAATTTTTTCTTCATAACTTATACCTAGTTGACTATTTTCATTCATAATCTATATCATTAATGAATTCCGACGAAAAAAACGACCGTTATTGCCGGAATATTTGAATCCCCCCTTAATTAACTAATGAAATCCCTATTTTACCCCTCTTACTTTATTGTTATAAACCCACCCTTATCCCTTTCATTCAAAATAAAATTCCTCTCTTACTTTATCAAGCTTTTTCGTTCCTGCTCAGTAGTTTGTCATCTCTCTCCAGGTAATTATTTTTGTAGATGAATTGCCCACTATGCATCAATCTGATGTCGATTTTGTAAGGCAATTCGTTTTCCATCCAACAAATTAAAGTTAACACGTTAGAACAAGTTCAATTATTTCGTTTTCCATCCTACAAATGCATGCACAAATTAAAATCTGACAACTTCATGGTGTAAAAACCCTAATTTCAACTCTAAAAAGATGAGGAATCGAAGTGAAATTACAGTCATTTACAAGAATCTCGAATCAAAAGCGGGAAATAAAAACCCTAATTTCAATTAAACTTCAATGAAATCAAATTTGAGTTCAATTAGAGGTACATACCTGCTCTAATCTTGACGACGATGGCGATTACAAGCTACGCTGATGATTTGGAGAGAAAATTTTCAACATAAATTAGGGAAACATGTAATTGTGCGTTGGGGGGATTAATTTGGGGTTTTGTTTTCACAGTAATTATTTGCAGAATTATTTTGTTGGGGGAATTAGTTTGGGGGTTGTATTTGGGAGAAATACCGATGTCATTAAACAAGGGCAAATCGGGAAGTTCGTATTTTTTTTCGTCGGAATTCATTAATGGTATAGATTATGAATTAAAATAGTCAACTAGGTATAAGTTATGAAGAAAAAATTATGTAGGTATAAGTCATGAAATGTGGTTATAAAGTAAGTATAAGTCATGAATTTACTCTAAAATAAAATAAGGAGGGACCCAAAACAACATGCAAGATGTACAAGAATACAAAACCCACTAAACTACGTAATGTACGTAAGTTTATAATTTTCCAAAAAAAAAAAAAAAAATGCAAGTCTCAACATCATACATTCACATGGCAAAGTAGAATCTCTCATCAAAGATTCACGGGAAATAATTGACTTCACTTTAGTTTAGAATCTACCCTTTACCGACACCTTATTATTATTAACTTAATTTAATTTATTATTATTATTGGCTCTTTTTTCGGCTATTTTTGCATTTCAGTTGAGACTACTCCATCCACTTTGCAACGACACAATACTCATCTCATGATTTATTATTTTTAAGCACAAATTAATTTGAAATTTATAAATATTATACTTTTTCTGTTTCAGTCATTTATTTATATTTCTTTTAAATTCTCTCATAATAAAGTTACTTGTAAACAAACGAAGAAATACTAATATGACAATAAAATATTTGCATTGGCTACCAACAAAAATTTGTAATATTACACTCCTTACATTCAACTTCATTCATGATATAGAGTAAGTCTTACTTAATTAAGACGGGTAAGACGAGTATATCCGTCTTAAACTTAAGACGGGTCCATTACCTCCACTTACACATAAAAAAACAAATATACTCCGTATTACTCTGCACACCATTTCAATCTTACTTGTCTTTTGTCTTATTATTAATACTTGACCCGTCTTAAACTTAAGACGGATTATCCGTCTTAAATAAGAATTTGTGCATGATATATATGTTTTCTTGACATTTTAGGTCAAGAATCTTATAAAATCCTTGTAATCTACTCCGTATAAGTGAAATCATAGTCTTGAATCTTGATTTTGTTTGATTTAATTTATTTATGAGAGCACAATAGTAATATTAAATTTTTTTAAAAAAAATCGAACTTGAAATTATGGATATTACGTTTTCGACATTTATTTCGAAAATTGTGAAAAAAGTAAAATCTCATGAATGGAGAAACACAAAAATTAAAGTGGAAATATATAGACAAATTTAAAGCACAAGGAAAAAGCACTATACACTATACACTATACAATTATACATCCATATACATGTACTCCGTACATTTATTATAAAATTAAACAAATTTATTAAGTTACAAAGTTGTTTAACTATTATACACAGTTTTTAATTTAATGCTTCGTGCATACAATAATACTCCCTCTATTTCATTCATTTATCCCCATATATTTTTTTTTGACAATTTCATTAATTTAGCCCCATAAACAAATTAACTATACACAGTTTTTTTGGCAAGTCCGTTGGGAGGAGTTTAAAACCTTAACCCCGGGACACGCTCTGAAATCGAATTAGTCGGCCCAAATGGGTTTGGATATCGGTTGGGAAACCAAAAAAAAAAAAAAAAAAATTAGCCCCATTTCTATTCATATCAACTTTTCATATTTAAAATAACAATTTAGCCCCATTTCCACTCATTTCACCAAAATACCACACACTTTATCAACTCTAATGAGCCTCATCTAACCAAACTACCAATACTACCCTTAACTTTTTCACTTTTCTTAAAAATTATGTAAATTCCAATTGAGCTATTCCATTGAAATAGAGGGAGTATAGTTGTTGCGTTTATATGAAAACACAACAACTCTAACGCAGACGTATAAAATCTAGATGCATAATTTAATAGTTGATTTTTTGACAGTTTTATTTTAATTCCGCCTTATTTCTAATTATCTCGTATATTATATTTTACTCAGAAAGAAAGGATTCAAGCTCATAATTTACCATCCTTCGTAACGACCTAAAGAGCCAGTAAGAAATGATGTAAAACTATGAATATTTTCGTTTCAAATATCTCCTACCTCGTATGTTATATTTTTACCTCAGTTTTTTTATTTTTTGGAACAAAGTTTGTAGCAGCCTGGCACTACTATTAGTAGAGTTGATCGTTGGCGGGCTTGGGATGGACATGGGCGGGCTCATATATTGTACCAAAATCTGTCTAACGGACCCAAACTTTGTGTCCATGTCCGCTATGGAAGGCTTAATGTGGTTGCTCATATCCGCGTACACTTATTTGGTGGGCATCATACGGGCTTATGGACAAATTAAACGATAAATTTGACAAGGTTTAAACGTTCATATACAAAACAAAAATCACCAACTCAACATATTTCGCATGTTGAATCTTTGAGATTATAATCTAAAATCGTCTAAAAATCACATAGTTTCAATTACATACAAAAACTCCAAGAAAAAAGATAAGCACGGACATTTTAATAACTTAGTAACTTACTAAAGTTTATTTTAACGGGCTTGACGGACCTACCATGGACATTTAAATTTAGTCCGTGTCCGCCCATTAATTTAGCGGGATTAATTTTTTTTTGTCCAATAACCATTTTATTTTTATATTTTAGTGACCAAATCCGCCATTATGGCGAGTTTAATGGGCCGGGCTAAATGGACTAGCCCGCCCATGAACAGTCAACGGCTAGCAAGTAGCAAACGAAGTCAAGTGTGTAGCGTACATGGAAGCCCACAACTCAAACTACCAACCACTCACACTTTACCCATTAATAACAGCGTACGGAGTACTCTGTAGTTTTGTACATCTCTATCACATCACCTCCTTCTGTCTTTTCTTTCCCCTCTCCTCACTCTCCTCCTATGGCGCGTTTTTTCCACTGTCTGTCTGACGGTGCAACTTGGATTTCATTGTACGGACTACAAGTACATCAAATTTACAGTGAGTTTGGATTGAGAAAAATGAAGGGAAAAAATAGGAGAAAAATAGAGAGATTGAATTTTTATCGTTTGGCTACCAGTATGAAAGAAGAGAAATGGAGGAGTAGAAATTTGAAGGGATTCATTTTTTCTCCTTAAAGTTTAATCAAAATCCCTCCACAATTGGAAAGATTTGAAAAGAAAATCTATCCAAACACTAACATCTCATTCTCCCTCCCCTTCCCTTCCTCTTCACTCGTTTCCCCTTTTTTTTTTTTTTTTTTTTTTCCTATTTTGTTATCCAAGGGTACTTCGAACAAGTGCAGCAAGCCGGCAATGGTTCTTGTTCTCGAGTTTATTGCCAATAATTTTATTTATAAAGTTCATCTGCTGCACAGTAAAGTTCGTTCTTATTTTTAAGAACTGAGTTTGAATATTAGAACTGAGTTCTTATCGTAATAAATTGTAGAGAAATTAATGCATTTTATCATTCATATAAAAATCCATTTTACTTGAAAAATCTATGAAAAAAAAAATAATAAATAAAAAAATCGTCTATTGTGAGAAAGAGTTATTTTTTTGAGTTTAATGATATGAACAATGAAGTCCATCAATGAACTTTATAAATCTATTGTGGTCTTGTGGGTAAAAGTTCTTATTTTTTGAGTTTGATGTAAAATTATATGGCATTGAAAAAACTTTTTATAAAGTTTGTCTATTGCTAATGCTCTTTAGTCGAGTTCACGTTGATACGTAGTATGAATTGACGTGAGATTTGAGTCATAGTACTCCATTCCAATTTATTGCATTTTATTTTAATTATCTTATCAAATACGGAGTACATTTTTAATATCAAAATTTTTTAGTTTTTGATAATATGTAAACAAATATATATATATATATATATGTTAGAACGGAAGCGCTGACGACTGACGTTAGGCCTCTGCTGCATAGGTGTCTACGGTCCATAATAGTATGATATTGTCCGCTTTGGGCCTAGCCCTCACGGATTTACTCTTGGGCTCCTTCCCAAAAAGCCTCATACTATTATATTTGATAACCCCTTATATAGATCACCTTTCACCTATTCTCCACCGATGTGGGACTTGGATTTGTTCTCTAACAAAATCCTCCCCTCAAACCAAGGACCATCATTATGACTCAAACCTTGAACTATTTGGAGAACCTTTCACACTTTTGCAGCCCCAACTTCTAGGCACCCTTTCTCATCCCCAAGACTTGGTAGCCTCCCCTTAACGGGCATCTGAAACTCCCCTGCATCCAATATACCCTTGACCGGGTCCGCCACTTCAGAAGTCCTAAAACACAACGGTCTCTGGCATCCAATCTGGAAAGGACCCACTAGACCTGTGGCACCCAATCTGATAAGGGTCCACCTGATCAACAGTTCTAGTATACATAAGGTCTTCCGCTTGACCTATGACGCCTTTCTTGTCCATTTCACCATGGACCAAACTTGCTCAAGACTCTACTCGAGCTAGGAGTTTCGGGCCAAATGCTTCTCCACTGGTGCCCAGCCCAAGTCGACCTTGGGCTCTGATACCAATTTGTTAGAACGGAAGCGCTGACGAAGTGACGAGTGACGTTGGGCCTCTGCTGCATAGGTGTCTACGGTCCATAATAGTATGATATTGTCCGCTTTGGGCCTAGCCCTCACGGATTTACTCTTGGGCTCCTTCCCAAAAGGCCTCATACTATTATATTTGATAACCCCTTATGGTGTGTTTGGGAACATGGAATTGAAATTGAATTCCGGAATTGAGTCAATTCCCATGTTTGGGAAGCATTGGGAATTGGAATTGTAATTGACTCAATTCCATCCCAATTCCAAGCTAGTTCATTTTAGGGCTTTCTCAAATTCTAGGTAAGAGGTAGTCATTTGAATTTCTCATTCAATTTTTTTTTTTTTTTTTTTTACACTTTCGACTAAAAATATAAAAATTTCAAAATATTTTTTTTAGAAGTTTGTACAATATTTATTAAATTTCATTTTTTTCAAAGTTTTTAACAAAATTTTATATAAAAAGTTGTCAATTCCAATTCTAATTCCACGAGTAGCCAAACATCATCATGGAATTGGATTTGGAATTGAAATGGAGTACAACATTTCAAATCCTATAATTCAATTCTAGTATTGCAAATCAATTCCAAGTTCCCAAACGCAACCTTATATAGATCACCTTTCACCTATTCTCCACCGATGTGGGACTTGGATTTGTTCTCTAACAATATATATATACAAAATATAATGAGTACGGAGTATATATGTATATGTATAAAGTAAATGTATAGAATTAAGTAGTATGGAGAAAATATAATTTGGTAGGAGATAACTAAATTAATTAGCTTAATATTCCCTATACGTACTAATGGACTACAACGTGCCTTGTTTAACGCTTTTCATTCCGATTTCATACCTCCAAAGGCTTTGCAATTATGCTTTATTTGCATAGTGTAAAGAGCGTACCGAAAATGTTAAAGCCTACTCCGTAGTAGTTAAGGCGGACGTATCTTAAGTAGTATGTCTAAGGTTTGAATTTGCCTTCTTCATCGTAGTGTCCTTGTGTTTCTCTCAAACAAAAAAAAAAAAAAAAACAAGTAATGTAAAGAGTGTAAATAAATTTCAAAAGTTTAAGATAATATTTAGAATAGCTAGCTATTTTGCCATAGTTTAGAAGAATTTTTAATTTTTTAAAATGTGTTCGGCCACATTTTAAAAAAAAAAAACCGTATTATACAAGTAATTTTACAAGTATACATTAATATTATTGTACTCCGTCGTTTAGATGTTTTAGATAGCCTTCTTAATGTAGCTTTAACACTAACATTGTACGTCGTAATCCTTTTAAGAGTGCGAATTATCTTAACTCTAATGTTTATGAACCAAATCTTGTTTAGTCCGCTATAGATCGCAAATTCTCGTACCCACAAAAAAGACTTGTTAAGCATGCAGCAGACAAGAAAAGGCATTTAAAAAAAAAAAAAAAAAAAAAAGGACACACAATTGAGCTGTAATCCTCAAAAGGGTCACACATGACACAACCCAGCAAAGAGCATAGAAGATACAATCTGTACACCTAAAAACTAGTACAAATAAGGACTACTTACCGACTTAACGTATAGTTTCACATTAACGTTATTATTAAAACAATCTTTAAATTATAAGTTCATTACAAAATAACCATTACTGTTGTCATTATCTGCAAGTATACCCCAAACTTTATTTTCTGTCAATTAAACTCAGTTTAGGCGTTAAATGATGACTTGGATGAGTAACCAAGTTTGTCATTAACTATCTCATGACATAAAGACTCTATTAAGCTCAATATCAATCTACAACCTAATATTTATTGATATATACGGAGTATGGGTTAAAAAAAATTTCGAAAAATAATTTATTGTTTCCCTACAAAATTATCATGTCTAAGATAAATATTGAGCCTAATAGAGTCCTTTTGTCATAAGATGATAAAACTCAAGCTTCATTACGCGACCAAGTAATAATTTAACGCTTAAAACTGAGTTTAATTGTCTGAAAATAAAGTTCGGGGGTACACTTACGGATAATGACAAAAATTAGGGTACCATGTATGTTTTAAAAAATATAGGGGTACCATGTAGAAAGTCAAAAAATTGAGGAGTAACATATAAAATATCCCTTAGCTTGATATAGGAAAAAAAAAAAAAAAAAGGAAAAAGAAAAAGAGATAAACTGTCTGACATGGCAGTAGACATCCACCAAAATAATGACACGTGGAAATAGAATTTGGTCCAACCACACTTACCCAATTTAGTTTAATTCTTTTGTACGCAAATTGCTACTCCACCTCTCAATTTATTGAGTTCACAATTGGCAAAACAAATTATAGAATAACTCCTCCGCTTTCGGCATTAATTTGGCACCATTTCACCATGCAATAACTACTTTTGTTGACTCCTTAATTATTCCCGCCAAATATTTTGTTCCTTTTAACCGATTTCATATTATTCGGTTTCAAATATTAGTGTCTTTGTCTACTACCTTTGTATTGTGTATTTGTGTTATCTATATGGAACCTTACAAAGGAGAAAATATTATATACGGAGCACTATTTATTAATGATGAAAACCTTTGAAATTAAAATATGGTACATAAGCACGTGAAATTATGTTAGATTTGTCTTTTGTGAATATATTCAAAATGTTAACCTTTTACAAAATCTAATACGGAGTACGTAATATTATGTAACAAAATATAATGACATAAAAAATGAGTACTGATAGCGCCTAAAAAGTAAACGCGGTAAACTTTTGAGTAAGATGATTAGACAAAGTGAGTAAATTATACAGAAATACAACAATAGATTACTGTCGGGATAATATATATGTTGTATCAGTCTACACAATACTACATGAGATTAACTAAAGATTTCAGATTATGATTAAATTATTTCAAGTGTAACATTTATCGTACTCTCTTGTAGCACCAACATCAACACAAATAACAAATAATATATTACCACCGATATTTATACAAGTTGAAAAATGTATGTATGTAGTCGTATCACCATAATCGAAGGAAGGGAGTCATATTTAGACTATTATAGGGTATTATGTTATGTCCGCCGAATATAAATTGCTGCACAGTACAACTCTTATAAGTTGAGACCAACTTGTCCAGCAATGTAAGTTTTAGTTGCTGACCACTTCAATGTTCTTAATTATCCCTTCTTGCTACATCATCGCTTAATATTTCTACCAGGATCCATCCAAACAAGTCATGTCATGTACTCCAAAACGTTGACGAATTGAATTTAGACCGACAAATTGAGTCTAAACAATGACTCAAACCGAAAGAATTTAGTTTTTATATACTCCGTATTTGATTAATTGATTTGATCATGATTAATCCACTAAATAATGTATACAAATTAAAATATCTTGTAAGAAAATCAATGTAACCCATAATGATTGTTAAGATTCGAATTAGCGGGGTGGGGAGAGGAACGAGATGTACTCCCTCCATCCCACCTTTTTTCTCCCATTTTATTTTGGACCAAATATTAAGAAATATTAATAAACAATTGATAAATTATTTTGAGTGGAAAAAGTATTAATAAAAAATTGTAGAAGTTGAAAAAGTGGAATAAATATTAATAAAAAATGGGAGAAGGATGATGCAAGTGGGTAAAATAATAATAAACAATGAATGAAAAAGGAAAGTTTGCAAATGGGTAGAAAAAGATGGGATTTCCTTTTTGGGTAAATGGGAGGAAAAAGGTGGGATGGAGGGAGTATTATTTATGATAAGAAAGACGTGAGGGTATGACGTTATGTAGGGCAAAACATAAAAGACAATGAGAGAATGTAATGTAGTCCATATTACATTACTCCGTATTATGTAATGTAGGGAAAAGAAAAAAAAAAAAAGTGGTGGGGGAGAATAAAGAAGAGAGCAAATAAGTTGGATTAACACACTTAATCATGAAAGTTAATGCTAATCCTCTTACTTTTTTCTCATAAACATCGTGCTTTCATGCTACCTCCCTCCCACTACCCTCTTCTCCGTACACACCTCAACTTTTGACCACTACACCATTTTCACTTTGCTTACGATTTAATCTTCATTAATCGATAGCACAAGAAAGTTAGAGCATCCATATCCATGAATATCACTCTCTTCATAAGTTGAATGGAGAAATAAATCTCTCCATAAAATTGTATATCAATGGAGAAAGTCTCCATTAAAATGGAGAAAAAGGGTTTTCTCCACAAATGTGGAGATCTCCATGCCAAAATTTAGTGAGTCCCACCTTTTTTTTTTTAAAATGAAAATAGACCTAAATACATTTTATTATTGCTTTAATTAAATATGGGTCCACAAATGGAGAGAAAAATTTGTCCATTGATATGAGTTTTTTTTGGAATGGAGAAAATAAGATAAAATATAAAATAATTTGAATTTTAGGTTCACCATGGAGAGAAAAGTTCTCCATTAATAAGGATGCTCTTAGTAAACTCTCGATTTATATGTTCATTCTAAAACGACTAGGGATATCAGTGGGGCGGATCAACGCGAATGTCGCCCAGCATCCTCCCCAGTTAGGGTGGAGACAGGAGACACTTTAGTGGGTCGTGGAGCAGTGGTGGATTTCATCCAAACACCGCCCCGCCCCCGCCCCAGCCCCACCCCGCCCCGCCCCACCCTTACCCGTCCCGCCTATACCCACCCCGTCTATACCCGTCTTATTCATATACTTAATAATATAAATTAGAAAAATATTTAATATTTTATAACTTTACTTTTAATTTTTTTTTAAACTTTAAAACTTTTGAAATACGAATACGACTAATACTTCATATTTCTTTAATTCATTAACTTTAAATGTGTGCCTTATATATTTTAAATTGGTACTCACAATACTTTGATTGATTATTTGAAATGTGTTTTCTATGTGACTATGCCTTTATTAGAAAATTTTCGGTAAAAAATTATTGAAATTTACGTTGCGATAATGCGATTCTATGAGGCTGGGCTGGGCAAGGGTTGGGGCGGTGGTGGGTATAAAAAATTCCCCGTCAGGCGAGTGGGGGAGGACGAGTGGTCACCCGCCATGGGTGATGGGGCAGAGGTGGAGGTGGGTTTTTGTTGGTGAATACGGTGGAGAAGATGCCCTCGCCCCCGTCCCGCCCAATGACATCCCTAAAAACGACTATCTTCTCAAGGTTCAAACTAAAAATCTCTTATTACGGAGTAATAAGGTAAAATAACGCTCCACCAATTTACCTCTCCCTCCATTTACCTCCTTTTATATATTGCAATCAAATAAAAGAAATTAAATTCCTCTATTTTCCTCTCTTTCTTTTCCCTTCAATTACCTTACTCCAAACACACCCTTAACCATTTCAATCTTATAAAAAAGTTCTCAAAATAGTAATTCACGTAACAATTGTGGTGTCAATTAATAACCGGCAATAATTAACAATTTGACGGCATCCTCAATTCTCAAGAAAACGCCCATTAACAGCTAAGCCCCGCATGTTACGCCTCCTTATTTTGCACCTTCCCACTGTCCCACTCTCCCACTACCTAAATTCCTTAAATATCTACTTCTCCTCTGTTCATCACTTTTAATTTTACAAATCGTTTTTATTTTTTTTGAAAAATTATATTCATAATTTTAAATGTTTATTCCGTTTCAGTGTATTATTTACAGTTTAATTTTTATATGAGAGATATTTGAGTGAAATGTAAACAAATGACTAAAACGAAATACTCCGTCATATAATTAACTTATTTAAAATAGCATATAAACATCCACGTAATATATGAATATATTAGGAAATATATTTCCTATTTGCAGACAAACATGTGAAATATATTTCCCTTATTAGAGGGTATATTGAAAGAAATATATTTCCTCGTATAGTCGCAAATATGTACAAAATACGGAGTATATAATTGTAAGCTCGATTAGTCTATTTTAATCAATTTACCGTCTTATGCAAATTTAATGTAAAATTAAAACACACCAAAAAATAAAATTTAAAAGATGGCATTATTACATTACAAAGGAGAACATATGGAGTACCTACTCCTTACATGAGAGAAGTTACAACAAATTTGTTCCCTAATACCATACCATATATAAATATAAATATAATCAAGACCCGACTTTAAATTTCACAAAATATAAAAGAAACCGATTAAAAAGAATAAATAAACCCGTATTTAAAATTTATTGCCCAAACCCGACTCCACGGACACGACAAAACCACAACCCATGGAGCCAAATTTAATTACCCTTATTATCCAAGGGCCAAGAAATGGATCTTTTTTCTTGGCACCCAAAAAAACCCCAAAAATAAAATTTAAAAAAATTAACCAAAAACAAACATTTAGACCTTTTTCTATGACTATCCTATAATTTCTGCTATTCTATAGCTAATAGTATAACAAACCAAAATGAACCATTTCTTCTCCAAAAAACATGACCCAAGTATACGAAAATCGAGTTAATAAACCCATTCGGAAGGCAATTGAATCTCGATATCGTCGTTCGCTTTTGTCGGACGGGAGTTTCGCCTCTGCGATGCTTTGTTGTTTTTCGTCTTTGTTGCGTTTCCATCTGTAATTCGACAGAAGCATTAGATTTGATAGTGAAATCGCTACAAAGAGTTGAATGTTTAATATTATTTGATTTTACGATGGAGAACGATGGCTCATCTACGTTCATTGCCCCTAAAAACGATTCCTTAACCACAAGGAGGGACCAAATAAATGGTATAAAATCATATGACGGAACAATTTGAACTATATGTTTTGTTATAAAGTCTTACGTGACCGACGGTCTCATATAAAATTTGCTATCAAATTAGTTTTAAAACAGATAAATTGTTTTTTAACCGCGATAAATTCTGTGAATGGCGTCAGCAAAATTAGGAGGTTAATAAGAGTAAATTTAAAAAGCAGATTATTCCGTGGACGCCTGGAACACTCTATAATAATGTAGGAAGTGTACAAGACAACTAACTCTATTTATTTACATTAATAACTTTATTATTAGTGTTCATTAAAAATAAGTAAATAAAATGAATATTGAAAAAGGAAATGGTGTAAACAGTTGTATCAGATCTATAACCCAATAATTAATTACTAAATACGCCATTAAACATTCCACCGTCAAAACCAACTGTAACCCACACTTCCAGATCTAAATGTTCTAAATGTTCTCAACCCACTCTAGTTTTACTTTTTTTTTTTTTTTTTTTTTTTTTTTTTTTTTTTTTTTTTTTTACCGTCAAAATATATTCCTTTTTCCAAAAATATCTGAAACTTAAACCTTAACTACGGAGTATATTTATACACGCGGTAAAAAAGTCAAAAGGGTGAAACATTAACCAAAAAAGGGAAAAAAAGAAGTTACCTGACTTCTTTTTGGGTTCGGCGGCGGCCGCGTTGGTAACTCGTCGAGGTAAAAACACGCCGGTACCCACGGACACACTTTGTGGGCCCACGTACATACGCATCATAGGCTGCTGCGTTTGACTTTGTTGGGCTTGGGCCTGGGCTTTCGATGGTGTTGTCTGTTGTCTTTGTTGGGCCTGGGTTTGGGTTTGGCCTTGGCCCGGAAGCGGTGGCCACGCAGACGGCGGCAACCCTAAAGGGCGGTTGTTGTTGTTGTTGGTGGTGTTCTTGGTGGCGGTTTTGTTGTTGGAAGCTCTGTTTTGAACTTGAGGAGGCGGAGGAATCCACATGAGGTGAGGAGGGAAGCGGCGGAAGTGAGGGTACGCATAAAAATGAGGAGGATACAGCGGCGGATGTTGCGGTGGTTGAGAAGGAGAAAACATTCCGGCACCATTTTTGGGAGCCTTAACACTGCAGTCAAAAAACCCAGTACCAACAGTAGCATTCTTATTCATCTCAGTTCTCAACTTCATTTTGGCAACCTCACCCGCCGCCTTATTCAACAGATCCAACGTGGCACCACCACGACCACCGTCAGCAGCTTCCGGCTTAACCGCAGGGGACTCAGGCACTGTTGGACTCCCGTGGTCCCACCCGCAGAGGGTGGACTGTGGCGACCCGAGAACCTTCCTTGGTAAAAGAAGACCGTCATCCTCGTCACTGCTGGTCTCGGTCTCGGTGGTCAAAGACCCAACATCAGAGCCGAAAACGGAGGCAGAGAGGTCGGATTTGAAGTCTTCAAGGATGTCGTCGTCGGTGAGGAACTGAGAGGGGAGCCAGAACTCGCCGTCGGCAAGGTCGTCAGCCATGAGAAAGGGAGAGAGTGAGTTGATGATAGCGAGTTGTAAGGGTGAAAAGTGAGCGAGTTGACTCGGTGGGTGAGTTGGTTGGGAAATGAAGGGGATGAAGAGGAGATTAAATAGGAGGAGATTTGAAAAATGAAAAATGAAAATGAAAAAGAGGGAAGTGGTGGAGGGGGGCGTCGTTGTTGTTGTTGTGTATGTTTGGTTGGCGGTTCTTTAAAGAAGGGGGAATGGAATAGGTTTAAGGGGGTTTGTATATGTATATGTATATGTATTGTGTTATTGTGGGGGGGAGGGGAGGTATCCTAAGATTTACTCCTCCTTCCTCACGCGCCATTTACTCTTTACACTCACTTCACGCGCCCTTTTTCTTTTTCTTTTTTATTTCTTTTTTGGAAATAAAATAAAAAATTGTACATATTCAGTTAGATGGTCTACAATATGTGGTTTTGATAGAAATTACGGCCTCATGATTCATTGTTTTATTTATTTCCTTTTGTTTTATTAAGTGTCTACAATGTGAATATATGATGTACGATATAAGTGGAAATAAATGAGGAGTATATCATAGTAAATATTCAGTGTATATATACAATGTTTTGGTGTGTATATAGTGTATATGAACAATTTTTCATTTACATTGTTTTTCAATGACAGCTGGATAAATGATTTATGTTCATAATATGATGTTTAGATTTATTATCTTATCGTTAGAGTTCGTTTTATGTAGAAGTAAATGTTGTCTAATACCATGTGTTTGGTTGTATTTTGTTCCGCTTGTATCTGATGACATCGTATCATTTGATCGTGAATCATTCAATAATTAGCGTCCTTTAGAAACTCCGACAATAGTAAACGATTACATTTAATTTGTTCATAAGTTTTCATCAAAAAGTTGTACACACTACTAACTTAACTTTTTTCCAATATTGGTTTTTAACTTGTAGTATAAAGAAGTTTGTTTACCCCGAATGTACCTATAGTAGTGTTTTTTTTTTGATATTTTTTGTATATTTAATAAACGGTAGTGCTCATTCATATACACAATTACTCATTTTTGTACACTTTTTACACTAATTTTTCCATTTAATACCCCTCATCTCTTTTCAATTATAATTTTTTTTTCTCTTTTATATTCACAACTCTATTGCATAGTTTCACTATAATCAAGCAATTATGACGAATCCTCTACCCTTTCATGAGGTAAATCTAATAATTTTAACGGTTTTGCGAATAATTCGACATCATTTATTTAAACGGTTTATTAATAAGCGCGATTTTGGGTGATAATGGTGATATAATACGGAGTATGTTGTTAAAACATGACAATTAAGTGACGAATACGGGATAAGGTCGACATCGGTAGTGGCACAATTATGTCCGTGTCGTCTTTGGTGCGTAGGGTTTTGGGGTGGGGTGTGTGTAGTGTGCATAGCGTAGGTTTATTTATTTATTTATTTAATAATATAATTTGTTACTTTTAATATATTTTTTTTAGTTATTTAATTTAGTGTTTATTTTTTCTAAAATACATATTTCAACATTTTGAATAAAATATTTAATTTTTTGAATAAAAAGAAGTGTACAAAAATAAGTAAAAATGTGTACCAAAATGAGTAAAAAAAAGTATACAAAAGTTGTACATGAATGAGTAAATTTAAAAAGGTAAGAGAAAAGAGAGAAAAATCTAAAATTGAAAATAATAGGAGGGGCATAAAATGAAAAATTGTGTACACTAATGAGTAAAAGTGGTACTCCCTCCATTATTTCCATTTAGCATTTTAGCCCCATATATCATTTTTAGAAAATTTTTCATTTATTCCCATTTCCCTTTTTAGTAACATTTTCTCTTATATACCCCACTTTTTATCTCACATACCCTACTTTTCCTCTCTCATAACTAATTTTTTTATTATTAAACTATCATATTTTTCTATATCATACCCCACATTTTACACTTTTTCTTAATAATTGTGAAAATTTGAAGGGGGCCAAATGGAAAAAATGGAGGGAGTACATGAAAAAACAATACTCTTAATAAAATAG
This sequence comes from Dianthus caryophyllus, assembly GCA_023091065.1. NCBI lineage: Eukaryota > Viridiplantae > Streptophyta > Magnoliopsida > Caryophyllales > Caryophyllaceae > Dianthus > Dianthus caryophyllus. The sequence goes on along the minus strand of CM041518.1, from coordinate 35,756,096 downwards.
AGAAAGTAGATCTTAAAAATTGGATTAGTTTAGCATAGGAAAAAGGCGGTATGTAGAGGGGGAACGTGTAGCCGGCAACAAAACCATGATATGTAAACAAGACCAGTTGGTTGTTGACAAATGTTTTAGAAGTTTATAGTGTGTAGTGGAGGACCACTCTTCACAATTTATGCATAACCCTCGTATCGTATGTAATTGTATGTATATATTCAATGAGTTTACTTCACAACCAAGACTAGTCTTCCATATATATTCTCCACCACCACCACTACTACTACTACTAACTATTCATTCCCACTTCACTTGCTCCCCCCACTAACCTATTTTCCCTCTTTTTCTTTAGGGTTTTTTTGGGACCTTATTATCCTCCCAAAAATATGGTTCATGTTGCCATGTTGGTCCATGTTATATGGTTTATGTTGGTACCTTAAATTCCAAGCAATTTGTTTTTAAGTTTGTTGGGGGTGACTTCTCCCGGGCCAGATACACTAGGACCGACTAGACTTCAGGGCCGGAAGTTGCCCGCATTCCCCTAAATCCACCCATCTCTTCCGGTTCCGGCAGAATAGTGCCGGGAGGAATGTGGACCGGGGCATTTCATATACCAAGGAGCCCAATGATCCACCCGGTCAGGCGGATATGGCCCATCGGCCGTCTTGTCTGAGCGGGGACACAAGACAAATCTGAAACAGTATAAAAGGTAACTAAAACCCAGAAATCAATGAGTTCCATACGCACAAAAATACTACACAAAAGGTTTCTCTCTCTTTTCTCTCTAAACTTTTACTTTGTTTTGTAGTGACTTGGCGTCGGAGGCCATCGCCTAAGGCCGGGGCTAGGTTTGTTGCATTATTTCATCAGGACGAGAGGAAAGGACGGAGGAATCGAGAGCTAAGGACCCTCAAGGACTTAGTTAATCGAGTTTTTAATCCACATTCGACTTGTAATCGTTTGTATTTAGTTTTGGTATTTAGTTCCTAACTTTATACCCGAAACAATTGGCGCCGTCTGTGGGGACAATTTCACAAGAAAATCTTACAAAAAGCCATGTCAAACCCTACACAAGAGCCGAGAAAGACAGCGGAAGAAACAGCTCCCCCGGGAGGAGGTGTCGGCGGCATTCCCCTGGAGGCCGAGCTACAAACGCCTTTGACTCCAGAGGAGAAAAAGATGATGAGTGCCTACCTTGAAAAACTGAGGAAGGCACCACCTACCGGTACCCTCCCGCCCGAACCAAGTCAAAAGAAGACTCCACCAAGAAAAGACCCCATCCCATCCGTGACACCTAAGAAGCTCTTTCACGAGGACAATGAGACGTCAAGCAACGATAGTACGTGGCAGGAATCGGAACATTCTCACTCAGCGTCCCAGTCACCACCTTCAGTCCAGGAAGTGTCCAAGCCTGAGGTTCCACGCACCGAGAGGCCCAAGCGCAACAAACCCAAAGGAAACACAACACAAGGAAAAGTCACAGTAAAATCACCCTTGGCTTCTTCGGTGCTGGAATACCCTCTTCCTCCCAAGATGAAAATTCCAACGATACAATATGACGGAAAAACAGACCCGGAGGAACATTTGGCGGCCTATGAGAGCCACATGATGATGTACGATTCTACGGACTACGTTTGGTGCAAAGTTTTTCCTACGACCACTGACGGGACTTAGAAAGCCTGGTTCCAGTAACCTCCCGGCTCCAGTCTATGGATACTGAGGACATGTCTTGGGTGTTCGCCCGATCTGAGGAACAGAAGGAGAGAGAAGGTGGCTACGGAGCTCCTGAACGTGGTGCAGGGGAAGAATGAAGGGCTGAAAGAGTATATGACCCGGTTTGACAGGGAATCACAGCAAATCAGAGACCTGGACTCCAAGATAGGAGTCCATGCCTTGACGGTAGAAATTTGAAAGAGGAGAGGCGAAGAGTCTCTGATCGAGAGAATTCGCCGCCGGCTGATGGCGGCGAGATGGCTGAAGGCTTTGTGCGAGAAGAGCAATTCCATAAAACATTCAGCAAGAGAAATGACAAGAAGGAGGACCAGGGCGGTGCCCAACCGGAATGGAAGGGCCGCCCCGGAGGCACAACAACAACAACAACAACAACAACAACACCCGCAGCAATTTCAACCGCAGCAGCAGTAATAACAATCACAACGATCGCCGGATAACTGGACTACGAGGCCAACAAAATAACAACCAACAGTTCCAGCAATGGACTCACTACACACCACTCATCAGATCCCAGGCGGAAATTTTCGAGATGACCAAGAGTGAGATCAAGTGGGCCGCCCCTCGACCGCAAAAACACCCAGGGAATGATAAGTCAGCTTTCTGCGAATACCACCAGACAGCCGGACATGCAACGGAACACTGTGTATCCCTGAAACATGAGGTTGAGCGATTGGTACAACAAGGCACCTTGCGGCGCTTTGTTAAGGACAAGCGAGAAAGAGATGGGGGTGAAGGTAGCGGGGATCCAGCCCAAACGGGTCCGAAGAAGAACCAAAAGAGAATAAGTGAAATTCATATGATCGGCCGGAGACGGAGAGTCGATCTTGTCCAGGAAGGAAAAGAAAGCGAGGCGTGAAGCGTCGAAGATGGGTATATACTCGGTAGAGAAGGGCACCGAGGCCTCTATCCGGACTTGACCATCGGCCGGGAGGACTACCGGGGTCTCCTACCCGCACAATGACCGCTGGTAATCTCCATGGACATTGGGCCCATCCCGGTCCACAGTGCATGATAGACACCGAACTGCACCAACCTCTTGTCTGGGAGGTATTTGAAAAGCTTGGCCTGAAGAAGGAACAACTAACGCCCTACATAGGCTCACTATACGGTTTCGCCGAGTGGTATCGAGCCGATGGGGACGATAACTTTACCGATCCACGATAGGAGAAGAAGATATGGCGAGCGTGACGCAAGCTTCCGTGGTCGTCGACGCCCGTCGGCATACAACGCCACTCGTCGGTAGGTCACTCTGGACCACATTAAATGATCGTGTCGATCTGACGGCGGCTATGGTTTACGTCCGCATAATTGGACCGAAGGGAAGGTGTATGGTGACGAAGCGGAAGGTCTGCGATTCCACTGTCGGCCGAGCGGGTCAAGCGAGCGAAGCGATGAGAGGTTAAATTCTCGGGCAGAAGGAGAAGAAGGGGCTGGAAGTGACTCAGGGCCAGGAAAAGTGAGACAAAGAAATTGAGTTGCACCGGAAGAAGTGTAATCATTGGAGCAGAACTGGACCCCGGCTTCCAAGATAGTCTGATTAGCATCTTGGAGGAGAACAAGGATGTGTTCGCTTACTCAGCTGCCGAGATGCCGGGGATAAGCCCGGAGGTGATTGTGCACCAACTGAATGTTAACCCCGGCTACAAACCAATCAAACAGAGGCTGCGGCCCATGAGCGCAGAGAAAGACGCGGCCATTCTTGAAGAAATAAACAAGTTACTGGAGGCGGGATTCATCGAGCGTTGTGACTACCCCGAATGGTTGGCAAACGTGGTGATGGTGAAGAAAGCGTCCGGGGCATGGAGAATGTGTGTTGACTTTACAAATCTAAACAAGGCGTGCCCAAAGGACTGCTACCCATTGCCTAGGATTGATCAGCTGGTAGATTCTACCAGCGGCCACTCTACCCTGAGCTTCCTAGATGCTTTCTCAGGGTACCACCAGGTCTATCTGTTTGAAGAGGACCGCCCGGCGCTTTCATCACAGGACACGGTCTATATGTACAAGATGATGCCGTTTGGACTCAAGAATCTGAGCCACATACCCGGTAATTTGGTGGATCTGCGTGTTTGCAAAAGCGAAGGGAGGAATATGGAAGTATATGTAGATGACCTTGATAGTGAAGAGCAAATCAGATGAGCGGCGCTGGAAGACCCGGTAGAAACGCTCAACTCGCCGGGAAGTATCAAATGGTCAATCCAAAGAAATGTACCTTCTGGTCCGGTCCGAAAGTTCTTGGGATACTGGTCACCAAGAGGATCGATGCCAACCCGAAAAAGTCAAAGCTATCTTTGGACTTGCCGACGCAGAAGACAATAAAGATATTCAAATTCGGCCGGGAGGATGGCGGCGCTTTCGTGTTCATCTCGTGTCCGCCAAACAAATCCACGCCATTCTTTCAAGTGCTGAAAGGAAACAAGAGGTTCGTATGGGGGAAGGAGCAAGATGAAGCCTTTGTGCAGTTGAAGAAGCACCTTACAACTCTGCCTACCTTGGCAAGACCGGTCACGGGCGAAACTTTAATCTTATACATCGCCGTGACCGCGAGCGCAATATCAGCAGTAATCCTCCGGGAGGAAGAAAAACAACAACAGCCAATCTATTTCGTCAGTCATGCACTGGGACAATCCGAAAGAAATTATCCAATCATCGAGAAAGCAGCGTATGCCGTGGTCATAGCAACTCGGAAGCTTAGACCATACTTTGACGCCCACCCGGTGGAGGTGCGCACAGACCAGCCCCTGGAGAAAGCACTCGAGAAATTTGAAAAATCCGGTAGACTCCTCAAGTGGGCGATCGAGCTGTCAGGCTTTGGCATAACCTACACCGGGCGGACAGCAATCAAGGACCAGGCCCTGGCAGACTTTATTGCCGAATGTACCCACCCGGTCAGGGAAGATGCACCGAGAGGAGTATGGCAGGTATATACAGACGGGTCGGCCACCATCCATGGTTCCGGGGCCGGAGTTGTTATCATCAGCCCCGAAGGGCATGAGTTTGAGCATGCTTTGAAGTTTGCCTTCCCGGCCACGAACAATGAGTCCGAATCTGGCAGATCTTGGCGGGACTAAATTTGGCAAAGGCCATGGGGCGAAGAGATTGAATTGAGAACAGACTCACAACTGGTAGCGAGCCAACTCAAGGGAGAGTACGAGGCCCGGAAGAAGGAATGGCGTTGTACCTCCAAAAGCAAAACTTTGACCGTGGATTGAAATCTTTCAAGTCCGTCATATTCCCAGTGTCCGAACAACAGCAGACGATCGCTGCCAAGCCGCCAATGACAAACAGACAACAAATCAAAGATACCACCGCTGACATCCGTGACGAAGGGAGTCTTAACGGTCAACACAATCTCCGAAGACAATAGTTGGATGAAGCCAATTCTAAAGTATGTTTGGAGGAGAGATCCCGTAAGACAATGTAAAGGCTGCTAAGTTGAAAAGACTAGCCCCTTGGTTCATATTGGTGGACGGAGAACTTTATAGACGGTCATTCTCAACCCCGCTACTAAGATGTGTAGGGGGCATGGACGCTGAGTTCATCTTGAACGACATACACTCAGGAGTATGCGGCCATCATGTCACCGGTCGCACGCTAGCCCACAAAGCACTGAGGGCCGGATATTTTTGGCCCACTATGCTAAAGGACGCCAAAGATTTGAGCAAGCGATGCCGAAAATGTCAAATTTTCGCCCCGGATATCCACCTCCCCGCCAGAGACCTCAGGCCAGTTCTGAGTCCGGTTCCTTTTGACCAATGGGGGATGGATATCCTGGGGCCCTTCGCAACGGCGACCGGGGGCAGGAAATATGTGGTAGCAGCCATTGATTATTTCACTAAGTGGATTGAAGCTGAGGCCATCCCTACCATCACTGAGCAGGCCGTAAGAAAGTTTATTTGGAGAAACGTAATCACAAGGTTTGGGGTGCCCAGGGTGGTGGTGTTTGACCACGGGAAACAGTTCGACAACGATAACATGCGGGACTGGCTGAAGCGGAACGGAACAATCATCGCCTACTCATCAGTCTGCCACCCACAAAGCAACGGACAGGCCGCCAACAAGCAAATGTTGAGCGGCATGAAGAAGCGACTGGATGAACTGAAGGGGGCATGGGCCGATGAACTGCCGAGTGTTCTCTGGTCAATCAGAACAACAGTTAAAGAATCCACCGGACATACCCCATTCAACATGGTCTACGGAGTCAAGCCTTGCTCCCGATCAAGCAATCTTACCAAGTCCGAACCGACTTACACGACCCCTACAAAGAATGAGCAGCGAAGAGAGTCACTGGACCTCTAGACGAGGTCCGGACCAAGCGAGGAAAATCTAGTGGTCTACCGTAACCTGATGAGAAGGATGTACAATGTAAGGGTGAAACACGGGGAGTTTGAACTTGGAGACCTAGTGCTAAGAAGAGCATCCGCCACCGGGAAGGAACATTCACGGAAGTTGTCGACCACCGGGAAGGACCACTATCGGATCCACGAGGTAAAGCAGTAGGGAACCTTCATGCCGAGAGATATGAGCGGCCACAACCTCCCGTCCCATTGGAACTCAGACACTTTAAAGAAATATTATGTGTAAGCGTTGTACTCTTTTTCCTTACCTGTGGTTTTGTCCCACCGGGTTTTCCGCAGGAAGGTTTTAACGAGGCAATGTATAGACACTTGTAACGCGAGTGATCAGGAATGTTGACACCGCGAGCTTTTGTAAACTTTTGATAGAAACTCTTAACAGAATTTTTGCCCAGCATTTGTTTAGATTTGTATCACACAAAAGCTGGCCAGGGGGCAGGAGAGGACTACCCAGGCCGCTAATCGACGATAGTCTGATTCAAAATGGAATTTTTGAAAGTTTTTACTAACACTTTCAGGAAAAGGAGTTGGAATACCAGAAACCCCGCCTGGAATTAACTGGGGGCAAGAATAAACCCCGGAGCAGTTAGGAGACACAAAAGACCGGAGAAGAGCGAGACCTCCCGGGCAATCACCGGTGGGCTCCCTACCCAACAGAGATGAACATCGCGCCTTGAGAGTCCATGGCCTGGGGCACAGGCGGCTCGCGCCTACGCGTACTGCGTGCGGATGAACATCGCGCCATGAGTTCGGGCCGGGGCCTGGCGGCTCGCGCCCTACGTTTGGCCTTACAATGCTCATCCGGCGTCGTCGGGCCGGATGAGGGTGCCCTAAATGCAAAAGAGCGGGATGTCTATGATGGCTCACGTGCCAGCTGCTCACCGCGCGATGTCGATCTGGCCTTGTGGCCGGTGGCGGCTGCGGACCTCCCGGTAAGAGCTTGTTAAGCAACCCATGCCTGCGTCTGGATGAACATCGCGCCATGAGAGTCCAGGCCCGGCCTGGCGCTCGCGCCTACGTTTGGCCTTACAATGCTCATCCGGCGTCGTCGGGCCGGATGAGGTGCCCTAAATGCAAAAGAGCGGGATGTCTATGATGGCTCACGTGCTGGCCGCTCACCGCAGTGTCGATCTGCGACCTTATGGCCGGTGGCGGCCGCGGACCTCCCATCGCACAATGCTCATCCGGTGTCGTCGGGCCGGATGAGGTGCCCTAAATGCAAAAGAGCGGGATGTCTATGATGGCTCACGTGCTGGCCGCTCACCGCAGATGTCGATCTGCGACCTTGTAGCCGGTGGCGGCTGCGGACCTCCCATCGTAAGACCTCCGCGGCAACCCATGCCTACGTAAGGAAGAACATCGCGCCTTGAGAGTCCAGGCCCGGGGCCCGGGCGGCTCGCGCCCTACGTATGGCCTCGCACAATGCTCACCCGTGGTCGTCGGGCCCGGGTGACGGTGCCATCACACAAGAACAAGTAACGGTGACATGCATACGCAAAGGGAGAGTAATTACAACCACCGGACGCTACGTAACGCGCGATCCCGGTATACATAGCATACAGAGGAAAAGCTAAAATTTGACTAAGTATAAGCGCACTAACGAGAGGAAGCGTAATAAAATCACCATGCCCCGGAAGGAGCGCTGCAAGTAAAAATGCGATGAAATAAACTAAGTGTGAAGAAACATAGTATAACATGGCTGGACAATATTAAATCGAGCCCCGTCACGACGGCAAAAGTAGCAAGAACGTTGAAAGAAAAATGAGCTAAGCATAGGGAAATTACCCGGCAACGGCGGGCGTTGGTATAAATACACGAAAATAATTGCAATAAGCAGAAGCTGAATAAGCACGCGGTATCGGGGTGCAGCACACAAAGAGAGCATGAAAATTGGCAAAGTAGAGGCACGACGGCATAGCTATATGATATCATCCGGCCCCGGATAAAAGTATAACGAATAAAACTAAAATAAAATAAGCTAAGTGTAGAGAGACAAGAGACAACAGCGCTGATAAAAGAAGAGCACATAGATTGAAGAAATGTATATTACAAGGTTCTTTACCCAGAACCCACAGTCGGGCGGGAGCGGAACTAATGCACGCAAAGGAAAAGTACAACTAAATGACCTACCAGACCTGGCGTAGCCTACACCAAAAGGCCCGCCACCGCAGACTGGTTTGAGTCTTATTCAAATAAAAGCAAAATGTAGGCTAATGGGAGACCCAGCAGATCATCCCGGGCAGGAAGATTCGGAAGACGACGGCCGAATTCTAGCGGCCGTCTGCGCCGCCGGTGGAAGGTCCCGCCGGATCCGCTTCGCCGCCTGCAAGCGAGCTCTGTCCCTCTCCGCCTCCAGCTCGGAGAGGCGTTCAAAGTCGAACTCGGGGTGCATGGTAGCCACGAGCTCCTTTGTCTCGTTGGCCCCAAAATCCGCCCCGTTGTAGAAGACGTCGGCACGGACCCGTTCCAGCTCGACCGCGTGAGCCGCCCTCAGCTCACCCATCTCCAGGGAGAATCGAGTGGCCTTGATCTCGGCCTCTTTAGCCCTCGCCTCGGCACTCTCCGCCCTGGCCATGGCTTGCTCTCGGGCCTGAGAGGCCTCAGCATGCTGGAGAGCCAGGGCATCTTTCTCCCTGGCCAAGGAAGATAGCTGATTCTCCCTCTCCTGCAGCTGGGCAGAGAGGAGTTTGACCTCGGCCCTGAGGTCGGAAATGATCTTATCTCGGTCCGCTCTCTTTCCTCAAAGTGACAGATCTCGCCAGTAGTCCCCATGCAGGTGGAGCCGGAAGAAGCGGCCTTGATCGCCGAGCTTCATGGCGGTCCCGTCCGAAAATTTGGAGAGGTCCGCGAGCGGGGTGGAAAGACCCTTGAGGGCACGGTTGGCCTTCACAACCAACTCCACGGACGAGATGGATGACCCTCCGACACTGGCAAGAGGGGTAGTCTCCAGCTCCGTGTCGTCCTGAACCCCGGCCCGGCTGAGCATCGCAGCCCCCTTGGCGGAGCGACCAAGGTCACTTTCAGCTTGTCAGCCCGAGCCTGGGAGGAAGAACCCTGGACAGAGAACGGCAGCAAGTCAAACACGTCTGTTCATCGATCGGAACATCGAGGAAAAGCGCGTGCGAGGAACGTCCAGGGCGACCACCGAAAAGCGCTACCCCACGGGAGAACGGAACTAACCTGCTGGGTTTTCTGCCTCTTGTGAAGCCTCGCCTCATCGAGGGCTCAGAATCAATGGACTGCACCTCAACGTGAGTTTGGGGTACAGGCGGGGGTTGCTGAGAGGTCTCCACCTCCCGAGGCGGGCTGGGCTGCGTAAAGGGCCTCGCTGCTTCCCTAAGAGCGTCTATGTCCGGCCAGAGAGAAAGCGAGCGGCTTGTTCAGTTTCCGGTCTCGGGGTTTGGCCGCCTCTTCTTTCCCTTCTGGTCTCTTGGAACCAGCTTGCATCTTGACCAACTCTACGGCGTTGGCTTGCGGCGGTCGAAGTCTGGACAGCAGGCTCGCTGAGAGGTTTGTTATCCTTCCCGAGACCGATGGAAGCAAGATCTTTCTCCGTCAAGTGGCCCAAGTCACCTGCAACGGACGAGACCATGGTGTTCAGACCCGGACAAAAGAAAGCATGGCAAATTAAACGCAAAAAAGCAATTAAGACACCAACACTCAGCCACCCTACTCGCTACCGCCTCAAGGGCCGGGACCAAGCCGACAACATTAAGGAATTTATCTTGAGAGATTGTATCCGCCGGAAGCTCTTCTGAAACACTTGTTTACCCTTCAGACGCCTCAAAATAGGCTACTGGCAATGGATTCATCATCTGGTCGAGAACGCCCTTCCAGGGAAGGATTTTTCCGGAACCCACTCTCCCGGTCTCCAAACGACACCTCACGTCGTTGTAAGCGGCGGGGTGGTTAAAAGGCTCAGCCAGATTTGAGGAAGAACCACTTCGCTCCACCCTTTCATCGAGTCATTGGCCGGAAAGTGGGTTAAGTACCAGACTTCGGTGACGGCGACCACCACCCCCTCGTAGATTTGTTGGTGCAAGGCCGGAAGTGATGGAGACGGCGGAAAAGATTAATTGTGAGGGGAAAACCCAGATACAGACACGTCCAAGCGAAAGCAATTATGATTCTCACGCCAAACGGCGTCATCTGACAAATCGCTATGTTGGCCCGGTCGAGCACCTTCTCGACGAATGGGTGAAGCGGGAAACGAAGCCCATGTTCCAGGTCCTTGATGTACACAGCCGTATGAAGTTCCGGGGGTTTCACCACGTTCTGATGAAGACCCGGCACCACAAACTCCCAGTCTTTTGGCAAGTAATAATGTTTGGCCGCGAGGTCAGGACAGTTGCTCTCAAGCAAAAAGTCCCTGAAAGCCACGTGTATCCTGGTGTCCATTGGGATCCTAAGAAGGCGCTGCTAAGATTAAATGCAGGAACAAAGTCACTTAGGAAGAAGCGGCCTGGGAAGATCCAGCCTGAGCCTCCATGTTAGTCTCACCCTCCCGGCCCAGAGTCTGATCCTCTATCTCAGGCCCTACCTCAGAATCCGTAACCCTATCGTGTCGGGCGATTCTAGAAGACGAGTGGTAGAAGCACTCATTGTTCTCTACGAGATAATTAAAACTTACAAGATCTAAAATCAAACACGAAAATTACCTTGCAAAAAACGCGAGCGGGGAGAGAATCAAAGGTTGGGTGAAGTAAAGACGGAATGCAAGCAAAGATTGATGAGGTCAAGAGAATTTTGGGAAGATTGTGAGCGTTTTTGAGTTGGTAAAGGGGAAAAATGAAGGGGAATTGGGGGATATATATTGAATAAGGGGATGAGCAGTCTTTCGCTGGTTGCTCGACACGTGTCAAGCGAGGGAGGTGAAACGTCGCCTCCTTGGGCTTTGAAATTCAAAAGTTGCGCCAAAATAAAAGCGTACTCAACACACCACCCCTGAGCGGAATGGAAGGAACACAAAGTCAGGAAACACAAATGGAAGAAGGGCTTATTTGTCCCGGTCGGAGAAACAAGTCGCGATGAAGGTCAAGACATACAGGCAAGCCAGATGACTTTCCTCAGCATGGGGCGGTGTTGGGGGTGACTTCTCCCGGGCCAGATACACTAGGACCGACTAGACTTGAGTAGGAAGTTGCCCGCATTCCCCTAAATCCACCCATCTCTTCCGGTTCCGGCAGAATAGTGCCGGGAGGAATGTGGACCGGGGCATTTCATATACCAAGGAGCCCAATGATCCACCCGGGTCCGGGCGGATATGGCCCATCCAGGGCCGTACTGTACGGAGCGGGGACACAAGAAGACAAATCTGAAACAAGTATAAAAGGTAACTAAAACCCTAGAAATCAATGAGTTCCATACGCACAAAAAATACTACACAAAAGGTTTTCTCTCTCTTTTCTCTCTCTAAACTTTTACTTTGTTTTGTGACTGACTTGAGCGTCGGAGGGCCATCACCCGGAAGGCCCCGGGGCTAGGTTTGTTGCATTATTTCAGGACGAGAGGAAAGGACGGAGGAATCGAGAGCTAAGGACCCTCAAGGACTTAGTTAATCGAGTTTTTAATCCACATTCGACTTGTAATCGTTTGTATTTAGTTTTGGTATTTAGTTCCTAACTTTATACCCGAAACAAAGTTATTAACAATGATTTCATTAAAAATATACATTTATTCACTTAGGGTCTTTTTTCTGCTCTATATTTACCATTAGAAAAAAAAAACTTCTGATTGTATATAATGTGGGTGAGTACCAAAAAAATAAATGTTTTGGTAGATTGGCCTAAAAAGAAATGTGGATACTTTTAGGGTGTTGATCAACTGTACCTGACTTTTTCTCAGTTGTACCCTTTTTTGTCATTTGTTTTCCATCACCTACCCTTGGCTCTACCAATTTTTCTCTTTTTTCCTTCAACCCAAAATACTCTAAAATAATCTTAAATCAACCAATTTGTTCTTCAATTAATTCAATTACTCATACGATTAATTCAATTCTTAATATATGGATCCTTGTGACGATATATTTCAAGTAATTTACTTTTTGTTTTCATTAATTTGGTTTATGTTTGTTTGTTTTTTATTTTTTTTATTTTTTTATGGATTATATGTGGTGGTAGAGATGGTTGGGAAGGGGTCGGCGGGTTGGTGGTGGGGGTGGCTGCGGCGGCGGCGGCCGTGGTGGGTGTGGGCTTGGCGGCAGTCGTGGTGGCAGGCGGTGGTTATTGGTTTACTTTTTTTTTTTTTTTTTTTTTTTTTTTTTTTTATGAATTAGGGTTTAGGGCTTGGCGACAGTCGTGGTGGTAGGCCGTGGTTGGGGTGGCAGTGGGCCAGTGGCGGCGGTGGCCGTGGTGGTCGGTGGGCTTGGCGGCAGTCGGTGGTGGCACTGGTTGTGGCTGCCTCACTTTTTTTTTTTTGTTTTTTTTATAATAATAATAATAATAATAATAATAATAATAATAATTAAAAAAAAAAGAAGGAAAAAGGTGGACGGTGGGTGGTGGCTGGGTGGACGGTGGCGGCAGTCGGTGGTGGCCGTGGTGGCTGGTAGACGAGATCGGTGGTTGGTGGTGGTGGGAGAGGCGGTGGTGGGTGGTGGCCTAAGTCGTGGTGGTTTAATAAAGGAGAGAGGGTTTAATGAGGATGAAGAGAGGAGAGAGAATAGAGAAAAATTAGGTTTAAAATATGTGGGGAAGGAAATGAAAAGGGCATTGAGGTCTTTTTTGGGTACAACTGAGAAAAATCCGGGTACAGTTGATCAATTACGTACTTTTATGGTGTGTTTGGATAACAAAATAGGAAGGAAAAAGATGAAAAGGGAATGAAAGAAGGGGAAGGGAAGGAAAGGGAGAATGAGATGTTGATGTTTGGATAGATTTTCCTTACAAATCTTTTCAATTGTGGAAAAATTTTGATTATACTTGGAGGAGGAAAAATAGATCCCTCCAAATCCTTCTTTTTTCATTTCCCTCCTTTCATTTTTTTAACTAAACGGTGGAAAATCTCTCTATTTCTCTTCCCTTTCATTTCCCTTCATTTCCCTCAATCCAAACACATTCTTAGAACTAAAGGGGTAAATTATATTACGTCATTTGATTATATGTGAAATGAACTATGTCATCTAAGATCTAAGATAAAATAAATTGCTTATACAAATATTTAAATCAGCTCTCGAATGATCATATAAACTAGTCATTTTTCTTATATAAATATTAATTAGGTCATCATTGTAGTCTATTGTCAAAGTGACAAAATATATTAGGAATTACAAGGGATATCAATCAATCAGGTATATGTCAGATAAAGATTCATTGAACTAATTATCCATCTATCATTAATATTACTCTTTAGGTAACATCCATTTATTTATGTTGTGTTTTCATTCATCTACTTATGTATGATAGATCACATTTGCGTAGATTATTCGGAGATAATTGTCATCTCTAAGAAACACTCGATTTAATACTCTTTATGCAATCATGTTCCATTTTATGGTCGTATATAAAATACGGAGTACATACTTATTTTTTTGAAGGCACTTAAAATAGTAGGGCCAACTAGGTTTGTCATCCATGTAATCGTGGTGACAAACTCGTTGGACAAGCCTAAAATAATTTTGTTGTCTTTATTACTGGAAATATTCAGTGAAACGTTTAAAATCTGTTTTAAATGTAAATACTCATGAAGTTCAAAATTACAAATGACTACCTTTAAATAAAATAATAGATGTACCAAATATACACAAGCAGTCACAAATACATGCTTATTACGAGTAATTTATTTTATAATAAGCATTTAACTTCAATAAACTTTTTGTGAAATCATTATACACAGTACATGATAGCGATGTGAATTTCGCCCAAAACCACCTAAATTCTAATCCACCCGACTGGATGGATGAAATCCGACATAAATGAATTATGGGTGAAATGGATGATAAATGGATGATGGTTTAATTTAGACTTTAGATGAAGCCTCATCCAACCCATCACCCATTCACCAACCGAATATCATTCTTTTATTTATTTATTTATCGAAAATATTACTCTTCAACATACATTTATTAAGACTTTCACTTTTCACTTAGTCTATAATAGTTTAAATATTCACCAACTTTAAATTTTTTTTAACGAAACTAGATATTTATCTATTTTTATTATTGATATTCCGGTAGTGTACTATCCATTTAAATTCCTCACCCGATCCACCCTTTTCGGTCGCGAATGATAGACGGGTTGGATGTGTATGATAAGTTGTGGGGATGGCGGGTGGGTTGGTGAAGATTTTTTTGTGATTGATGGATGTGGATGAAGCTTTATTAGACTCGATCTGATCCATTGGCATGCCTATTATTACAGAATGATAGCGCGCCCCAACATATCAATGATATCATAGTCGAACATTTTAGCTATCTTATTGGAAAATCGATTGATTGCTTAACACTTTCTTATACTCCCTCCATTCAAATCCACACTACATGTTTCTATTTTGTACACTATTCACTCTTAAGCGTTCAATTTCAATTTTCTCTCGATATATAAGTGTAGATATATTCATGTGTGATCTTGTTTGATTCGTCTTGATGAGTACATAATTAAAATCTAATTTTTACATTTTTTGAATAAACGTAGTTAAAGATATTTAACGCGCAAAATGCGCGTTGGCAAGTGTGAAAAAGCAAACATGTAGTGTGGATATGAATGGAGGGAGTATATGCTATAGCTCAGGGTACCTTTATCTTGGCTACTACACTGTGACATCTCCAAATTTTTTTATTTTTATTTTTCACCCTCTCACCTATTTATGAAGACACAACATATAAAATCGATTATAGACTTTGAAATATTAAGAAGCAGGAATCTAGGATGTGACATGGGAATCCAAGTAATCCAAATAAAGGAGTGATTGTGGATTTGTGGTCTTTGTGGAGTGGAAGTGGCAATAACAAAGACTCGTCAACTTAAAATTGATGAAGACCTTCTTCTCACTTCTCACGTCTCACGTCTGGTTTAATTTGAACGTCTTATCGTGCTCTCATCACCTCCTCCTACCGTTTTCTTCTCACTACTTAACTTAATTGGTTGCACAATTTTTTAAAAAATAAATAATTAGAAGTCAAATCTTGATTATTGGGATACTATTTCAACGAATGCAAAAATCAAATACAAAAAAAATTGGATATTTCAATTAGTTTTGGACTACTCTTTGTTTGTCATAGAAAACAAAATTACAAAGTATCTTTTTTTTTTTTTTTTTCGGTTGAATAAGCTAATTTGAGGCAATGTCAACCATTCTTAATTTTTTAGCTAAAGAGATATTCCGTGTATATTAATTTTTTGAGCTAAAGTTGCTACGAATGTCAATAAGCTGTATTTGGATAACAAAAGTTTAGTGAATGTGAGGAAATATGAGATTAGGAGGTAAAAGAAAAAATAGAAAGGAAGAATTTTCCCTTTGAATGTTTTTTTTTTGTCCGAAAGATTTTTAATTAATTATAAAGAACATAAAATTTATCCCTCCATTTCTCTCCCACTCCATTTTTACCTTACCTTTATCTTTGTCAGCAAGTCGGATACATGCAAGTGCTGCTTCGCATGCATCCGCTGTATTTCACTAAAACTTCGCCTCCGCCCTGCCTAGCATATACCCGACTACCCACTCCATATTAAAAATAAAAAATAAAAAAAGAAAAAAAACAAAAAAAAAACATATACAATAAAAGAGTAAATCTCCTGTGAGTCTTAATGTGAGATAAAAGTATGGTACGAATTGCAGTTAAAAGGGTACAAAAATATGAAATAAATCTACTAAAATCACTTATAGGGGTACTAAGAAAATTATTGACAATTAATCATAATTATCATTAAAATGGTACAAAACCTATATAATCGAGTACAAATGAATCAGACTTACAATAATTTATTGTAAGGCTAGATTCACACAAGAATTTGTGATAATAAAAATATTTTAATTTGATTATCATAATGCTCTAAATTAGTAACTTTAATCTTACTTTGCGTGTTTTTATTGTATTCGTTGAAAATTTACATGAAAACATATTTAAAGTTGTGTCAACTCGAATGTGATGGGGAGGGTGTCAGGCGGATTGGTGATTATCTACGTAGGTTTAGGATATAATTAATTTTTTGATTCATGTCCGAGTTTTGGAGAGTAGGTGATAAATCCACGATGGGTGATGGGACGGGGTAGATGTTGATTTTTGTTGGTGGATTGTGGATATATGGGGTACTCTATTTCCGCCTCCGCCGTGCCTCGTTGACATCCCTATTTTCCTTACTCATTTCATAGCCAAACAAAAAATTTAAAACAAAGTGTAAACAATCTTAAATACAACTCTTTATATATAATATAAAAAACAGTCATGTGAAATATTGTTTAAATTATGTTATTGATTACATTATGAACATCAATTTTTTTAATAAATTTTTACTTATACGTAACTAAAAATATGAAAAAAAAAATGTGCATTGATACACGCACAGCATTAATAATAAAGTAAATGAATGAAATGAAGAAAATATATTCAGCTTTTTCGAGAGAGATTTCAAACGCAAAAAAAAAAAAACATATTTTAGACATAATAAATACTTTCTCCATTCTAATAGGTTGTATACGTTTGCTTTATGCACGTACATCAATACTCGTTTTGTTTCGTTCATATCTTTGGTTTCGTATTCTCGAAAATTTTAAAATTTTGATATTAATAATGTGCTAGATAAGACAATTAAAAGAAGATCACACATGACTATTTTTTATTTTGTATGTTAAAAGTTATATCGAAGATTCTACACACTTATGAATAGTGTCCAAAAAGTGAAATGTATACAACCTATTGGAATGGAGGAAGTATATCTCAGCTCGAAATAGAATGGTAAATTTTGGGCTAATAGCTATGTTATCATGTTATGCAAGATATTAATGCAAAGTTTTAGTGAATAATACCCTATTTGTTAGAGAGCTATGAAAAGGATTTTGTCCAAGTCACACTCACTTGTGAGTTACTCCGTATCATATAAATATAAATTAAGTTATTAAGGTGATATTATTAATTCCGTGGATCAAAGTTTGAACGATAGAGGAAGTAACTAGGCTCCAAATTTTCCAATTGCATAAAAGGGTTAAGGACAAACTAACTTGTATTTTAAGGAATGATATTTACATACCAATCAATCAATATTCGCCCCTCTATATTTTTTTCACTATTTAAATAGTTTAATTCTACTTTATTTTTTTTTTTAGTATAAACTACTCGGTCATCTAAAAAGAATTCTTATAACGGAAAATCCGTTTTATCTTAAAATAGTTCAAATAGTATATGATTTATCTAGATAACATATCCTTTACTTCGTACTCCCTCCCATTTTCTTTAATCTTCCCACTTGTTTATTAAATGGGTGTATTATTTTAATCAAGTGAGAAGATTAAAGAAAATGGGAGGGAGTACTAATTTTCAGGGATTTTTTACGGGTATACTTCTTGACCCGTTTCAAATTTAAAAAAATCAATAGTGGGATAGGTCTGGTCTGTATATGAGATTGACCTTTTGCTTAACTTTAGACATTTTTCATTTTTTTTTTCCTTATTCACATATATAACGCTTTTAAGTTTGAAACGGATATACATGTTTAAAACAAAGATTTGTATTCTTTTTGTTTGAAATTTTGTTAAATTGCGTGTAGTTAATTAACATTTAACGGTTGCTAATATTGTAAGCAAGGAAAACTTGGTGTGCGGACGTGCGGTATAATGATACGATAGCACTTGAAAATTATTAAACTTTTGTGGTTGGTTCTCATCACTTCACTATCCTAAGTGTTATCTCTTTTTTTCGGTGGGTGTCGACCCTTTTTAAAGCCTATTTTATTGTCAAGCCTAAATCATACAACATATATTCGGCCCTATTACTCGTACTATGTTTACATGATTTCGTCTCCAAAGACAGATCAAAATTTGGTTTGAGCACGTTCGATAAATCTTATCGTAAAGTTATAAAAATGAATTGCGAATACAAGACGGAGATGAGAGGATATAAAAATTTTGTATATATGTTTTTTTTAATTCTGGAGTAAATTTGTTGATTTCGGGGGTGAGATTATGTTCAATTTGTTTTTTAAACGTGATGTTTTAATTTAGTCTGAATTAACGTATATTTTTTCTATTAATATTAATTATCTAAAGGCCACGCTAACTTCTTTATCAACTTCTTCGAGCTCGAAAGGCATGGAGTTTCAATGGATCCATTGAATATGAGTAGACGTATAATTATGGCTATATTAATCGATAATTTCAAAATCTTAAGTGTGAGTAGCTGGCAAGTCCCAATTGAAATCTTTTGCACCGTATTTTTAAAAAATAATCAAATTTAAGATATATATACTCCCTCCTCTTCACTTTGTTTATCACATTTCCCTTTTAGAGAGTCAAACTTCTCAAAGTTTGACCGTCATTATTTTAAAACGTATAAATAAGGAAAGTATAATAATAGAATATTCATATTCGTTATCAAAATATCTTTCCAAAAATTATATTTTCAACAAAAAAATGTCACGTATAGACAACGAAAAAGACGGTCAAACGTCGACATTGGAGACCGCGCATAATTAATGTCAATTTTGTCATCCTCAAGTCAAATCGACTTACCCTTCCTCTCACATCCCTCTTTTTAAACCGCCTCACCGGCCAACGGGCGGCAGCCACCACGACGACCCACCCCACTATAACCAGGCGCCATTACCCACGACTGCTGCTACCGGCCACCACCACGGCATCCCCCCAGTGTCCCTGCTGACCATCCTTCACCTTCACCTTGCTCCACAACCACCCCTATCAAACGCGACCTCCCTCAACTCTCACGCGTCTACTGTTGGTATCCACCACGCACCGACGCCACCACCTTTATCATAACTACTTGCTGCCACCACTCTCAAACCACCAGTTTTTTTTTATCAATTTTGAAATCATACAAACTCTATTTTGTTTTTTGAACAAATATAAACCCTAATTTTGAAATTTGGGGGTTTTAATTCTTCTTCTGGCAATGGGTGGAGTGGCCAGCTTCGGTGGTGAAGGTTGCCTGAGGTGGTTGTCGAGAAGAGAAGTTAATGGAGGTAGCCTTACTAGTGGAGAATAAATATATTAGATTATTGATAGATAATTAAAAAATGATTTTAGAGTAGAATTTCACCGGTTAAGCAGGTAACCGGTTGCCGGGTGTAATAATAGAAGAGGTTGTCAATAGATGAGTTTATTATGAGATTATTTAAAGGTTGGTTTATTAATGGAATACCAACGATAGGTTGATTTATTCATATTAAATTTTCCTATATATTTAACCTTACCGATCATTATTTTCAGATGCTATTTTGTTTCGTTTTTATAGTGATAGTAAATGTGTAAAATACTACGGAGTAAATCATAAAGCACAAAGTAAATTGAATATTGTGTCTATATATACGAGAACCAAGTATAAGCGAAACTCGCTTAGTATAGAGTTGAAATCCACAACACCACCCCATTTTTGTCACTTGTTATTATGTGTCAATTCATAGTACTCCGTACTCTGCAATAATTTATACTACGAGTGAGGGATATAAACTAAAAAAAGTAAAAACTCTCTATTTAAATTACTCCTATATTGTAAGGAGTATGTTTTACGGAAAGTCTTGAAGCATGAAACACATGTGAAAATGAAACAAAATTTGATCAAATATATGTTCCGTACGAATTATCTGAATGTTAAAAGTTATATCGAAAATTTACGTATAAATGTTAGAGTATATAATCGATCTTGGACCTTCAACCATCAGGTTAAACTTTTGGTTGGGTTGGTTCCTGACATGGTATCAGAGCCTCGTGACAAAAAGGCCACGGGTTCGAACACTACTACAAAATAGAATTATAGCAACACCTAAAATATGTTGCATATCTCACCACCCCTCACTTTCAAAGTGGTATATATCGTACCAGGTAGGCGGGCGGGGCGTGTTAGAGTATATAATCGATCTTGAGACTTCAACTATCAGCTTAAACTTTTGGTAAGTTATTGTCAAATCAGTTTAGTACGAATTGTGGGACTATGAAGGTTAATCAATACTAGATTAATTGAATGGTAATGAATGACAACCTGGAAAAAAAAGAAAGCAAAAATGTTGTACGTTACAAGTAATTAAAAACAGTAAATGCTGGCAATAAACCCAGCATTTGGTTGGAAAAACATGGTTTTGTGTAAATTAATTAATTAAGTGGACCAATGTATTATGTATAGTGAAAATTGTTAATGACAGATTAATTAAGTACAGTAATCCACTATACACATACTTAGTATAGTGGATTAGTGGGGTGCAGAGTAGATTCAGCTTAAACAAAATCTATGTCATCATCACTACTTGTTGTCCTTATTAACTTAATATCCTTATGTCGGTAACCCTACCTTAGTGCCGTAATTTGTAACCTTTGATCGACTATTATTCATAATCCATATCCTCAAATCAAATCAAATCATAATTAAATGTATTAAATATTTTTACAAAATTTTGAGTTTTCACGATTTAAGGAAGGTGGAAAATCCCTTGATCTACACTAATTGGTGGTTAGGTCTTTAGGTAATCTTCCTCGTCTGCTTTAATACTTCTTCCATTTCAGTGATTTGTTTATACTTTTTCTATTGTGGGAGGAAGAAATGAGTAAAGTATTAACAAATGACGGAAACAAAGGGGGAGAAATATATTTCGCTTCCTACATAATATATTGCAATTTAGTTTAGTTATTTTTCTTTTTAATTTTGTCTAACAAAGCATGCAATTAGCCAATTAGGCGCATTGCAATAGTGTGGAGGAGGATCAAAATCTAACATCTAATGGCCATAATACATTCATTTTAACCACTAGATTAAGACATTTGGTTAGTAGCATAATTAGACTCAAAATGAAATGGGGTAAAAAAAATTAAAAAAATGTTTGCGACAAAATCTGAACCTTAATTAAAAAAATGTTTGCGACAAAATCTGAACCTTTGTCACTTTCTTGAAATCGATAAATTCACAACTCCGCCTAAACAACTAGACAATATTATTTCTATTGCTCTTGCAACATATTTATCACAAATCTATGGGGTTTTAAGACCCCGCTCAACTATATATGCATAATGCATATAAGGATGACAATGGATGAGGTGAAGCCGTATCCATATCCATATCCATTTAATTTATTGTCATCCATATTCCATCCTTATCCGTTTATTTTTTTTTCATCTGTCCATATCCATATCCATCGGGTGAAGCGATTATTTGTTGGATATTTATTTACACTCCTAAAATTTAAAGTCAATATAACGTGAAAAAGAAAATTAGGTCGATAAAATAAATAGACGTTTCGATAATTAGTAACTGAAAATCATATTTTACGTGTATGAAAAAAGAATAAAAAAATTTGACAAAATTTAATTTATCAACAACAAGTACATCGAATAATAAGAAAAAAATTTGAGATTTTGGCATCGATATATCTGTAATTAGTAACATTATTAGTAGTACAAATTCTTAGAGAGTTAAAAATTACGTTTATAATTAAAGTTTAAGATTCTTAGAGCGCTAAAAATTACGTTTACAATTAAAGTTTAATTGGTTTTGCAAAGTGTTAGTACTTCATAACAAATTTTAAGGTATTATTTTTTTAATCAAATTAATTATTACTCCGTACAATGTTTTAAAAAGTTAATTATAAACATTAATTAAGGATATTCAACGGGTGGTTAAGCGGGTGATAAATCATTACCCATATCCACCCTAAAATCATCCATATCCATATCCCACTCTAAATTAGAAATAATATTGTCGTCCATATCTCATCCATTTAATTTCGGATGGATGGATATCCACCGGATTAGGATGACATTGCCATCTCTAGTCCTTGTTTTCAATACTCTTGATTTATAATCTTGGTGTGTAGAATTGCTTAACAATTATTGGAAATATATATTAAAGAGACTTTGTTTTCGCTACAAAACTATGATGGGACATGTTAAGCTGAGTAATTACTAATAGACGTTTGACTAGCTTTAAAAAGCCTTCATCAAGACTTGCTGGATGGAACCTTGCTCCGCATGGCCCCGTGAGTTAGCACACGACCAAGACACCAGTTTGGCTCCATTGAAAGTCACATTGTGTGCGGCTGAGTATGGGGATACGACTAATCTAACACTATGGGGATACGACTAATCTAACACTGGAACAAGGGCAACAGGTTATGTCAGACATGAATCACTAGAAAACAACGTTAAAAAACGAGAATGGCAGCTACCATCTATCATGGATCACAAAAGGATAAAAATGGAACGTTATAAATATCAGAAAAAAGACAAATCACAAAGACAAAAATAACATGCAACATATAAGATATTACATAATCTCTCTACAAGCCAGAAGGCTTTTCACTTTCTAAAAAATATTTGACTTAGGTATTAAAAGGGCTCTTTTTAAATTCCCCGAATCTAGGTTTGCTTCTCTTGTAGGACATGACTTGTGAGGGAGGCAGCTATACGGACATCAATACCTCACAACACTAATATAAACACATAATTCATATTAAGTAGTTTCGTGTATTAAGTGCCTCAACTTTGTACCTGAAAGAAGTTAGATGTATCCTTTTATAAGACGAGATAAGAAAGTATATATCATTCGTTGCAAAGTTTCATTCCATTTGGCATGTAATTTTAAACATCAAGTTTAGGGTTTAAGATACGAATAACGTTGGCTTAAGGATAAGGTGAAAAAAAATGGCAGCCGTACATGTTGGATCGAAAGCATGAATTTCATCGCTTTCACTTGCTTCAGATAAATCAAATTGCCAAATTGGATCAAAGTCACGAAGCTTAATGTGCAAGGGACAAGTTGCAGTCCCTATCATAATCATAATTTATGATAAGACTAATTCAACCATTAGTAAAGCCCAAAAGATCATTATTTCTCATATCTTCATGCATTTAGTGTAATTGTTGGGCTTTTTTTTGTAATGGGATTGTTTTAGGATATAAGTTGATTAAAACAAACCCGTGATTTTTCATGGGTGTTTAGCTAGTTTTTATTTATTTTTAGGTATTTTTAAAACATATTAATCCGTTACTGATAGCTCGATGGACAATTTTTATTACTCATATTCGAATCCAATCTCATACTTAAGAAAACATAATAGATAAAAGTATCCCATGATTAGGGCTGTTCATAAGTACACCCGGACCGGCGTCAACCCTTGGGACCGGACCGTAAGGTCCAGACTGGACCGGACCACTGCCCTCAAGGTCCGGTCTCCGGGTCTTGTTTTTCGGCCTTACCGGTCTCCGGTCCTTGGCGGGTCGGTCCGGCCCGGGTCGGGTTGGACCCGTTGAACAGCCATTATAAAATATTCCCTCAAATCCACTATTTTTTTCCTCATTGATCCTAAAAGGAAATACAATTTTTTTTCCTTCCCATTTTTGTTTTTGGTAAGTTTTTTGTTATTAAATCGAAAAGAACATACTTTCTTCGTTCCAGTGATTTGCTTACAGTTTGACTTTTTTGTGAGAGAGATTTGAGAAAAGTGTAAACAAATGACTGAGACAGAGGGACTAATAGAATGAAGGGAGTTTTATGTTATCTGCCAATGATTGCCTAAACTTAATAATTGAGCACTACCTTGTCTTTGCTTTGGTGACTTGTATAAGCACGCATGTATCAATATTTCCTCACCAATCCGAAAGAAGTATATTATGTCAATTATATCAAGATAAGTTCTCCCAATTTCCCTATTCCCTTTAATCTTTTCTACAACAAAGTTAGGTTTGCATTGAGTATTACGTCATCTCAATATAAGTATCAATAATTTACTTTTTACTACTATAATATAAAATTATGGGAAATTACCAAATGCATAGAAGAATTCGGTTTTACCATCTGCTTCATTTTCTGACTTTTTAATTATCTGTAAACTTTATTAGTCACAAACGTGGCGCAAGTTGTAATTTATGTGAATTTCTTTGTCATTTTCCTCCATTTGATGAAAGATGGATTAACTTTAATGGGAAAAATTAACGACAGAGTCAAATCACACGCCTTTGTCGTTGTCACGTTGGCACTTAATGAAACTAATTGGCGTTAATTACGACTTAGGTCATTTTGAGACTGATAATAAATCTTCGCAGACAACCAAGAAAGTGTAAAAGTGCAGTGCAGTAAAAATGAATTTTTCAAGGGTACAGATGAGAAATTCCCTAAAATTATTCTAAGCATGATGAGCAATATTTTCTGTGTTTTATCCACTAATGAGTTTCGTTAAAATTTATTCTAAAAAACTATCGAGTTTTATAGCAGGTTTTGGTTTTCGATAAAAATGTCTTACTTGTAGAATTTACATGAAAAACGAATAGAGGTGGGCATTTGTGTGGCTTGGCCAAACTCGGGCCGGCCCGACCCATCTCACCTAATGGTCTGTGATTTGCTTGTTTGGCTCATCGACCCTTCCTTTAAAGCTAATTTCATAACCAGTGGGTTGGGCTTGAGCCTTAACTTTGTAAGCCAAGCCCACCTCGTGTTGGGACCAAAACCCTGGCCCAGACTCTGGGCCAGCCAGACGCACAGTGATCCACACCAAGTCAGAGATGCACCAAGACTAAGCAAAGCATGCATAAAACAAAGCGTGCCAGAGAGGAAAGCAAGACGGGCCAAGCCCAACAAAAAATTAAACATCAAAGAGGAAAGTTCAAGACGCAAAGAAGAACCCTAAAAGAGACGTTGGAGGACTTGGTCAAGGAGCTAAGCGAAGCCTGAAAGATAGAATTTGTTGGAGAATCAGAGGGGAGAAGTTAGCTACAAAAGGGGGCAGAGACGTTGAAGCTGAGGACACTGTATAAGGAGGAGAACTCAGAAGAAAAAAGGGCATTCATGATCATACAACTCAAGCACACATCACTCATCACAATTCTTAAGCATTTAGACACTTAATCGCAATTTTACTCCATTATTGTATCCTGTACCAGTTGGTCCAGATCCTGTATTACTGCTCCGTAACTAGTGAAGATCCTCTCCTGGCTTGGCGCCCGTGGTTTTTCCCTTAACATTTAAGGGTTTTTCCCACGTAACATATCGTGTGTCTTGTACCGTTTTCGTTATCTTTCGCACCTTTAAAGTCAATCACGTAAACTACCACTAAAAATAACCTAAAGGATAGTACTAGTAAACCTACAATCACTTAATCAAATCGAGTGAGAAAATCACCCCGAACAGTTTGGCGCCGTCTGTGGGGATACTAGTTTACTAATCCTACAAAGTTTTCCAAATCAACAAGTCCGACTAACGTGAAAGATGGAAGGCACAAGTGCAGAAGCCATGCTCAAGCTCCAGGAGGAACTGCAACAAGCCAAGCAGGTTGCAGAGCAGGCCAAGAAAGCTGCAGAGGATGCTAAGGCGAGGCAGCAAAACTGAAAGAGGCCGAGGCAACCCTAAGGAAACAGCTGGATTCCTCAGTCCAGAAGAAAGCCTCAGGATCCGTGATCCCACCGGGTACACCATTTTACGATATAATCAAGCAACTTGACTTCTCTACTTTTTCTTCTGCAGGATCAAAAGGATCAAAAGATGATCCACTCAATGTGGAAGAGAATCCAGAGAATGATGCTGCAGGTGGAGGTGGAGACCCAAAGACACCAGAGGGAGTTGGTGCAGGCGAAGTCATGCAGTACATGATGATGGAAATGCAGAAACTTTCAGATTTGGTGCGCAAGGTTCCAGGGCTTCCACCACCCATAGAGGAGGCAACCCCAGGATGCTACTCTGACTCACCCTTCGATGATTGCATTGCAATGGTCGAGATGCCAGAAGTACACAAAGGCCCAACCTAAAACTCTATGATGGGACGCCAGATCCTGCGGAACACGTTGCTCAATACAGCAGGATGTTCAACGTCCTATCCCGGCGAGAGAAGAGGAGGCATGCATGTGCAAAAGCTTTGGTTCAACCTTGGTAGTCCAGCCCTCGGTGGTATATCAACTCGCCAATCAAGACCATCAAGTCGCTGCGGGTGATCAACCTTTTCAACGTCCGGTTCGCGATGGCAGATTGTTGGAGAAGCGGACGGTGATGCATGCGGGTGGTCGAGCGAGCGAGTCTCGAGGGACTTCTGCACCGCTTCAACAAAGAGAAAGTGTCCATCCCCGGATGTGACATCGGCGCGACCATAGAGGCCTTCGTGCAAGGTTTGGTTAGAGATTCGATTTATATGTTGAACTAACTCGCTACCCTTGTTCTACCTTTGAGGATGTGCGAGGCTAAGGCTCGCCCGGTCGAGGGTAGAAGAGGACCCGGCGGTTTAGGGCAAGATATCGGGACCAGGCGGTGAGCGAAAAGTCACCACCCGCAGGCACAAAGAACAACAGGCCTGGTCCATATCGAGAGGCCAAACAGGAGGAAGCAAACGTAGATGAACAAGGCGATGCACCCAAGGTTCCACCTCGGTTTGAGTATTGCTTTTACGTAGACTGCCAGGCTGATCAACAATTTGGACAAGTTGGGCTCAGCGGTTAGATGGCCAAAAGCAAGTGAAGCCTAATCCAAGGCGGGACCACGACCAGTGGTGTGAGTACCATTATGATATTGGGCATACCCCAGAGGATTGCATAGCTCTCAGGAGGGAGATAGCTCATCTACTAAAGAATGGCCACCTGAAGGATATCCTGCCCAGGAACAGGAGGAACAAGGATGAGCGAGATGAGCCAGAGATCTTCCACCACCACCGCCAACACATGAGGTAAAATTTATTTACGGTGGTTCGGATATTTGTGGACTAACATATTAGCTGCCAGCGTGTAGCTCTGAGAACGAGCAACGGCCACCAAGCGGAGACAAGCGAGTCCGGCCAGAGATTGTGTTTGATGAGTCGGACCTACAAGGAGTGCATGGGCACCACGATGGACTTGTGATCAAGGTCAGTTGGAACCTGCATGGTCGAGAAGGGTCCTGGTAGATGGGCGATTCACCAACATCATCATGATGGAGGCACCTTTGGAAGCTATGGGTGAAAGAGTCCGATGTAACAAAGAAGTCGGCGTCTGGTAGGATTGATGGAGAAACAAAGCACGGCAGGAGAGATTACCCTACCAACCTATGTGGAAGAGTCACCTCTTTCGAGAAGTTCTGCGTGATAGATCGCTGTCCTCATACAACGTCATCCTAGGCCGACCCTGGATCCACAACCTCAAGGCCGCACTTCAACGTACCATCGGCTGCATAAAGATACCAACAAAGTGGGGACAACAACGGTCGAGGAGAAGAACAAACAAAGACAGAGTGTTACAGATGACCACGAAACCTCCTAGCCCAGGTAAGTCCTCGCATAGCAATTAAAGCGACTGTCAGTGCATTTGAGAATCTGTCCCACGCATGGAGACGGATGAAATTGTTTGGTGAAGAAAGACCTGGCAGAAGGTTACGGTTGGTTACGACGCTCAGAGGTAATCGGACTGCTCTAATTGACTTTACGAGGAAGAAAGAGCATTGTTTTACTGGTCCCATTTTGATATGGCGGTATAAGTTCGAGGCGTTATTACGCACAAGTTAAATATTGACCCAAGTTTTAAGCACTGTGAAGCGAAGCGGGAAGTTTGCACGAGCGTAATGAGATTGTAAACCAGGAGGTACGAATTGCGGACATGGACATGATCAAAGAAGTGATGTACCCAGTTGGTTGGCAAATGTAGTTGTGGTCGAGAAAAAGAATGGCAAGTGGAGAGTATGTGTGGATTATACAGACTGAACAAGGCGTGCCCAAAGACTCATTTCCACTACCACACATCGATGCTATGGTAGATGCCATCGAGGACACGAGGTCTTTGACATTCATGGATCGTGGCCGGATTCAACCAGATCGGGATGCACCCACCGGACCAGGAGCATACAGCCGTTCATGACCCGTGAGAGGAATATATTGCTACAAGGCAATGCCGTTTGGACTAAAGAATGCAGTGCAGCGTATCAAAGGCTCGTGAACATGATGTTCAAGGACCAGATTGGAGATAGAATGGAGGTCTACATTGATGATATGGTGGTGAAGTCAAAGAAAGTCAAGATCACATCCTGGACCTGGAAAAAGCGTTTGAGATTCGGAAAAATATAATATGAAGTTAAACCCTACTAAATGCACCTTTGGTGTCACTGCGAGAAAGTTCTTAGGCTATATGGTGACAAAAAGAGGCATAGAGGCTAGTCCAGAGCGGATCTCAAGAATAATCAACTTGCGGTCCCTCAGAACCCGAAAGATGTCCAGAACTGACTGGAAGAGTAGCGGCCGAGCAGTTATCTCGAGGTCTTACGAAAGGTGCAAGCCATTTTATGATCTCCGAGAAAGAACAAAGCAGTTCAACTGGGGGCGAGCATGAGAAAGCATTCCAGGACACGAAAATATACCTATCATCGGCTCACTCTGTCAAGCCTGAACCGGGAGAGTCACCGGTCTCGCACTGCATGAATCGGAAGCCTCTGTAAGTGCAGTCCTAGTAAGAGAACCAGATGGACAGCAACATCCTGTGTATTATGTAAGTAAAAGTCTTACGGATCTTTGAGACCAGGTATTCTGTATTGGAAAAATTCGTTTTGGCTTTAACAGTTGCTTGTACCAAGTTGCGCCCTTACTTTGAGGCACATCATATTATCATTCGTACTAATGTTCCTGTAAGATCAGTACTGTCTAGACCAGAACTTTCAGGTCGTATGTCAAAATGGTCGATGAAGTTGAGCACCTATGATCTATCCTACGAGCCCGAGCAATGAATCAAATCTCAAGCATTAGCGGACTTTGTGGTGACTTCACTCCCACACTGTAAAAGCGGTAACAAAAGAAATCTTCCATCCGACCGAAAACAACAGATCTGGGAACTCAGACAGATGGTTCACCAACATCGAAGTCTTGGACTAGGTGTGGTCCTGAAATCGCCACAGGGGACAAGATAAGATTTGTATCCTCTGAGTTCAGGACTACCAACAATGAAACTGAGTATGAGGCAATCGATAGCGGGTGAATGTGTGTCCGACATGAAGATCCAGAATCTAAAGGTAAAGATAGACTCTTTGTTGGTTGCAAACCAAATCAATGGTACGTACGCTGCTAAAGACTCTAAAATGATTGCATATCTTGATTTGGTTAAAAATCTTTTTCAAAAGTTTACTAACGTTGAGGTTGAGCAAGTCCCTAGAGATCAGAATGTGCAGGCAGATGCTTTGGCTAACATAGGATCAGCATTTGAACCTGGTACGCTGGACAGTATACCTATTGTACACATCCTGGAGCCAGCAGTCCAGAAAATTCAACCAGTCCTGCAGAGCACAGTCCAGGTAACCCAGACCTGGACCAAACCATACTACGAATGGCTAGTCCAGGGCAAGTTACCCCAAGACAAGGTCGAGGCAAGAGCATTCAGAATCAAGGCGTCCAGGTACACAATCATACAGGGCGTACTATTCAGAAGGTCCTTCAACGGCCGTACTGCCGCTTAGAACTGACCAGGTCAAGACAGTGCTATCAGAAATACACGATGGACACTGTGGAAACCACACAGGTGGTAGAAGCATGGTCAACAAAATCTTGCGCATGGGCTACTACTGGCCCACAATGAAAACAGATAGCATCCAGTATGCCACAAAATGTGGCGCCTGTCAAAGGCATGGGCCAGAGATACATCACCGCACAAAACCTCGTGACTCAATATCCGCACCATGGCCATTCATGAAATGGGGCATGGACTTAGTTGGCAAATTACCAATGGCTCCAGGACAGAAGGTGTTTATGCTAGCAATGACAGATTACTTCTCTAAGTGGATAGAGGCAGATGCATACAAAAACGTCACAGAAAAAGAAGTTATAGCCTTCATAAAGAAGAACATCATCAGCAGGTATGAGATCCCCTCAGAAATCATATGTGACAATGGACTTGCATTCGTGGGAAACAAGACCAGAGATTTCTGTACAAAGTGGAACATCAATTTGGTGACCTCTCCACCAAGATATCCTCAAGCAAATGGACAAGCTGAGTCCAGCAACAAGATTGTGATCAATTGCATCAAGAAGAAGGCGATGGAGAAACAAGGAGATGGGTTGAAGAGTCGCCACTAGTACTATGGGCGACGTAACTACACCAAAGAGAGCTACAGGGCAAACTCCATACTCAATGGTCTATGGGTGTGAAGCAGTACTACCTGTGGAAGTGCACGTTCCAACAATCAGGTATGGACTCAATACATTTTCTGAAAATAACGAGCTGCTCTGTGACAGCCTGGATACAGCCCAAGAGCTCAGGGACTTAGCAGCAGTAAGGTTGGCAGCATACCAACAATCAGTGGCCAGAAGTTACAACAAGAATGTGAAAGTACGAATGTTCAGGACAGGAGACCTGGTCCTGAGAAAAGTGTTCCAGAACACAAGAGACAAGGCTGCAGGCAAGTTGGCCCCAACCTGGGAAGGCCCATACCTTATTGATTCAGCAACAGGGAAAGGCTCTTACAGACTACAGACCCTGGAAGGAGACATGATCCCAAGACCTTGGAACACACTCCACCTCAAGCTCTATCACATGTAAAGTGTCCTGGACCAAGACATCTGGTAATCCACAAAACTCAAAACTTTTCCTTTACAAATTATCCTATACAACTGTACTGACTTGAGCGTCGGAGGGTCGTTGGCTAACGCCAACGGTCAAGCCCTGAACCCTCCTTTCTGTGCAGACAAAGCGATTGCAAAAATCTGGTCGGCCGGAACCAAAAACAAATGCAAATACAAAGACAAAATTTAAGGCTCCAAGCCCGAGCAGCACCAGCGGACAGGAGTAATGTCCGATTAAGGAGCCCCAAAGTGTAAGTCGCCTAAATTTCCAAACGCATGCATGCTACTTCTGGATTCATAACAAATTATATGCATCATAACAAATAACATAACAAAACATAGCATAAACAAAACATAGCATAACATAGCCTAGCATAACCATCAAAAAATTGACAAAGGTCAAACCATGCCTATGCATGGATAACGAGTTCGAACGAAGTTCAAACCAAAGAACAAAGTCTAAAATAATTACAGACCAAATATCACAGGGGACATTCCCCCCCCGGCAAATTCATAGTTTGTTCAAAAAACCAATAACAAGGCCAAAGTTCAATTGATTGATTGATTCGTTAAATCGACTCACCGATTCTTTCAAAGATGTTCTTCGTAGGGCGGCATTGGATGAACCGACAAAGATCAACCTCAAAGACTGGACCAAATGGTACCTCCTATACCCTACCGCATACCGAGATGACTTCAGCCCGCTCCAGAATCGCCTCCCCAGGGAACATCCGTTTAAAGATGGCGATCTCGTGAGCAGGTCCCAGGTAGCGCGTTCCTCTGGACCAGCATTTATCATCTCCACTCGAGTGCGCTGGGTCCAGTACGCACGCAGGTCTGCTATGTCAGCATTGTGTTTACGTGCATCCTCCCTCAACTCTTCAAGCTCTTTGTTACGCCTGGCGATGAGATTGTCCTGCTCTTTGGATCCTTCGAAAGTGGATCTTGTCCATGGCGATCGAACCTCACAGCAGTACCTCTCGCCTCAAGTTCCCATTTGGTAATCTTGAGGAAGAACGGCGCTTGTTACCGACCTCGGCCTTAACTCTATCACCCACCAGGTGATGCGGTAGAGCCAAGGCTAGCCGACATATTTAACAACTACGACACAAATGACAGAGCGGAAAGTCGAATCATGCCAAAAGCAAGTCGAACAAAACTAAAGCCATGAAAGGCTGAGCAAACCTGGGCGCAATGACCCCACCATCTTATGCGCTAGCCGTGTAGGGTCCAAGGCAGCAGGTGCAGGGGACAACGCAGCAAATCTTTCACTCAGGGACTTCCCCAAGGAGACGTACTCAGATTGACTTTGAGCACGCAGAGGTATTGAAAGCACCGGATTTATTTGGGGCAACACCCTTGCTATCTTCTTCTCCTGGTCAGAGCTACGTGCAAGAGATACATCAGCTGTTTTGATGGATCTGGTCAAGATTATCCCTGGTGCCTTCCTATCTTCGTTCCTCAAGGCCTCTCGAGCCCGATCAATCACATCAGTGATAGCCTCAAAGGACAGGGAAGTTTTCCTGTCATTATTCTCTTCGTCTTCACCGACATGACCTTCCTCTCCAGGGGAAGGAACAACCTCAATAACATCGTCATCGCCATCTAAATCGCAAAACAAACCGCAACAAAAGTCAAAAAGCGAAAGAGCACATACGAAAGGAGATAGACGGAGATGGAACCACCGTGGGAGTAAGAGCACTAGAAGGGCCAACATCATTCTGAGCCATGATCAAAGTTGAAGAAGAAAGAAGAGCTAGGGATTCCCAACTAGTTGGTTTGAAGATTTTTCTGAAACTCTTAGGTGCACAACAAATAAAATCAAGAAGAATGAGTTAGAGAGAAGCAAAACAAAAATTAGGGTATATATCGCACAAAAAGAAATTGGGCGATTTTTACAAAAATAAACGCGAAGAGACGTGATGTGACCCACGATCGACGTATGCAGATACATTGGCGCCAAAATAGGCGCACTTCCCCACGAAGAGCCAACTACTTCATTAATTACAAAGTTTAGGTCTCGGGACCAAAGCGCACAAAGAAAAGGAGCCTGGGCCAGGTTCACTGGACCAGGATCAGTGACGAAGCATCTCGCTACCCCTCGATTCGGGACTGTAGGGCAGGAGATGGGGACAAACCGTTGGGACCAAACCCAGCTGGTCCAGACTGGGCCAGGCCTAGACGGCACAGATCCACACCAAGTCAGAGCATGCGGCACCAAGACTGCAAGATGCATAAAACAAAGGTGCAGTCGGAGAGAAAGCCAAGATGGGCCAAGCCCAACAAAAAATTAAACATCAAAGAGAAAGCGAAGACGCAAAGAAGAACCCTAAAAGAGACGTTGGAGGTCTTGGTCAAGGAGCTAAACCAAGCTCTGAAAGATAGGGGTTGGAGAATCGAGAGGGAGGTTAGCTACAAAAGGGGCGAGCGTTGAAGGCGAGGACCTTTGTATAAGGAGGAGAACTCAGAAGAAAAAAGGGCATTCATGATCATACAACTCAAGCACACATCACTCATCACAATTCTTAAGCATTTAGACACTTAATCGCAATTTTACTCCATTATTGTATCACATGCAGGTTGGTCCAGATCTGTATTACTGCTCCGTAATCCAGTGAAGATCCTCTCTGGCCGGCGCGTGGTTTTTCCCTTAACATTTAAGGGTTTTTCCCACGTAACATATCGTGTGTCTTGTACCGTTTTCGTTATCTTTCGCACCTTTAAAGTCAATCACGTAAACTACCACTAAAAATAACCTAAAGGATAGTACTAGTAAACCTACAATCACTTAATCAAATCGAGTGAGGAAATCACCCCGAACACCTCGCAATCCCAATGGCTCGATTACAAGTTTGAGAAACAAAACTCGAACCGTATCGGGCCGGGCTGACCGCTGACCCTCGTCCATGGCCACCTCTACATATTGGCAAGTAGTGGGAAGAGTATACATATGGCCATATGGGATACAATAAGATTAGAGTAAAATGGTGCTAAACGTAAAGTTTACTCAAGGAATCAATCTAACATTATCGAAAAAGACACTTACAAAATGGTATCGATTTGATTTATATCATCGCCTTTTTGTGAAAACTCTCGTGTACTCTCGTTCGACCTAAAATAGGCGGTAAATTAAGTCCCCACCACAACTTGGATTCCATTTATTTGCTACGGAGTACTACCATTTCCTTTTCGACTTGTACGTAATTTAGGCACCGTGTGTAACATTTCGACGTATAAACTATGAATGCTCGGTGACGAATTCAGTATTTCTTCCGTTTAAGTCGTTTTGATACAAATTTATTTCTGACACAATTCCTAAATTTGAAAAATCTTTAAAAGATTCTCACAATATCTCCATATAATAGAAAAAAATACTAATTCTCATGTGAGACATGTCTCACAATAAATTTATTGTGAGACATTTGGTTATTTTATTTTCTTTTTATTTTATTATTTTTTTTTTTAATAAATTTTCATGTATGACTTACATTAAGTTAACGTAAGTCCGGTCTTACACAAGAACTAATATATTCATATGTAATTTCATAACATTAATATTCAAGTGTTATATATATATATATATTTTTATTTTTTTTTAATAAGAAACTACAAATTCAATTCGTAGTATAACATTGCAAATGTGTCTCAACATCTATATAAAAGAGAAATGTATCAAAAATGATTGGAGTAGAGAGGGTAATTCCAACTTAAAATCAATTACTCATGGATTAATGTTTCTTTTTTTGTTTTTGTTTTTTAAGGTGATTACATTTTTTTTGTAAGCGGATACTTTTAATTATATTCATGGATGGAGCCGTTTATTGTATAATAAATTAGACAACTCTCTTAATTTAAATTTTCAATCATAAAACTTCACATATACACTCAATAATTTTTTTTTTTTTTTATTATAACGATAACATTTTAGTTTACAATTTTAATTATATACGAAGTAGTACTTAATATTATTTTAACATTAGCCTAATACCCAAAGAGAGAGGAAAATGAATTAAGATTAAGATGAGAAATGCAAAGCAAAAAAAACTATCCCGTTCATTCAACTCCATTCACAACATTTCACTTTTTCATATTTGGCACACAACGAGGTTAATAGGGAGGGTTAGGCACGCACATTGAGGTCGGGTAACTTGTCACATAAATAATTAGCTAACCTAACTAGTCTGATTATGACTCGTACTCACGTTTTTTGTCCCGCTAATTGTTTTGTTGTGCCTTATTTCCGGTAACTTTGACCGTTTGTCCCCCTTTTTGTATTACTCATAGGAAAATAGGCCCATAAACACACTATTATTCGGGTTAGATTATGACGACTATTATCTAAGATTAGAGTCTTAATTTTGGGTTACTAATTCTATAAATAATGTATAGTTATCGATAAAATAACAATATTACTGTCAACATAATTATCTTAATTACTAAGAATATTTTTATGATATACTCCGTACTATTATACTTTCCTATTTCTATTCTTAACATCTACTTCAAATTTTTATACGTAATACTTTAGAATCAACAAAAATTACATTAGACTGTTTGAAGAATTAGATGAAATTTTGATGTATGAAAAAGTATTAAACAATCAATTTTACATTATTGCAGATATAAAAATGAACACGTTTCTACTGAATAATTGTGAAGACATAATCTATAAACAGTAATATAATAACTTTATCTTGACCTACTTGGGGAAATTGTTGTTTCCTTCTTCGATCAAGCCTTGGAAAAATCAGAGTGCCCACCGGCCCACCCTTTTGTGCACTTGTTTTACACACCGTGTCATTTGACGAGTAAAACGGTCTGAGCAATATGTACTTTCACTAAATATAATTTGAATAATATGACGTCTGTTGCTCCCTCCGTTTACATTGTGTTCATCTTATTGTAACAAATCCATAATTAATACGGAGTAAAATAATATAATTCCAACATTAAAAACAAAAAAAATAATCTACTCCCCTCCGATACTATCTGATGCTATAAGACATGTCCATATAAGAGAAGCTAGGGGTGAGCACGGATCGGATATCCGATCCAAACAGGTAGTTCGGATCGGATATCCAAACTCAAAATTTATAAATTTGAATATCCATATCCGATCCAAATATTTCGGATATCCAAGATATTTCGGATCAGAGGCGGATATCCATTCGGATATCCATATAGCGCCATTGCATAAATAAATGTTGATTTATCGTTAAATTAATCGTTATACTCGTTCATTTTTTTTTCTATTTTTGTTCTATTAAGTTCGGTAATGTACTTTAAAGTATGATTGAAATTAATATCTTCACATATCACATTATATTGCTTATATAATTATTAGTTCTCTTCATTTTAGATTTAGACACAAGGTCCCGAACCCTATTTTTCGGATATTTTTCGGATATCGGATATCCAAAATTTCAAAAGTAAATATCCAACGGATATCCAATATCCATCAACTTCGGATACGGATATCCAAAATTTTCAAAAAATCGGATCGGATATCCAAAAAAGCGGAGCGGATATCGGATCAAAATTTTCGGATTTCGGATATTCGGATATTTTGCTCAGCCCTAAGAGAATCCCAATCAAAAGACAAAGTTATTAGGATAAACAAGTAGGCTTTAAGTTACATTTTGAGCCATTATTACTTTGAGCTTGTTTGTTGATGAAAAGACGGTCTTATAGATTCGAATATGATTTTCCGTATACACATTTTACTCCCGCTATATATTTTTTTCATTTTATTTCCCTTCCATACCCTTTTTTACTCACTCTCTATACACAATTCCCTCCTTTATTTTCCCTTAACTTTTGTTAACCTAAATTCATTCAATTTTCAATTCATTCAATTATTAGTTTCGATAATCAATTCAACAAAGTAGTAGTTTGATTCAATTTCAATTTTTTCATAAAATTATGTTAATTTTATTGATCTTGATAATTTTTTGTTTAAAAATCAAATTAGGGTTCATAAAAAATTGAAATTTGGGTTGTTCCCGGGAGGCGGTGAGAGGCGGCGGAAGGTTGACGGCCACGGCGTAGGGTCTGTCGGTGGCCAGAGATAGTGTAGGTGTAAGCCGACGTGGCCGGAGCAGTGGTGGTAGCCGGATCAATCTAGGTCATTTCCGAGAGTAGGGCGCAGCTGAAAGAGTTTACGATCTCGGTTCATTGGGTAATGGTTTGATTTGAAGAACACAATCTATGAATTCTGTGAAAATCTATGGTGATTATGAACTTCTTTTTGTAATGAATTCCAATGTGGTTAACTCATGTCAGAATTGAATATGGACCTTTTTTTTTTTTTTTTTTTAATGAATTCTAATGTTAGTAGTAATATTTCATTATAAATTAATAAAATTTAATAATTTAATGAACAAAATTAAAATTAAAAACAAAATTACCTCATTGAATTCACTGTCGTAGTTCATCATTGAAAAACTAAAATATTTAATGAATTTGATTAAAGAAAAATTAAAAACTGAATGAATCTGAGTTAGGAAAAATTATAAAAATAAAATAAAAAGGTTGTATATCATGAGAGTAAAAAAGGCAAATTTGAAAATAATAAGGAAAAAAAGTATATAACGGGAGTAAAACCCGTATATGAAAAATCAATACCCTATAGATTAACTTCTGTTAAAAAAATCATGATTTCGGTAGGCTGAAGAATATTGTTTTGGGCCATGTGAACGCAGCCCATTATTAAAATTTTTAACAAGGACAACAAATCTAAGGTAAGTACATACCACTTGGGCTTTCACCCAGAAATATTTCGACTAATATCCTCGATAAGTCCATTAATCAGTCAAATTTGGGCTTGGCCCAAACCGTAAATCAAATTAGTCCCGTCTTTAAGGTATACCACATTCACCGTCGAAAAGTTATCTCGTATGAATTTTTTTTTTTTTTTTTTTTTTAATTTGTGAAATGACTTGGGTAATAAGAATTTTAACTGTCTGTAACACGTGAAAAAAAAAAGGTGAAATTAATTTTAATTATATCTAAAATAAGAGTGACAAAAAGTTAGAACTAGTTTCAACTTTATTTTTACCTGTTGGAGTCGATTAAATTGTCAAACTATATTGTTGGGATAATTTTTTAATAATTGGATTAGTCTCGGATTATTTTCCGTTGAGATTATTTCCGAAAGATAAATCCAGCCCAATATAATTCTTACATGTGATCCCACATCCGTTATAAGATGAGAGATGATCTTTTTTTGTAAGGCCTAGGAGTTACTCATGCTATTATCTATTAGTTTTAGAATGGAACATCCTAGACCTTATGAGCGGACTTTTTCATACTCTCGGTTGTGGCCCCGTCCCATAAAATTTAATAAACTAACATAAAAAATAAATAATCCGTTGTGTAACGTAACCCGCTAGAACAAAGTGAGCAATATGCAATATAGGCAAAAAAAAAAAAAAGGTATGGAATTGAAGAAATCTTGTACTCAAATTTGGTAGATATATACCGTGTGTTAGACGTTTTATGCATATACATTGTCCTTTAATCAATTACGATAGTTTTGTGCAGCGTAACAACGTTAACATTATGGTTATATTTCAATTTTATTTTCAAATAAATCTAAACGTAGATTGTGCTTATTTATCCTATTCGAGAAGTAGTTCATAACTTTATATTACGTAATATTTGCTGAATATCATGTCATATAGTTCTTATGCAATGCGTATAATATAAACGTCGTACAATACAATAAACTACTCCGTAAATGATTTATTTACTTTATTAATTAATCTCTTAAAAACGTCTTAATAAACAGTTAAATGAAGGGTAAGAAAAGACAGTCGGAAATAAAGAGGCAAATTAATGAAATGTCATGAGAGTGATACGTACAACGTAACACATGCAGTTGATTGTACACTAACACTACTACGGAGTTCTATAAACACGAACTTTTTAGCCTACAAATTTCTAGTTTTAGTAATTTATGGTTTCCAACACTGACCACTCTATAAGGTTTGAGTAGTTGAACTTCCTTTTCACATAAATTACCATCAAATCATACCTTTCCCCACTTTCTAATTAATCTAATCATACTTTAATGTTCATTTTAGTTACTCCAATTAGCTTTATCCATCTATATATACGGAGTATATAGGAAGAAGTTAAAAATTAAATGCTTGTTATTAGAATAACAACCATCACAATATTTGATCTTGATGGTGACGAGCTGTCGAGATATTCGGATGAACCATGACTTATACTCTTGCCATGTTTACTCCCTGGAGATATTATATTGTTATACTGTATAATGTAGTATAAGGAAAGTCCTTGGAGAATAAGTCTTAGAGTTTTGTATAAATAGTGAGACCATCAATGAGTAATGCAAGCAAGTATTCGATACAATCT
Source organism: Dianthus caryophyllus (assembly GCA_023091065.1). Taxonomy (NCBI): domain Eukaryota; kingdom Viridiplantae; phylum Streptophyta; class Magnoliopsida; order Caryophyllales; family Caryophyllaceae; genus Dianthus; species Dianthus caryophyllus. Next base: position 35,717,002 of record CM041518.1, on the reverse strand, counting down.
TTTCCTTCTTAACATGGTATCGAGCTAGAAAGATCTCTAAAAAAAAAAAAAAAAAAATGGAAGACGACAGTAACGTAAAGAAAACAGATGACAGTACCGTGAATAAGACGACCTCGTCGCCTTATTTTTTGGGTACCAACGATAACCCAGGGAATTTAATTACCAATATCCAACTCCGTGGAGTTGATAACTTTGATGAATGGGCGAGAGCGATCCGCTTGTCGCTGAAGGCTCGAAGAAAGTTCGGGCTTGTTGACGGGACCATTAAGAAACCGACTGAGACAGATCTACTTGATGATTGGGTCACAGTCAATTCAATGATAGTGTCATGGATCATGAACACAATTGAACCCTCTCTGCGATCGACCATCTCTTACTACGAAGATGCGTCTCTCCTATGGAAGGACTTGACAGAGAGGTTTTGTGTTGTAAACGGTGCTCGTATACAGCAGATTAAGTCTGCTCTTAGTGATTGCAAGCAATCCAAATCCGAGTCCATAGTTCACTACTATGGTCGACTTAAACAGTTGTGGGATGAATTGGCTTTGTATGAGTTAATTCCAGGATGCGAATGTGGAGGTTGCAAGTGCGGTTTGGGTTCCAAACTTGCTCGTCTTCAGGAACAAGATCGTCTTCATGGATTCCTGATGGGACTCGATGCATCTCTATATGGGACTGTCCGTTCGTCCCTACTGTCGCTGGATCCTCTGCCTACTTTGAACCGCGCCTATCAAACGGTGATTCAAGAGGAAAATATTCGTGTTGCTGCCCCCTCAAGTATCCCTGATGATCGAGAAAATACCGTAGCTTTTCAGGTTCGTGCTGACATCAAAGGTAAGGGAAAGATTCACGACACTCCTGCCAAATTTTGTACTCACTGTAACAAAGCAGGCCATGATCAGACCACGTGCTTTCACATACATGGCTTTCCGGAATGGTGGGAAGACAGAACAAAGGGAGGTCGTGGTTCAGGACGTGGGGGAGCACAAAGGGGGCGCGGCTCGGGTCACTCTGGAACATCCTCAAACCGAGGCAGGGGAGGTAATGTACATGCACGTGCCCATACAACCCAAGTAGTACAGGCAGAAACTCATAATCATGGAGACACAACCAATGACAATGCAAGCAAGGCAGTGGCCGATCATACCCGCGCTGCAGGTCTGACGACGTCACAATGGCAACAACTACTTGACCTTCTGAATATTCCTACTAGCAAGGATCATTTACACGGTAAGAATGCTTGGATTATTGACACAGGTGCTACACATCATGTCACCGGAAACATTGATTGTTTGATAAACATAAACTCAATCTCACCGTGCACAGTGGGTCTACCCAACGGTGCGAATGTTTCTGCCAACCGTGATGGCACTGTAATTCTGGAAGGCGGATTACGCTTGGATAATGTCCTTTATGTTCCTCGTCTCCAGTGCAATTTAATATCTGTTGTGCAATTAATTGACGACCGTGACTGCATTGTTCAGTGTACTAAACTTTTTTGTGCTATACAGGACCGTACGACGAGGAGATTGATTGGAGCGGGTGAGCGTCGGGATGGACTCTACTATTACCGTGGCGTGTCGCAAGCTCGAGCCTTGGTCACAAACAGCAATAATATATCCGCAGAACTTTGGCACAAGAGATTGGGACACCCTTCGGAAGCAGTTTTAAAATTTTTACCAAACTTACAGTTTACTAATAAGATTGTTAATAAAGCATGTGACATATGCATGCGTGCTAAACAAACCAGATTTACGTTTCCGAGAAGCTATAATAAAGCCAATGGCATTTTTGAGTTAATTCATTGTGACCTTTGGGGTGCTTACCGAACCCCCTCTTCATGTGGTGCACATTACTTTCTTACCCTAGTCGATGATTTTTCTAGGGGAGTGTGGGTATATTTACTACGGAATAAAACAGAGGTGGGAGACAAGTTCATGAATTTTGCGTCCATGATAAAACGCCAGTTCAACAAGGATATTAAAGTTGTGCGTAGCGATAACGGAACTGAATTCAATTGTTTACAGGACTATTTTACACAAAATGGTATTCTCTTTGAAAGTTCTTGTGTCGCTACACCTCAACAAAACGGGCGTGTTGAGCGTAAACATCGACACATACTTAATGTTGCGCGTGCTTTGCGGTTCGGTGGTAAGCTGCCAATCAAATTCTGGGGTGAATGCATACTATCTGCTTGTTATTTAATTAATCGAACCCCCACTCCTATTCTTAAAAATAAGACACCATTTGAGATTATATTTGGTCGCTGCCCTTCGTACAATATGATGCGTGTATTCGGATGTCTTTGTTATGCTCATAATCACAAACATAGAGGGGATAAATTCTCAAGTCGAAGTCGAAAATGTGTGTTTGTGGGCTATCCTTTTGGACAAAAAGGTTGGAAGCTCTACGACATGGACAAGAATGAATTCTTTGTCTCTCGTGACGTCAAATTTTTCGAAACTGAATTTCCGTATTCCGAGTCTCCACCAGATGTTCTCCCATCTCGTCTTCCAAATCCTTATGTTCTCACTAACGATCAAATAGAAGTCGAGTTGCCCTCTGCTACACCTTCATCTACCACAGAACCCAATGTGGCTACCCCTGCTCAAATCGTCGTCGAAGACCCACCTGACGACTCTGAAAATCACGCTACTGCCGAGGTGTGCGTAGAGGTCGACAATGCGGCTCAGGTCAATAATCGTGACCAACCAACCGAGGCTCATCATGGACAGGAACCGATGGGAAAAGGTCAGCGACTAAAAATCCCATCCACACGTCTGAAAGGTTTTGTGCGACACACGGTACGTGAACGTAGTCCATCCGCTCACTCGCCTGCTTCATCAATCCCTCCAGGTACGCGGTACCCTATAACTCAATACGTTAATTGTGATCGGTTTTCAGCTCCTCATCAAAATTTTATTGCAGCGGTTACCACTGGATATGAGCCTAAAAATTTTAAAGAGGCAATGTCTGACCCGGGTTGGCGACAAGCGATGTCGAACGAGATTCAAGCACTGGAGAACAATGGAACGTGGGAGCTAGTTCCACTACCGCCAGGAAAAAAAGCTTTGGGTAGCAAATGGGTGTACAAAATAAATATAAATCAGATGGAAGTCTAGAAAGACTCAAAGCTCGACTAGTGGTCTTCGGAAATCATCAAGTAGAAGGTATTGATTACAATGAAACATTCGCTCCTGTTGCTAAAATGACTACAGTGCGCACGTTCCTCGCTATAGCTGCGTCTAAACAGTGGGACGTCCATCAAATGGACGTTCATAACGCCTTTTTACATGGTGATCTTGATGAGGAAGTGTACATGAAAGTGCCACCGGGATTTCGTAATCCCTCACCTAACATTGTGTGTCGTCTAAAGAAATCGTTGTACGGCCTGCGACAAGCTCCACGCTGCTGGTTTTCGAAATTATGTACAGCACTAAAAACGTATGGTTTTAATCAATCGTCATCAGATTACTCCCTGTTTGTACTAAAACGTGACTCCATTCAATTGAGCGTTTTAATTTATGTGGACGACTTGATTGTGGCGGGTAACAACAGTGAGGCGCTTGCGAAATTTAAAACGTATTTGAGTACATGCTTTTATATGAAAGACCTAGGTGTATTAAAGTACTTTCTAGGCATCGAGGTAGCCCGCGGACCGCAAGGTTTTTATTTGTCTCAGAGAAAATATACACTGGAAATCATTGCTGAAGCTGGACTTTTGAATAGCAAACCTGCTGAATTTCCCATGGAGCAGCATCACAGACTTGCATCGTCAGACAGTGCGGCACTCCACGACCCCGAAAAATACCGTAGACTTATCGGTCGACTCGTTTACTTATCTGTTACCCGGCCGGACCTCGCTTACTCAGTTCATATTCTGTCTCAATTTATGCAAAAGCCACGGCTCGATCATTGGGACGCGGCGCTGCGGGTCGTACGCTACTTGAAAGGATCTCCAGGGCAAGGTATCCTCTTGTGCACTGATAACAAATTGTCATTAACGGGTTGGTGCGACTCGGATTGGGCAAGTTGCCCGCTTACTAGACGGTCTGTGTCAGGATGGTTCGTGCAACTTGGTTCTTCGCCAATTTCTTGGAAAACCAAGAAACAACAGACAGTGTCACGTTCGTCCGCCGAGGCCGAATACAGGGCCTTAGCTGCCGTCACTTGTGAACTGAAATGGTTGAAGGCACTCATTGAGGATTTGGGTGTGCCTCACTCAGTCGGAATGAACGTATTCTGCGATAGCCAATCTGCGCTCCACATTGCTCATAATCCGGTATTTCATGAGCGCACAAAGCACATTGAGGTCGATTGCCATTTTGTTCGTAACGCGATTAAGGACGGTCTGATATGCCCCTCCTATGTTCCTACGAAATTACAGTTGGCTGACATTTTTACCAAAGCCTTAGGCAAGACGCAGTTTACGACTTTACTTGGCAAGTTGGGCGTGCGTAACTTACACGCTCCAACTTGAGGGGAGGTGTGACGAGCTGTCGAGATATTCGGATGAACCATGACTTATACTCTTGCCATGTTTACTCCCTGGAGATATTATATTGTTATACTGTATAATGTAGTATAAGGAAAGTCCTTGGAGAATAAGTCTTAGAGTTTTGTATAAATAGTGAGACCATCAATGAGTAATGCAAGCAAGTATTCGATACAATCTTTTCCTTCTTAACATCTTGATGATGATAAATACTCGTATTATCAAAGTATGATTGACCCCGCATTAATAAGGCTCCTTATTAACCCAGGACCATAATCGACTTGACTCACGACCAAAATCGATCGGACCCGAAACAATATAACCCGAAATTGACCCTATACAAAGTATGATACGGAGTAATTGACTTGAAATGACTTTAAAATTACTAATTTGATACTCTCTTATCGATTAACACATCATATAAAACAAATTACTTTAAAAACAATTGTTTTGACAAAATGAACTATTTTTTGCAATTTGACGTGGAAGGGACCCGACCCTACCTAAATTGACTCGGACGACCCGATAACAATAGACTCGAGATGACCCGACCCCATAATCGACTTGATTGACCTGTTTGCCGGATCGTATTATGACACTTTAATGGTGTTTCTTTTCTACTCGTTATATTTTGGATTTTTGGTAAGAATACATTTCAATGAAAATATCTTGATGATTGATGTAAATTTTTTACTATCAAAACCGCAATTATTCATCATTTCAAATTCTTTTTGTTAATATTTCGAACAAGTCAAATGAAAGGAACGAAGCACAATGAAGTCAATAAAATACTCTCGTACAATTTATACATAATTTGCTAACAAAGATAAATTAAGTTAATAATGAAATAAACTCATGGTAATTTGTTGCATTAAAATTTTAATTTGAAGGCATAAATTGATACGAGTAAATCAAGTTAATCAAGTAGTAGTACTACGTAGTACTCCGTACTACACTACTGAGCACTGAACAAACTTCGTCCTTTATTCTGTTAATCTGCAAAACGCACACAAATTATATCTCATAAAACGACAACTTACCATTTTTTGTACTCTTCTTATTTTACAACTACCTCTTCTCTTTCTCTTTTTATTTTATTTTACAGCTGCTCCATAAATTACATTTTTATTTTTTTTGTTGTACATATTTCATATTCCTTTTGTTTTATTTGCTCACCATTTGATTATTGTGTTTCATGTTAAATTCGAAATCGATTTAATTAGACATACAAAGTGATTGATAAATACCAAGTACGGAGTATAATTAATCAAATAATCAAAACAAAAAAGAGTACGAGTTTTTGCTGATGTTATACGGAGTAATTGTCGTACATTTTACGCTCAATCCTTACATTTAACCGAAAAATATAACGAACAATTTTATTTTCAATACATAAGTAAAAAAAAAAAGTGACACTCGATTAAAAATTGAAGTATAATTTTTATTACTATACTGTAAAAGGACAAAAAATTCTCTATTTTTTAAATTATTTGAATAAATTCTTACGTACATACGTAACATTATAGAAGGGTATGATCGTCATTTTCCCATACTTTTGAAATGTAATCACAGAACTTTCGACGTGCAAATGAATACAGACAAACTATAAATCACCACCTGTCCTTCAAATATTAAGTGAATTTCCGAAATTACCCCTGAACATCCCCCCTCAATATAAAACAAAACCCTCTCTAAACCCTCAGATCATTATTCATCATCTTCATCTTCTTCAAACTTCTTCCACAATTTCTCCACAAAAATGGCAGAAAACTGCAACATTATGAAATACCTAACCTACCCTTCCACCGCCACCGTCGAAACTCACCCATCTTCTTACGTCTACCCATTTCCCTACCAACAATGGCAGTTCATGTCACCCACCATTAATGATTCTACTAATTACACCGTTAATGACGCCACTAATCACCCCTGCCTTGACGTCACCGACGGAGCTCCGGCGACGAAGAAACCGAAACGAACCAGCAACTTCAACAACTACAAGAACAATTTCAACGGCAAAAACAACAACAACGGCGGAGGTACGAGGGTGTTCGAGTGTCGTTTCTGCCCTCGTAAGTTCACCACATCTCAGGCGCTCGGTGGCCACCAGAACGCGCACAGACGTGAACGCGCCGCCGCACGCGCCGCCCACCACGAGCAGATGATGGCGTACGGCGCTGACATGGCCCACCTTGGCGGCGGTTATTTCGGTGGTGAGGTGGTGGTGGGGAGTAGTTATGGTGAGGGGTATTTTGGTAATTTTGGTGGTGGTGGAACTTCGTTGGCGGAGATGTCACCAGTGATGGCGTTGGAGTGGACTGGCTGTGGTGGGCCTGGCGGCGGTGGTGTTGGTTGTGACGGTGGATATTGCGGTGGTGTTGGTGGTGGTGAATATTTCATGGGGTATGAACAACAACAACAACAACAGGTGATGAATGTGGTTGATAATAATGAATATTTGATTGATAATGAACAAGTTAATTCAATGATTAACCTTGATCTTTCACTTGGAAATTTCTAAACACAAAAAAAAAATAAAAAAAAAAAAGACTTTGGATTTTTTTTTTTTTTTTTTGAAGGTAATTTTGGTTTTGATCAAAAGTATGATGATGATGATGATGGTGATGTATGTATTGATGAAGTTTGTTTCAAGTTGTATTGAACGTAGTTTATCTGATGATCTTTAAAGAGTATGTACTTGTTTTTGTTGCTTAATCTAGTTTCAGTTTCATTAATTATTATTACATTTCGTTACACAATTAGTTCCGATGATTTTAGCTCATTTTAGCGTTTTACTGAAGTTTCGTTTTAAAGAAAAGTTCCGTTTTAGATTAAGCATAAATTGACATTTTTTCTCGATATTATAAAATGGCGATCATTGATTTTAAAGATATCGATTTCGCCTAAATATTTAGGCTCAATCCCATAAGATATACGAAGTATATAAACAATTACGGTGTACTCGTAGTTGATTTAGAGGGAATATTCTGCACTTTAATTTAGTGAGAAATGTTGAGGGAGTATGAAAATTTTGTGTGTCAAATATAATGGAGAACTTTGTATAAGCAGGGTTTTAACAATCCAATGTAATCCTAAATTGCATCTTTGTTCATTCTTACCCAACAAAGTTTGTAATTATCAAACTATATACGGAGTAAGCTTCATAGTTTATATTATATCTCATTTATATTGTTGTTAATTATTGTCAATAATGAGATAAGATCTTTTAAACCCAAGTAATGAGGGAAAGTCATTGAGTCCAGAATCCGCTTTGAGATTTTAACACAAAAATTTGAGATTTTAAGACAAAATTTAGAAGCTATGAAAATTCAGGAATATTTGAGATTTTAACAATGTTAAAATCTCAAATATTCTGGAATTTTGCAGTTTTAAATTTTTGTGTTAAAATCTCAAAGCGGATGTCTGGACTCAATGACTTTCCCAAAACTTAGGGCTTGAAAGACCTTATCTCTATCAATAATATCATGTAATTACTCCCGATATATTATTCAAAAAGATTATTTTTATGATACTCCGTATCATCTATGAAAATCGCAGATTGTTTGTAATTAAAATTATGTTGATCGCCGGTTTCAAAAAAATTATGTTGATCAAGTCTCACGCCTTTCGACTAGCGTTTAATCTGAAAATTTTTGCAAGACGAATATAAATAACATAAACACAAATGGTCACATAAAACCGTCTCATGTGTGCGACGGGGTATTTGCAGCTAAAATGTGCCTAATTTAAGGTTTGAAATGACTATTTTAACGTTTAAAGTGACTGTTTTATGGAGCTTTTAAGTGCGCACATTGCTAAAGTGGTCACTTTAAGCGTTAAAATAGTCACATTTCAATCATAAGAACTTCGTCACACGCGTGAGACGATTTTATGCAGGACTTGCTCTAACATGAAATATGAACTCTTATTTGCTTAACGAACCTCAAAATTAAATACCGAACTCTTGTCGACCTTATGGGATTGTCTACGATATCGGGCAATTTGATTTCCTTCTGCTATGTACACATAAATCAGCGAGTTTTCATGAGTTAAACAAAATGCAAAACAATAAACATCAAAAGCATTATGCATGGCCAAGAGTCAAGACGGAACCAATAACTAAATTGAACCGAGTAATACTTTAAAACCTATCGATTCAATTCTTATTCTCTATCCGATTAATGGAGTATTAACAACAAATTAATTCAATACATAAAAATCACTAGTGGAAAAAACCCCAATAGTGGCGGTTCAAAGGACCCTATTGTGGCGGTTTTGGTGCGACGTATAAATGGGGGACGTATAAACTATTCGTGTCGGTTCAAAAAACCGCCACCATAGAATGAACATACAATGGCGGTTTTTAAACAAACCGACACCATAGACTGCACATACAATGGCGGTTTTTAAAGAAACCGACACCATAGACTACACATACAATGGCGGTTTGTAAACAAACCGACACCATAGACTACACATACAATGGCGGTTTGAGTTAAAAACGCCACCATAGACTACACATACAATGGCGGTTTGAGTTAAAAACGCCACCATAGACTACATATACAATGGCGGTTTGAGTTAGAACCGCCACTATAGATTAAATATACAATGGCGGTTTTATTATAAACCGACACCAAAAATGCCAAATAAAATGGCTGTTTTAGTTAAAACCGCCACTGTAGGGTCTTTCATTGAGCGTTTATAATGGCTTTTTTTATACAAACGCCACAAATGCTATATTTTCTTTTTAATGAAATATTTTTGCTACAAATATTTCAATAGTACCTCTCCATAAATTTACTAATACAAACATTAAAGATTAACAAGTTGCAAACATGATCATTATCCCAAAAAAAATTACTAAAATTATAAATAATTTACATGTCGCCACTATAACATAAATTTATAGTTCATTAGAAAATAAATAATAGACATAAAATTTTTAAATATCACAAACATGATAGAATAAATAGCTAACCTACACTAAGCTATGCATGCATATACATTCTAATTAGTGCTTCTTCAACTCTTTTCAATCGTCACACCCTCGTATTCTGCAATGAACAACATGAAGTCACACCCTCGTATTCTGCAATGAATAACATGAAGTGTAAGAGAACAAGGTCGTAAAAAAGACTGTGATAACATTGTCGAATTGACCATTGACACAAATAAACGAGATAGACACAAATAAACGATAAATTAACACAAATACCACAAGAAAAACATCAAATGGACTATGTGAAGAAGGTGAAAGACGAGAAATACAGCAACGAAACCACAACTCCTTATAAAGTAATCAGAACATGTGATCATTGTCAACATACGGAGCGACATCGTTAATAGAGGGCCACGACGAGATCAGAAACATACTGTACAAAATTACCATCCACAGTCGCACTCGGACTTGGATTCAACCCTAAATTTGACCTTGACATCACAAAAATTCATTGAATTCTACCCTAAATTCGAACTCGGTCTACCACCAATTACCAAGACGCAAAATAATAATGCTTGCATATAAAGACAATGTTATGAGACTGAGATAAAATGAAAGACCACAACATGAACAAGTAAAAAAAAATAGCTAAAAGTCTGGAAGAATCTATTTCAACCAAAGACAAAGAGTACGTATACTAAGTTATGAAGCAAAAGAATAATGGTCACTTACTATGTACTGTCCGTAGATCAATAATTCGACATCAGTGGTTATATCATAATCATCCTCATCACTTTCAGAGTAATAGATATCAGACTCATGAAATTCCTTCATGAGCAAAGAATAATGGGGCAAAGGGTAACTAGCACGCCATGTGCAAGGCGTAACTAGCACGCCATGAACATTTTGGCTAGCACATCATATTGGTTTACATCAGTGCAAAGGCAAAAATTCAATACAAAGCATGTCAGTAAATCTCGGTTTCTAGGACTGTAGTAGCCTAATCTCGATTGTTAAGCCATGATGTAGTCAACACTCCCTCAAAATAAGAGCTTGGTTACATGGTAAAACTTGGAAGGTGATGGTCCAATGTACCGGACAATAGCTGATGCAATGCAACATATTGGAGCAAAATATTTGAGTGATCAAAGCAAAAACAAAGAAAAAGTTTAGAAATACCTCGTCTGAGTCTGAATTTGCGGAACCTACAAAACAAGTAACCATAATAGCTTCGGCCAATGATTATCGAAAGCTACGCACCAAACAAAACCTTATCTTTGGAGAAGGAAATTAAAATGTACAATAACTTAAAAGCCTTACAAGAATATCATCAATGAAACTGAATTTGAGGGTAAAACAGACTACTTTCAAATATTTGTAAATCATTTGAAGGAAAATAAAATAAGTAAACAAATAGAAGACAGTTGGTATAAACAACATCAAACAGAAGATTAGCACTTACCATTGCCATCCGACACCGAACCACTGAGGCACTGCTTCTTCAGAAGAGGAGCATGAGTTTCATCTTCTAAGGCAACAATGAATCATAGCCAACATGGTAAGTCAAAAAAACGGTGCAAAAGAAAATGAAATACAAGGACTACTGAACCAGCACAAATTACTCTACTGAATCGTATTACGAACAATTTTTCCATGCATCAAACAGTCTCTCCTGTAGTTTCCTAGCCATTAATCACAAATGTCAAGAAAAGTTATAAACCGAAAACATAAGACGTAATATTTTAAATTCCATTTCTCCGCTATCCTAAAAATACACAAAATCAGTATTATAAAACAAAAACAAGCAATTTCGTAGTGATGGATGAGATGAGATATTATAAACCAAAATCAGTATTATAAAATGTGCTTATGTGATGGATGAGATGAGATGAGATATGCTTGCCTTTAGAGGTAGTTTACTCTCTCTAGCGATAGCTGGAGGCTGCGAAGCTGTCTCGAACGCCAGTGATCTTTAGTGAAAGAAGCCCACATACCCACCCTGCTTTCCCGGAGAGGGATTATGTTTCGCCTCCTCCTCAGAGAAAGACGATCAAAGCAGATGACCTACACTGAAAAATTTCAAAGTCAAGCTGAGTTAGTATTCATATTCCACGAAGTGAGTATTAGTTGATTACAACTAAGTCACCTTCTAAAATTTAGCAACACCAAATCCCTCATAAACTTATGCAAACCATATACTACATAATTACTTTCGATTTGGTCACAAATTACTAATTATGACGATTAATTGTCGTTCTATTGCCCACTTCTTTTTTTCTTCCTAAATGTAACTTCACAATGTTTACAGCAATGAATGATGTACCATAATTAGGCATGATCTCTTCTTAGACCATCTATTACGATCGTAGTCCCAGGTGTTCTTGCCTTCTGATCTTCAGCTGTCCCCAACGATAGTTTGAGCTCATATTTTGAAACTATAACCTTAGAAGGCTGCGCCTGCTTCGGGGTCAACAACTCAGCCTTGCAATCATTACTACAGATATCATCGTTAGTCTAGCAAAAGGTAAATAAAGTACAGTTCAGCGCGGTTTCACGAAAGACATATATGAGTGGAGGAAAGATGTAGAACACATTAACACAAGAAGGTACCTCATCACAGATATACTCCTCATATCTACCACACACAACACAAACAGGTTCTCCAAGAAGAGGAAACCGTTGCTCCCATTGTGTTTCGACACGATCAACGTCAACCATGTTCTCTGATATTCCTGGAGAAAAATAATGTATGCAAAAATGCAGGGCTAAGCTTCATTCACTAACACAGGCCCCTAAAATAGCTTAAACGTAACAAATAGAATCTAAAACAAAGCAAGCAGCAATCGGTTGCATCTCTCAGTTATTTTGCTAGTTTCTGATAACTTTCCACTTGTATTGAAGTCAACAAGCATGTTTACACAGATATAAAAACAACCGACCCACCAACATGCATGTTCTTTTATAGGATATCGAAAATCACGTGAATCTGGTTGCCTCGGCGACTCTCCCGGTGCAGAACTTTGGTCGTCGCCTGTTATTTCAGAACAACAACTTAACGGAGTTGCGAGATTTAAAAACCCTTTTATTTAGAAAAACAAATCAAATCAAATGAAATGGAACTCATAAATCAAAATCAAATAGCGATCTCAGTGAGAATGTAAAATTAATCAAGCAAAGCCTAAAATGCATAAGAAATTAAAATCAAATCAGTAATCTAAATCTAACGACTAAAAATGTTCAGAATAACAAAATTTCGAAAGAGATCATATACATCAATAGAACACAAACAATCTTCTATATATAATTTTGAAGAACCTTAATTTTATAAATTGCAAAACCTCAATTTAAATGAAAACTTATAACTTACAAACAATCACAATTGTTAACAGCTGCCTTGTATTGATTAATTAGAGATAAAACCACTGCATTAGAAAAGAATGAGTGATTCAATTGAAAATGAAACCCTAATTTTGATATCTCACCTGTTTTATGTGCCGTGGACATAAACGTGACGGTGAGGCGTGGTGGTGGACATGAACGTGACGGTGAGAGCCGAGGAGGCGCAGAGAGAGATAGAGAGCCGTGGAGTCTAAGAGGAGAGAGCGACAGATACGAACACGACAGAGATGACAGAGGCAAAACGCGAGACCGTGACGTTGAGGTGGTGGCCGGAGACGTGCGGTGGTTGAGAGTGATTGAGGTGGAGGAGCAAGAAGATCAGTATGACGTGCGTTTTGTTGAGGGTTTTGTTTGTGTGTTTTGTAAATTGTTTTTGAGAGAGACAGAATTAAAGCGCGCCCAAGTGTCGTTCTTCTTTTTTGTTAGTGACTATAGTGTCGGTTTCATTTAAAACCGCCACCATATGTTAAACATATAATGTCGGTTTTACATACAACCGCCACCATATGTTTGTGTGTTTTGTTATAGTGTCGGTTTCATTTAAAACCGCCACCATATGTTATAACATATAATGTCGGTTTGGCTTAAAACCGCCACCAAAACATCTATTGTGGCGGTTTATTTTAAAACCGCCACAAATACTCTACCTTTTTGTGTCGTTTTTAGCTTAAACCGACACAATATATCTTCCTTTGAACATTTAGTGTCATTTCCTTTAAAACCGACACTATAGCACCGCCACTATAGGGGTTTTTTCCACTAGTGAATAAAACAGAACGAATGAAATATATTGCTAGAAGACCAATCGTGTAAAATAAAAAGATTAATAAATTACAAATAAAGTAATAATTAGCCTATATAACAGAGTTTTACTTGCTAAAAGATGGGGTAACTCTAGTGCAACTATAGTTAAGTAAAGGGTCTTCCCATTTTCTCAATCCTCGACTCTAGAGCTGGCCATTTGTGTAGGTCAATCCTACCCGCCCAACGGCCATGACCGGGCATGAGAATTGAGGCCCAACTGCGGCGGGCCAGTGCGGGTCCGGCCAATGACTAGGTCTACTTGACACTTTATTGCATCCCATATTCCTTAATAAGCTCTTGGTGTACTTCCATTGTTGATGAGTCATCCGCTCTCTGTAGTATTGAAGCACATTGTTAACCTTAGCTCTACTTCAACAGTCCTACGTACGTTAGGATGGGTTTTTGCGGATTCATGTTATGAGACTTGGAGTCCATGGATAATCAAAATTAGAATTCTCTCCATTTTTTAAGAAATCTTTGCAATTTTCAACGGGATGGTATCAGTGTGTTATCTAGTGCTTTTGATTCTAGCAACTTTAGAGATGACACATTTTGAAGGTGAGAACGACATATTTCAACAAGGTATTCATGGTGTGTTGACACTTTGACGACTTTACATGCATCTTCATTCTTCAGTTTTAGAATACATTTCAGGGCTAAGCTAAGCTTTACTAGTTCACTACGGCTTTGATTGGTCGAAAACTGTCCCCCTCTCCTTCCGTCCTCATTTACTTCATCTGTGTAAGTGTGTAACTACTAACTCGTCATGTAAAACTTGAATAAAACTACACGATGACGTCGTGGTTTAATCCGGGAAGTATCAGAATATTTACCTTACACCAGTCAAAACCTAAGCCTAAGTTTATCTTCCATCGATTAGATCTATCATGACATTAACGTACTACTCTGTATAACTTAACTAAAGCTCAAAAGAGAAGCAAGCAGCAGCCAGAACCTCAGATGAAATATCGGAATTGGCTAAAAAGCATAATCTTCGATAAGCAAAGTTAAAATTTATAATAGTTTCGACAAGAGTTACTTTATTATTACATCCTAGGTAGCAAGACATATGGGGTGTATAATCTACCGTGAAAATTAGGTTAGTATAAGATTTGAGACGTGGTCATAACGTAAGACAACATGATAAGATTGTACGCATAGGCGTAGACCTGGTCATGGGCCGGGTCCGGGCCGGGTTGACCCCGGGTCAGGGTCGAAAAATGGACCCGGGACTGGGCCGGAGGGGGGTCCGGTTTGCTCCGGGTTGGGCCGGTTCAGGGCCGGTTCCGGGTTATCCGGGTTGGGTGCGGGTCGACGGCGGGTTAGGGCCGGTTTTGGAACGGGTTGGAACCGGTTCAGAACGGTTCGGAAACGGTTTAAAAAACGGTTCAGAACGGTTCGAAAACGGTTTAAACTACGGTTCAAATTCCGGTTCGCGACAATTTTGAGATAAATTTTATTAAATAAATTTAAATTGAATATAAACATTAAAAATACAAAATTTAAATACTAAATTCGAAATATGATACTCAATAAACTTTAAATTTCCAAATTATTTATTGGTTACAATAAACGGTCTCCTTCGAAAATAATATAATTCTAAAATAATATCAATTTAAGTTATGATCCATCATGCATCTGTATCGGTCTGAGTTAGGTCTTCACGCTCTATTATGAGCAACGGATCTTCATCTGGGCTGTTGGGCGGCGAGTCCGAACCTTGAATCCGCAAATTTGCTATATCCCAATTTTTTTTGCACACGTACATCTTGAGTGTGTTTGAAGCCAAAGTTGATCTCTTCTCGTCCAGAACTCTTCCACCTGCACTAAAAGCTGACTCGGACGCAATTGTAGACGCCGGAACAACTAAACATTCTCGAGCAATTTGGGACAATAATGGAAACTGGGCTGTATGACTACACCACCATCCAAGAATGTTGAAATCCTCATCAACATTCTCGACTCCATATGATAAGTAGTCATCAAGGTCTTTGGTGACCGACGTAGAAGCGGATCTACTCGAACTTCGAAATAAAATAGAATTCCAGCCAGCGTCGAAACGACGTCCCTTTCTAGCAGGCGCGCTAGACGACAATGAAGCAGCAGAATCTCCATATTGAGCATGATAAGTACCACATAATTCACGCAACATATCGACACAATCGTCTACATACTTACCAACATCATATTCCATTCCTAAAGTATCATAATAATAAATTAACATGTTTGTTAACCCTATTTTTTTAACGGTGGGATCAAGTATACATGCAATACCATATATTTGTGGAAAGTCAGAAAAATAAGATAGCCATTTAGCCTTCATTTCTAATGAGTAATATAATGTGTGTTAGATCGGTTTCATCGGTTTCTGCTTTACTAAAAGCCATTACAATATTAGCACATTGAATAATAACTAAATGTACGTTAGGTTCAGAAACTAAAGAAAAATATTTAGTAGCATCATTATATGATTTTAAAAGCGTACAAACATTTTTTGCTATTACCCACATACTTTCGTCAATTATTTCATCACCTTGGTAGTCATGTGAGTTGTTATACAATTCGGTTTCGGTGTATCTGCCGACCAATCTACGTATGCCTTCCCATATTTTTGACACAAAGTTTTATATTGACGTCTTATAGAAGGAGTGAGCCTAATCCATTTAATAATTTTTTTAATTGGTTCTAATAAAGGGGAAAGAAAGGCTATTCATTCTTGGGCGAATAAGTTAATTATATGTGCACAACACCTTACGTGTACTAGTTTACCATTTAGTAATAATCCGGGCCAATTTCTAAGCACGTACTCAATGCATTTTGTGTTAGCCGTCGCGTTATCAAAAGAAATAGAAAAAATTTTACCGGTTAAATTAAACTCTTTACAAGTTCCTTCTATACGGCTTGCAATGTTTTGACCGGTATGACGTTCATCCATTATATCAAATGCAATAATTCTTTTTTGTAAGACCCAACAATTATCTATCCAGTGAACCGTAACACATATATATTGATCATTATAAGGTTTAGACGACCAACCATCACTAATTAACGAAACTCTACCATTGTAGTTAGCAAAATAATTAATTAATTCATCTATTTGTTTATAATATTTTTTAAAACAACGTCTTTGTAATGTTTGGCGATTTACCGGTTTAAATCTACGTTCAAAAGCGTTCCTATTTAATATTGCATAATGACGATTCTCACCAAACATAAACGGTTCTTCAGCATCAATAACAAAATCAGCTAATCTATTAACCATATTATTGTGCATATAATGAAAGGGTCTACCTCCGCCGGGTTCGCTGCTCATAAACCCGGGAAGTTAAGTTTGGCCGCCGTGATGAGAACTACCGGCCTCGCCCCTATTATGGGATTATTTGTTTATGCTGTGTATGGTGTCTAAATGACGACTCATGGTTCCGTAGCCGCCATTGGTCTTGTAAGCATAAGATTTCTCCTGATTAATTTTTTTGCATTCGAGACAATAGCACGTGAATTTATTTGTTGTACCCGGAACCGGTTTCTTGTCAAAGTAGGACCATATAAACGACGGCTCCTTCTTTTAGAACTTCGCTCTTCAGATGGTTCCGGTTCTTCGAAATTTGTAGAATCTATTAAGAAAAAATATAAATTAATTAATAACAAAGTATGAATATGAAATAAATTTAAATTGAATATAAATATAATAAATACAAAATTAAAATTCTAAATTTAAAATATGATACTAAATAAAAATGTAATTAAAAAGTAAAGTTATCAAAACTTATTACAATAAAACTATAAACAAAACTAAATAATTTGTAAAAAATTTATATACCGGCTTTGAGATTGAAATTGATGAGAACTTTCGGTTGTAAATTGCGGGTGTTGCCTTTCTTGTTCGACAAACATAGCATCTAATTCTTCTTGTGAATAAATTCTTTCCCCGGCCATTTTTTTTAAAGTAATATTAAAATATAAGAATTTTTTATTATTTATAAAGTAGGAAAATTTAACATGAATAAACCAACCTATTAGTGATCTTCCATTAATAAACCAACCTTTTGATTAACTTGAATAAACCAACCTTTGCACCCCATCTTCCATTATTAAACTATCTCGATTTTAAACTTGTCATTTTGGGTAAAACGAAAACTATAACACACATGCTTTCACTCCATTATTAATGTTATAGAGAAAAAAAGGGAAAAACATGTGATATTCACCCTTAAATGATCGTTTAAAAGTGGGGATAGTCTAATATTGGAAGATAAGGTGTAAAGGTTGGTTTATTGAGAGTTAATCAAAAGGTTGGTTTATTTATGGAAGATCACTGATAGGATGGTTTATTCGTGTTAAATTTTCCTATAAAGTAATAGTAACACTAATATTTTTTTTAAAAAAACTTGATAATATAAAATTTAATAGGTATTTAGAAATGTGAATATATTATAAATTATAACTTTGTAAATAATGGAAATTAATTAGAGAATTAGTAGATAAGTATAGAGATGAATGATTTGGTGTGAAAGGTAATGAGGGATTATGGGGGTATTTATAGGGAAGAAAGGAAAAAAAAAAAAAAAAAAAAAAAAAAAAAAGACGTTGAGTTTGAAAAAAAAAAAAAAGACGTTGGGGATTATGGGGGTAACGGTCGACCCGGTGGGCCGGGTCCGGGTCCGGGTCTAAGGGTCGACCCGCAGGGTTGGGTCCGGGTTCAGGCCGGGTTGGAGGCGGGCTGGGTCTAAACAATTTGAACCGAAACCGGCCCGTGAACCGGATGGAACCGGACAATTTTTGAACCGCCGGTTTCGGTCCGGGCCGGGTCTGAGTTTTGCCGGTTCGGGTCCGTGCCGGGCCGGTTCAAACCCGGCCCCTTGACCAGGTCTACATAGGCGCATAGCAAAATGGATTACTTCGTACTAAATTGCAGCGTTTCAACTAAAATGCAATTTTCATCATGAGGCATCGTCCTAACACATTGCTAACATTTGACCCCTGACACTGACATAGGCATAATTCCAAAATACCGAAATTCCAACTTTGATTTCGCTCCATCCAATTAAGTAAGTAATAGCAAACCAAGAGGAAAAAAAACCAGAAAAACCAATCATCAATCAAAATTCATTCATTTAGACATTATAAACAAACATTTGGTATCCACAACCCAAACGCGGAAAACCCAAAACCAAAATCCGAACCTTTTCTCCCAACGATTAGCATTGAACAGAAGATGAACGCAGACATCAAAATTTGACTGGTTAGCAAGATACGACAGTATCAATGGCGAATATGTGTGGATCATTTGAAATGACTTAAAAACTAGTCTATTCGATTAATCAGTTTTTTTTACCCTTTGATAATTTTTTGTGAAGGGATTTTGGTCCAATGATAACAACCCGATGAATCTCGTCTCCAACCGTGTTCGAGTGTTTGGGTTGCTAATTGCTATAGATTTGGCCTCCAAAAGTGCAAGTGTTATTCTTACCTCACCTCAACCAAGTTACCTATTTGTAGAAGATATGTAAACTACAAATCGTAATACTCCGTATATAAGTATATATTTACATACGTCTTAACGTATATAGCGGGTCCCCCATTTGGATAGACCCACTAAAAAGATGAGTTTAAGTCGTTACGGCTCCACCCAACCCAACCCCTGACCACATGGTCCACATCTATTTCATCCACCTAAAAAAAAAAATCTCCAAATTTGCAATTAAAACATTACAACTTACAACTTACAACTTACAAGCACCAAAAGAAGAGCGGCAAAGTTTATCAGCGAGTCCCTACTACCCTTGTGGTAATTAAGTAATTTCTCTTGATTTTAAACATTTTTAACTTCTTATTTTTCCAGATTTTTATACATTATTTATTTATTTTTTTCGACCCTTTTTTTTCCGACCTTTTATTTTTATTTTTATTTTTATTGTGAATACATGCTGATTAATTAATTGAACTGGGTATTTTTTTATTTTTTATTTTTTATTTTTTATTTTTTTTTATCTTAGTTGAATGTTCGTGTTTGTAATTAAATGAAATCTCTGAACTAATGTCATGATGATATAATGTTATTGGTATTTGGTAGTATAATTTAATTGAATTTCTGCTTTTATTTAATTACTCATTGGTAATTGGTTGAAGAAGTTCAACTAAATTTCAATTTCAATTGATTAAATTTATTAATTAATTAATAGCATGAAAGTGATGAAAGCTGAGAAAATAATACTTTGTAATAATCAACGGAATAAAAAACTAATAGCAACGTCCTTAAATTAATTACGTTGCTCTCGCAATGCACATGCTTTTGAATGTTGACTTTTGTTCGCATGCAATACAAATGCAAAAACACGATTATTAAAATAATACCATTGTTTGCGTAATTTCATAAGATACGTCACTTAATTTATTTCACTTAATAACTCGTCTAATTTCATATGTCAAATGTTTCACTTAATAAACTGTTGACACGATAAGTGTTTAAGATTAAAATGTGAGGTAACCATATTTGAGGTTGATAAATGATAATTACTCCGTACTCCGTACTGTCGATTTAATTTTATTTGCATCAACCAACAACTATTCGGTGTGATGCAAAGATAGTACGGACTACGGAGTAATAATCCAATTTATAAAGCTGAGAGTTGAAACCAAAAATCGACTTGCAGGCTCAAACACAGTACATACCTTGAAAAATGTACACATCAAAGTTAATAGTATTCGTATTCGTACCCGTATTACTCTCAGCAGTTGTGCTCCTGTACAAACACCCCTTCGACCCAGCGCCTTTCCCTGTCCACGAGCTTTCCGAGCAGCTGCCGTCAGTCCCGACGTTAGTCAATGCCCACTTGCTTGATCACTCTGATTTTATTGGGTCTGGTCGCCTGCCGGGTCCTGAAGATCTGGTTTACGACTCTAGTACACGTGTTCTGTACACGGGTTGTGCTGACGGTTGGATTAAAAAAGTCAACTTGGATGACTCGCTGATCCAAAACTTGGTCAACACTGGTGGTCGCCCCCTTGGAGTCGCCCTCAGTGGGCCCGAACTCATCGTCGCTGACGCTTACCAGGTTAGAATTAATGAATCTTCTGAAGTTTTCCTAAGTGTCTGATAAGTTGGAAAAAATAAGATGGGGAGAACACGTCCGAAGTCTTACAGGAGAATGTTTGATTTAAATGTGTGCATGTCGTGTTGTACTGTTTCATAGCCTGTGTGATGCTCTGACGTTACAGGGACTGCTGCGAATCACAGTGGACGGTAAAATGGAGGTGCTGACTTGTGAAGCGGAAGGCGTGAAATTTGGGTTGACTGATGGCGTAGATGTTGCAAAAGATGGTACAGTTTATTTCACAGATGCTTCATACAAGTATCAGGTTCACGACTACTTGTCCGATATATTGGAGGCCAGACCGTATGGTCGCCTCTTGAGCTTCGATCCTAGTACCAATGAAACTAAAGTTCTTCTGAAAGATCTCTATTTCCCTAATGGATTAGCCGTCTCGCCTGATCAGAGCTCTATCGTCTTCTGTGAAACTCCTCTGTGAGTTCAAACTTCGGCTTTTAGATAGTTACACTCGATAATTTACCTTCGTACAGGTTTTATGTTCGTATAGTTGTCGAGTGATGCGTTCTAGATATTCTTTCCCTCTGTTTCCAACTCTAATGTAGTCAAATACTCGCTGATATTTGGGTTTGTATTATGATGAAAGAGCACAACTTTAAATACAGGCAAAGTCTTAAAAAAGACCGTCTTCCACAAGAAAAGTGAAAAACGAGTTTCCTGATGCATTAAATTTTACCAGATCTAGGTTATCGTGAGTCGTGACCATCGTTGAGTATAATATGGCCATTGTTGAGAGGTTTTAAAGTGATCACGTTTTTCAGCCTAAATGTGGTGACATTTTTATGTAACACGAAACTAGTCTTTCGTTTTGTTAGTAAAAGATGGGCTTTCAAAAAACTTACGATCAAATAATATGTGTGCAGGAAAAGATGTAGAAGATACTGGATAGACAGCAGCAAGAAGGGTAGTGTCGAGGCATTCATCGACAATCTACCTGGTTTTCCAGACAACATCCATAGCGACGGTCAGAGCAGCTATTGGATTGGAATAGCTTCGGTAAATCATCGTTCTTTTTTCTGCTCTGTGAATACGGCAATCAACTGGTTTTTGAGACACTAATACTCTCTGTATGATGTATGGCAGTCGGTTTCTCCTTATCTAGACTACGTAAACAGATTTCAATTAGTACGAAAGACCATCGTGATAGCGGAAACATATGTCAGCTTGTTCAAGCATGTGCAAAGAAACGGAGGAGTTTACGCTGTGGATCTACAAGGAAAGCCGACAGCGCACATTTATGACTCAGCACTGGGGTTGATCTCGAGCGGTATTAAGATTGACGATCATATATATGTGGGTTCTCTGAAGTACCCACATGTTATACGCTTCAACATGAGCAGGTCGTAAGTCGTAAATCGTAAGCAGTGTACCAGTCGCGCTACACAGAGCAGATCAGAACGAACCAGCACATATGGTACTTTCTAAGCATCAAATTCACATACACAAGTGAAGCAAAGTTATTACAGTACTTTTCTTCTGAATGTAATTTGCTTCTTTTTTTTTTACCCAGAATTACCAGGATGTTATACAAATCTTTAAATCTGTTTTAAAATTGAAGATTTTACTCGTATATATCAAGCGTTGCCAATTTTGATTTTAGTTCCACTATTTTTGAATCATGAAATTTAAATTCAACTTTTCAAATTGTAAAATTAAATTCAAGAATTTTATATCAATTAAAAGTTACTAAACACAACATGATGTAATTTAAAAGGAGGGAACCCTTTTATAACACTTTTTTTCAAAATAACCCGAAAGAATCAAAGTTGACGTGGTTCATTACTTCTTGACTTACCTATTTGGATAACAATGGTGGATAAGAGCGTGGAAAGATTAAACCTCTAACCAAGGATCTTCAGATGAGGATTCGGTTGACTTGTACATCAACCACGGATCGTCTTTTATTTTGATTTGATAGGGTTTAATTGCACAGGCGGATCTAGAGCGGTTAAAATGGGGTGCAAAAAATGAAACGTAATAAATAAAATTAAATTTTTTATATTAATTTACTCCTAAATACATTTACTTTAAATAGTTAATTACGGATGATACTTAATTATGATTTCTTTTTGTAATTTTGCTTTTATCCTTATATGGTGAAAGATTTTAAGAAAGTTTAATATTAAATATTATAATTTTTTTATTTAAATAAATAAACCAAAAAGAGCAAATAATTGAAAGGTGGTAAAAAAAAAAAATAATGAGTTACAAAGTAAAAAAAAAAACGTAATTACTCAACTGTACCCGAATTTTACTCAGTTGTACCCTTTTTACCATAAAATTTCCTTTCACTACCCTTTTGTAACAAATTTTTCTCTCTTCTCTACCAAATCAAATTTATGCAAAATTCATTCAAATTTAATCAAATTTGTTGCGAATTCTTCGAAATTACAGATCGAAATATGTAGAGATGATTGATGAACATGAAGCTTGTCAACAATTAATTTTGATTTCTTCATCATCCCATAATTTGACAAAGTCAATAACAAAATCATCATCACACTAAACGAAAACAAATATGTAAAATCATAAAAATTGATTTTTTTTTTTTTAAAGAAAGCACTATAAGGTACAACCACATTAATTAATCAATAACCTTCACCCAACACTAGAATCAATCACATATCATGAAGCAACATTGAACGGAGGCAGTGGCGACGATTTCGCGCGGATCAATGAGCACCACCAATCTCTTCACCATCACTGCCGTCTTGGGCGGTTCCCATTGTCCGCTGCGTTGAAGGTGGATGAGTAGGTATCGATGGTGGTGGTCGGACCTCGGGCCTCGGGCCTGTGGTGGTCACCAGTGGTGGCAGTGATGTGTAAGTCTTGTGTGAAACGGGTAACCCGTTTCACACAAGAAACGGGTCAAATATTTCACAAAAAGACAAAGAACAAGTGGGGAAGAACATCTTTCTTCCCCACTTGTTCTTTGTCTTTTGTGAAATATTTGACCCGTTTCTCATATGAAATGGGTTACCCGTTTCATATGAGAATTTGTGGGCAGTGATAAAGGTGATGTTTGAAGGTTTGGTGGTTAATTGGAGAGAGAAGAGAGAATAAATTGGGAATTGGGATTTGTGAGCTGCAAATGAAAAGGGCAAAATAGTCTTTTGCTGGGTACAATAGAGTAAAACTTGGGTACAATTGAACAACAAAAAAAAAAAAAATGTGTGTAGAGGTTTGAACACCCAACTTATTGCAAACAAAGCCTAAATCCTTTTGACCTAGAAAAAAACCACCAGACAACTTTGGGCGTGCAAGTGCCACCCCTTGAACCCTCTCTAGAACTGCCTTTGTTTAATTGGTTTGGGTGGGGTTGGGCTGGGTAGAATTGCGCTATAGTGGGCCTCGGGTTGGAAAAAAAACCAAAATGAGCCCAGCCCTTAAGGATGTGGGCTCAGTTGAAACCAACCCATGGGTTCTCGAGCTGGGTTGTGCATAGCCTACAAGTTAGATTGGGGGTGGGTTGGGCCCGACTCGTAATCCTTACTACCAACGACAGGGAAAATGTCGTATCTAAATCCACCTCACCACCAACGGTAAGGGAAATTTTTACACCCACTCTCGCCCTTCCACCAATGTTATATATTGAAACTCAGCTCGATGATATATATGGTGGAGTACTACAATAATATATGTCCCTACTAATTATAATTACTCATATTCACCTTTGATATATTTTTTAACCGTCAAACACGTTTGAAAGAATGGAATATCGTCATTGGCGGCCACCCACGAATATATTTTAATTTTCACATTGTTTCTTGTAAGTTCTAACTAGGGGCCGGGGCAACAATATGTACGTTCGAGTGTGGTACTAAAACTCGTTACCACTTGATGACACTCTATCATTATAGTTTTATTTTTTACTTTTTAAAATTCAATACAATTACATCATGAATCATAATTAATGTCACAGGACTCTAATATCTTGTAACAAACTAACTCAATCAAAAAACTTAATCTGATGATTAAAGACCAAGATTAATTTTATAATCTAACAAAATATGCAATTGAATTTAAATGGACAGACTAATTCATAGTAGCATTTAATTTTACAAGACTAGAAAAAAAAATGTTAAAAAAAAAAAAAAAAAAAGAAAGAAAGAAAAGAGCGGGAGGAAAGAGGAGGAGGAAGAAGGATGAGCAACAAAGAAGCAACAAATGGCAACGTAAACCCAGAACTTTAGTGCCCATGCAACAAATGGCGCTTTGCTTCATTTCACTCCACATTCACATTCACATTCATCTCTCCTTTTACTTCTTCTCTCTTTCATTATTACTCTCTCACTCACTCTCTCACTCTCCTCCTCTCTTCATTCTACTCTTCTATATTGTGAGTCTCACTTTCTTTTTTTTTTGAATTATTTTTCATCAATTTGTGTGCTCCCCTCAAATCTCAATTATATTTTGGATTTTTACTCACTTTTCTATTTTTAGCACTCTTTCACTCTCTCTCTCTACAGCTTACTTGTCAAAACCCCCCTCACATTTTTCAGTGTGCTGCTTTTTCAGTTCAGTTCACCTCACCAGGCCACTGTACCCCTCTCTCTCTCTTTAAAAAAAAATAATAAGAAGAAGAAGAAGAAAATGATGGGGGTGGTGAAGAGAGAACAGGTGGACAGCCGGGCAGCTGTGGAATCGAGTCGATCGAGTCGAGGTGGAGTGTTGTTTGGTGAGCATAAGATAGTGAGGAAGAAAAGGATGGCCAGACAACGCAGGTCTTCTACTGCTAATCTTTTGCCCTTTTTTCCTCTTCCTTCTTCTTCTTCCTCTCCTCCTCCTCCTCCTCCTCCTCCTCCTACTACTACTACTTCTCACGTGCCTCCTCTTCCCGCACGTGTAAGCTCTCTTTTTTACTATCTACCTCATTTTCATTTTCATTTTCATTAAATATATATATTTATTCTGATTTATTATATTTTTGATGAGTTATTTTCTAATAAAGTGATTCAAGTATGAAGTATTCTATGTTTTCAATGTATGTTTTCAATCATTGGCGGATGCACCTTGGTCCATATGGGGTCACAGGACACCATATCGTAAATTATTTCGGTCAATTTTGTCCAATTTTAATTTTTAAAAAATTTATTTATTATATTTATACAACAAAAATATGGAAAAAAAAATTTAGGACCCCATAATAAAATATTTTTGGGTCCGTCACTGTTTTCAATGACAGAGAGAGGGGGAGATTCTTTTGCAAAGGCTCTCGAAATAAAATAAATGTTAACATTTTAATAGAATAGTAATAATATGATATTAAAATAACTAATACTGCCTCTATTTCAGTTATTTACAACCCAAAAAAGGAAAAAACTTTTGTAGCCGTTGGGGAACTTTTTTGCTATATTAGGGAAAAATAAATTTGAGTCTTGGATTTGAAACTTATATTGTTGTTTGTTGACTAGAGACAAGTTTTCTAGGAAATTATCAATCAATGCCTTAATTAATACTACTACTTGTAAGTTGTAACCAAATTATTTTCAACAAAGTAACGGAAATAATTTAATGGAATATAACTTACTTTTTCAAAAAAAAAAAAAAAAAAAAAAAAAAAAAAAAAAAAAATTGTCAAAGTTCCTGATTTTCTTGCTTAGTTCATTTATTCTATTAATCTATGTCATTAAATTACGTAAGAGTATTAATTAATAATAAGTGATAATTCCACTTTTGATCTATGAAAATGTGGCCTTTTTTTTTTTTTTTTTTTTTTTTAACTCATCTCTGTTTTCGACACACTGTCATTTGACTTAAAAATGGGTATAAAAAAAAACACAAAATGTACAGTACTACATATAATGTCAACTCGAATAGAACTTATGATTTTGCATTTTTTTTTTTTTTAAATTTCAAATCCAACAGGTGACATAAATTGATAAATATAATAAATACTTATTGTGAGTTCCGTCTCACATGAAAATTAGTGTTATACTCCTATGTATCATGTCTATCTATTTATTAATTAGACCCGACAAACATGTCAATCCAACCAAGTCAGTTTGGATCGTATCATTTCTAGTTTCGGGTTGATTCAAGATTTAGATATTTGGGTCACATCATTTCAAGATAAATTATTTCGTGTATAAATTTCTTTACTAAGTACTCCATATGTTTTTAGTGATTATAGGTTGTTTAACGAATTTTTTTTGTGGGTTTTTCTACGGTATACCCTCCAAGTTTTTGGTTTTCTATCGTGTACTCCTAATTTTTTTTCCTTATACTGTGTACCCTTGAACTTCATTACTCATTCTATAAGATGACCTAAAGTCACTAAACTGTTAACTAAATACTAACACCGTTAGAATAAACTCCTATTTTTTCTATTTTTTATGTTTTCCTTTCAAAATTATGAAATATCCCCCTTCTTTTTTCTAATTTTCCACTATTTTTCATCCTTATTCATTTTTTTTCTATAGTATATAATTTTTTTTTAAATTGTTGTTAAAAGTCATAAACTTTATTGATTTACATTATCGTAAAATAATCATGAATATTTGAAATTCATAAATTTAGAAGGAAATGTTAAAAAAGAGGGAGAAATGAGAGCTTAATGTAACGGTGTTAGTGTTTAATTAACGGTTAAGTAACTTTAGGTCACGGTTGAGAATGGATAATGAAGTTTGAGGGTACACCGTGTAAGTGAAAAAAAATAGGGGTATACGATAGAAAACAAAAAAGTTGGAGGGTACACCGTAGAAAAACCCTTTTTTTTTTTTTTTTTTTCTTATTTCTTTATGTAAATCTTTTAGTAAACAGTTTAACAATTTCATTAATAAAAGGTCATACGGTTTCTACAATAATACGGAGTAAATGTTAAAAATCAGTGTATACAAATATAATAAGGGTTTTTTTGTCAGATAATACCTTTTATTTAGGGTCATTTGTGAGTTAGCACCTTTAATTCCTTTTTTTGTTTTCTAGTACCTTTTATTTTCAATTTTTGTTAAAAGGTACGGAGTACCAAATTAAAAATTCCGGCGATAAAAGTCAATTTTCCGGTGAAAAAAGTCAATATTCCGGTGATAATTTCTATTTAGCAAATGAAACCTAATAAACCTATTTTAAATCCTATCTTATTCTACTTTCCTTCCAATATAAGATTTACCTAAAAAAAAATTCCCCAAATTTACTTTCCACCCAATTTATCAATCTTCTATCTAAACCATAAATTCAAACTTTTCCCCACAAATTTTCTACCGCTTTAACGTTTCCCCACCAATTCCAAAAACTGTTTTCGTCATCAAACACGTATTACACGGGAATAAAATACAAATGTGACTTACTTTGTGTAAATCGGATTTTCAAAACCTCACAAAATTTGGGGAATGTAATGAAATTGAAGTTGTCAAGTAGGATCAAACATTGAAAAGAGATCAAATGAGTATGATGATGAAAAGCCAAAGAAGTAGTGAAATGGTTGGTTAAATTCAAAGAATTGAATTTTTAAGCTTTAAAATTGAAGTCGTCAATCTTAAAAAGATTGCAAAAGAATATGATGAGGGGAATGTTTAGGAAGTAATGAAATAATTAGTTAAATTGAAGAAGAAGAAGAAGAAGAAGAAGAAGAAGAAGAAGAAGGGGGTTAGGTATAGGGGTGGCAATGAGCCGAGCTGATACCGAGCTCATGTGAGCTCGAGCTCGGCTCGTATCAAATTTTTTGAGCTCAAGCTCGGCTCGTAGCTCGACGAGCTTGTCAAATTAAAGCTCGAGCTCGGCTCGTATAACCTTTTTAGAGCTCGAGCTCGAGCTCGGCTCGTATAATATTTTCGAGCTTGAGCTCGAGCTCGAGTTTGGCTCGTATAAGCTTTTCGAGCCCGAGCTTTATAACACATTTTAGAGTAATTTAAAATCAACTAGAGAGAAAGTAAATTTGTATATCTTTTAAGTATTATGTCAAGAAAGAAGATAATTGATAAAGAATAATATTTAGAATTATTAGGAAATTAGGAGGCATATACGGAGTAATTTGGAAGTTGAATATTTAGGATGTACTAGAATTTAGGAAGTTTAAGAGGCATATAATATGAGATTTGGATTTCCAAAAATATAAGTCTTAATGATGAAGTTAGAAGTATTAGGAGAAATTTTTTAATATTTTATTGTTATAAAAAATTTCGAGCCCAACCGAGCTTAACCGAGCCGAGCTCAATAGGGCTCAGGCTCGAGCTCGTAGTCAAAAGACAGGGCTCGAGCTCGGCTCGGGCTCATATTTGACCGAGCTCGAGCCGAGCTTTGACCGAGCCGAGCCCGAGGGCTCTACGAGCCGGCTCAGCTCATTGCCACCCCTAGTACTTAGGTATGTCAATTTAGGTTAGTTTAATTGTGTGTTTATGAGAAATATGAAATTGATAGAAAAATTTAATGACTGATGGTATGGTTTAACAAAATAAACAAATTTAAGGTAGTGTTTAACAAATAAAATGAAAGAAAACGAAGGTCAACTGTCGGAAAGTTGACTTTAGTCATCGGATTCTGCTACTTGGTACTTTCTAACAAAAATTGAAAATAAAAGGTACTAGAAAACAAAAAACAACTAAAGGTACTAGCTCGCAAATGACCCTAAATAAAAGGTATTATCTGACAAAAAAAACTCATATAATAATCAAACAAAATAATTACTCAATAATAACAAACAACATAACACTTGATATTGGCCGCTTCTACATTATCTTCATTATATTATTGTCTTTTGTGGACAAGGTCCTCATAGACCATATGTAAGGTTTCATATTGACCGATTTAAAGAGATTTGAATATTTTATAAGTCAATGAACTACTCTTTTCATTGCCAATTCTCATCTGTACCCTCGAAAAATTCACTTTTCTCACCTGTACCCCTGCCTTTTACACTTTCTTAGTTGTACCCTGAAGATTTATTATTGAGTCTCAAAAATGACCTAAGTCGTAATTAACGTCAATTAGTTTCGTTAAGTGCCAACGTGACAACGTGACAACGATTAGGCGTGTGATTTGGACTTCTTGTCGTTGATTTTCCCCATTAAAGAATCCATCTTTCATCAAATTGGAGGAAAAAAAATGACAAAGAGTCCACGTAAATTACAACTTAGGTCATGTTTGGGACTCAATAAAGAAGCTTAAGGGTATAATTAAGAAAGCGTAAAAGGCAGGGGTACAGGTGAGAAAACTGAATTCTTCGAGGGTACAGATGAGAATTTCCCAAATAAATTTTAATGGGGCACTGTAAGGTTGGGTAGGGTCAATTGGGTCGGATAAATTCAAATTTTAGAGCAATTTTATGTTTAATATTTTGGGTTAGGCTAAGGTTTCGAGTCAAGTCAGTTTTGTTAGGTCTATATCTAAACTAATACTCTGTTTGAAAACGTAGCTGAAATTCAAAAATTAGTTCAAAATAGCTAGCTGAAAATAGCTACCTGAAAACTATTTTACTGTTTGATAAACAACTTGAAAAGATAACTGAAATAAAGTAAAATGACGAAAAATGGCATATTTATTGATATTTTATTATTGATATTAAATTATTTTTAACACTTCATTATATTATCATTATTATAAAATTAACATGTTTTGTAATTGTAACTAATTATTTGTCTTTTAAACACTTAGCAATATGAAAATAATATGATTAAAGTCATTATACCTTGTAACTTTTGGGTAATAAAATGATGAACTTGGTGTGAGAAGCACCATAACAATGAAAAAAAAAACTACAAGCAACTTTACCCGGAGAAGTTAGGGTTAGTTTTTATAAAAATATTATGAAAATAGTTTAAACTATGAAAATTCAATTATATTCTAATTAATAGGTTAAAAAGGAGTAAGGATCCTCTCCAACTAGCTTATTTTTTACTCCTTCCACTTATTTAACCGTCCCATATACCCTTTTTGGCAATTTAACTCATTTAGCCTCATTTCAATCAAAATAACACTTATATTCCTACTAATATACTCATTTTACCAAAATACCACACACTTTCTCTTTTAAAATGGGCTCACTTAACCAAAATATCAAAACTACCTTGAACTTTAACATCTTTCTTAATAATTGTGTGAATTTTAATGGGACTATCCTATTGAAATGGATGGAGTAATAAGCCACCTGAAGTAGTTTTTTTTTTATATTTTAGCTTGCTGAAATATTTTTAGTCTACCCTTACCAAACATTTTCAGATAAAACAACTAATTGAAATTTTGGTCATACCAACTAACTAGTTAAATAAGCTAGCTGATTTGTGCAATCAAACAGAGTCTAAGATGGCTTGTAACTTACCTCAAATAAAGTTCTTGCAAAAGAAAAATATTTAAACAAACTTGAATTTTTTTTGTAAAAATGACGTAATAAGAAAGGTGAAGATTGTGATGTAACAAAGTGACGTTGACCTCCCCCCGAACGGCGAGGTGTGTTTGGTAGTGATTTATTTGCTTTGCTCACGTTTCAACATTCATTCACTCTATCTCTAACTATTTTATGACTATGTTCCTTGAACTTCTTTTTTATTCTATTTTATTCAGTTTTCACTTCATCTTTTTTTTGCATATATATCAAGTTTATCACATACGTGCTTCTAATATACGTTGTTCTTGGTAATAATAATTATCCTTTCGAAAATTAAATAAGTCTTTCAAGTATACACGATAAAATTTTATACGGAGTATAAGGAATGTGTTAAAATAAACGGAATATATGATAAACAAACGTACAATAAACCTCTTGAATTGAAAATCGATTAGAAAATTAATTAGCTACTCGTATATAGGATCATCGATGTCCTCGCTATGGACTTGTCCGATACTATAATTACATACAACAATAAAGATCTTTTGTCGGACAAACGAATGTTCTATTTGGGACGACTATGCTAGCGTAATCTGATGCTTAATGTCGTTACAACATGTCGGGAACCCACTGACGGAAAACATAAATTTTCATCCCGCTAAACGACACAGTTTAAGATAATTTATAAAGAATTTTAATGGTGACGTGGTATAAAAACAATAGCGGTACTATGTACTCCGTAACGTTTATATTTTTATATCATATCATATCATATTATACACGAAAAAATATTTTAGTTGAATTAATAATGATCGATGGTATAAATATAACCCTAAAGTAGCAAATATGGAAGCTTATTCATGTGACGCCTAACATATTATCCTAAATCAATATGATATCTATAGAATTTAAATTGCATTATATAATGAGTTCATTGATGTAATTAAAATCACAAATGCTATTAATATGAAGGCAGTGCATCCTATTTATGGAGGACGAGGCGTACTAGTTCTATCTACGTCTTATGAAAAAAAAAAAAAAATTATTTTTAAAATACGATACTCGTACAATTTAATTTGTAATATTTAAGAAAATATTTTTTCTAACATGTCCCAAAAATATATACTCCGTGTATGGCTAAATTAAATTTTGAATAATTTTTGTATTTGTAAAACTCGTTTCATATTGTATATTTCAGGTCATTGATCCGAGGAGACTGAGATTTTTGTTCCAAAAGCAGCTCCAAAACAGCGATGTCAGCTCCCTAAGAAGGATGGTTCTCCCAAAGGTAATCGTCGAAAAAAAAAAAAATATACTCTTATCGCTTACTCCGTATATATATCAGTAATGAAAATTTACTCACGACACACGACTTAAGCACAAAACTTTGTTTGAACAAATGAGTTCTAAGCTACGCCCTTTTTAAAACGAACTGAAAAGACAAGACTAACTCACACAAGGGTTGTCGTAAATTTAGAAAGCGGCTGAGTCGCACATGCCTCCTCTAGAGACCAAGGAGGGTATTTTTATCAGCATGGACGATATGGATGGGATGCATGTGTGGAACTTTAAGTACAGGTAGGTACTTACGCATGCGAGTATGTGATTAAAATGCGACTAATAAATATATGTGTTTTGGATTTGATATATCTTTCGTGGTTTAGGTTTTGGCCTAACAACAACAGCAGGATGTACGTCCTAGAAAACACCGGTAAGTGTTTGCAGACGAATATCGATCTAATTTGATCGTATATATGTTTGATTAGCTGCGTGAAAAAAATATGACCGTTTACAACTTTCGGGAAACGCAGGTGACTTTGTTAGTGCACATGGCTTGGAGATGGGGGACTTCATAATGGTGTATCAAGATTTTGTTAACCTCAACTATGTAATCATCGAACTTTGTAATCTAACCTCGATTTGTGACATTTTAAAGTATTAAACCTCGTAAGTATGCAGGTAATCCTAGCGAAGAAGTCTGCAGAACAAGAGATATACACTGACTTGACGACAAATGCAGTGAACGACTACATTCAGCTCCAAGATCTCGAGATCAACAGATACAATCAGTTGAGCTGGAACGACCCAGGAACTGTAGTAGACGATAGCAACAATAACAACAACATCAACACTTGCATGTCTTTTGTTTACGACACCACCAGCTTTTGCAATGACTCGCCTTTTGATTTCTTTGGCGGATCAATGTCCAACTACTGCCCAAAGGTTGGACACGGTGTCGAGAACTTCGGATCCGTCGACAATTTCTCCCTAGATGACTTCTATTGAAAGTCTCCGATATTGAGGCCCCAAAAACGTGGCGGCTCATCGTGTTCCCTTTTTTTTTTGTTAAACGGACTTTGCTTATGCTTGGATGAAAGCATAATTGATGGCATGTTATATTTTGTCGAAAATGTATGTATAAATAATGGCGTTGATAGAACCAAAAGGGGATGAAGTTGTTATGTTAATTAAGCTTAAACATGCAAGTGTTGTTTTTGCCATGAAAAATCTGTCAAACTAATTTGGTAAACTTTACTGTATGTGTACATTTTTTTGATATGGTTATGTGCAAGTTTTTTTTTTTTTTTTTTTTTTGAAAACGGTTATGTGCAAGTTTTGGTCATATTTTCGAAGTACGAAACTCAAAATACCACAGTTTGCGACCTCAATTTTATTGGCTCAACACGCCTTGAATCACATGACACATCTAGTTTACGTTTAGGATTTATTCGTAAGGCCGTCTACTAATTACGAGAAAATTTACATGGATGAGAGATATATCACAGATTTCGATAAACGTTACAACGTTCAACCTTTGATAGTACGCTGATATATTTACGGTACAGGACAGACGCTACTGAATTACAGAGAGGGAGAAGAAGCATGCATACCGAAGCCAATAATGGACGAAGGGAACGACTCTGAGAGATGATGGTCAGTTGGAATTGTAATACAGGATACTGCTGACCAACTAAAAGCAGCACTCTTCCATCATACAGCAGCAACACAGGGCAGCGAAGCTGCACAACAAGAACAACGACTTTTAACGCCAACATCCACAAAATATAAACATATACTCCTAAAAAAGAGGAGAAAAATGAAAATTTTCATCTGAAAACTCATCACCACGAGATTACCTCATAGTAAGAAAACTCGTTAATTTACTCACTATAATCAATATACGCTCAATCTCATTTGTCGGCTCTTTACATTATTCCTTTCTCCTCGGACCACCCGTGACAGATACATGAAGGATCATATGGGATCCTAGGACACCGTTTCATAAATTATTTTGATATATTCATTGACATCCTTACAATGATGAAAATAGAGCACAATCTGACTCTAGTACGATCTGACGTGCCATGACCCCCAAACCCAAAATTGATGCAAATATATCACGAGGTGACTACCTACAAGAACTGATCAACCATTTCCGACTCACGATCACCAAACTCCTCTTCCTCACCTCATACCCTTTAAAACATTGATAACCGTTACTCAATACATCAACCGTCACTATGACACTATGTTCCTAACCAAATATGCTCAATAAGTAAATCCTAGAGAAGCATGCATAGAGAACTATAGAACACGAGCAATCAAGCCCGTTACACCAGCATATATACTGATTCAAATCACGCAATCCGAGAGATACACAAAATCAAAAGACGATGAGATGAGAGCATACCATCCATTCAAGAAGGACAGGCAACCATCATCGTGACGATCATAGTGCTCACAGTGGTAGACTTGAGTGGTAGGATACGGCTGAGACGGAGGAGGGTATGCGTCATTGAAGTAACCCTGATACCCACCTTGCATCGGCGGCTGTTGGTGGTATTGTGGCGGCTGAGGGTACCCTTCATACCCTGGTGGTGGTGGCGGCCGTGGCGGCAGTGGTGGTAGTCCTGGTGGGTACCCTGGTGGCGGTGGTGCTGTAGGTGGCGGGTATTGGGTTCCATACCCTAACCATCATCATCACACAATAACACCACAATTACAATTACAATCACAATCACAAATATTAAAACGGTTTTCCTAACATGTTCAAATAATGTTTTCATAGTAAAGTACAATTATCGACGCAATTTTTATCTTGGGTCATTCGGAAACCGTCTCTTTATTAACATAAAGGGTCTCAGCCAGCAATTTGTTGTTGCACAAATAAATCAGATACAATCTTTTTTTATTAAAATAAAAAAATAAAATCATGCAGTATTTCAATTTCAATTTCAATGCAAAAATATATGAAAACATTTCAAATTTTAAATTCTTCCATGCGTTTCTAAACAGACCCATGTTAGTAAAATAGCAGCAATAAAATCAATATGTACAACAATCAATAAAGGTGTCAGCTTTCAGCCAAAATTAATGACAAAAAAAATTAAAAAATCAGAATTTCAAAATCACAGCTTAAAAACGATACAAATGTTGAAATTGTGATCAAAATAACAAGAAATACAAAAAATTAGATAACCATGAGAAAAATATAAGAAATTAAGGTAGAAAAATGGAGGAATTAATTACCAGGAGGAGGGTAGGAATCCTGGGGAACTCTTTCGTAGCTCATTTCTGAATTTTTTTTCTAAATTGTGATTACCTTTTTTATGTTTTGTTTTTTTTTTTTTTTTTTTTTTTTAAATAAAATTTTTGATTTTTGAAATGTTTTTATTTACTCGTATTTATTTATGAGTTGTTTTGGCAGGTAATTTTTGTTTTTCTTAATTATTGAAATAACAAGATTCGAAATTGGAATCGATCGACCCGATATATCTATTTTGGTTAGTGGGTTATGACATATTTAGTTTCAACTCGTAAAAGTTGACGACTGTCGTACTTCGTATATGAATATAAGGTTGAGTACAAATCTACTATTTTGAAAATCGTAATAAGTTAAAATTGAATGAATAAAGGCACCCATAGAGCCTCATTTTTGGTTGGGCCGACGCAACACTCTAGGCCTCTACAAGGATCAATCCAAACTATGATTTTTATGAACACCACATACTCATTTCAAGACTAACGGCGCTCTTGGCCTACTAGCCGACAGATCGCTGCTGGGATTTTAAGAGGAGAACCGAGGTTCGAACCCCCGCAAGCCTGTTGGGGGAGTTTAAAACCTTAACCCCGGGACACGCTCTGAAACCGAATTAATCGGCTCAGATGGGTTCGGATATCGGTTGGAAAAAAAAAAAAAAAAAAAAAAAACTCATTTCAATTTTATTAGAACTTTATAAGTTATACTCCGTACTCCCTCAGTCCCTCTATTTCATTCATTTAGCCTCGTGATTCCATTTTTTATCTCATAAAAAGTGGCTCATGTTGTTTTTCTATTGAAATAGAGGAACTAAAGAGTCAGGTTCCAATCGAGACCAAGTCAATCCCGTCTAACCCAACCCTCGATCGCACATGATCGGGCGAACCAAACAGTCTTGTACACGAAAGCAGATCATCTGTCCCATTAGATGTCCCATTTGGTGTCCCATTACTTGATAAGGTAATAAATCCCTTAGTTTATATAATTATTTCTTCATTAACTTTTTATAATCAATGATATTTATTACCCTACGTAGTAATGGAACACCAAGTAAGATATAAAACTGGGACAGAAAATCCGCTCTCCTTGTACACCAAATAAATTAAACGGTCAGCTAAATCATTCATATCATAGCAAAGAGTCAAAACAATGTCAAAAGTAGGAAGTAAATGAAAACGGAAATGTAGCATAATTACAGGCAATATTATAGTGTATTCAAATTTGGAAATATGCCAATATATTTATTCCTCAACCAAGGTATATAACTAAAATCAATGGAGACCGTTGCAACCTACGTAGAGAAATCATACAATTGTACCATGCATTCTCAATGGCTTCATACTACTCTCTCTGGTATTCTTTATCAATCTCTATTATCGTAAACCGTCATCTCGGTCTGTTTAAACTTGTCACTTGTGTTGTTCGCTTTCACTTTTGACGTCTTTGATTAATTTTACTTTGAACTTTTATTTGAAGAATGCTTTTAGTACTAATAACAATGTGATCAATGTATGTCTTGGTCTAGTGGTTAGGACAGAAGTTGTTCTTTATCAATCGTGTTTAATACCTTAATAGTATTCCGCTGACAATATTAGTCGAAAATCTTGTCGGAATGACTCGTGAGTCGTGATAATAAATCTAATACTTGTTGAGTGATTGTTCCAGGAGTGAATGAGAAAATGAAGGAGATTATGAATCTAATTGAAGAAAATGATTTAAGTCCGCCGAAAAAGGAAGCAATTACACAGATACTTGATGATATTTGCACATCATACGCGTCTCTTGCGAAGGATTATGCGCTCTTAAAGTCTTGTACTATTTCAGAACTCACGTCGAACTCAGAGTTAGCGAGGTCAAACGAGCATGACGTTCCAAAATCCGATGAAAATTGGGACGGTTCTGGGCCTGAATCAACTGTAGAAGACCCAGAAGTTGAAAATGAGGACGACACAAATAAAACGACTGCTGATAACTTGCTGAATAATGAAAGTCGAGCAATTAAATCTGAGAAAGGGGTGTTCGATACAATGTGCATGTATTCAAAGATCGTCAAGGAAAGTGCAAGGCTTCAGATGGAATTGATTCGACGAAACTCCGAGAAGAGGGAAATGATTTTAGACCTTCGAGACCGAGTTGTCAGTTTGACGGCCGAGAAAGATGCATTGCTGCGCAAACTGAGCTATTATGAACGCAACGTCCAAGTAGTCCCTCCTACCAAACGAAATATTCGGGCCAAGTTTTTCGGGTGTTCTTAACCAACAACAAAAAAAAAAAAAAAGTTCAATTGAGACTGTTATATGCATACAACGTGCATATACTACAAGTCTACAACTGAAGGAGTCAATTAATTGTAGGCGGAAATGTTATTGTCGCGTGACAAATAAATGTGTCGATACATAAGAAGTACGGTAAGACTAAACTAGACAAACTACACTACTTGATGATGACTTGCATTCACCTGTGACAAATACACTTGTAACGGTACGCACTATTGACAGGGTCGTTGCCATCGACTGGTATCTGCTCAGCTCGACACCTGAATTTGCATCCTCGGCACTCGTTGTAGGTGCAAATTGGCGCCGTCGACCCTATCAGAAATCTTCTCCCCTGAATGTGATTTTTATAAAACTAACATTAATTCGCTTTATTTTTTAAAAAAAATGTACTCCGTATTTATTTTTTGTTTGTTTGTTTGTTTGTTTGCGTACCTGGTAGTTTGTTTTCTGTAAGGGCGAGTTTCGCTCTATTGTCGAAATTCGAGTGTCACTTGATTTCAGGTACACGGCATCTACTGCAAGAAAAATGAGTTTGAGATTATTTTAACACTTAGAAGTAACTATTTTAGCGCTTAAAGTGACCCGTTTAAACATTGAAATAGTTACATTTTAGTTATAAACTTATAATTAGGTAATTGCAGAAATACGTCATTGCACTAGTGAGACGGTTTCAAATTAACATTTCTGAAACTATAGAATACACAATGTGTGAAGAAGAACATTTCTGTAAAACAGTTGTACTAGGAATAAAAATGTACTGGTATTCTTTTTCACATATTTCATTGATTTTTGTGTAACTTATACTGGTAACTTTTGAGCAGACTTCCCCTGACAACAAAACTTAAAAATATATATATATATATATATATATATATATATATATATATATATATAATTACATTTTCAACTATATTTTGATAAATGAATTTAATATGTGTTATACTTCTATGTCAAAATTATATATAGACAAAAAGTAAAGAAGAAAAAGCAACAATGTGAAGAAATCCTATATACTAAAATTGTTCCTTCTTTGTAGTAATAATAATAGTCAAAGAAAAGTCTATAAAACCGATAAAAAATCAAACTAAAAAATTACACTGGAAATAATAATGGTAAAAATAAAGTCTATAAGACCAATATTTCACACTCGAAAGGAAAGAATGAATAAGAGAAGTAACAAAGAAGATATATAACGACATAAACAACGTAAAATGTTTCAAAATTCCCGTCTATAACATGATAAATTACCCGTAAATACGTGTCGTATTTATATACATATAAAGTAAACTATATAATAAAAAAGTAAAACAAAACAAATTATTGAAGAGAAAATAGAATGCCGTATGAAGCAGGGCAAATGCTAGAAATAAATATATAAAAAAAAAAATAACCTGTGATAATTAGGAGCATCATTAGTAAAAACACCTTCACAAAATAACACCATTTATCTTTAATCCTTCTTCCTTCCATTGATTAATTATGTTAATAATCTTATCAAAAAAATGATTATTAAGAAGATATAGAGAGCAAATGCAAGAAAGAG
Source organism: Dianthus caryophyllus (assembly GCA_023091065.1). Lineage (NCBI taxonomy): Eukaryota > Viridiplantae > Streptophyta > Magnoliopsida > Caryophyllales > Caryophyllaceae > Dianthus > Dianthus caryophyllus. Next base: position 35,677,633 of record CM041518.1, on the reverse strand, counting down.
TACTCATGAAATATAAATATAAAAGATAATGTAAGGTTTTTGTGGGTGAATTATGACCATTGATTCATATGTTACATGATAAAATTTTGTAACAAAATTACATAAATTAATTTCAAATAAAATAAATAAATAAAAAGAGGTCCCCATTAAAAAAAAAAACTGACAAAAAAAAATAAGGTTTTGGTGAATTTTTTTGAAGTTATTTGAAAATGTATTACACGCGTAGTACAAAGCTTATTGCATAAATTCAGACATACAAAATGTGTATGTATGTATGAATTTGTATCTTTCATTTATGTGACTGTCTTATGTGTTTTTTGTTTGGTTTTTTTCACTTTGGTCCCCCCCGTTTTGTTTGCCATGCAAATTACCTTCTTATTTAACTCGGTCGGGTTTAAATTTTTTGACATTTCGGTTTAAATTGTGAAGTACGTCTTACAAATACAAAAGTGATTAGTTAAGCCGTTTTAGATACAAAGAGGTCATTGTATGCGTACGAAGAATTTTGTGGTCAATCAGAGCTGATATCATTAAATCGGATAAAAATATGTCTGATCACTGTATAACACAACGCCTGTCATCAACTCGATGAATGAAAAGAATTACTCCGTAACACAAAACAGTAAAACCCAACTCACTAATTTGGAAGTTAGGGTTAACTACAATAAATATTGGTGAAATACCAACAGATACACCTGCATTCGCAAAATATATGACCCTGCTAACGTCCACTAAAACGAAGGGAATACTACAGAAGCCTGAGATGGGCGACATCGTTGACTCGTTTTATCTGCCACCCAGTTTTCCACGAGTGCTGCAACACCGTCACAGATGAATCGTCTACGCACAGTTTATGTGAAATCACGGGGCTGCACCCAAGGATACCCGTCAGCAGGCATTTAATCGGAACCGAATGAGTAAACACTCCAATACAAGTTGAGCTGCTCGAGAAATTCTGAACGTTTAGTTCGCTAATGGAGCTCCGACAGCTAGTTGGGTCCTTAGGAGACATTTCTTCCTCGTGGTAGGGTCCGCCTGTCGTAGTAGTTACGACTTGCAGCCTGCTTTTAGCAGATTTTTTACGTGATAGTTGTCGGTGGCGTTGAAGTAAATCCAAATGTGGAGGTGGGAAAGACGATCCATCTCGGTCGTGGATTGAGTTAGCGTAAATGTGGGAGTTGGGGTGCGAAAATCCGCTATCGCTTGGACGAGGAGACCAAAACTCAGATCTTAGCTTCTCGGGAAGAACGAGTAATGACTCGTTCAGGAATTGGACCATTCGGTACTCCACTTGCCGAAGAGACTCACCAGAAGGAGCGGAGAAGTCGGGTTGGAGTTTGTCGATTAAGGCTAAAATTTCCGGAGTGTACATTTCGGATCTAGGGCAGCCTTCCCATTGGCCTTGGCTCATGTCTTGGACTGCGTCTGCAGTCTGTATCTGTTCCTCGGGAAACCCCATTTCCTGTGAATATGCATTCGTAAGCGAAACAGGGGTACAACGCACATGTTAGAATTTGGGAAAAAAAAATACAGGTATATACATCGTAAAAAAAAAAAAAAAAAAAAACAAGCGTCTAAGTAACATAGAGGACTGAAAATACGATACCCTTTCTCACATGAGCAGATTATAAGACAAAAGGTCATATTTTGGTGGTTGAATTTGTGATGTCGGGTTGTGGTTAGGAATTTAGCTTAGTCTTCGGCAGTAAAACCTTCATCAAAGATATATTGAGCTTGAATGATTAACGAAAGCACGAGATACATCTCATAAAACTACATGTACAGAATGATCAAAGCGTACGAGGGACTCCTAATATTACCCTGAACCAAGCTAGAGATGTCGACATATACGGAGTATAATCAATATATAATGATTAGAACATACAAATTCCACCATATTATGACTTCTAATATTTTGCTTTAGTATCTCGACACATAAATATACTGATATGAAAAAGTAGGCAGCCTTTAACATTCTAGCATTCAGTTTCATCGTTGTTAAACTGTCTATTTTGGAGTACGAAACGATTTTTCTCTACAGCACAGTGGAGAGGACAGCTGAGGCAAAACAACACCTACAAAGCACCCGGTACTCGATACTAAACCAGTTCCGAGTTCCGACAAAGGTTGTATGACCAGTTGTCGTGAGAAATAAGTTTTCGATAGTTGTTTTATCATTTAAAAAACCCAACTATTGATCCTTCAAAACATGATCCTTCGAGCGTAGTTTCAGGAAATGTATATTGAGACCATGTCCATGAAAAGAATGTTAAAAACAGTAGTTATACCGTAAGTTCCTAAAACAAGTGGATCTTACTTCTTACAGCAATTGCACACCAACTTGACTCTCGAAGCATTAATACTTCACATATGGCTTTCCATAGATGGAGGGATTAGGAGAAAATAGAAAGATGTAATTTCTCTTGTTTGAAAGATAAGTTGAGTTGGAAGCGTATTCAGATGAGGCAACTGGCTCCCTTCTACAAGGCGAACTACACTACTTCAGAAATAGGAAAAGTTTTGTCGGGAAAATGTTGACTACTCTCTCGGCCTCTCAACTTGTATCAAAACAAAGGGTTACACTCAAACACTCACGGAGTCACGGCCAATAAATGATTCACAATAGGCTCGCTCCAGGAAATCAAGTTCACAGTTTCACACAACTACGGTTTCATCTTTGGACACACGTTACGATATGAAAAAAAAAAAAAAAACCATCTGAAATCACATCCGCCTTCCGACAAAAATGACTCACTCTCACATCACCATTTTGAATTTATACTACAGCTATGAAAGATCCCCAAATCCAATACATCAATACACATTTAGTATTTAATAAACTCCGTCAAAAACTCAACAAAACAAGTACCTCAATTTCTACAACAACTAGATCAGATTCAGGATGAATCTCACGACTAACAACAATCCCACAGCACATGTACTAACGAACAACATCTATTCACTGAACAACATTACTCGATGCTTCAAGGGATACAACTACCAGCATGGCAAGGGTCGGATGTACGCAGCTTTACCACTAAGCACTAAGTCACTAACCATAACCACTCTGCTATGAAAATCACCTCCATCAAGCCGTCAAATGAACAACATAATCAAAAGAACTGTAACTTCAGCGATTCATTTTACTTTACTCAGTCAAAATCAGCCAAAATCGAGTTGGAAAATCATCATTAACATCCTTGAAACAACAACACAGCACCTCAAGGGCTCCCACAATTAGCGAGGTAAGGGAGGTTCGATGTACACAACCATACCAATCTACTAACACAGAGAAACTTCTCCCACATAATTCAAAATGAACATCGCGTTAAACAATGCATCAAGTGAACAACAATACACAATAAAAAGAAACGCAACCAACTTCAGCAACTTCAATCCACTTTGCTCACTCAAAATCAACCAAGGCTTGAGTCATAAAAAAAAGCATTGTAACAACCAAAAAGCGGAGCTCGAAAACGGTACCTGACAAACAGAAACAGCAGTAGATTTAGCACGATCAAAGGGAGAAGAATAAACAGCATTAAACCTAACACCCTGAGAATTCAAAAACACAGCCAAAGCTCTTGCTTGTCTCTTCCCATTATTAGTCAAACAAGCATGTGGACACCTTCCATTAATCAAATCACTCCTCAAACTCACTTCACTTTCACCATGACACACCAAATACACTTCCAACACCGCACCGCCACCACCCTCCTCCGCCCCAACCACCATCCCCTCCGACGAGTAGCTCCGCCCAAAGCTTGGCGGCGGTGGTGGTGGGGCCAAAACGTTGTATGGGTCCCACACTTTGATTGAGGGCCCCATTCTAGGGGTCCCAAGTGAAGAAAGTTGTGGTGAAAGTGGTGAAGCTGATGCATAACATGGGAGCATTTCTGGTTCTTGTTCTAGAAGTTTTTTGTTTACTACGCCATTGATGTCTACCACCATTTGGTTCGATGAAACTGCGTTTTCGTCATCGACTTCGTCTTCTTCGTCTTCCTCTTCTTCTTCATCGTTGTTTTCGTCGTCGTCTTCGGAAATTTGGATGGATTGGTTTGAACCCATTTGAGGAAAGTAGTTCAAAAAAGCGGAATTCTGTTCAAAGTTTGATGATCTTATGAAATGATGATCTGGGTCAATTTCATTTGGGTAAAAAGATGTCAACTTTACAAAAAAGATTGAAACTTTAAAGAGAAAAAAGGTATGAATTGACAGAAAGTTGGGTGATTTTTTGAGGAGTGAAGCGAGAATTGAGGGGAAATGAAGATTGGAGAGAGATTGACAGAGAAGAGAAGAGAAGAGCAGATCTGAGTAATTGAAATTAAAGAGAACGACAGTAGATTGATGAAAGAGGAGTAAAAATGTTTGAAATTGTAAGATTTTTTTACAGTGTTAAAAAGGGTAGAGTTTCAGATTTCACACCAACAGTGTTAAAAAGTTTGGCTTGGGATTTACCCGATTTGGGCCCACTACACTCCATTGGAGAAGTGTTTTTGTCATCGCCTGTCATGTGCGTTCCCTTTAGATCGTACGGAGTAAAATATATACTCCGTACTTGCATTTAATTCACTTTTTTTACTAAGTCATTTTTTTTTTTTTTTTACATAATGGAGTTGAACTGAACTGAACTGAACTGAATGGAGCAAAGTTGAACAGACTGAATAATGGTGTTGTAAAAGAATTAATGTAAGTAGGGGACTAGGTAACATGAGTCAAGCACGAGCACAACCCCCAAGAAAGACAACGCCTTGGGTAGGCTCAGCGCATGGCACAAAAAGTCAAGACCTGAGCTTGATTTCGAATTTTAAAGAAGATACAATGTAGCCATGTAGGGCATGACAGCCTTCATTGAGGTTATGTTAACGATATGAGAACGGATCTATCTTTCGTACAAATAATATCAATAATGAAAACATTAAAACTGAGTGGCATGACTTGCAAGAAGACACTATACAACTAGTACGCAACCTGAGTTAGATTGAAGGATTCGGCGAGATTTGCGCAAAAACCTACTAACCCGTGTAGTGCATAAGTTCCAACCTTACTTCCTCACAAGTATCGCATAACACATGCCGAATCCCTCAACACAAATCAATCTCGAGCATCAAATAATTAAGCGTGTTCGTCATTAAAATGCAAGAACATCAACTACCTTTACTCGAGCTGGTTCAGTTATGGGAGGACAGAAGTATTTGGGTAAACGAGAGGAGAAAAATTCTTATCTTTGGACGAAGATTGAGTCAGAGAACTCTCAGGTCAAAAGGTAGGTTTTGGGTAACGAAAATATGAATTCAAAGAAAAAATTTATGAGAAAAATGAAGGAATTAAGCTATTGGGGATGTCAAGAGCAACTCTAGCATAAGCTTAGAAGAATGCATTACTTCGAACGCAAGCCTTTCCGAGAAAGATGAAGGGGACGAAAGTGGAATGCCGTATTAGAGTCCGATAATATGAGAACTCAGATCGCGCTACCAGAGTTTTGGAGCCACAGAACGCAGGGCCGTTATCAGACATCGGAGATGCTGCAGAAGGAACTCGCTAACAGAGGGGTTATAATCACAGAACATGTCGCGCAGGGGATAACAGAATCTGAAGGTTGGAAAACGACACTACAAGTTCCATAATCCAAAGTCGAGACGAAGAAATCAAAGCACAATACACGCACTTATAACGACAGGCATCACGAATACTCAATCAGATCGTATAAATAGAAACAAAAACACGAAATTTGATCATAGAAATCTGACAGAAGTCTGCAATTCATTACCAGCTCAAGACATTTTCCGAAAACAAAAAAACGCAATTAGATACTGTAAAAACACAAACAACAACAACAACAAGAAGAAGATTGAAAAACCTACTACTTCCTAAGCAAATCATCAGAAACAACCCTAAGTTGCTTACGCTTCTTCGATTTCGCAATCTTCTTCAAAGTATTAGGGTTAGTAATCTTCTGAAACTTAGTACCAGACTTAAGTATATTCTCCTTCTTCTTCTTCTCTCTCTCCTCCTTCATCTTCCTCTTCTCAACCTTATGCGATCGAATTTCTTCCTTCAACTCCTCTTTCCTCGCCTTAAACGCCTTCTTAATCTCTCTCTCTCTCATCCTCTCCTCCAACGGCTTCGACACGCGCGTCACAGCCATCGCCGACGACCTGTGCTTCCTCGGCTGCTTCCACGTTCTCCCGGACACTTTTCCGGCGATTACTCCGTCGTAGGTCGGACGGCCGAACACCGGCTTGTTCGGATCCTCGGCGGAGGTTACGGCGGCGCGTTTGGACGCGTGGTGGTTGTCGCCGTCGTTGTCGTCGTCGATGTCCATTGTTGAGGTTGGATTGCTTTGAGCTTCGCGCTTACGTTTGTAGGTTTTGCCACCGAAACCTTCGTCGAGACGCCGAAAATCGATTGTCGCCGCCATTGTTGGTGGAAGAATTTTTTTTCGATTGAGAGATGGAAAATTGATTTGATTTGTGGCTGCTAAACCCTACAAAAGAGGGTTTTAGGGTTTGGAGGAGTTGGATATTTTTGTTTTTGGAGTATTTATAACTTCGTAAAATTGTTGTACGGAGTGTGTAATTTTTTTGGCTTTTTTTTTTTTACCTCTTCTCGTGTGAAATGACTAATAATACGAGTGTGCCAATTTTTCGCCATTTTATGCGTGTAACGATCTCATTTTAGAATTTGCTAAAAACTCATAATCGCCATGAGCCCATGATAACCCCTTTAACTCTTTAAGTATCTAAGTACACTAATGTCATGATTCAAATTAAAATAGATACTTGTACGGAGTAGATTTTTCAATTATGATTAATTGTCAAACATAACCTTTAAAAAACGAGTTTTGTTAAACACCACTTTTTAAAAAAAGTTGTCAATTAACACCTTTAACAAAAAAAAATTGTCGACTACGACCTTTTGGCCGGAGTGGACCAAATTCCGATGTTTGACTTACCGGAACACATGTTTTTTCTTTCTCTTTATCTTCTTACCTCCCTCACATTCGAATAGAAATCCATCTTTCCAACATGCTTCGGTGACTATGTCGGAATTTAGTTGACTTAAGTCAAACTCAAACCAAAAATTATTTTAATTATAAACAGTTCGACTTGGTTTTCTTTAAAACAATTTGTTGAATTTTGTATCAGGATAGACCTTAAAGTCCTTTAATCAACTCAATTATCATATAACCGTCTTCATTTATATCAGTAAGCTATGACAAAAAATTGGGTCTTCATTTATACGGAGTATTAGTAAGCTATCACAAAAAATTGGTTTTAGGTTAAATTTTAGAGCTAAACGCACCACAAGCCCACATTGTAACAACTAAATCAAGACATTCTCGATAATTACTCAAAATTCATCAAAAAGCTAAAATCATCATTCTATCAATATAATCTATCGAAAATTTCTTCGAAAGAATGAATAAATTACATTAGCTAGGACGCTACATCGACATTACAGCGAATAAATTACATTAGCTACGATGCTACACCGAATAATGGCAACTAAAAAAGGCAGCACACTTTCGCGCTTCCTTCCTTGCGATCTCAAAAGACGTCAATTTAATTAGTTTGAAGACGTTGATGATTTAGTTAATGTCGTATACAAACCAAGTCATCCAACTTATTGCCATCGACCTTGTACAAGGAAGTCCTATTCATTTGCTCGTAATATTCACGTGTTGCCTTTCTTAAGCTCTCAAAAGGCATCAATTCCCACTTACTGTACTTCGACTTCTTTCTTACCTCACTCATGTCTGGAGAACCCGACACAGGCCCGTTATAGTCAGCTCCTTTCTCACCCCAGAACTTGCAGTTTCGAAACTGTCCAACATCATCAGCGTGACCAGTTTCACTCTGCTTTAAGCATATTGCAGCAGCATGAGCTCTTTTGATCGCATCTCGACTTGGTATGTCTGACCAGTCTTCATTCCTCTGAGCTCTCATCGGAGAATGAATCCGTATTACCTATATATTAGAAATAAGTTGCTACAAGTAATTAGTTATGGAGTAATGCACAAAAAACGGGGGATTGAAGGAAATAGAAACGAAATATAATAATATGTGCTGAAATTCATACCCCCAAGCACTCGAGTAGCTGATAGTATGCCCTTCCTTGAAGGGGATTGTGTCCCTGCCTTGGTTCCGAGAAGTATCTAGTCCTACAAGAAACGTAGCAGTCATCACGACAGATTAGATCGCTAATCATTCCTACTTATAATTATAATATACCAGCAAAGCGGTAACCCAATAACGTTTTCCTCGAAAAGGGCGTGAAAATTGTTGGTGTTCACTAATTAAGCATTCCCAGCAGTTGTATAATTTGTTTCTAGTATGAATCCTCGGAAACTAAACAGTAAACATGTAGGGCTGTTTGGTTTAGGGAGATCATTCACGAAACTTTGGGAAACAGATACAGGATGAGAAAAGCAGAAAAGCTCACCATTCCTTATAGCCTGGGTCAACCGTGAAACCATAAATGTCAACGACGTCACACATTGAAAGTGCGAGCTCTATAGATTTCATCCCAGTTCCTTTGGCTCCTCTCCGCAACACTATTCCTTGGAACAAATAAACAGGGTTTGCTATACTCTGCCAGAAAAAACAAAGCTTTTTTAAAAGCGAGTTCACAATACAAATACATTTAAAAGTGGTAAAATATCTCTGAAACACATCTGCTACATTAATTCACCATTAATCTTAAGATTCTTAACCTTCTCTACACATAAATACAAAGTATGTGATATGGCTTTTTATTTGCTATAAAATTCTTCGCCAACAATTCACGAGGTGATAGAAGTCATAGTGCACTAACATATTAGGCCACATAATAGCTCAAGAAGACGATTGCAGCAACCTGCCTTATAAGAGTTAGTTGAAATTCATCTCATTCATTAGGATAAAATTAGAAAGCAAGCAAGAGAAGAATTGCGTCCGTTGAACACACAGAAACCCGAAGCGTATTCTTTCAAGTACTTCATTATTTAAACATCAATAACTACTCTCCCTATCATCATTATTGATTCAATTGAACCATCAACACCATGGAAAAGAGGCAGCACATTTAACCAGCATATTAAAGCATTGATAGAACAACCATAAAAACTCGGTAGAATGCAACATCACCTTTATCATCTCATTGAAGTCTTTGTGAGTCACACTTTTAATGATAAATACCTCTTCAGCTGCAAGAAACACAAATAGGTGAGAACTATCACCCATGTCTTAAACAATCTGCACGTTCACTGACCTCCACCCCCCAGTTCCGATTTGCAGCTATCTTTTGCCAACTTGTCACGGTTATCAGGTAAGAAGACTGACAGAAGAACATTTACAGGGGAACCGCTAATTAACAGAAAATATGAGATTCAACTTACGAGCTCCTTCCAAAATTTTAATCATATTCCGTGCAGTGCCTCTCACGCCAAGGCGAAAAGTTCTCTTCATGCCAACATATTTAGCATATTTCTGCATTGTAACATGAAAGAAAATGAGATGGATCCTTCATATCTTCACATGGATGAGATAATACAAGTCTTGTAGCCTTGTAGGTAGCCAGAAATGGGCATGAATATAATATAATATACTCCGTACTAGGTTAAGTATTAACTTTAGCAAGCTTTGACTACCCGCTAGCTGACCTACCAGATCAAATGTAGTTCTAACCCATATACTCTGATCTGCTAAAATCGTTAAATACAGAGTACGATGAAAGTTGAGTAGTACTGAGCGTACATCAGTCACAAAACAAAAGCGAATTTGCCAGAGAAGAGCAGAGACTATGTTTACAGTGTTTTACACGCCACGAAGCTTAGTTAAAAAAAAAAAAAAAAAAAAAAAAAAAAAAAAATATTGTCTCCTTTATGGATACAGGGAGACAAATATTAGGCACACTGAAGCTCAAGGCACACAATGCACTTTATGGATACAGGGAGACAAACGATACGCATTGTCTGCGATCCATATTTTTTTATATTGTCTCCTTTTTGTTTCCATATCACAGTTTTTCATGTTACGCCTCTATAAATTCCATAATTGGGAACCAATGCACAAAAGTATGTTTTGAAAATACAACTTTGCAAGCAAACGATGATGCGCTTTATGTCCATGAGGCAAGTGCCTTCAATTAATGATTTGAGCCATATTGCCTTGGGCCCTCATCACCTCAACGTGTCTCGCGCTTTTTAAAACCAAGCCATTAAAACCAAGCCACAAAGCTCATAGACGTGCTAAGAAAGTTGGTTGCGACAGACACACAAGCAACCTGTAAATAGTTAAGATAAAATAGTTATAAATTCTGGAATACCTCATTAACAGGAGCCTCGTTGTCCCGTATTACTGCATCATGACTGTCAATTTCTTCACCAAATTCTGTTAACAAAAGATCTCCAGAATTCCCAACAACAGCACATCTTTCAAATTGACGCGGATGAAAAGGAGGTTTGGCTGGTAAAATTGGACTGAGAAGTTCATCACAAAGAGACTGATTGTAGCATTTCTTAGCTCCCCTGACTCAACATACAACAATAAAAGAGCGTGTGTCAGTCAACGTAACATAAGCCAAAAAGAACTGCAGATGAGCAGCAAAAAACTTTAGAAGGAAAACATATAGGTAGAAAATTCCAGAAGCATAGAATCATACAATTGGGCAATCCTTTTGGCTGCATAGTCAAACCATCCATCTGGACGAACATCTAGATACTCTCGTGTCAATACAGTTGTAACATTGCGATACTGCAAAAACAAACCAAATTTTTATGAGGACTATTTCAACGACAATAAATCTATAATTCAGACACTGCTTGAGGATGCCATACCTGTTCCCAAAGCAAAATAGCTTCACAGATATCATATTCGTACTCCAAAGGTTCCTTCTTCTTAAACTGCTTATTTACCTGAACGAAAGAATCAATTGAGGAAACTTCTCGTCTGATAAGTTGATCACGTTACCCTCTTAAAATAACAGCACAAATAATTTTAAGCAAGATGTACCCATGTACTATTAGTGCCTTCTGGATACTTGAGTTTTAGTTTGCAGTGGTCAATGATATCAGCCGTAAGCCCAAGTCCTCTGTTTGCCTGCATAAAAATCTCAAGACGGTAAAACTTCCTCAATCTATTTATACTATGCGTTTTTATTAGGTCATGTCTCATAAGTGCGATCGAGGGCCAAGTATTAATAACAGCTCTTGACCTTTAAGAATTTACGTGTGGAGATTCTAGTGCCAATATGCATTTCTGCCACCTTGTGAGCATTCAATATGGGATAAGATGGTGTTGCAAAAAAATATATTTGGGATAAGATGGGGAGTTCACTTTTTGGGATGAACCGTAAAGGAAATGCGAACAATATAAATGGGATGGGGAGTAGATGGCGATACAGACGCGTCACTATAATTGTTAGCAAAATTACTCAGTCAATATTTCAGATAGCTAAGCTAAGATGATGAAACTTTATGCAAAATATAAATTACGCATTCAAGTATCAGTGCTCTATTCATCAAGTGGAGATAGCGTTAATTAAATTTCACTTACGCTTTAAAGGCACGTGCCTTGAGCATAAAAACGTAACTGACAGTTATCTGTTAAAAACCAACCAATGGCATCTACGGATATAAATAATTATATGACAGCGGAAACTTTGGAAAGCTAGAAGATCTGATAAGGCATAAATACACACTACCCCCACACCACAAAGGCTCCTCATTATAACAGCGTATCAATGGTGTTGGACTCTCAGACCTACACAACCTTACCCCTATCAGAAAAGAAATAGGTTGGCTATTTGAAGATGAATGATAGTAGGAATTGCGACAAAATCGTATCTATTGACCGCTACTACATAACAGAAAAGCACCTAGTTAAGAGAGTCTTTAGTGAATCTTGGACTTCACTGAAAATGGAAAAGTTGGGCTCATCCTTAACCGAAGTTAAATTTCTTACGACTAGTCACAACAACGGGGAGAGAACCTCGTCAAAATGTCTTTTTGTCGCTCATTCAGTCATTCCTCTTCATATTCTAAAGAGACAAAAACTCAGAAATTCCAAGTTACAGTTTCATAAACTTAAAAGAGAAATTCCTATAATCCTCCTACAAAACACACACCAATAACCACTGCAACACAATATTTGTTAATTTGAGACCAACTTGTTCAGTAAATGTTACCACGCCGTTGTGCGCATACGACGATCATATAAAATTATTAGAACAAATTGAATGACAGACTTAACATTTCACACATTTGAAAGATATGCATTGCAGAAATCAACCCCAAAAAAAAAAACTCAAAATTAATTGAAAGCTCACCACACATTGCTGAACACTGTTCTGAAAGTGGGACAAAACATCAACCTGTAATTTATTAGAAAGATCCAATTTTGAACCACCTGAAATCAAACCAAGAAAAACCCAGAAAAATTAAGCAAAAAAATTCCAAAAAAAACCCAGAAAAATTGAAGAGAAGAGAAGAGAAACCATGGCTGAAGAAGGAAGATTGAAGGAAGAAAACAAAGACACAAAAACAGACAAGTATGGCAAGTAATTGTAAGATTGAATTTTTGTGTTTGATTTGAGTGTGAATTTGAGTGTGATTTCTCATTGTAGCACCAGTTAATTAATTAAAATAATTGACAACAAATATGTTGATAATTGACGATGGTTGAATCGTTTTAATACTAAACCACAAATCATACTTCTTGTGGCTAATCTGATGTAGATCTCAACCATGTCTTGACTCACACCGATCCGGTTTTGCAATTCAGGTTTAGGTCTTAAACTAACCGTAAATCCTTCGGTAAGTTATTGTGAAATATCATCTTTCATAAATAAAGTGATAGATGGACTTTTTTAGATCAATTTACGACCATATTAAGCTTAATTGAAAATAATTGTTATTGGCTGAAGCCCGAATGGTTTTACATTGTACGGAGTACTAAGTTTTGTACTCCGTAGTTAGTTGTCACATTGCACTTAGTTGTGGTCGCGATCGACCTAACTTATTATCACGATAATTATTTAAAATATTTTCAGTACAAATAAAAAATTTTGTAATATTAAAATATGGATTACTTTGTACTCTGTAGTATTGAAGGAGAGTGTAATATTATTGAAGGCATTTCGATACATTTTTGTTAAAAATAAAAGTACTCCGTACTTGATCTAGTACTCCCTCCGTAGTTAATTTGTACTCCATATTAAAGTACTACGGAGTACATTTACTGAGTACATTTCTTTACTCTTTTTTACGAGCAAGCTTTGTGAAAGAACGATTTTCACTAATAAGCTATCCCATCGAGTAAGTTTCTGATACGTAAAATGTGAGTCATATAATACACATGAAATCCGTCTCTGTCTTTCATTTCATTTTTTAGACGATTTTTTTTTAGGACTTCCATTTTCTTAACCCCTTCCATGTAATGCAACCGACAGAAAAATCATTAACATAACATAAACCCCCGAAAAACGAAAAACGAAAAACGAAAACTCAAACCTTTCAAAAATGGCGGAAACTTTCAAACTACGCGTCGAAAAAACCTTCGGTTCTCTCTCTTCACTTCCACAATCTTCAACACCTTCATCATCTTCATCATCATCAGCGCAACAAATCGATTCATCACTTTGGTCTCTAACCGACGACGAGCTCCGGCCCAATCACTGGACCCGTGAATCCGACGACCCAGTTTCCGACGATGACGACGATGTTGATAAGGACGAGCTCAAATCCGCCGTGCAAAACCCCTCTTTTATCCGCGACGTTGATCGTTTCTTCATCTCTGCTGCCGGAAACCCTAATTTCGAAAACCCTAACCCTAATTGTGGCGGTGTTGGTGTTGATGTGGATGATAGTCGAGGAGGGGAAGGAGCGGGTGAAATGGCGATGTCGAGTCGTAATTGCGGAGGAATTGTTGAGGAGGATGACGGTGAATTGGACTTGAGGGAATCTATTGGTTTGGATTCTACTCTTGATTTCGAGGTATTTATCGCGTTTATTAGAATTCAGTTGATTGTATTCAATTCAATTGATTATTGTGTTTTACCTAAATTCAGTTCAATTGAATTGATTGTTGTGTTTGTTAGAATTCAGCTCAATTGATTGTATTTGGTTCATTTGAAGCTTGTTACGTGATCGGAGCTGGAATTGAATTGCTTGGTTTTTTATCAAATCGCGTACCTCAAAATCATGTTAGGATATGCCCTATGAATCAGCTACTTTGTTCGCGTTCCTAGAACCTAAAAACCGATAATATATTCAAACGAACGAATGAGTCGAAGGACATTGTCTATATTTTAGCGTAAAAAGAAGCACCTCGTTGTGAGTCGATATTACCTGGTCTCTCATGCTTCTCCCATTTCCTTCTATATGTCCTAATCTTCCCAATTTTTATTCAAATTATTAATTTATCTTTGGTAGGCGAAAGCCTTTGGGTTTGCTGCCTAAATCATTGTGGCTGTTTTTTGGTCGAAGCTTCTCAATTAGCCGAACAAAAAATTTAGAATTATGGGTGGCCATTGGCCAATGTTGTGTGGAATGGGATTGTGTGACCCGATCCAAACCTTCGTTCCATGAACCGAAGTACGATCCCATTCCACACAACATTGGCCACCCATAATTCTAGCTTTTTCTGGCATCCGTATAAGTGAATATGTATGTTTGTGCAATCTTATGTATGACTCTTTTGCAGGAAGAGGAAGATGAATATGATAAAGTTGCTGTAGGAAAAGATAAGCCTGATGATCGCTTGTATATGTCTGACGTATCTGACTACATTGATTTCCACAACGAAGTCCCGAACACATTTCAGGAGGCACCCAGAGATCCACGGGCTAACCACTTAGCAGCAAAGCTGCGGCTCAAAGAAGATGCTGAAACAGCCAGAGATTTCAACACATTGCACGTCTCCAAGCAAAGTGTGCCAGCTGTAACGGGTGGTCAAAGCAATGGTCATGATAGTGAGATTAATATCAAATCAATATTGAAACGGAAGGAAGATCAGATGGATTCAAAGTCCGAGAAACGAGTTCGGTTTGATCCTAGTTGTAAAACCAATGATGGGGACGAGTACGAGGCAAGTGAAAATTTGACCTTAGACACCCCTGACAAAGAAACTACTCTTAGTGAAGGAGCTTCACCCGAGCTCAAGCAGACGTCACTGGTACCAGATTATATACGTAATCCTTCAAAGTATACACACTACACATTCGATACTGATAGCGATATGAATGAAGCATCAAACCGGCAAGCCTACGCGGATTTCCTTAGTATGCTCAGGAAGTCAAAGCAGTCTGAACTTGACGAAGTTCCTGCCGATCTCTCAAAACCTGTGATATTTAATCCAAAGATAAAATCTAATGATGCTCAAGGGACCAGTAACGAGATTGATTTTACCATGGAATCTGTAGACAGGAAAAAGTCGCGTATTACTATTACTGCTATAAGTGAACTAGAGGATGAAGCTTGTGAAATGGAGGTAGATGAACAACCAACTTCTGCTCTAAATGCTGGAAATGTCAAAAAAGCCGGACGCAGATATCGATCCAAGCGATCGCTAGAAGATGATGAATCGGGTGCTTGATGTATAGTTCGGCTTGGTGTATACGCAGGTCACTTTCTTTTCGAAACTCCATATTTAGAAGAATCGTAGAATTAGAGTGGTTTCTTAGTTTCTTGTAAAAATACTAACATTTCAGGATTAATGCGCATTTGTGGTTTAGTTGTGTTGTGAAATTTGGAGCTGTTCGTCCACGGTTGTACTGTATATGTACGACAAATGCTTTTTTACTAAAGGTGACAACTTTAATGATTGAGGTGTTCACCTTAAAACCTTTAAAACTAGTTGCTTTACGCGTAAAAATAGTCATCATAATCAGCGCTGTAGTCACTGTTTACTCCCAAAGAGATTGCTATACAACGGTTTCCTACGAGCATTTGTGGTGGTCTGATGGACATAGCAGTCATATTACTGTCTAGCATTTGTCTGTTGAAATAATTACCCGTGACAATCCATTTGGCTGAGCATATTTGTGATGCCCAATTGCTCGTCTTTGTAAGATACAACGGCCGCTATTAATTTCAAGAAATTGTCGATTTTATACTCCATATTTCACTTTCTTGGAAATGTAAATTTATAAATGGAATTACTATTTCTAAATTTCAAGAAATTGTCGATTTTATACTCCATATTTCACATGATCAGGGTTGAGAGCTAAAAGAAAAGTATAGACGAGTGTACACAATTAAGCCATGTCATTTTGAACTTAAGGGTTGTTTTTTGTCAAACTACTGTCAAGTCAATGACGGTCAAACGTTAAAAATGTAAGGAAGTTAAGTACCCACAAGGGCCACAACCATATTGTTCAGCTGCCCCATTCGTTTCTCGCGAAACAATTTTCAACCATCTTTGTAAGATCCAACAACCACCATAATTTCTACCAACATAGAGTCATAGGCGATGACAATAAAACGAAACAAAAAGACAATGAGGCATCTACATTTACTATAGCGGAGTATAACATTACGGGAGTAAGGAGTACTAAATAGATTAACATTGAATATCCTCATAACTTCATGAGGCCAAAATGCCAAATACATCAATTGTTATTTACAACCCTAGTCGAGCCACTTGTTTTGTCACCGAAATATTATCGATGCACAATTCCTAGCACATTAAGTTGTTCCTTCAAAAAATGGGTCGTAATTGTAAGCGTCCATACAATCACGGCTGCCAACTCGCGTCATCATCCAAGTTTGTGGGTGAATAGTTCAGATTTCAATAAGTTTTTCCAAAAAAATGAGTTTCAAACATTCATATGTACCTAAGCATGATAAAAGTGCTAGTAAAGCCTCTTCCTACAGCCTGCAGCACCGCAATAGCAAGCCATTTGTTTAAATTTGCCATCAGGTCCGACCACGCTGTCAAGTGCATACCCGTAATCGTAGGTAAGCTCCTGCGAGTTATATATAGTCACAAAATTATTAGTCGAGAATTTGTTAAGCCAACTTACAAACAAAATGAATAGTATGATGTTGTAGGTTTTTATTGTTTTTGCCAACTGGAAATATTGTGTTACTTTACGTCGCTATACAATCTCTCATAGAAGCAAAGTATGCAAGAGGGAAGAAAATAGAGGAAAATCGAATACAGGAGAAAAATAGTCGGAATTTCCCCTAATGGATCTCCGATTATCCGGGATATGGATTTTTGAACAAAAAAAAGGATTGATAGGAGGGAAAAAAACCACTGACGATAGACATTCATTCACAAAGAAACTTGAACTCACCTGCAAAGGAGGAATGTTATCCGCAGCAAAAAGCACCACCCTAGCCAGTTTAAGGTCGTGGTGAGAGTTAAGGACACACTGCACGAACAAATTAGGCTCACAACTATGGTTTATGAACCTCGTAACATTTCCAGTCGATATTGCATCAATGCAGTATTCTGGTTCAATCTCCCTTTCCGATGAATCTTCAGAAGGGATCGACACATCTCGTAGCCTCATCTGTTAGTTAAAACCCGCAAACCCATTCATAAGAGATTTAAAACGCATGGTTCAATTTTATCTCTTAAGATCATAGACATTCTCGTTTAAATTTATTCAACAAAAATCATCTTCTACAAACTACGCAAGATTACCTCAAATATGAAAGGTACGCAAGATCGTTGATGACCTCATGAAAAATATATTCATTAGAGATTTAAAAAGCGTAGTTGAATTTAATTCGACGATGATGATTTCTGTTTAATTTTCACAACTATGTACTCCGTATTTGATTAATTTTGATGATCCTATATTTAATAAAATTGATTATGTATCGAAAAAAAAAGAGCTTGTGAGATTCTCAAAGAAATTCATTCGAAGTTCGTGTTGACATTAAATTAAACAATACCTCTCTACCGTCAAGTCCCTTCATTGTCTGTAGGCAATCAATGTCGAAGATGAAACTATTCTCCAAAACACTGTTGGCCTCATCTGATCTTTTCAGAATACCAGTGTACTCGCATATCGGAGAACCGGATGGAATGTAATCCCACGATCTGACTCCCCATCCCTTCTTTGGCGTACGGAATACCTAAATTAGATGATTTTGATATTTATTAGCTATCATTTTTAGCTAAAAAAAAGTAAATATTGATTGGTCAACAGCATTTACCTCAAGGCGGAATTTTATCCCCTTCTGCGACGTACGGTTAATACATCCCTGTCCACAACCACAATTTGGGCCACACTCAAAAACAACACCTTTGGGTTCTACGAGCCTGGAAAGTGAGCAGGCGAAAGTTAAGAACTGATCAGAGGACATCCAAATGCATTGAAACATGTTAGGACATGCTTTCTAGACAGCTGAAAGTTTTCTTAATATTTTCAAGTTCAATGGATCATAAGTAATAAAAAACTCTTTCGGTTTTCTAAAGTTTTCTGAGGTGTTCAATAAGTGAAGCAAAAAGAAGAGCAGAGCTCCTTAATCGATTCATGCACCCACCTACCACCATCCCTATGAACGTAGGGGAAATCAGAACCATTCCTCTTTGCACAAGCACAAATCCTCGGATCTACACAATTTCCTCTACAGCTGCAGCCTTTTGGGGGAGCAGGGATCTTCACATTGCTAGATACTTTAATAGACTTGGTGTACATGAAGCCTAGAAAAGTGTAATTTCATACAATGAAAACGATGAACAAGTGAAATGCATGTAAAAATCCATACGGCTGTAATTTCAATAGTGAAACAAAAGGGTAAACTAACAAAGAAACAAGTAAATAAGAACTAAAAAGATTTCCTTTAGAATTTCTAGAGGTTTTGACATATAGTGAAAACCGTGAAAAGTACTCGCTCCATCAGTTTATAACTTCCAAATTCGTTTTTCACACTTAGTAGAACGAATCAAATGAATAAATTTGCCAAAAACGTAAAAAACGAGAAGCGAGTAGAGAAAAAATAGGATTATCCAATAAAAAAAGTAGGAAGCAAAAAAATGAAGTGTTATATATAGTCTCTCGTAGGGAGAGCTTTATAGCTATATCGACATTAAGAAGAAGAAGACACCCAAATGAACAAAGACGGATATTGCAACATACCTGTAGGTGGTACAGGGGGATCATCGACGAGATTTGTAGCTGGAATCCGAATACTCTCTTGACCCCCAGAAATGTCTTCACAGACAAGCCTTGAAACAAACAAATCAAAAAGGTAAAAAATATGTTCGTTTCAGAAATAAAGATAATATGAATTTCATTCGTCTAGATATCAAATACCCTCGCACATCTGCAATAGTATCAGGAACCTTGCCTCGAATGAATTGAACCTATCATAACAGTTAAAAGAAGTGTTAACCTATTAACAGTTATAACCTCTCAGTCTGAGGTAACTATAATTATGCAACAAGAGCCTTAATATCTTAAGCTGCAGCAGCAAAAGTAATAGATCTCGACAATTCACATTTTCACTGCAATCAAACATCTCAATATTAATGTGACATTCTGAGCAATCGAACAAAACTTAAGTGCCTGAGAATGATAACTGAAAACAATTGTGTGCACACACACAATAGAAAGCCTATGTGGCTATGTAACATCGACACGTCAAGCAAACCCATGATCGCTTCAAAATAAGCTGAACACAAAAAGTTTTGGAATATACTGAAATATTATAAGCTTTTCAAATTGCTGGAAAGAATAAATAGGATAAGCCATACCTGCGTGGTTGTCAATTCAGGCTGTCCATCAATCCGTTTCATACGAAACTTGAATACAGTGTAACCGGAGACGCCTTTTTCTGCCCAATAATCGACTACCTGTTCAGAGCAAAAAAGTTTGCTTTCAGACCTCATCGTGTTCACGTGAAACTAGAAGTATCCAAAAGAATGGACAGCTATATAGCCAACTTGCGATCCGCATTTTAAACTACTAAACACCGCCTATCCTTTTAAGGAACAATCAACTAAAGGAGGTCATAATCTCAAGGATTCTTAACAACAAAAGCAATTACAATCACAAAAAGATTCAGAATTTCCGACTTTGTGCGACTATAACAGAAATTAAAATGCAAAGAGCGCAGAATCATTTCAAACTACACGTCTAAGGAAAACAAAAGCAGATATCTGTGATAATATGAACGGACAGAAAGTAGAAAAGCATCGCAAAGGTATCACAACTACGCTACTGATGCTGAAATGCATTCTAAAGTCTTTTTCATCGTTTATAGAGTAATCCCTCAAATATTTTAAATTGCAACATTTACAATTGACATAAGTATTTAGCAAAACAATGTCAATTTTGGGACGTGAACTTATTTTAAAAAAAAACTAGTCAGGTCATACACCCGAATGGGTATTTCCAAGTTAAAATTGGGACATGAACTTATTTGAGATTATTTCGAGTTTTTCAACATCCTCAATTTTTACACCACAAGAAAAGAAAGCACAAACTGCTGATGTTCAAAAGAAATTTACTAGTTGGCTCTACTTCAACATTGCAGTCTCACAGGCAATCAGCCCACATTCTACCAGAGCAGCATCTATGTGACTATGTCAATGCCTCATGCCTTGGACGCCTCAGCCCTCAGGCATAAACATAAAATCATGTCCACAATGACCAAAATTCACAGACAATTAAGATGCCACAAATTCATTAAAGACGTTTACCTAACATACCATGATTCACCCACACAAAAAACTCAGCCAAACAGTCCAAGAAACATATATAGCAACAAGTTTAAACAAATTACATTGTACAGGCCATCGTAAGTGTAGACTTTCCCCACGTATGAGCTTTTAGAAGGGTGACCCCTGATTACACGAACAGGCAATTTCTCCAGCATGCTATTCTGCAATACAAACATTGTACATGAAATCATGATTATTGAGACCAGATATGTTACGATGGGAAAAGTTAAATGACAAATACTTCGCCACTCTTTAAATAATGGAAATCCTATAATATTAAAGTGCACACCTTCAATGCTAGATTACCGGCTTCCATCACTTGATCTTTCATCTGTCTTTTGTTCCCTAGCAAATCGTTCCCTCCTTGACCTGTGTAGATTACATCCTCGGAATTGTCAAGGTCATCCTCATACTGCCCAGACATCACAATGGCTGTGGCAAGGGGAAGTCTGTACTTGCCGATATCCTACAAGAATTGAATTTTAGTCAAGAGATAGTGTAACATCCTCCAGAAAAATACATGAAATGACCTAAAGATGTTCATGCCTTGGACCCTCGGTGTACCGAGGTCGACTCAAAGTAATAGTCGTTTTTCCCGTATTGGCAGAATCGTTAATTAGAAGATCCAAACTTTTTCACAGGTAGATTTTGAATCATTGACTCTAGTCTAGATGCCACATACTATAGTTCAACTACTCAAGCAATCAAAATAGAAGAAAACAAAGTTGCCAAGATAACAAATTAATTACCTCTCTTCTTAGCTGGTTCTTTCCGATGTAATCTATTCCATTAAGCCAGTGGCTATGGAAACCCACAACAACCATTTCACTCCTCGAGAAGAACTGGTGTCCAACATCGACACCTGCAACATAAAATCTACCACTTCAATAGGTGAACGATTTAGTGTAAGAAATAGGATTTCAATCCCAAACATAAGCCTACCAGGAATGGCACCAATCCGTTTTTCAGCATATAGTATTCTTTTAGCATCGCGAACCTGCAATACTTCATTGTCATTTTCTTGGCCTTTTCATTCACGGACCAATAACAAAATAATATAAAAGGTTTGGGTAATTGATTTTCGGTTACACTACAAGGTCAAATTACCATTTTTGAAGCCTTCAAGTCCGGACGCTTAGATTTTGTTTTGCCAGCTACCCCATTTGATATCTGAAAAAGAAGTAAACGGTTTAACAAAAAGAAAGAATATATCCGAAAAAAATGATATTTCTACTTATGTTTCAAGACAAGTAAACACCTCTTCGGCTTTTTCTACTCTACATCTTTTCTCCTCTTCCTACAAACATCATCACCAAGAAGTATCACATCACTGTCGTGTTAAATTGAATATGAGCACAATATATGTATATATAAACCATATCGCTGATAATACCTGAATGTTGTGGAGATAGTAATGGCTAAATAACCTCACTGTCTCCTTAACCTTCAAATGGTCACTCTTCTCTGACCAACTTTTAGCGTCAACTTTGATAAGCTCAAACCCAAGGCTAGCTAATCCACTCCCCTCAGGCGTGGACTCCTCTTTATTGCTCAAGACCACCTCATCTAAAATTGGTGCATCTTTTTGAGGTGATTTCTTTTTACTCGGGCGCTGTTTTTTTGTGTTCTTCTTACGAGAAACTTTTGCCGTCATTACCTTTTCGTCGTAATTTACTTTCTTGCCCTTCACACGTTGACTTCTTCGCCGACTAGTACTCTCCTCCATTTCAACCGAAATGAATTATACCTGTGATAAAAGACACAAGTTTAAACTCAGAGAATTCATAGCCATAAACAGTCAACAGTACTTGTTCAAGCACAAAATACAATCGAGTTTATGTCAACAAAAGATAGCAGCAATATGAAGACAAAACTCCAGCAAACAAGAATATCAAACTAATGCAAACGGATAAATTATCAAGTTATAGTCACAAACATACAGCAAGTAGCACATAAAATTCATGAAAACAAATTCATAGTGCACCGAATAGTTCATAATCACATGAGCAAGATTTCATAGTTAGTTATTGACATCGAAGAAAATATTGGCCTAATTTGACGTTTGCTTGTTAAAGCCAATGGCGGTCTGCCTTTGGATTGCTGCACGATATCAAACTTAAAACAAAAGTCAGCTATAAATGCTTGCTTACAATAATTATGTTCATCGTAGAATCCATACTAGCATAAATGATCATATAAAAGTCTCAATTTTTAGATTTTTGATTTCAGTGAAATATAGTAATGAGTGCTTTTCTTTTTACTATGAAGCGTCGGGCAATGAATGCAATATTTGATTCCATTTTCAATTAGGATTATCCGAAAAAATTTAATCATGTCAGGTATACTGCGTACAAAAATCCTTTATGAGTTAAGATACATATGAAGTTGTCGTACATAGCAATCGAGTTACCACATTGAAAACTTCTGAAAAATATTCAATCAATCACAAGAAAGAAATCTAAGAACAGTATTATTTCGATAGACATACGGAATTTCCTTTCTGCATAACAGTTTACAAACTTAAGTGACAATTTACATATATTAAAAAGAAACAATGACAAAATCGCTAGGCGAATCATACTATCACATGGTTTCACTTTTAAATTCGAAAAATCTAGTGGTGCTCTGCATTTTAAAAGGAAAATGTAGCAAATTTCATGAATCGATCACAAAAGAAAAATATTTCATATCCGATGAATACTAGGTATAATTAAAACAGAGATGACAATTCAAAATATAGCTACACAAGATAGTACAGCAGTCAGTAAATATCCCAAAAATATGGATTTCTTATCTAAACTATATTCTTAATGAAGAAAACCCAAAAAAGTAATTAAAATTAACGGAATAACAGCTGTATCTGAACCCTAATTATCGTATCGTATATGTAGATTTTCATTGACCTCCTACTAAAACCGATTTTCAACTTTTTGTAACTATTTTTTAACTTATTATTGTGACGATTTTACGAATATCTCACAAAATCAAACTTCATATAATACTCAATAAGTTTTTCTTGCGTTCATCAGACCAATTCATCAAAACTTATGCTTAAAAACAACCTCATTCATCATCAAAACAATGTAGACAAATTCAAAGGCATTAATCAATGAAAACAATAATTAAATTGAGGATTTTTCAAATCTAAAAGTATATTCTCAATGAAGTAAACTCAAAAACGCAATTTAAATTAACGGCTTTATATGAACCCTAATTACCGTATAATACACTTTCATCTTCGGTGACTTTATACTAAAACCAAATTTTCAAGTTTCTGCAACTAATTTCGCATCTTTTCGTATCAATTTTACAAATATTTCGCAAAATTATACCAGAAAACAAAAAACAAACAAACAAACAAAAAAAAAAAAACCTAAATCATCATCAAAACAATGCAGACAACAGAATTCAAAAAAAAATAACACAAAAAACACAACAATCAAAAGGAAGCGAAGAAAACTTTGAATCAAAAAAAAAAAAACATCAAAATCTACCAGCAAATACGACAAAACAAAACACAAACAAAAACAAAAACAAATTCAAACGCATAAATTAATAAAAATAAAAATAGAAAATAGAAAATAGATAGAAATTTACAGAAGATGAAGAAAGTTTTGAGGAGTTTAGAAGAGAAGCAGAGTGTTTGAGTGTAAGAGAGAGAGAGAGAGAGAGATGAAGGATTGATTGATGTGACACAAAAACACGTTTGTGAAGCGCGGAATTTAAAAGGCTTCTTCTAATTTCAAAAACTCCCTTCTCTCTCTTCCTTTTCTTTCTACACACCCTTCAATTTAATTTCAAACTTCCATTTTAATTTGAATTTGAATTAATTGCTAAAAATAATTTAATTTTGGTGCTAATTGATTTTATTTTATTTTTTATAATGTGGGAACCGTAATTGCTATCTTCGGTGCATACTGTGTGTAAATCAGTCTATGTGCATGATAACCTATAAATTATACACGTCAGATCTAAAACTACTCTTTTACTAATCGTTTTAATTTTGATTTTGGTTTTTTCTTTGATTTATCATATATTTTTTCTAAGTTTTAATTTTCAAATTTTTATTTAATAAGATTATTTTACAAAAATAATTCAAACTATTGACGACCTGAAAATAATCTGAACTAAATTTGACATAAACATTTTCAGAATAAAAACTATTGTCAATTTTTTATTTTTTTTTGAGATAAATAATAGTGCAAATTATTTTGGGTAAGTCACCAATAATTTGGACTAAGTTTCAAATTTCAAAAGACTACTAAATTACACTCAAGAATTTCAAATTTTAAACAATCTATGATGAATCCGATAAGTTTGAGAATATTTTCCTTTTTATTTGATGTTAAGTTAAATCTCTATATGAATTTTTCTCACCATTCGATATGGATTTTTTAGGAATAACTTTTAAACAAGATAGAATATTTTAAAATTCAGATAGTGTGTTTGGATAGGTGGATTTGATTTGAAATTTTGTATTTAATCCAAATAACTTGTTTGGCAAAATACAAATATTTTGATTTGAATTTGAACAAAATTCTATCTCTACATCCAGCTTAAATTTAGAGATTTCAAATTCAACCCCCACCCCATGTCATTTAGTGTTTATTTTAAAATGAAAATCGAACATTTCATAATCTAGATTTAAAATGAAAATTTTCAAATGAAATATGGTTCCCAAACGCTACCTTAATTTAATTTCAACTTCCATTTTAATTTGGATTAATTGCCAAAAATAATTTAATTTTGGTGCTAATTGATTTTATTTTATTTTTTATAATGTGGGTACCGTAATTGCTATCTTCGGTGCATACTGTATGTAAATCAGTCTATGTGCATGATAACCTAGAAATTATACACTAAAACTACTCTTTTACTAATCGTTTTGATTTTGATTTTTTCTTTGATTTATCATATATTTTTTTCTAAGTTTTAATTTTCAAATTTTTATCTAATAAGATTATTTTACAAAAATAATTCAAACTATTGACGACCTAAAAATAATCTTAACTAAATTTGACATAAACCTTTTCAGAATAAACACTACTGTCATTTTTTTTTTTTAGATAAACCATAATGCAAATTATATTGGATAAGTCACCAATAATTTGGACTAAGTTTCAAATTTTCAAAAGACTACAAAATTACACTCATAATTTCAAATTTCAAATTTTAAACAGTTTATGATGAATCCGGTAAGTTTGAGAATATTTTCCTTTTTATTTGATGTTAAGTTAAACCTCTACATGAAATTTTCTCACCATTCGATATGGATTTTTTAGAAATAACTTTTAAACAAGATAAAATATTTTAAAAATCAGTAAGTTAAATTAATTTATACGAAGTTAAAGATACTCCATTCTAAGTTTGACCGATTAGAGCATCTTCAATGGAGAGCTACAAAGTCTTGTAGTTTAAGTTTCCACGTCAACATTTAACCAACTTTGCTTTACAGCTACAAACTGCTTTAAATTCAAGAAACTACAACACCTTCAGAAATGAATGGACCCACTATTCTAAAAAAAAAAATGAACTTTCACGTGAAATTGAACATGTATTTTCCATTTTTTGTTTTAATTTATTTCAATTATTTTCATTTAAGCTCAGAAAGAGTTTTACAATCGCTTTCTGCCTACAACTTAATTTTCATCTCCAATGGTGAAATTGTAGCTTGAATATTTAGAGTAATTGCAAGCAAGTCCCTATTTACCCGTGTAAATTTTGAAAAATTTTTATTTTTTTTTTGAAATAAATAAAAGTACATTGTGAAAAAAAAAAAAAAAAAAGGTACAGGTAAAAAAAGAAAAATAAATAAATAATATTGTGACTGACACTTGCAATATCATCTGCATTTTTTCCCAATTTAAGAAACTACTGTCACCGTAACTCCATTTTCACCTGACCAAATTGTCGTCACTGGTAAATTTTTTCTCCTAAATTTACTGTGAATTTTGCTAATTCATCATCTTCTAAGATTTTACTACTTAATTCTGACATTCATTTGTTTAATATAACTGTTTTTGGTCTTCAAATTGTGTAGTTCTTCAACAATTTTGTGTGGTTTATGATTCTAGGGTTTCACTGATGATTTGTATCTTCAATGTTCAAACATCATTGTCGAAAATAATGTTCGATTTCAAGCTGATATATTTAGTTTAGTGTTTATGTAAACTCGGCATTCATCTGATGTTGACTGTAAACCTTGACTGTGCTAAAATTGCGTAATTTGAATGCGGAGTAAGTGTGACTGTGTTTACGTAATTCCGAGTTTGTGTCGTTGGCGTTAGTTTTCTCGACTGTTTTCAGCTCGTTATTGTTTCGGGATTATGTGGAAATAATTGTGTCTCGAAGATATTGTAACGATTAATGGAATGTTTTGCAGTTTGGCTGGGTTAATTCGATGTGATTGTCGTTTTAGGGAACTTATTTTTCACTTTGATGACTGATTGCTTATTAATGCGAAAATTTCGTTGAAATTACCAAGATTTGTAACCATAATACAACATTTTGTACAAATTTTATGCTGAAATATGTGATGACCCTTAGAGAAAGGTGTGAACTTTTTTAACTAACCTTCGGCTGTCAAAGTGGAAATAAAAACATACTGAAACTACCCAAACGTTAGGGTAATAAAGTTAAATATACTGAATTATGATGAGCGATGACCCTTGTGTGACCCAATTGCGTATATTTACTGGACTATATCGTCGTGTAGCATTTCTATAACGCGAGCTACTAATATCTTAAGAGATACTTGTGGATATGTTAATACTTTGCCTTGCAAACTGCTGAATATGGAAGATCGTTACAGACTACTTTGTACTAGGTTTTTTGTTTTTTTTTTTTATTACTTTCTGAATTTTCAAACAGATTGTGTATTCGGCCTCTAAGAATTGACATGTGATGATTTAGGGAGCATTGTAATACACGGATGCCACGTAAAAGTCGTGGAAAGAAAAGAAAGATGGAGAAGTCCGATGAAACTAATTCTACCGCTCCTGCTGCTGTCAGTACTATATCTCGACATGCTGACTCTAATTTTGCGACAACTTCTGTCGCAGTTGCCACTGTTGATGCAGACACGAGACATGGTCCTACATTAGGGGGACAATTTGCTGGATATATTTTCTTGTGTAGCTCTACAACAAAACCAGATTGTTTCACTTATAGGGTTTTCGGTCTTCCAGCTTCAAGGATAGACGTTGTGAAAAAAATCAAGCCGAATGCCAAATTGTTCTTGTTTGATTTTGATGAGAAGCTTCTGTATGGGCCTTATGTGGCTGATTCTGTCGGAAAGTTAGCGCTTGAGCCAAATGCTTTTGGGGGAAGATTCCCTGCACAGGTAAGCAGATCTATTCTTTTCCGTTTGAAAATCTTTATAGATCTCTCTGTTACATGCTCTTAGATTACAGGCATTGAGTGACTAGAATTTGGCAGTACTTTTTACAATGCAACAATGTTGCAGTTTCCAAATTTTGTCTCCATTTCTAACGCACCCAAACAGTCTGTGATTTTTTGGTTTGTGATACCGATAAAATAATGTTAAACATTGCAATACATTTATTGCACTTATGTTAATGTGAAGCAGTAGTCGATGAATGCATTTCTCAGTGCAAATTTTTTCTTGAGTCATCTGAAAATTTGGGTAAGGGCATAGGGCTATGTATATTCGACTCCTTTACTTGAAGGAAGCCTTCTAATTGTTGAAGGATTGGTAGACACAATTCTGAGGCAGTCTAGGGTTTTTCTTTTTAAAGAGGTTATTTTTTTTAATTTGTTTTCTAAGGACCGGAAAGGTTGGGTATGGTCGTAAGCATAGTGCTGGGATTTCTCATTACAAGAGCCAAAACTTGTAGTAGAATTCAAAATTTTCGGCTTCTGATGGACCTATCCTGGATTATAGAGCAATTCATTGTGCTCATTACCATTATTTATGTCAATGCTTTCTTGCTTGGTGTGAGAAGATATTCTTCTTCAATGAGTAACAAATCAAAGCGTAACATATATCGGGTATTGAATTTCGTTACCTTGAGTGTAGCTACGTCAAGATGAAACGTCTTTTAAGATGTTGTCTGTCACTATGATGAAGTTCTAGTTATCTCTGTAGGTAAAATTTTCAATTCCCAGGGATTGTATACCTTTGCCGGAGGCAGCTTTTAAAGATGCTATTAAAGAAAATTACCATTCCAAATTCAGCAAGTTTAAGCAAGATCTCAGCAATGCACAGGTGAATTAAAGCTAAGCCCTCAATCCTCATGCTGCCATGCACCCTTAGCTTTCTTCTAACTCTATTTTTAATTACTCCGTATTTTTTATCCGTCATTAATTTTTGAGTTTTCACAGATGCTTATTTTTGGTTGTGTTCATGCAATATTAACCAGGTAGATAAGTTGGTTTCACTATTTTGTCCCATCCCTTTACTATCACCACAGCAGGCCTCCCTTCCCTTGCATACTGTTTCGGACCCTCATCTGCACCAAACATATCATTCAGATGATCCGAGCATTCAACAGCTTGATACTCATTCCCGGTAGGTTCTTTTTTCATACTCGCAAGTTACACTGTCTCTAGGGTATTTCAGATTTATATCCTTTAAATTTAATTGCTTATTTGTCGTTAAAACATCAATGTTGACGGTTAAAACTATGATTATGTGATCTGATCATGTTCAGTTTGGAGCTATCCTGTGGTGTTAAGTAAACTTGGCATTCATCTGACGTTGACTTTAAACCTTGGTTGTGCAAAATCCCGCAGTCTGAATGCTGAAAAATTGTTATTTTGCTTCCAGAACTGCGAGTTTGTGTCGTCTGTGGGAGTTGAGTGAAATGCTTGATAATTTAGATGGTTTTGGATGATGATTTATGTAAGCCTGCCCTTATTAATTTTGGGACTAAGGCTTTGTTGTTGTTGCAGTTTTCTTGATTGCTTTTGGTTGGCGTTTATTTCAAGGATTATGTGGAATTATGGCGTCTTAAAAATAATTAAGGTTGGGTTTGATGAGTTGTCACTTTTGCTGAATTTCACTTTGACGGCCTTATTTCCTCCAAGCACTTTAATGACCAATAGTTTATAAATGCCCAAATTTCATCTGCAAAACAAAGATTCGTAACCACAATAGCACTTTAAGTAACTTTAATTTTAAATCTGATGCTTAGTAATGTGAAAAAAAAAAGGTCTCTAGTTTAAATTATAATTCACCGTTTTATCTCTTAGAACAACTAAGTGAAATCTTCGCTAATCATAGACCGTTAAAGTGGTAAATATCCCAACCTTTTGGACACCAAGATCACCCAAATATTAGTGAACCAAAGTGGAAAATTACAACCAGCCTAAGTTATAAAAAGTGCGCTTTAACTACGTGCCTCATATGGGATACTAGCCAAAATGCCTCGAGACACTTTAGGTGCGCCTTTTTGACATGACACTTAGTGGCAAGCTACGCTTCTATGCGATTTCACAATCTTTATTCATCTAGATGCTTCATCATGTCGTTCGCCTTGACACAGAATGCCTACTTTTATTCCTTTGGCCTGTTTGCCAACTTAACAATCCCGAAAACGGTTATTATTGGCAAAATTTTTAATGAATGATACAGATATCTTTCAAAAATGGTGCGTCTCGTGCACATTTAGAGTGCGCTTTATTGCGCCTTGCGCTTCATCATAATGGGCCCTCATCACCTTGGTGCGCCTCATGCCTTTTTAAAACCTAGTGTGTGACACAATTATGCACATTCATTGAAGTGTTTCCGAGTGTAGTCTTTCCGTAATGTGGGCTTCAAATATCTTAGACACTTGTGCGGATAGATTGATATTTGACCCTCAAGCAACCAAATTCCATGGCAGACTACTCTGTGCCATATTTCTGTATTACTTTCTTAATTTCCCTCCTTGAGTGAATCAAGTGTCCAGAGGCTAATAATATACTTATATGATGATTCAGGGAGAATTATAACACATTGATGCGACATAAAAGTCTTGGAATGAAAAGAAAGGCGGAGGAGTCAGATGAAACTAATTCTACAATTCCTGCCGATGTTAGTTCTATATCTCAACATGCTGACTCTAATCTTCCGGCGACTACTGCCCTAGCTGACACTGTTGATACAGATACGGGACAGGATCCTAGATTAGGGGGGCAGTTTGCTGGATATATCTTCATGTGTAATGGTACAACGAAACCAGATTGCTTCACTTACAGGGTTTTCGGTCTTCCAGCTTCATCGATACACATCGTAGAGAAGATCAAGCCCAACACCAAGTTGTTCTTGTTTGATTTTGATGTGAAGCTTCTATATGGCCCTTATGAGGCTGATTCTGTTGGCGAGTTAGCGCTTGAGCCAAATGCTTTTGCGGGAAGATTCCCTGCACAGGTATGTAGATCCAAACTTTTCTGTTTGAGAATGTCTATAAATCTAATCTTTTACATGGTTTTAAAGTAGAGCCATCGAGTGAGTGGTTAGAATTTTTAGGCTCTGCTGTAATCTCCGCTATCCCTGTCGCAGTTTTCAAATTTTATTTCCAGTTTGAATGAATGTAGCTAAAGAGTCAGATTCTTTGGTAAGGAATATTGATGGAATAAAGCTAAACTACTCAGTAGCAATGGATGTGATTATCAATGCAAATTTCATCAAGTCAGCTGAAAACTTGTTTTGGGTAAAGGCGTTAAGCTACATATGTCCCACCCCTTAATTTAGGGAAGCCTTGTAAAGTTTGAGCCACTACGGTTATGGTGTATGGAGTAGTTGTTTTGGTGGGTGACGGATACGGATATGGTGCAATGGAGGCGTCGAGCCATAGAGGAGGCACTTGGGATGAAGGATCGGTAAAAACAATTTTGAGGTTTTCTACTTTCTTTTTTGAAAATTATATATTCCTTTGCATACTGTTGGTTACTGTGGAAAAAAAATGCTGTATTTCACTATATGACCTAATTTAGCTAGGGAATGACAAGGATGGCCAGGGGTCAATGACGGATCAGGGGAACGTCTAAGGGAAACCTCGTGGTTTATGCGTGAAAATGCTTGTATTCTGTTGGGACCTATATTACGGAACGAATTACTGTGCCCATCCATCTCACATATATGCCAATGCGTTCTTGCTTGCTAGTAGAAGATCTTCTACTATAAGTAATAAATCAAGGCATAACATACCGAATTACTCACCAGTCATCACGCGTTGAATTCAGTCACCTAGAGTGTTAGTATGATCTTATGCACAGCTAGATTAAGATGAAACATTGAACTGTAGGTGAAATTTTCAATTATCGAGGATTACATACCTTTGCCAGAGGCAGCTTTCAAAGATGCTATTAAAGAAAATTACCTTTCCAAATTCAAGTTCAAGCAATATCTCAGCTCAGAACAAGTGAGTTAAAGCAAATGCCTCTTTTTTTTTTTTTAAATCTCTGCTGTTAATTCTTTTTGATGCATTCATTATTTTTTGAGTATCCACACCGACCACACATGCTTATATTTTACTGTGTTCATCCAATATTAACCAGGTAGACAAGTTGGTTTCACTATTCCGTCCCATAACTTTCCGTACACCACAGCAGGCATCCCTTTCCATTCATATTGCTGCTCATCACGAATCAAGCATGAATACTATAGCGCAGTCATTGCATAGATCCGTCCCCAGCAATGAAACTACTGCGTCGTTACAGCATTCTAGTCGCCATTATGTTCAGGAAACAGCACTATCAGCAGGAGGCAATGAATTTGCTTCTGACCCTTACCATACACAAATCGTTTATGACCAATATCAGTCAACGCCTATACTCCAAGCATATCATCCTGATACTCCAGGCTTTCAACGATCTGATACTCATTCCGGGTAAATTCCTTTTTCACTCTTGGAAGGTTTGACTCAGGCTAACTCTTCTCTGCTCAGCCTCGTCGCTCAGCTTGAATCTGCTGTTGAGATTGACGAGGGTTAGCTTCAATTAAACTCCTTTGTTACTGTGAAAGACGGAATCCATTATTATACTTTTCATTGACCTGCCTATTTACAGATATGGATGCATACCTCAGCAGGGTATCAACCCAGTGGTTCCTCATGTTCCTTCGGCAAATAGCCATTATGGCCATAATTTGCACAATGGATCAAACTATCCGCGAACCCATGGGACAGCTGTGGTTCCACCCAAGCACCCCGTCCATGTGGTACATCCAGTCTCTACAAGTAGCTGTTATACTCAAAGCGAAGCCAATCGAGCTGTGCCGCACATGCCACAACCCAAAAGCGTTGAAAATGGGGCCATTAATGCTTATTCATATTACAATGACACTATCTTGACAGAACAGTCGCATGGGCATGGACATCAACCATATAGCGTCTCCAATCAGACTCAACCTGTTACTATACGTCCCGAACTCCATACTGCTTATGGATATCAAGAATATACTAACTCTCAAATTTCTGTAGGAGCAGAAAATGCTTATGGGTACCAAAATCAAGGATATAGTGGTTACTACCAGCCATATCAGCAAGTTGACGATACTGGGCAGAGCCAAGGGTTTGTTGCGCATGGGCATGGATATCAACCATATAGCGTCTCCAATCAGACTCAACCTGTTACTATACGTCCCGAACTCCATACTGCTTATGGATATCAAGAATATACTAACTCTCAAGTTTCTGTGGGAGCAGCAAATGCTTATGAGTACCAAAATCAAGGACATAGCGGTTACTACCAGCCATATCAGCAAGTTGTCGATACTGGGCAGAGCCAAGGGTTTGTTGCAGTACCTCAGACGAGACCATCTGGAAGTGGTGTAGCAGCTCAGAGTGCGTATGCACATTATAATCACGGATATTAGAGTACCCATCACACGTCATGCATTCTCATCAACTAGTGAATAGTATGCTTCTCAGTTACTTTAGTAGGGTAAATCCTGGGTATTACTGCACATTTGTAGGGATCGTCTGTTCTATTCAATGATTTTGCTAGCAGGAGGTATGAAGATGACATTATCGCTTCACCAATTATGGGTTGCTAACTTTAGTTGGCACTTCTTCTAAAGTTATTTGCCCCGCTGATTTCTCAAGAGAAAAAGATCGTCAAAAGGTGAAACAGAGCCGAGTGACAAAATTGGAGGCAGTGTTAGGTGTATAGTCTGTGTTTAGCTAAGGATGTAGTTGTCGAAGTGGTAAATGTCTGGTAATGGGTGGAAGTCACGAGGACGAGGAACAGTAAGATTTTTTATCATCGAAAATGACAGCAACGCATCAATCAAATTAGTATTTTGTTGGATTAATCAGTGCGTACGACTGAATACTTCATCTTTAAAAGTTAAAACGATACTCTGCAGTTAACAAAACTAGAATTTTGTTTATCGAACAATATCTATCACAAGGCAGGTGATAACAAAGATACGTTGATAAATTATTGACGGTACGATTAATCATACAACACCCCATCTTTCGGATAGAAAAACTGATGTCACATGTACTTCCTTGATGAAAAGTCCAA
Source organism: Dianthus caryophyllus (assembly GCA_023091065.1). Taxonomy (NCBI): domain Eukaryota; kingdom Viridiplantae; phylum Streptophyta; class Magnoliopsida; order Caryophyllales; family Caryophyllaceae; genus Dianthus; species Dianthus caryophyllus. The sequence continues at coordinate 35,643,497 of CM041518.1, read as the reverse complement.
AATTTGTGAGGGTAGTTTCTAACAATGTTACAAATCCTAGAAGAAACACAAAATTACAAACTTTATCAAATTTTCGAGCAATTGGTATTACAATTTCCATCGACCAGAATTTGATCCGCATGCTCATCTTGATCTCCCAAAGTATGAAAAGACGGGTTCAATTCGGGACGGGGGAATAACAGTTTCAATCGGAACGCATCTACCCCGTTGAGGTAATATCTAAAAAGTCTTTTTGCTCTTATAAACCCAAGACGCCCATATAGTGCTAGGGCTCCTTTGTTCGTGACTTCAGCCTCCAAAGTTACCTTCAAAAATCGAGACATACGATTAATTGATTATAAGAACCAACAACATTTATGGTTGTTGACGAAAATTATCAAACAGGTGCACCAAATTTGTGCCCTTTGCTTTCATAAAAGTTTTGGTTCGCATTGTAACGGAGAAAATGTACCCTTCTCGTTTCCTTACAACCATATGCTGAGGGGCTGCATATCAACCCCTTTTGCACAAATTCTAAACAAAGGAGTCGCGTTACATCCGAAAACTCCTCTTGCCACAGATACGGGAAGAACAAAAAATATACTCCGTACTAAACGAGTACAAGAAGTGCAAACTAAAGTTGATCTCGTATTCAGGATGTACAAGTATGTTCATCAAAGTAAGTACTCCCCAAATTAAATGTCCTAATTTCATCCTTAATTTTTCCCAAATCAATCGTACCGTTTTTATTTACTGTAAAGATTAACGAAGCCTTTGTACTATTATCAGCGTGTCCACAACCATTTCCTTCTTAAATCTACCTTAAATAGAAAGTAGATAACTAAATGGAATTGAAGAAGTAACTTTTTATTACTTTGTCATATTCCCGAAATTCTTTAGTTCCTTCTCCCAACGGTCGATTCATAATTCACTCGGGAATTGCTATTTATTCTAGGAAGATGTGCAAGCAAGCAGCCAACCCAAGGAGAAATGTCTAAACAAGACTTTTTTTGATCTCAAATTCAGCCAAAGACGATATTCTTTTGTTTTGAACTATGACGGGATAAGATAAAATGACTCAGTATATTAGTTTCAGTTCTTTTCATTGTGAAGTAACAATCAATCACAGCAATGCATGACCGATGCGAGATGTATTTTTTTGGGTGGTTCGGAAAGCAAAGATAATACATATCTGATCCCACTCCACCTCGGAATTTGTTGGAACCCTTCAGGTGTCAGATGACCAAAACTAATGCATACAATGATTTTAATTTTTATCTCATGACAACTTTTCTATCCGTCTATGTCCACCCCATATCCACTAGATTTTAAGAACTACTCGGATAATTCTATCATGCCTCGTCACTCAACTGCGACAATTCCTCATCAAAATCGACACCTCTAAAAATAATAGGGGATAGAATCAAGATTCAAATCCTTGTTTCTGGACACTTCATACCGCTTGGCATGAACAGTCACAAACGACATATTGAAAACGAAATGTAGCATAGTCAAATAAATAAATAATAACATACCTCTTCGCAACCAGATTGCATCATCGACTTAATTGATCTCGTAACTAGCTCAGTTGCTGTAAACCAAAAGAGGGATAGTGATCAAAAAGAAGAACTCAACCAAAAGAGAGATCTTTAAGAAACATAGAAACTCGTGTAAGATGATTTACCAATGCCATGGCCGCGGTAAGGTTTGATGACAACAAGCATAGCGATGTAACCTCGAAACGTATTCCGGTGTGCTCCCATTTTACACACCACTGTTCCCACACACCTTCCTCTATGGAATGCCTACCCAATCAAAGTTAGAACACATGCAAAAACAATCAAATAAATAAGCGACCTTATTGCACATTGCTAGTGAATAATATTAAATTTTCAATACACTCAATAACCAGCAAAGCTTTTAATCTCATTACTGAGCAATGCAATTCTACCAAATTATTGTAAAACCGTTTTTACAACGGCCTATCAAATCAAAGTCACTCCACATGCTAGCATACAACACCTGAAAATCTCTATTACAAAGCAAAAACAATCACCCAAAACAGCAACAACAACAACAACGATTTGAGTTTATCGCATGATCAAAATTAACTCGTAAGTGACCGTATTAATGTTACACCTGTTTAGTGTTTATCTTCAATTGTCAATGCAACAACTCCATGTAAGACCGTTGTATGCATAGAACAACCAATTCATGACTAAAACGTAATCACTTTTATACAAAGTTACCCATTATCGGGTAAACTATGATAATTGGTAAGCGCTTTTATAATGGTCACAATTCGGTCCATAAAATCGCAACGATACCAACAACAACAACAACAACAACAAAAGATCGAATCTTTAGCTAAACGAACATCCACCCACAATAATTAAAAAAAAAAAACCCTAATTCCCCAAATTGGGATGCAAATAACGATCAATTTAAACCCAGATTTCACCTGAAAAATAAAATAAAGAAAAGCAGAAGACATACGAGAAAAGAGAGTTGAGGCCACGAGTAGACGAAGTAACGATAAGTGAAGATGGAGTAAGGTTCACTGAGTTCTTCATCAACGAGGCGCATTATTAATGGAAGGTGGTGTTCACCTCCGTAATTTACGTATTCTATTTCTCTTGCGTCGATTTTCTCTGCTTTCTCTTCTTCTTCTTCTTCTTTATGTTCCGGTGATGGTTGCGGTGGTGGTTGTTCCGACATTGTTAGATGTTGAGTTGAGCTCGTTTCTCTCTCCTCCGTCTTTTCTGCCGCCGGTGATGCGACGGTTGTGGCGGTGGCGGTTGTTGGGGGACTAAAACGGGGTTTTAGTGTTTGAGTGGTCTTTTTTTTTTTTGGTTCTAATAAACTCGATTTATTTTTAGTTTTGTGAATTTTTTTTTTTTTTGACTGGACCCGTAAAGGATTAGAGTCGATTTAATGAGTCATCGAAAATTCGAAATTATATCGGTGAAAGTTTGGTTAAATTGATTTCGAGTCCATTCTTGAGCCTGGTTAGGTCAATTCAAGGTGGAGCTAGAAAAGTTCGGATCGAAAGTTTAAATACTCTCAACAAATTTTGAACATTGATAGGAATGGGTAGGACAAAATTTCCATTTATAGTTTATACACTCTATTATATACCCACTTATAGGGGTATTTACTGGTCCAATCTCAAATCGAGTCGGACTACACTTATGCAACTCGAACCCTGGACAATCTAAAAATCTAAACCCGTAGATCGTCATAATTGGGTCCGACCAACCCAAACCTAAAACCCTTAGGTCTAAGTTTGGACAAGTCCAGACTATTTTTTTTTCGATACTAGATCTGTTCGATCACCAATTTTTTGAAGCTACCTATATGTATTTGGTCCAACCCGAATCTAATCGAGTGGTCTTGATCTTTCCAATTTACCGGTCCATACGACTTTACAAACACGCATATCCAATGATCATTTCGAATAAAATAGCAAACTGTAACACTCCCACCATTTTTTATTCTTCTTAATTTTGATATATTTTTTTTTACAAATAAACCACTTTTCTATTGTTATTGACTTATTGATCTAACCACTTAGGGGGTGTTTGGTTGGATGATTTAGAGTGGAATGGAATGGATTAATGCCATTCTAGTGTTTCCTTTACGCATGTATGGGAATGAGAATCCATACCTCTTTGGTATCTCGTTCTAATCCATTCCATTCCCAACGCATCAACCAAACGGCCCCTTAATTAATCGTCCACCACTCCACCAACTCTCTCTCAACCAATAAGGAAAGTATTCCTAAGACCATCTTTATTGATGATTTTTCACCTTATACAATCCAATTAAAAAATTAATTTCTCACTCATCAAATATCACAACCCACACCCTCAACTTTTATAATTTTTTATCCACTTTATCAACAACTCACACAAACTTATATTATTATATAGGATTTATTGTCAAACACCACCTTTAAAAAAACGCATTTTGTCAAACACCACCTTCAAAAAAAAACTTGTCAATTGCCACCTTTTAAAAATAATTTTTGTCAAACACCACCTTTTGGCCGGAGTTGACCAAATTCCGACGTTGACTTACCGGAATTAACGTTTTTTTCTTCATTTTCATCTTTTTACTTCCCTCAAATTCGAATTATCATCATTCAAACCCAAAATATACCATCTCAAACAAAAAATTTAACCACTAAAACCTAGAAATTCGTCTTTTCACCTTAAAAAAAGTGCTCCGGTGACCAAAAATGTCGGAATTTAGTTGATCTAAGTCAAACTCAGGCCAAAAGGTGGTGTTTGACAAAAATTATTTTTAAAGGTGGTAATTGACAAGTTTTTTTTTTTTTAAAGGTGGTGTTTGACAAAATGCGTTTTTTAAAGGTGATGTTTGGCAATAAACCCTATTATATATTATTATAATACTTTCTACCCCACCATATTTTTCTTCCACCAATCAAATGATGGGTTTCACGAGGTTGGTCAACCAACCCAAATCACATGGGTTGCCAACCCCATGTGTATTTCCCTTGTATTTACCTTTAATTTTTTTAATTTTAGGTTGCAACTCATACAAAAAGATCACCAATAAAGGTGGTCTAATATAAACTCCTTATTTTTTTTGGATGGCATGATTCTTTTTTGAAAGTAGCCCGAAGGAGCCTCTATTAAATTATATTGCGACAACTAAAAAATATGAACAAAACACAATTGGTTCGAGACCTCATCCTCCCAAGATCGCCTACCTACCATCCAAGGATTAAGATGGCATAATTCTTATTAGTTTGAATCCATGTACTCCTTATTTTGATAACAATGCCTTTCATATTCGACAAACGACCTGATTACAATATGATACCTTGTAGTTACTCCGTATTAAAACGGTTTCATGTATACAACGAGATATCTGTCATTGAAATGTGATTACCCGTAACACTTAATGTGACTACAATTTCAGGTTTTAAGTAGTTACTTTAAATGTTTAATAAAGCGGTGAGCACACTACGCATTAGAGTGGTCAAATTTTATTCATAAATAGTCTGTCGTACACGTTAAACCATCGTAACTTTGCCCACTTAAATAGTCTAGTAATTATCCCGTCATGTGCGGTGAGCAGTTTTCTCTTTTAAACCGGGTTAAAACTCAAAAAGTACAAATTAAAAGCTCCACGAACTACCGTTACAAAACATAAATTAAAAACCGACAGAAGTCACCCAAATGAAGAAGTATCAAACACATCAACTTCAGCAAATTCAACAAGAACTTTCAGTGATCTTCTAATTACTACTTTCCTCTTTAAAAAAATCTTCACTTTCTTCTTCAATCAACCTTCAATTTCATATCTTTTCAAATCAAATCACATAACTTCCTCAAAAAAAGACACAAATTCAATCTATAAACAACAAAAAAAATTATACCAATTCTTCAGACAACAATTTTCTTTTTCTCTGCCGACAACCCTTGTGTGTTTTGTCCTCTTTTAAAGCCACATGTTTTTGATGACCCCATCAAATAAATAAATAAATTTCCTTACTTATTTCCCAAATAATATTCGAGTATATTATTATTGTTTTATTTTTCTTGATTGTTTGAGCATTAATGGCGTCTGTAAGTAACACAACAGAGGTGGAGACAGTCAAGAAACATGAGAAGAAGAAGAAGAAGAAGGAAGTGATTAGATTGGAAAGAGAAACTGTTATTCCAATTTTGAAACCTAAATTGTTTATGACTTTGGCTAATCTCATTGGTATTTTAAATCTGTTTTTTCTTAATTTTTGTAATTTATATTGTTCAATTTTTAATTTTTTGGTCATGATTTATGCTTGTTTTTGTGCTATGTTAATTGGGTTTTGTTCAATTTTGTATTTTGTGAAATGGGTTGAATTTATTTCCTATATATTTGGCCATTTATGTTTGCTTTTGTGAAATGAGTTTGATTAATTTCCTATATTTTTGGCCACTTTATGCTTGTTTTTGTGCTATGTTAATTGGGGTTTGTTTAATTTTGTGTTTGTTATGAAATTGGTTGGATTTATTTCCTAAATTTTTGGCCTTTTATGCTTGTTTTTGTGTTAGGTTACTTGGGTTTTGTTTAATTTTGTGTTTTGTGAAATGGGTTGGAATAATTTTCCATATTTTTGACCTTACATTGTTGCACATTTTCTTTTGTGACTTGTGAGCTAGTTTTTGGAAGAAATAATGACAAATATCGTAATTATCGTTCGACTTGTATAAACTTTTAATTATATGGACTGTATTGGTTACCTAATCAGGGACAGTGCAGGTAGTTCACTATTTTGATTGACTAAATTTAGACTGAGGGTTATGATTGTAGGGTGCTTTGAAATGAAAATTAGGATGGATGAAGGGGATTACATTTGAGCTTAAACTTTGTTTACCTGTTTTAAACTGTTTGGTTAGTAAGTCGTGTTTGCCTGAAATGTGGTAACGGAGTCAAAAGGGATAATTTTGACTCCCCAAGCGAAGTCAAAGTCAGTACGATGTTAGAAACGATTTGAAAGTCTGTGTTTTTTTATGCAAATGGAAAACTTAACTAGGCTGCTTGATTCGTTTATCAGAGTGAAATGTTGCTTAGACACAGCTTTTAGTATTTGTGACGGGCGTATGTTAGAGTGTGTAGGTTGTGTGTACTCCGCATCGAAAGGATATGAGAAACTGGAATTGTTTAGAAGCTTAGCTAGCTATTGTAACTGTGATCAGTTCATTTAAAATGACGTATAATGGCTACTGAAGCGGTTGTCAAGCGGGAGCATGAGAGCACACATTTTTTTAGGATGCCTCCCTATTTCAATAAGTTAGATACGGAAATAAACAATTCAGTATACAAAACACACCCATCTTACTTGGCAAACATCTTTCGTCCAAAGGGTTCCATGATTAAGTTGTAAGCGTACATTGAGGTATGTAGTATGTACAATGTCAGATGTTTCATCAATGCTGTAGACAGTTACATGCACAAAATTTTCATTTATGTGTCGTGAAATGACTCTTTCAAAAATTTCACTAAAGGCTGAACTCGTATCAGACTCCCTAATCATATTAACTTTCATCAACATTTGTATTAAAGATGTCCTTATCATGCAGAGCATAGTTCGGATCGATCTGAGTTCTTAAAGCTGTGCAAGAGAATTGAGTACACTATTCGCGCATGGTACCTCTTACAGTTTGAAGATTTAATGGTACTTTAATGCTGCATAGCTTGGCATGAGAAATTTTGATTTCAATTATTTTTTTATATTTAATGTTATATTCTTGTGTATGCCTTCTCACTTGTGTGTCGACCTGGTTACTTTGATCACCGCAGCAATTGTACTCTCTCTTTGACCCAGTCCATGGAGCTCAAAAGCTCGAGCAGCAAAAATTATCTCCTGAAGAGATTGATGTTCTTGAGCAGAATTTTTTAAGCTACATGTTTCAGGTGATACATCTGTTATAATTGGACCGATACTCCCTTCGTTATATATGTATGCTGTTTCACATCTCAGGACACTCAATTATTGTTTCAATGTATCATAAAATCTACGAGCAAATATTAGCTAATGCATGACTGTTACGAAATTAATGATATAAGCGTTATAGTATATTAACCTATTCTTTTGTAAAATTGAAAGTTAAAGGCTTATCAAGAAACAAACAAGTCAAATAATAAAACATGAGCGAGTAGTTAGCGTCTGATAATAGGCATTTTGTGTAAACAGCATTGCGTCTAGGACGTTATGTGAAAATATCATGCATGAAGTCACTAATTTCTGAGCTTCTGATATGTTGGTTCTTATTGTGATATTCCACGATCAGGTGATGGAAAAGAGTAATTTTAAGATTGTTACTGACGAGGAGAATGAAGTTGCACATTCCGGGCAGTATCTTTTGAATCTTCCTATAACAGTTGACGAGTCAAAAGTTCGTCTTTGCATCTACTGGCTTTTGTTTGGAAAGTCTAAGACAACATTTTCAACATCTAGCATTCAATATGAGACTTCCTTTCTAACTACTGCGTTTTTTTTAATGGTTTATGCAGCTGGACAAGAAACTTTTGTCACGGTATTTCTCTGAGCATCATCATGATCACATTCCAGAGTTTGCTGATAAGGTAACTTATGAAGGTTATGGCGTAGTAGTTGTTGAAGGACCGTGACATATGTATAATTGAAAATAGTCTATTTGTTTTCTGACAAGGGAAGACTTTAAGTATTAGAATCAATCTTGATATTTTTTTGAGATATTATTTGTATCATAGTTATCGACTTATCGTTGCTTCTCTTGTTTGCTTCTTAGCTGTTTTAAGTTGGCGTTTTTGCTGGTTTTCGTTAATATAGAGTTTGATAATGATGTGCAGTTGGAATTTTCCGTTCTCTCCCTTCACATTCCTCTTTTTTTTTTTCTTTTTTTTTTTTTTTTTACCTCCAAATATTTTCATCCCAACGAACTCGAGTTCTTCCATTTCTTTCTCATTTCTTTACCATCTCTCTATGACGACGACTTATTCTTATTTGTTTGTTCTACGATAAATTTAATAAATACTGTTGTTGTGGTTGCCACATTTGATTGTTATTGAGAAACTGATATTTGTAATGCCCTTCACTTTTCTGATTTTAAGCTAATCTCCTCTTCTCAGTATGTAATTTTTCGCCGTGGCATTGGCCTTGATCGCACGACTGACTACTTCTTCATGGAAAAAGTGGACATGATTATTGGACGCTTATGGGGGAAGCTTCTATGGGTGACTGGGTATGTATAATCGAGTCTTGCTCTATAAACTGTGTTTGCTGCTCGACACTCCAAAGTTTCTGTCTTGTTTGATAGAGTTGGCTAGATGATTTGATTGGAACTAAAACATAAATCATTTATTAAATACGTTTATGGGTTTGACTGTGGTTAACAGTTACTATTGAATCCCTAAGGTTTTAAAACCTGTCCTGAATCTTCGAAACGCTAAATGAGACCTCAACATCAAGTATTAGATAGTAGCTGCTGGTGTTCCTTTTCTTTTCTTTTTTTCATTATCTTTTCTTTTACTGATGTTTGCAGGATAGAAAAACTTCGATCGAAGTTTTCAAAGTCCCGAAAACCATCTATGAAAGATAAAAAGAAAGATGATGAGATCAGTTCTGAGTCTGATCAGGATGATTTTTATGTTGAACGAGTCCGTATTCAGAACATGGAAATCAGGTGTGGCCTTTATATCATGTACTGTATTTTTTATCGCTAATATCTTGACCTTTCCGTAAAAGTTGTTGGCTGACTTAACTTTTGACAATTTCAATACTTCTTGGTTATTCTATCTCGTGATTTATAAAATTTTGCAATCTTTATTCTGGATATTTGCCGTCTTGAGAGATGAGCTGTGAGAGATTACCTGCATTTGAATTGAGTAGAAACTAGAAAGCCTCTTTTGAAGGGACGGGTGTCGGATGTTGCTGAAATGAGAACGGAGGGATCTACATGCTTCAATTTACGATTGTTGTGAAAGATCACTCTGTTTGTTATGGCTTTGTGACAAAAGCAACTTAATTACAGCAACAAGCAAAGGAGCTCGGAGCGCTGTTTAGTGTACTGCAGGAGTCTTTCTTTAGTCCTTTTGAAAACTAACATATTCCCTTTTTTTACTCCCTTCTCTCTGAATTCTGAAAGTGTCTAGTTTTGATTTTGTAGTCTTTGGTGTCACACTTGACCATTTTTTCACACAAATACGTGTTTTAGGACAAAATGATTATCTTATGAACTACGGAGTATATTTCTATAATACAATATACTTGTAGTTTTTTACTCGAAATATTTTTGAAGTTTTAACATATTTACGATCGAAATTCTGAGTTTGACAAACAAAAGTCAAATGTGGGCATTTTTAGAGAGGAGGGAGTACAATGAATTAGTTTACCTCTGACATTTTCTTAGACTAGCTTGATGATGGGCACATTTGGTTGGCCTTGTCTCTATATTGCTCTGAGCCTCTGTGAGGCGGTTAATGACTGACACAAAGTCGATAAACTCTGATTGTGTTGGACTTAATTGCATTTAATTGCTGCTAATGAAGCACTTACATTAAATTTTCCCCAGTTTTGGCAATTTGCTGAAGAAGATCACCATCCAAGAGCCTACGTTTGACAGAATGATCGTTGTCTACAGGTATTTCCTTCATGGAATATGTTTCTCCGGTAAAGCTTGCTGACTTTTGACACGTAGGGATAATATAATTGATGTGTATTTATCGGTAAAATTTGCTGACTTTTCACCATCCAACTTATGCTTGACCCTCATGCTTATAGGTTATAGATGTCCGATTTTGACCGTCAAACACAGAGTTGAACATGCTTCACGTAAACGCTTGAAATCTGACATGAGGCGTTATTTGCCGTTATATAATGTACATAACTTTGTTTTTGCTGTCATGTGCCTTTAGTTCACAAAGTGTTTGTATACTTTTATGTAGATAAAAACATCTTAAATATTGTGTGTCCTGTGTTTGCTTTCAAGTTTGGTTTCTGACGCACGACCTCAGCTCAAATGTGTCTCTATTACCAGTTGAGTTTTATCTGACAAAATTTGTCGTGTTATAAATTCACAGACGAGCAAGTCCAAAAGGTCAGCAAGACAGGGGTATATACGTGAAACATTTTAAAAATATTCCAATGGCAGATATGGAGATAGTTTTGGTGAGTGTTCTCCCTCGCCTATCTGCCGTCTGTTCTTTTTTTTTTTTTGTAACTGAATTTCCATTTTCCGCAACCCTGGAAATGATATAAACTTTGTTCGCCATTATTCCCTTTGTTTTTTCAGCCTGAGAAGAAAAATCCAGGTCTTACGCCAATGGACTGGGTCAAATTCCTTGCATCTGCAGTTGTTGGTCTTGTGAGTTTTTCATTCATACAAAACCTTCGGATTTGACATATCATTCGTACAAATTTTATTGCGATAATAATGGGAGTTGTCTCTCTTTGCAGGTTGCTGTCGTAAGTTCACTTGAGATAAAGGCTGATCTTTGGGTTGCGTTTGCCGTCATTGGTTCATTGCTTGGTTACTGTGCAAAGACATATTTTGCGTAAGTGTTGATTAGTTATCTTGGCTCAGCTTCTTGTTTTGTTATTGTGGTGCGACACTTCGACTTTGTATTCGGGAATACCATTTTCGACATGACACACAAGTACATGTGTATAAATGCGTAGCTAGTTTTTTTATAGGGTTAATTGGATATAACCCCCTTTTATAACACTTTTTTTTGAAATAACCCCCTTTTATGTTTTTTTTTTCTACTTAACCCCCTTTTAAGACGATTTTGTTTTTAAATCACCCCCCTTATCGGAAAAAGTCACTTTAAAACATCATTTGTAAGAAGTTCCAAAAACCAAACCCTTTAAAACATCATTTGTGGTTTGCGAAAGCATTGAAAGACCCCCGGCTTACTTTAAGAGAATTTATATTTGCTTGCAAGGTTGTAAAGAGGGTTTTCTTGCTGGGTGCAGACCAATTTTAGGAGTCGATGGGTGTCACTTGAAAGGGGCGTACCCCGGAATGTGCTATCCACTTGCTTGGGCAATAGTTGAGGTTGAGAATGCGCAGTCGTGGGTTTGGTTTTTGGAACTTCTTACTAATGATCTAGGCATGGTAGAAGGTGACAGATTAACCTTGATTTCAGACCGTCAAAAGGGTTTGAAAGATGCTTTAAATCAAACGGTGCTTTAAATCTTATAAATGATGTTACAAATGATGTTTTAAGGTGACTTTTTCCGATAAGGGGGGTGATTTAAAAACAAAATCGTCTTAAAAGGGGGTTAAGTAGAAAAAAAAACATAAAAGGGGTTTATTTCAAAAAAAAGTGTTATAAAAGGGGGTTATATCCAATTAACCCTTTTTTATATAAAAGCCCAAACCGGAGGATCGTACGCCAAAGTAGATATTCTTTATGAAGTATGTAGTAATGTAGTATTGTTAGTATGATTTTTAAGCTTTATTTCTCAGACATTCATCTATCATTTTGAAACCTGTAAAATTCAAATTTTGTGTGCATATTTTTCGTATTGAAGATGCGCCCCTGAACCTGTATCCTCACTCTAGGACAAAGTATGTCAATTTTATAATCCGAGTCATATCGAGTCCAAAACTTATATATCTACCCGTGTTTGGCCTCTCCGAGTGCGAGTAACTTAGGTTGTGCTATACTATTAACTGCATTTTGGTTTATTCGCTATGCTAAATTTGTTTTACGAAACAATTCAGTTTGTTTATGAGCCTCTAATTTTAGATTTCAGCAAAACATGGCTATGTACCAGAACCTTGTAACTAAGTCGATGTATGACAAACAACTTGATAGTGGAAAGGGAACTCTTCTTCATTTGTGTGATGATGTGATTCAGCAAGAAGTAAGCCTGTTCTTCTCTCGTGTTAACGAGTCTTAACTACTACATATATAGCATGTAGTTACATTCTAACCAAGCTGTTGTATCTGCAGGTCAAAGAAGTGATCTTATCATATTTTATATTGATGGAACAGGGAAAATCTACAAGACAGGTAATGCAACGGTCCATTCAAATAAGAAAATCCGAACCCTTAGAAATTCAAACAAAAAATAAATCGGAAATTTTCAGTGGAAGTTAGAATCTTATGTTGTTAACAAGGTTACGCGTGTATATCTGACCCCTTTTGTTCTGTCATTGACGGTCTTGTGAGGGGTAATAATGTTGTTACTGCTGTGGTATTGGTTCACATCAGCATTGATCGTCTTGAGTTTGGTGACATGTGTAGGATCTTGATCTACGCTGCGAGGAATTAATAAAGGAAGAGTTTGGCGCAAACTGCAACTTTGAAGTGGATGATGCAGTCCGAAAGCTTGAAAGACTGGGCATCGTTTCTAGGGTGAGTTTCCTTATTTACTTTACGTTAGAGTTTCATGCATCAAATGGCGTGAGTGCGTGACTGTTAAGGTTAATGCAGGCTTGATGCGTGTTGTTGAGGTCCTAGTTAATCGCTATATTTAGTGCCAACAAAAAGATAAAATAAAATCTTAACGTAGTCCATTTTTGCATTTCGCCTTCCACTCTTCTGTGTTTATCTTCCATCGGCCTAAACTGATGTAACAAATTGGAGAATGATAGAGGCACACGTACATTTACACTTATGTGCGATAGTGTTTTGGCATGATACGTGCAATCGTGGTTTCATATAAAGGCCGTCACACCGCTACATGACCGTATTATAAAGGTTTCAAAGATCACTGCGACTGTATTTTTCGCATATGGTCGCGATATTGGCCGTATTTGGCGATTTAAAGTCGCGATGACCGATACTGCGACTGTGACCGTTGTCAAGATTTAATACCATGCGTGCAATTCAATATTTGAATCAACTTTTGCGTATGGTTAACGACATCGATAGTTACTCTATTCATCCCTTGTACTCATTCATAATAGAGGTGGCCACGGGACGGGCTGGCCCGCTACGTGACGTGGCTCATTTTCAAGGCCCTTAACCGGCCCGTGGAGGTGGCTGGCTGGGCTCGGGCCAGGCCGGGTTAAATATTAAGGCCCATGTGTGGTCCATTGGTTATAAAATTCCTTAAAAGGACGGGCCCGCCGGGCCGGGCTATAGAATTCATGGCCCGGGTACGGACCGTTGCTTGGGAGGGCCAGGCCGCGCTTTTGGCGGACAGGGCCATCAAAATCAAGACCTGCCAGGCGAGGCTGGGCCGGGTCGGCTTGCACAAATGGCCAACTCTAGTTCATAATGTTTGTACCCTTTTGATTTTTCAATCAATTGATGTCACTTTCTGATAATTGAAGATGCCATTGTATAAAACCTGTTCCAAAACTCGAGCGAACCTAAACGCTTCAACCCGCTTCAATAAAACCTCATCTCTACGCAATGTTGTACCCTATTAATAACGTTCATAATGTTGTACCCTTTTCGTTGTGTTTGTACCCTTTCAATTTTGTGGTACCCTTTTGATTTTTCGATCAATTGGTTGTCTTGATCTGATAGCTTTTTTGTTTCACAGGATTCGATTGGAAGATACTACACAGTTGGGCTGAAGCGAGCGAATGAAATAATCGGGACGACGACCGAGGAAATGGTTATGAAGGTGAGAACACAGGCGTTGGGTAGTTCGTAGTTGATTGAATTCCGTCATGCCAAAGGCAAGGTTAACCGACACATGCATTCGTAGGATGCGGTGTATATACTGTTATCTTTCACGTTTGTGCAAAAAGCTGTTTGCTTTAGGGTGTTTTCTCTACTGTAATTCTATGTAAATACTAACCTCGTAGAATTATTATTTTTTGTCGAACATTGTTAGACTAATTGTTTCAGCTTGAAAATGAGAGCAACTGCATGAAATGAGAGAGCTAGCAAACACGTCAGTCAGTTCCGCGACAAATTCGAGTTAGTTTGGTCGGGTCTTATTCCAGCTTGCCCCGTTTTTCCGGCTGCAGATCGATTTTTGATTGGGTACCAACTAAAGCACAAATGGAAAATCACAAATTTACGAGTGTTTTTCAAGATAAGAATTTTTGTTTCAGTCAATCGATTCAATTAATATCTCATATGTATATAAAGTTTGATTCAATTTTATTGGATTTGGATTGATGAAGTTTGAAATAGTATTTGGTTTACGTTAATCGGCGGGTATTTGATCGGTAAACAGGTGATACTTTCGGTTGGTTTTTCATGTTCGGGTATATCTTGCCGGTCTATGAAGAAATGTTATCCTCTTTCATTCATACGATGAATTTTGAGTTTTATAACGACGATAGTTATTTTAGTTTAAATTTTTAAAATCAATCTATCAAGAAAGAATCTAGTGTTACAACTTGCAAATTGTTATATACTCTCACTTTTCATGAGATTTATTCTTAAAATGGTTGTTTTAAGATGTTTACTGTGTACACGTTAGAGGTGTTAGAAAATTCATATTGAAAAAGTGAAATATTATTCACTTACGTATATAGTATTGGAAAAGTGAAATGTATATAAATGAGTGGAATGAAGGATAAATGAAAATATCGAGGAAGTAACAAAGGGAAATTAGAATATAAATTGTTCTTTCATTAGTTAGCTTTAAGTTTGGACAAACATATTTCTTGGTATCGAAATGTCCTAATTTAGAGATTTTGTGTTTTAAGTAAATTATGTAGAATCTCCCTTTTATTTACTTTACCAATTTTTTTATTCCACAATGTTTTACTCTTTTTTTGTCCAATATTTATACTAATAATTTACTCCATCTATTTACTCTATTTATTTTTCGACACCGCATTTTATTACGGAATATTGCTCCGTACAAAGTATTAGTAGATTGAGATCAAACAATTCAAAACACAAACAAAATGAATTGATCAAACACTGTGTACACAACACACCAAATGAAACACTAAAAGAATGATACAATGCTACATACATATACTTTATCTTAAAACAATTATGTGGATTATAATCCAACATAAAACAATTTAAAACCATAATGAAATGATTATTGATCAAACAACAACTACCATAAATAATAAGCACACCTTATACGACCTTAAAAATACGATAAAAGGTAATTATATCGCACATTAATCTTCACTGACAGTGGCAGTTTTGAAACATCAGTTGTTGACGGGGACACTGTGAAGCACAACGGTCTCAACGGTCAAGCCTGGCCCAAACCCAAAGAGAACACCCCAGTCTAAACCTTCACCGGTCGTAGCACAACCTTCTTTAAGTGACTTCTTCCTCATTTCGTCGAGAATGAAGAGAACACATGCACTAGACATGTTACCAAACTCACTCAACACGTTTCGTGTCGCCGTGAGTTTCTCCTCTTTTAGGCCCAATTTCGCCTCGACTTGGTCCAAAATAGCCGGACCTCCCGGGTGGGCTATCCAAAATATTTTGTTCCAATCACTTATTCCAAGTGGTGTGAAGGCCTCTTCAAGGGCCTTATTAATATTTTTCGATATAAGCCCAGGAACGTCCTTTAATAAGTGAAAGGTTAGGCCCACTTCGCGTAAGTGTCCGTCAATTGCTCCCTCTGAGTCGGGGAGCAAGGTTTGGGCCGCCCAGGCCATTTGGAAAAGGGGTCGCTCAATTGTCAGGTCTGGATCAGATCCGACAATTAGAGCCCCGGCCCCGTCCCCAAACAGGGCCTGACCCACCATGGAATCCAAGTGGGTCTCAGTGGGCCCACGGAAACAAATAGCAGTGATTTCAGAACAGACAACAAGGACGCGCGCTCCCTTGTTGTTCTCTGCAAGGTCCTTAGCCAGGCGGAGAACCGTGCCTCCAGCAAAGCAACCTTGTTGGTACAACATGAAGCGACGGACTGAGGGACGTAGGCCGAGGAGCTTGGTGAGCTGGTAATCGGCGCCTGGCATGTCGACTCCAGAGGTCGTACACATTATGACGTGAGTGATTTTCGACTTGGGTTGGCCCCACTCCTTAATGGCCTTAACCGCGGCCTCTTTACCTAGACGCGGGACCTCGGACACGACCATGTCCTGTCGTGTGTCGAGCGATGAACCCATGTACTCACACAAATTGGTCTTTTCCTTTAGGATGTCCTCTGTTAAGAACATGTAACGTTTCTTGATCATTGACTTGTCGCCTGTCACAAGAGAGTATTTTTACTAATAAGTTTACTGTATTCAGAAACTAAAAAATTAATCTTTATGGTGAAAGTGACCGCTATATACATAGTACGGAAGCAACAATTATACGAGTGATAAGCAGTAAAGTGGTCGCTTTTGAAATATGAACAAACTATTCATTTTAGCATTTATATATATTGTTACAAAATTATGCCAATTCATAAGAAAGTTAGTTGTGACAACGTATGGTCCCAATTTATTTTCGTCTAATTTTGATGTTATATATTATTCGTACCACGTAAATAGTTTTTGTTGGCTTACCATATGTGACCTTCATAATAATAATAATTTCAAAAAAGGTACCAAACATATTAGTACACTATTTTGTGAAGGATTTGTCAAGGTGGTAACATATCTAAAGTAAAACTAAAATATTAGTGAAGCTTAAAGGTTAAATAATGTGCTTTAATTAATCGTTGTCACATATTGAATAACGATGATTGGTACTTAAGGGAATTGTTACTCTAAGTAAATCAGTTGATTTCACGTTAATTTAATATAAAATTAAATTTATTCGATCATTAAAGTTATTGGAAAAAGAACTTGAATATGAAGTTGATGGGAAACAAACTTATTTAAGTGTAATATTGTTGGTGTGGGACATTTGCATACTTATGTAAGTGTACAAAGTTTTATACACTTTTTTGGCAAATAAAAAAAAAAATGGATTTTTACACACTTTTAGAAACAAATTCTTAGTTATTGTTTGGTTGATTTAAAAAGTGTAAATTCACAAGTAATCACACTTGCTAAGTTGCTAGAAAGAAGGGGTTTTTTTTTTTTTTTTTTTTTTTTTTTTTTTTTTTTTCATACTATGTACCCGTATAATTTACTCTTAGAAAAAAAAAATGACGAAAATAAAATTAAATAATTTGTCATAATTGGTAAATAGTGCATTTCATAAAATTGAAGTAATCATATTTCTTGGCTAATTAATGATCTTGCATCTAGTGGCAAAGCTAGAATTTTTGTTTAGGGCGGCAAGAATTGTAAATGTTGCCGTTAAGTAATAAAATACAGAGTAAGTTTTTTTAAGAAAACTATTTGAAAAATGAAACTAAAATTTTCGGTTTTTCATGATGCAAGGAAACGACAATCCCTTCCATGCAACTTCTCTGTTGTGCCCCTGCATGCATCCAAACAATTTTTTAACAAAAGATTAGCAACTTACACATGCGCTTAAATTTCTCCTTCAACCCAGTCATATGCTCACTCTTAGTAACTCGAAAATAATAATCTGGGTAGTCCGCCTGGTACACACAGTTAGGCGGAGTGGCAGTACCAATGGCCAAAATAGTCGCAGGACCTTCAGCCCTTTGTGCCTTCCTGATATCTTCAATCGATGCCATTTCCTTTATATATGAATTGTTTTTTTACGAGCAATGTAGCTAGCTAAAAACTTATAATTGTTTTTTTTTTCAATCACTATAAATAAATAATTAATTAATTTTGGTTGGCTCCTTAGGGTTTGGAGCAAAAAGTAAATTATAAAAAATAGTTAATTTGGTTTGATTTTTATAATGAGAAAAAAGAGTAAGAAGAAATGTGAGATATATAGGAGAAAGTGGTAGGTTGAATGGACGGGCAGATGGTAATACACGTGAATTTATTTAGTATCGTGAATTTATTTAGTATGGTATGCGTATGACCACATGACTTAGCTATATTATTTTTGTCATTCATGTACGTTGAAACTCTTTAAATTATAAATGAACTAACCTAAACGTGGTACCTACCACGCATGAATATCAACTTGTTCGTTCAAGGGTACGGTGTATGCTCACTTCATCACTTGTGTCATTGTGTGTGTATAATTATGTGTGTGTCGTCCTACAAAATGAATGGCTATTATCATAGTATGTAGTAATATAAATAATAAAGGTTAAAATGTGAGAACGATATTGATGCGAAACGGCGGCGGAAGTAGACATAATAAGATAATAAAATCGTAAAGGATAAGCAGACACCAAGTTAGACCTATAACTTGATGAACGAGATTGGCTAACCAAGACCTATTGGTTCCAATCGAGCAACAATTAGGAGACGCGTCCTAATAAATCACTAGTTTGGATCGTACGCAACAATCCGAGTTTCACAAACAAACGTAACCATGTTTTTTGAGAGACACAAGCTTTTTTTATATTTCACCAAATTCTGATTCAAATGAATTACAAGCTTCACTATTTATAGGAAAAACACCTAACCTAACTATGACTATATTTGTATCTAAGTTCAACGAATCTTAAATTTATTTTAACTAAATTTATTATCTAGATTTAATTAATCTAATATTAAATATGACTAAATATATTGCATAGGTTCGTTGAATTTTAATTGTAATTTAATCCATCGTATACGTATCTCGTACATGTATCAGATATATAATATATATACATACTATTCTATAGATAGTTTGGTTTGAAAATAATGTGACTGAGTTTTGATTGAAAGGGGTAAACTATAACCTGAAAAAAAAAAAAAAAAAAAAACTAATATAGAGTTCTTTTGGATTTCAATTCGCTGTAGTAATGGTAGTTTTACCCTTATCCTATAATTCTTTTTATAAGTTACATTTGATGTTTAATCAATAAATAATATAATAAATAATATAATAATAATAATAGTATAATAATAATAATAATAATAATAATAATAATAATAATAATAATAATAATAATAATAATAATAATAATAATAATAGTATAATAAGCAAAGCTGGCCAATTTTGAGGAATATTTGCACTCATAATTCATAAGCACTTGTATAAAATTCTACATTTTGAGTGTTTCTTATACGGAATAGTTTGTAAATGTCATCATAATCTTTTCCAATTCAAAATTGGCCAACTTTTAATCTCTTCACCACAACCATAAGATAAATGGATATCTTGCCAAAAAAAATATATATATATAACGAAAGATTGATGGATAAAAATTTATTTTTCAGAGCGTATAAAATGTTGAACCGAATGTAATTAACATATATTATTGAGGATATTCATATTCCCGTCAATGACACTATTCAATTCTAACATTTGCACGTCATGTAAACTTTAAGAATTCAAAATTCAAGATATTGCATGTGAAAATGCTTAATGATAAAGTGAAATATAAATTTAGTTTAATTATTAAGGCGAAAATCTAAATATTTTTATTTTTCAATTTATATCATGTGTGCTTAATTGGCTGATATACACATGATAGATAATTCGTTGAATTTTTTTTATATGAAAACAAATTAATTACCGTCAACCACTACTAAAAAGTAAATGCTTCGTACATGCTAACTTAAATTGACATTAAGAATATATTTTTGGTTGTGTGATCATGGTTATGATGCACCCTAGACAGCTAAATCGTGAACGACATAGTTTCAATCGATTAAATAACCATCAACATATATTTAATATGAAGTATTTTTTTTATCAAAGAAAACTAAAATACTCCTCAGAAGAGATACTACGTAAAACTTAGGTTTCTTTCATAACTTTCACCTTTTATAATACACATTTTCAAAACTTTTATTTATACTCCGTATAATTATTTTTTAAAACTCCCACCTTATATAACTAAAGTATTTTAAAACACCATCAAATAGTCATTTTATGAAGGAATAATAAGAATTTGATGATGTGAGTTAAGACTAGTTAACGAATCAAACGTAAGTTTAAGATTCACATAAACGATAGTTAGGGTCCGCTATAACCAGACTGAATATTATTTCACATTTTCATGTTTTACAGTGTCAAAATGATGATTTGGTGGTATTTTTAAACATTGTGGTTATACAAGGTGAGATTTTTTGAAAAAAAAAAAAAAAAAAAAAACTATAATAAGTGGAAGTTTAAAAAAATGTATTATAAAAGGTAAGGGCTAGTTACGGAAAAACCCTAAAACTTATAATCCATTTAATACTCCGTACGACTGTACAGTATTATAACAACTTATTGAGTGGTAAGTAACGAACTCGTGCTTGGAGAATCGTATGTAGGAGACTCAAGGTTGGGTCACTTTTAATTGAAACACAACACAAATATTGGAGATTTATATCTGTCGTAAGCATTTTTATAGCATGTGAAGTACTCCCTCCTATCCATGTGATTGTTTGCATGAGCTCATTTTTTGTGAGGGAAAAAGTGGGTCCATGCAAACAATTGAATGGATAAGAGGAAGTATTCCCTTAAGTACCATGATGTTATTTTGAATTTATTAAATATAAACTAAATTAAATTTCACTCAAAAAAAAAAAAAAAAAAAAACCTAAATTAAATTGAATAGATCAAAAATTAAGAATTGAATAAAATTACTTTTACAATGAGATGTGGCAATAATATAATGGTAATTCTCCTGAAAGCTCACATTAAATTAGTGTGAGTCACAAGCAAGAAAAAAAATAAAAATAAAATAAATAAAATAAAACTAACTAGTAACTACCCTTGTGTGAGAGGACTTACGATAAACTTATTGTAAGTCCCGTCTCACACAAGTATTTGCCTAATATAATATGTGGTAATTTGAAATTTCTCACCTTTTGTAAATCACCATTTTAAAATTTCTACTTTTTATAATTTTTCTTAAAATCTCCCACCTTTTATAAGTTTTTTATTTTTTTTAAAATTCCCACCAAAATGCAACTTTTTGTGAAAATTAAAGGCTTTTTTTAAAATTATTTTCATTACTAATAAAATTTATTGTGTGCCGAAACCCAAAATATGAAAAAATAAAACGAGAATTTAATGTTTTCATAAGAAAAAATAAACGTTTAACATGGTGAAAATGGGGTTTTGGTGGGAATTTTCGAGAAAATGTTTATAAAAGTTAAGAAATTTTAAAAAAAAGTCAGAGAATGTGAAAATTTTAAAAATGTGTTTAGAAAAGGTGGGTAATAATAATAAATCCTAAAAATATGATATAATGAGAGAGCGGATTTTCTGTCCCAGTTTATGTCTCATTCTATGTACCCCACAAATAAAATTTCAACACATCAACAATTTTTATAACTAACTATAAATATTTTAAAAATAAATGTGATAATTCACAAAGATAGTATAATGGAATACAAAGTGAAACATAAAAATGGAACATGTGATCCTTACTCTCGTCCGAGACATTTACAATAGATATTGTTTGGGCCAAAAGTGGCCTTTTGGTAGCACAAGCTTACACCCAAGGCCCAAGAGCGTAATGGGCCAAGGAACTGCACCAAACCCAGCATTCTAGGGCATTTAAGATTGCATAAGAGATCAACAAGAAGAGGCCATAATATAGTTAACAGCCCCGAAAAAGGTGCCTGGAGACGCTCAGCAGGTACCAGACCCTAACGTCCAGATTCCAGCCCTATATAAACAGATGAGCATCACTTCAGCAAGGGTTACAACATTACACGCCATTTTCTACATCAATATTCACTCAAATCCTCCAAGCAATCCTTCAGACTACCTGAGCACCCCCACATTATGATACTTACGCTCTAAACCTATTGTACTTTGTACCTCGTTGCTTGTTATTTAGTGGAGCACATTAGGCAGGACACAGATCCCCCGCGGTCGTTTCCCATTTACGGGTTTTTCCGCGTCACCAAATCCTCTTGTGTCCTTCGTTTTCTTTTGCATTTCGTTCCTTGCATTTTATTTCTCGCTTACTCACGTTATAATCACTATATAAACCGAGACAATAATCGAGTAGATCACTATACCCCTTTTACGAGTCAAATAACCGACTCGACTAAAATTGGCTGAAACAGATATTAATAAAACGTTTGGTTTGCAGGAGGAAGGAATAAAAGGAATATATATCCCTTCCCTTTACTAAAAGAATGAATGGTTGACCACATACCTTGACTTTGCGTAACACTTTGCATAACATTTCTTGCATGAACACCCTTCTCATTGATTCTTTATTGACACTCCTTTATTACTTATATGATATTATGTAAGTTACTCCGTATTTTTCTTGATATTGTTATGGCTGATATATGATATTAAACATATGGCGGAAAAAATTGCATTTTAGTCTATTGGAAGTGTACCAAAAAAAATTGTAGTCTATTGGGAAAAAAATTAGCCCTACATGCATACCAATCTGTGTAGTTCTCCTAAAAGACCGGACTCACACTAAATTAGTGTGAGTCACAAGCAAATCAATCAAAAAAGAAAAAGAAAAAAAAAAAAAAATAACTACCTCTTTGTGAGGGGACTCACAATAAACTTATTGTGAGTCCCGTCTCACGTAAGAATTTGTCTACCAATCCTGATTCCGCTTCTGTCTATAATAATAATCTAACGTAAATTGTTAGGTAGCCTTATAAATTACAACATTGAATAATTAAGAAAAGTTGAGTTGAGTATTATAAGCTATTAAACTATGTAAACACAAAAAATTCTATAAAAATGCTATAGACTATTAATCTTTACCTTCTATTATTATGTCCATGAAAATTACGGAGTATTATACTCATGATCAACATAAATTAAAGATATAATTTCTATTAATAAAACAAGTCAAATTATAACAAAATGAATATGGAGTAGCAAAATTAAGATACACAGTAAAGACACGAGAGTTTCACGTACTCTCAACTCAAAAATCAACTCTAACCTTAATTACTAACATAAAATTTATTTAAATTGATCATAAATAATAAATCATACTCAAATTATAACCACAAGTCCACAAGAAATTAAATCATCTTTTAATTTAAGACCCGTGCTATGCACGAGCCAGTAAAACTAGTAGCTAAATAAAAAATTAAAACAAGGGATAAAGAATGGAATGAAATTTGATCCCCTTTTATTTAGTTTGATGCTTGTTTTGGAGACTTAACGATTGTTGAGAACAATGTGCCTATACAAAGTGCCTCACAAGCGAGGTAAGGATTCAAAATTTCTGGTGTTGGTCTCCCTTAAAACGGGTTACCCGTTTCTTGGGAGAAACGGGTCAAATATGGGGGAAAAAGACAAAGAACTAGTGGGGGAGAACAACTTTCTCCCCCACTTGTCCTTTGTCTTTTGTGGGGTATTTGACCCGTTTCTTGGTTTAAGACGGGTTACCCGTCTTAAACAAGAATTTGTGAAATTTCTGGGCCCATAATGAAAACAAGTTGAGTATTCTCTTCATTCATATTCAGTGACATTTCTTTCCTTTTTGACATTATTCACGTAGGTGAATAATATTCGATATAACTTGTAATGTATAAATAAAAGGAAAATTTAACGGGAATAAACCAACCTATTGTCGGTATTCCGTTAATAAACCAACCTTTGAATAATCCCATAATAAACCGAACTATAACAACACTCCTCCGTAAATAGACTTATGCCAATTTTAACCTTTAAATGACCCACTTTTACAGGTCATCTCCTTTCTTCACTTACAATAAAAACCACCATTTTTACTGAACTCAAGCTTTTCTACTTGCCATTGAATCCTAACTCCAATGTCAGTCACCCAACAACTCTACCTTTCACTGAATCCCGGGCCTCACCAATTGGCGGCGGCCACCACGAGCGTAAGCCACCCACCCGCCTCACTCACTCTACTTCTGCTACTGCCGTTCACCACCACGATCGTCCCCCTGCGTACGTACTGACTACCATCCACGGCTCCACCGTCACCGTGCTCCACGGCTCCACCGTCACCGCGGCCACCCCTGTCAAACACCACCTCCCTCTACTCTCACGAATCAATTGTTGTTGTACACAACAAGCTGACGCCACCGCCTTTGTCGTTACTCATTGCTGCCACACCTGGCCTCAAATCACCAATTTTCTATCAATTTTGGAATTATATAAATCCTTTTTGTTTTAGTTTTATGAAAAAATATAAACCCTAATTTTGAAATTTGGGGTTTTCAATTCTAGCATCGGCAGTGGGTGGCGTGTTCGGCTCCGGTGGTTAAGGTTGCCTTTGGTGATTGTCGAGAAGAGGTAAGATGGTCGTACTATGAACTATGGACGCGAGTGAGGAAGAGTTAAAAAATGGAGCTAGCCTCATCAATGGTGAAAAAATCCTATTTGCAATTAGATTACATAATTAATGGTTTTAAATAGAAATTTTACCGGTTGAGCAGGTAACCGGTTATCGAGTGCAATAGTAGAAGAGGTTGTAAATAGGTAAGTTTATTTTGGGATTATTTAAAGCTCGGTTTATTAATGGAAGACCAACAATAGGTTGGTTTATTCCCGTTAAATTTTCCTAAATAAAAATATAGTCATGTGAGATCTTGTTTTATTCGTTTTGATAAGTACAATATTAATACGGAGTATCTAATTTTTATGTTTTTATACAATTTAGAACTATAAATATTGTCGTTACAAATCGCTTTTCGATAAATGTGAAAAACTGGACGATGCATTTGGATTTGAATGAAGGAAATAATAGTTAATATAGATGAGGTTCGACAAATCTAGGAGAACATGTGCTATGGTTTATCAACACTAATAACTTGTTCTTTCGGACTTTTTAGAAATTTGAATCGAATCGAATGAATCGAGTTAATCGAGATTGAATGAACTCAATCAAATGAAATGAATCGAATCGAATCGAATAGAATGAACTGAAATGAATGAAGTACAATTAACTAATATAAATTGAATGAATCGAATAAATGAATCGAATCGAACTAAATCGAATGAAGTGGAATCGAAATGAAGTGGAATCGAATCGAATGGTGGAATGAAGTCAAGGTGAATCGAACTAAAATGTGCAGAAAATCTGGAAAAAACAGGTCCTAAAACCATTCCCAAGTAAAAGTCACGTTAATTAAATCACCATCCACTTTTAATATTAAATTCCCAACAACGTCATCAACCCAAACATTTCCACTTTTCAACTTTTTCAAGCGTATCTCATATTCTCTTTCAATTAAGAGCGGACACCTATTGAGTTACAAAAGAAGGTCAATTTGAAGTTGCATACATTGATACATCTACTAAAATACCGGTGATTGAAAAGTAAAGGGAGAGTAAAAATCGATGGATATCAAACTAAGCGTCCGTATATGTATGGTTTTCAATTCATTTCATTTCACCCAAGTAAACCAAATGGTTCATAACCGTTAGGTAAACCAAATGGTTCATAACCGTTAGGGAATAACCACTTAATTGTTTTTATTTGCTACTCATTTCATTCAGTTTCAAATTTGACATGATGTTACGAAATTTTTGTCAGATGCATTTTGCAGTGATAAAATCTACCCCGTATAGTTATAAATAGAAATGTGAATATTTAAAATGAAATGGAATAACTAATAAGTACATTACACTAGTGTAATTTCGCACGATTTTTATATTTTTTTAATAAATACTCCGTACTCGGTATAAAATACTTAAAAGAATATTTGCAATATAAAAAAAAAAAAAAAAAAATATGATTTAATATGGAAATCATAAGTTATGGTGAGGTGGTCGTGGTTCCACATAGTTGTGCATCACCCATTTTACACATAGTCCGATTGTCTCTCTCTCATCAATGCCCCTTTCTCTCTCCTCTTTTTCCGGCGACCTCCGCCGTCCACCGCTTGTCCGTTGAACTTCCGCCATTGTTTCCGACGACCCTTTTCTCTCCGATTTAACCTCCCTCCGTTGTAACTTCTTCGTTTTCCTCAATTCCCTCCTCTCAATTTGTTTCCCCCAATTCAATTCAATTCAATTCAATTCAATCTCCCTCGATTTGCGTGCAATTTAGGGTTTTGTTTTCCTTCACGCGTCATACTTTTATTTATTATTGTTATTTATCATTGTTTTGACCCTTCGAATTGAAAGGGTCAAAAAAGCATGTGCAATTTATTCGCCTAAAAATTCCATATTCCCCTGCAATACTCATGTTTATTCAACCCTAATTTCTTATAATTCCGTACACATTGTTCAAAATTCAATTTTGATAAATTAGGGTTATGTGACTACCGATTGTATAGCCTTTTTTCGGGTGTAAAAATGGAGGGGAAGGTGAAAAACGAGGGCGAAACGAAGCGGAGGGAGGGGTGTAATCCGGTGAAAAAGGCGGGACCCGTGTCGTTAGAACATGTTTTGTTGGCATTGCAGGAGACGAAGGAGGAGAGGGAGGTGAGGATTAGGAGTCTTTTCAATTTTTTCGACAAATCGAATACTGGGTACTTGGATTACGCTGAAATTGAAGCGGGTTTAACCGCGCTTCATATTCCGTCTGATTATAAGTATGCTAGGGACTTGTTACGTGTCTGTGACGCTGATCAAGACGGTCGAGTTAATTACGAGGAGTTTAGGAGGTATATGGATGATAAGGAACTTGAATTGTATCGTATTTTTCAGACGATTGATGTTGAGCATAATGGGTGTATTTTGCCTGAGGAGCTCTATGATGCTCTTGTTAAAGCAGGTAAACTAGTAGTTTTGTTTTTCGTGTTGCAATGTTCGTTTTGTATGGTATTTTCCGTCTTTGCGTGTTGTTACGTGGGATTAAGACTTTAAAATCGAGAATGTAGTGTGATCATTTAGCTGGCAACATTTCGGTTAGAGGTTAGGTTGTTACTAGGAAATAATTTTAGTGTGTATGGTATAATGTACCCGTGTACGTGATTATGAAGTAGTCTTTAGTAAAGGAGGCCCCTATATTGGAATACGAGTTATATGTAGGGAGAAACATCTAATCTACGCTAACTACACGTTTCACTCCTTGAAACCATGACTATATTATTGAATCATAAATCACTCAACAGCGTATGAATAAGCTTGTTGAAGATTGGGCCCCCAAGGGCCTATGTTTTTAGAACGTGTTGAACATGTGTGCATTGAAAGCCTTGTTTTGATGATTTTGTAGTTATGGTGAGCGGGTTATGCATGTTGGATCTTTTCGTATGGCCTTTTAGTGTATTTGTTATATTAGTGTTGTGCGGTTTTGACAATAGATCGGTATTTAATGAATCTAGTTTGCTAGCATGTGTGGTGCATGTTCATTAGCTTGTATTAGCTTCACATGAAATATTTCCATTCTTGTATCTTAGAGCAATCCAGGAATTATGCGTAGAGGCTTACCTCTAGAAATTAGGAGTTTGAATTTTCTTATTGTTTCCTTGTTCTTTGAACTTTATTTTATTGAAGTGAACTCAACTCAACTGAACTTATCTAAATCGATGGAACTTAATTTAATGTAATTTTGTGAAGTACTTGAATGAAACTTATTTGATTTGAACTGAATGAAACTGAAAGTAAGTACAAAAGAACACGGCGTGTATTCGTTTCTTGTTTTGCTCAAAGTTGAGATTGTTTTACACGTGACTATATATGAGCACTGAGACGTGATCACCTTAGGTTCTTGTGTGTTGTGTCTATAAGGACTAAAATTTGACCGGTAGGTAAGCAACAATGTTGAAATTCTTGAAAAAAAGTGTCACTATCTTCTTTGGAATTATTTCAAATACTTCATATTTTCTTTTAGCAAGGTTTGACTTGCAACCTTTGCAAGTTGTGAACGTTACTCCCTTTGATTCTATACTTTCATAAAAAAATGCTGCTGAAGAATATTCAGTAAGATTGGATAGAGTAGCTATTTTTTGGCCTCTTTTTTAGCAGTCATATTACTTCGCTTATTTCCTGTGAAAGCAGAAAGGAGCGCAAGTCTGTTTTCAACCTTAATGACTTGAAGTGATGAAGCTTATTATGGAGTGCTAAGTGATTTAATTAGTTGTTTTTATTCGAAAAGGTGGTGCCTCAAATGAATTGTTGGCTTGCTCATTTGGGGTACTCTAAAACGTTGTACAAGACATCTTGCTGAGTAGAGGAAATAAATACATAGCATTTATCATAGGCTTGAGTTACTCTCTAATTAGGAGCGTAGTTTTATTGCTTCCTGTTAATTGTGTTTCTTGTTCATCCTATAAGCCACAGCAGTCTTTGTTATGTAGGGATTGAGATTGATGATGAAGAACTTGCTCGTTTTGTTGAGCGGGTCGATAAGGATAACAATGGTGTAATAACTTTTGAAGAGTGGCGAGACTTCCTCCTTTTATATCCTCACGAAGTGACTATTGCAAATATCTATCATTATTGGGAGAGGGTCTGCCTTGTCGACATCGGTGAACAAACTGTCATACCAGAAGGTATTAGCAAGCACGTGCATGCTGGCCGATATTTAATTGCAGGAGGTATTGCAGGTGCTGCGTCTCGTACTGCTACTGCTCCTCTAGATCGTCTGAAAGTGCATTTGCAAATTCAAACAAAGGATGCTCGCATCATGCCAGTAGTTAAAAAAATATGGAAAGAAGGAAAGGTCTTTGCATTTTTTCGTGGAAACGGATTAAATGTAGTGAAAGTGGCACCTGAAAGTGCTATTAGATTTTACACATATGAACTGCTAAAAGGTATTATATCAGATGCTAAAGGGGAAGATAAGGCTGATATTGGTGCAGTGGGTCGCCTTGTCTCCGGTGGCCTAGCAGGTGCTGTCGCACAGACTGTAATTTACCCGATGGATCTTGTAAAAACTCGATTACAGACACATGAATGCATTGATGGGAAAGTACCTCGATTAAGCTCGTTAACAAGAGATATCTGGGTTAAGGAAGGGTCACGAGCTTTCTATAAGGGCCTTTTCCCTTCTCTTATTGGTATCATTCCTTATGCTGGCATTGATCTTGCTGCTTATGAAACACTCAAGGATTTGGCTAAAAAATATATGTTTCCAGATAGCGGTAATTTTGAATTTCTTCTCACTTCATCTTGCTATACATTTGCATCTTACTTGCAGCTAATCAGTTTTTTCAGATAAATTATCTTCCGCTCTTAACCGCTTGCACTATTTGCAGAACCCGGAGCTCTTGTGCAATTAGGTTGTGGGACAATATCTGGTGCTGTTGGAGCTACATGTGTTTATCCTTTGCAGGTCGTCAGGACAAGGTATGCTATTAGTTGTCGACTATGTACCTCCGAAACTTCATTTAGCTGTCGTGTCGCGTGTTGGACACGTGTTGTGTCTGACTCAACCATCCGATACTTCATTTTAGACCAAAAAATTGTAAGCTGCGCATAAATGGCCCTGTCTGACACTTTGACACGTTAGACATGATAACATGTCGGAGACTTGGACTAAAATAGGTTGTTGAAGTCTGTCAGATAATCTTTGCCTTCATGACGCCCTTATCTTGTGATTTACGGATCGCGGAGAAAGCTTCAAGATGAATATCTTTGCCTTCATGACGCCCTATTGTCAGGAAATATGTACTGATTTCTTCCTCATTTGACTCTCCTTTTCAGAATGCAAGCCAATCAGTCAAATGCAACGATGTCAGAAGTTTTTATGGCAACGTTTAAGTCGGAAAGATTGAGAGGATTCTACAAAGGATTGTTTCCTAACCTTTTGAAAGTAATACCATCTGCAAGTATTACTTATATGGTGTACGAAGCCATGAAAAAGCGTCTAGATTTGGAATAAGATGTGCGTGATACCTTCTTCTTGACATGGCTAACTCTGTTTGTGTGGAAAATTGAAGACATCGTTCTACCATACATGGATGATGACGAATAAAGACAATCCTTCTTTGAGTAGATATACAATTGTTTTGATAATATATATACATAAAATTTCCCGGTAAATTTTGTTGTCGGATATTCTGTATTTTAGCTATTTGAATATTCAATCATTGCGGCACCGTGAATTCACCATCGGTGCATGTCGGGGTAGCGGAAACAACTGACTACAAATTTTGTACTGACTATGAGGTTTATGCTTTCATGAAGCACGGCAAATATATTTTCTTTCCACTCGTTTTTTACTTACTGTAATGTACTCTGTACTGATTACGTGTTTTTCACTTGTGGCGCTTGTGCTACCTGCTGCCCTTGCTGGTTTCGTTAGTCTGGTTGTTGTACTACCTATGATTGTCGACAACTATGGTCTCAAAAATTATTGGATGCAGCTTTGAAGGATCAGTGAGCTGATATAGTTTGTCGTCATCGGCATTATGAATTAACAAAAGCATGCGTAAAGGAAGCGAAAGGTATGTTGATTGGTAAGAAGGAAGCTACACAGCTGGTTGTGGTTCCGCTAGCACGGTATGCTTTGTTTTTGGATTGGATCCGAACCTGAACCCCAGTTGATTTCTAACTGGGCTGGCACTGGATCATAGGCAACTCCAGTTGATTTCAAAGCTGCGAAATTTGGCAAGACCGTTAAATTTGGAAAATTTTAACTGGTGGTTAAAATCTACTCTGTAATTTGTTAAATAAGTACTCGTGTGAGGGGATTGATGAATGATCCATGTTTTAAATATGGAGAATTACTGTCTTTTTCTGAACAAAATTGGCGAACAATTTTATAAGATACAATCTTATATGGAAGATAAATTTCAAATTAGGGCAAGGATTAGGCATGTAAAGGAGCCAATTCTAGCCCATCCTTGGATTTTAAAGGTGGTAATTAACAAGTTTTTTTTTTAAAGGTTGTGTTTGACAAAATGCGTTTTTTAAAGGTGGTGTTTGGCAATTAACCCTTAAATTTATAAGGAGTAATAATTTTGAGCAGAAAATTTTCAATTTTTTTTACGGAGTATTATTTTTTATTATCTAATAATCAAGCTAAAAACATTTCAACTTAAACCAACTTAAAAGAAAAGAAAAAAAAAAAAAAAAAAAATCAGACAGAAACCGCACTGTAGACACTCACACTATATAAACCAAACCCTACACACAACCCTCTCTTCCTCAATCCGCCGCACAAAACCCTAATTTTCACATCACCCAATTTCTTTCTCTCGTTTGTTCTTCAACTTTTCCAGAAAAAATGGTGACTTTCTCCTCTTCAATTCTTCATCTTCGTCATCATCATACTCAATTATTCTTCCTTCATTTCATTTAATCATATCTTTATTTAAGTTCTTTAATTTGTTTGATCATTTTTTTTTTGGTGATTAAAAATTGCAGGTGTTGCAAAATGACATAGATCTGTTGAACCCACCACCAGAACTTGAGAAGAGGAAGCACAAACTCAAGCGTCTTGTTCAAACTCCCAACTCTTTCTTCATGGTTTTTTTTTTTCCTCTCTTTTTTTTTTTTTTTTTTTTTTTTTTTTTTTTTTTTTTTTTTTTTTTTTAATATTTTTATTGTTATTTGATATTACGATTTTGGGTTGTGCTAA
Source organism: Dianthus caryophyllus (assembly GCA_023091065.1). Lineage (NCBI taxonomy): Eukaryota > Viridiplantae > Streptophyta > Magnoliopsida > Caryophyllales > Caryophyllaceae > Dianthus > Dianthus caryophyllus. The sequence goes on along the minus strand of CM041518.1, from coordinate 35,611,786 downwards.
ATCATTGATTTTTCTATCATTTCCCAAAAAAATTAAATTGATGATAATTTAAGTTTTCTCAGTTTTTTTTTTGAATTCTACTTTTGTGGTTTCAGTTGTTTGTTTACCTCATTGATCAAATTATAGTTTTGACGAACAAATGCAAACAAATGATAGATACGTTGATATAGTATCTGATTAATTTTTAATTTTTTTTTTTGATTGTTTTTGGTGAATTTAGGATGTTAAGTGCCAAGGATGCTTCAACATGTAAGTAATTTTACCCCTCATTTTGTTGTTGGATTGAATTTATCGTTTTTTGACCACGTTAATTTTTGTTTGTTTTCCACTTTTATGATTGCAATTTGAAATTTTTTGAATCTCAATTTATGCTTTGGTTAATTTATTAGAATTTTGTGTACATTGTGCCCTCAATTGTAATTTTGTGTAAATTGTCCCCACAGTTTTTAGCTCAACTGTAATCTTCGGAATATAAGAATGGATTCCTGAAAATACTGAACTTTTGTCGAGAATGCGTGGGATGATAGCATCATTGTTGTAAGTGTGTCACTTTTAATGATTGATGAGTGAAAATTGACGGGTTTTAAAATAAACGTGGTGGATCAGTGGAAATCAATGATGAATCTTTGAAACGTGGATTTTTTTTGGGCTGAAACGATAAAATTGTTTGTGGATATTGTTTTTAGTGTTGGAATTTGAAAATTTTTGAATCTCAATTTATGCTTTGGTTAATTTATTAGAAAGTTGTGTATATTGTGCTCTCAATTGTAATTTTGTTGAGCTTGATCCATGAGTATGGCTATTTCACGGAGGATTTTGTCCCCACAGTTTTTAGCTCAGTTGTAATGGTCGGAATAAAAGAATGGATTTCTGAAAATATTGAACTTTTGTCGAGAATGTTTGGAATGATAACATCATTGTTGTAAGTGTGTCACTTTTAATGATTGATGAGTGGTAATTGGCGGGTTTTTAAAAAATGTGGTTGATCAGTGGAAATCAATGATGAATCTTTGAAATGTGGATGTTTTTGACTGAAACGATAAAATTGTTTGTGGGTATTGTTTTTAGTGTTGAAATTTAAGGATGGGACCCTGAAAATAGAGAACCTTTGTTATGGGTTTGTTACTTGAAATGATTGACGAGTGGAATTGACGGGTTTTAAAACGTGCTGGATAACTTGGGAGTTAATGATGAATCTTTTAAATGTGGGTGCGATCGAGTGATTTGATAATGGCTGAGGACAGTCTTAAGGATCAAGTTCCTTTCATTGAGCGGCATGCGTAAGTGTATATGTATGCTGGCCTAAGTTTGAACGATAAAATTTGGCCACTTGAAAATTTTGATCCTAGAATAGCCCCTTTGTTTCAGTGCAGCACTGAAGATTCCTGAATATTGATTTCAGTTTGAATATAACTTGTGTCACACTGTCACCTTTCTAGTGATCTTACTTTGGCAGAGGCAACTCTGTTACGAAGTATGATTAGTGCATGAATAATAGATTTGGTGATGTCAAAAGTGGTGTAGAAAAATGAGGCGATGAATTTGCAGAAAACTCAGCTTTTGTTGGCATAAAGTTGTTTACGTGGCATCAAAGGAAGAAAGTAACTTTAGAGCTAAATAATTGCACGGTATTTTTGTTTACGATTGATGATATCTTATGTACCGCTTTTATGATTTTTTCCAACTCATGACGAACTGAGACTAGAAACATGAACTATAAAGTTGTTGCTGATCAGTGATCATGTTAGTAATCGTTTTTTCAGTTTCCTTGTTGATCTGAATTGGTGGTTTATCCTTTGCTTGTGGGCGTAAAATTACATTACATATATTGCTTCAAAGGAAGAAAGTTACATGAGAGCTAAACAATTGCACTCTATTTTTGTTCACGATTGATGATATCTTATGTATGTCACTTGCAATTTTTTCCAACTCATGAACCGAGATAAGAAATATGAGCTAGTATAAAGTTGCTGATCATGTTAGCAATCGTGTTTGGTATCCTCGTTGATTTATGCTCAAACGTTGAATTTATAGTAACGTGTCTTGACTTGGCTGTTTTGCAAATTCATGTTGCAGAACCACTGTCTTCAGCCACTCGCAGACAGTTGTAGTGTGCGGTAACTGTCAGACCGTCTTGTGCCAGCCTACTGGTGGCCGTGCGAGGCTTACCGAGGGCTGCTCTTTCAGGAAAAAGGGGGATTAGATATCGCATCCAAGTATTTTTGGTGTCTGAAGGAAGTATGAAATTGGTTTTTGGTTGGAGATTCGGACCAACTATTTGTCGCTCGTAGTTTCTGGTACTTTTATTTTGTTTACAAGCGATGTAGTGGCTTAATTATTGAGGTGAATGTTTTAGCTTTAGTTTGGTAGCCTGACATGTTTTGATTACTATGAGTGACCTTTTTGGATAAATTGCTTATATTTCGATCTTTTGAAGTTATTACATGTTGTCGACTTTCTTACTTGTTTGTTGTCGGTTTGGGTGTTGCATGCACTTCTACTCTGAAGAAGCCGCATGTTCTTATAAGAGTGTGTCATGGGCATACAATGGTTACGTTTGCTCTGACATGCCTTGAGTTATGAAACTTGGCTGATATATCAATTGCTTTCTTTTGCACTTGTAGACTTTTGATTTATTACACTAATTATACCCTTTGGCGGCAATGTTGTTTGAGTTCTATGATGGTCGATCGGTGAGCTAAACACAGTTACTCCAACATTTATGGTCGAAGACGATAAACAAAATGCCCGAGTTAAATTTGTTTGTATGAAGTAATTGTATTAAGCTTTTATCTCATCATCGGAAATCTATTAACCTGCTTTGCCACGACTGCTTTTCATATTTGGTCGCCCTCAAAGGTGCTCTTCAATTAAGTTGTCAAATCAACACTTTTGCCAAGGTTGTATCTCGTAAACAAAAGCTCTGAAGTATTACATGGAATATGGCATTCAAGAAACTCGAGAAGTACGGAACGTAAGTGTTCGTTAACTGAGATACCAGGATGAGGGTCTTCCTGCACTAAAACTTGTTCACCACCGACAACGCGAAGACATTTAATTGACTCCAAATCATTATCAAATGATGTGCAACTGTCGTATCTCTTTGATCTTACTCATAGTCAATATGCGACTTACTTTGTCCAACGATGTCTACTTTTAACTGTTTCCTCGATATTTGGCACTTGGCAGTCACAACTTCGTTTGGGACTTATACCTCCTTAGCATTACGCATCATCATGGCCTGCACCATTCAAGTCACTTTCGCTTTCAACAGTGTCTATTCGCCTCCTTGATTGCTTTTGAGTTGTAGGCTTCTCATGATGGCTAGTTTGACCCTTATGTTTGCCACGTCGAGAACTCGATTTACGAGAGATCTTCTCTAGGTCATTCCATTGAGGCTGAATGGTAGTAGCCTGCCCCAACATTGTAGGAGACTGTTGTATGACTTCTGGCTCATGTCGAGTGCTGCTCGGTTCCTGAGGTTGTGGGCCCATAAATGGCTGGACCTTTGGAACCGAGGCCCATAGATTGATGAAACTTCTGAGCTCACCAACTCTTTTCATCGAGGAATGTAGAAGACGCCATAACTTTTCGGATTCTACCCGGTCAAACTGCAAAAACTCAAGGTAAGGCGTCCTTCATAGATCAAAACATGTAGATAGAACGAACAAAAGCTGTACCCCTTTGAAATCCGGTGGAAAAGGTAGACCTTCAATTGGATCCGAGCTCTCAGGAATTTCTTCATACGTTGTCTCCCCATTGGGGCTACGTACCAGTACCCGCAGCTCTGGCAAAGGTACTCGAGTCCGTACCTTGTATGACAATAATTACAATTCATCAAAATTATTTTCATATCAACACAAATGCTTGCTAATTTTTATTTTTTTATTTTTTTTAACTTACTAAACACTTGAAAATACTTTCATAGACTAGAAAATTTCAGAAAATTACTACACTAAATTTCAGAAAACTTCAGGCAATTTCTGAGATGTTCATCCTGCTTTAGACTTTAAATATGAAATCAAATTGCTGAAAACATGTCCTAAAATCTATAATTGGAGAATTTTGGTCAAAGTTGTATTCGTTTGAGGGACTAGCGTACTTCAGCTTAACGAAAATGAAATGGGAAAGGAGTTGACCTCACATCGCTTAATAATGGGAGCAAGACGGGCCTGACAAAATGCCTCGTAGTCAGCCGAAGGAACTACTAGCGACTCATAAGGCGTCTTTTCTTCTCGCAGTTGCGAAATCTTAGACGGAGGTAAGGAGTCGAGTTGAAACATTGATCTTGGAGGGTCTGTGGGCACTATCATATCAGCGAGATACTGCGCTGTAACTCGCTCGCCTAGGTACCATACATAGCCAAATGGACCTTTAAACAGCACTCGCTGCTTCGTTAAGTCACTAGCTACACAGGTAGTGTCGGGAATTTGAATTCCGTCCCAAGAAGGATGGAACTGATGGACCCAAGGGAATGAGCAAACCTGACATCAGTGACATGTAAAGAGTCGATACAGAAATAAAGCATGAAAAAATGGAACTGTACTTTTATTTCAGAAGATTACCGATTGAACAGCGTCTGAGTTCATGAAATCTCTGAAAGAGTTGAGGTCAGTTAGACGAGGTTTTTCGTTGTGTTCCAAGGGGTGATGGTACTCCTTAGCCCAACGACAAATGGCAGGGAAATGCTTCTTTGTCGAACCAGGGGATACTGTCGGAAAGTATTCGTAAAACCAGAACTGCAGGCACAACCAACAAGGCAAATAAAAAATTTTCTTCGTTTTCGTATTTTTTAAGTAGTTTGAAGTCTGAAACTTTCTGATAATTTTCTCTAAAAGTATCTAAAGTTTCTTGAAATGTTTGATAAGTTCATAAAAAATTAATGAGCATAACAGGTCCTAACACTGAGAAAAACGGAACAAAAAAAAAGTTTTACCTCGAGAATATTCCAAAAGCCACCCATGTTAGCTTGAGTAAATTTCTCAAAGTTGGAGGTGTCGTGAACACGACAGGAACGACGAAGGTTCCCCAAGAAGTTAGCGTACCCAGCTGCCCCCCAATCGTACTCTTCCAACTTACTCAAATCTCTCAAACAAGGCAGATAATGGAACCATGTTTTGTTGCTTTTATCAGCAAATATGGTAGCGGACAAAAGGTAAGTGATGAAAACACGTGCCAACTGATCATCACTCAACGAACCCACGAGGCTGTCGTCGTCAAACACACCAGAAAATATGGAATAGTTGATGTTTCTAACTCCGTCCACAGGGAATTTAAACACTAAGGCGCCGTACATTTCTGACAGAATATCAGTTTCTTCCCTAAATTTTCTGTTGTATATAACATCCTTGCCACCGAAAGGCACCCCAGATAACATTGCGAAATCTAGGGGGGTGACTGTCATTTCGCGGGCAGGCATGTGAAACGTGTTCGTGGTGTCCCAAAATTGCTCCATCAACCCTCGTGTTATGGCTCTTTTGTTTTCACCGATACTCAATGCCACCTCCAACAAATGCCCGAAACAAGAATTGACAACCAATGTTTTCACGCTCGCTGGAACTTTTTCCCACACGTTTTTTACATTTCCGACACCACCATACCCTTTCATTGACTCATCCTTCTGCGAAATGCACAGTGAACACTCTATCTATTAGGGTAGCGTACATGATGAGCACCCGTTACGTCAAGCAAATATACACGTATCAGTCAGTATTGGTCCCCAAAAACAGTCAATCACTTGTAGATATAGCTCATTTTCAAAACATAACAGAAGTACCTAAAGCTTTGTTTGAATAGCGGGATTTAACCATCTCTAGTCCACTTGTTCAAAAATACCGTAATATAAAGAAAATAGGAGTTTGTCGCCACATATATGATCAAATAGGATCGTCCAGTTCCTATAGAACCTGTCACTAAAATACACCTAGAGAGGAATAAGACTAAGCAGAATGAAAAGGGTTTTCCATTGGATGGGAAATGAGACCTATTATAAGCCCCACACAAGGTTCGATCCCCCGCAAGCCCGTTGGGAGGAGTTTAAAACCTTAACCCCGGGACACGCTCCGAAACCGAATTAGTCGGCCCAAATGGGTTCGGATATCGGTTGGGAAACCAAAAAAATAAGCCCCACACAAGGTTTGTGAATAAGTGATTGTCTGATAATGGGGCTCAGACAATATGTTGGAGATGGATCCAGCCTAATATAAATTCCCATATTGCGATCCCACATCGGTTATGAGATGAGAGTTGGTACTCCTTCTATTGCCAGTTGGTTTTAGGATGGAACCTCCTAGACCTTATAAGCGGACTCTTTCACGGTGACTGCCAAAAATATGACACAGTGACATTCATTCTCTAGAATTGCAACATATTCCGTTAATACTCAACCCCTTCGTATCGTACCTCCGTTGCCTCTACCCTCCCCTCCCCTCTGCTCACACTCATCGAATCCAAATATTTACAAATCACAAATTCTAAAATAAGACCGCTGTACACGTATAACCGTCTTATAAAAATACTTGAAAACCTTGGCTATTTTCATCATTACAGAAAGTACGGAGTATAAAACAATCACAAAGCCGTCTTAGAAGAGACTAACGAGCGGGGGATAACGAGTAACCACAATAGTTAGGCTTCAAATTTAAAAGCCGTCAATATAGCCACGTTGTCACGTTATTCTCGACTTAATTTCAGTTTCTATGTATTCAGCTCAGTTCAGCTCCGCTTCAATAAATTTGTACGCGAAGATAAATTCAGCTTATATAAGACGAAAAGACATGAGCTTTAATCAGTAATCACAAATAACGTGAGTAACATTTTAGATGCAAATAACCCGTTAAACTACTTAACTACTACCAGCACAAAAAAAAAAAAAAAAGGGAGAAGGACTGACAACACCGGTAATAGCTCGACGAGAGAGATGGGTATTCGGGTCAAATACGAGTTCAGACGGGTCGGGTATACGAGGTGGGACCCACTCGTTCATGGGTCTGGTCTTCTTTCACCCGCTGCTTCTTCATTCTCGGTTCGGCTCGAATCATGGCTCCGTTACAGTTATTGGGTTCGGCTCGAATATTGTTTTTTTTTTTTTTTTTGGTGATTTTTTATATGCAAGGGCCAAGAGGGAAGTAAAGAAACGGGTTTGCGGGTCGAAATGATTTAGAGGTGTCGGCATATGACCCCTTGCCGACTTGTTGATTTAATTTCCAAGTTAAAATGTGTTCATTTTATCGATTATTTTTCTTATTTTGTTACTCTAAAATTACCTAAACACGGTCTTAAATTTGATTAAGGTTTCACTAGGATTGTTTTATGAATTAAGGGTAAGACAAGGACTCCAACTTTACAGTTTTTTCCAGTTAAGGATCTAAACATTTAAAGTTTACAGTAAAGGAACTCAATTTAACACCGTTAGCTTATTTGCACACAAATATTGCTGGGCTCACCAATATTTGGAAACCAAAAAACAACGTGCCTTGGATTTCAAATCAAAATTAGTCAAACCCACAAAATATCCTTTGAGAAAATAAAATTTTGTCTTCTCCATCACGTTTGGGTAGCTTGGGCTACTTTAATTTTATCCAAACCGCAAGTGAAGGCAAAGTTTAATATAAAACGATTTTACATATATTTTACATGTACGATGGTTTACTGTAATTGAAATGTTATCATTTTATCTCTTAATGTGACTACTTTACGATTAATTTGCCCATTTATAACCTCAAAATGTGGTCATATTAAGCGTTAAAATAGTCATTTTAAGCGTTTAAATGGTCACATTTCAGTAGCAGATTACTCATTGTACGTGTCACAATGTTGCTTTATTGACTTTTTCACGTACGTATAAGGTTATATATCATCGTCAATTTTGTATACTTAGGTGCTGTAAAATATTACTCCGTATATATTTATTGTGTTAAATTCGGTAGGTGTTTAATTATGCTATATGGATTGGAGCATACACAATAGTGTGAGTATTTGTAATTATTGGTGACTTAAATTTGGTTTATCGTAACTTATTACAGATTATGGATTATGGATATATGCTACGAGTGAAATAAAAATAAAATTTTAGTTTGTAAGTTGAAATCAGATTAATTTTTGACATTTTTAGTCTTTTTTTTGCTATATTACGTTTTTTAGTTTTGATAGTTAAGAATAATAATGAATATCAGTTGTCAAAATTTATTTTAAGGTAATGAGTATTGGTTTATGTTGAAAGTTAACGGTGTTAGTGTTGAGATCCTTAACTGTAAAATTTAAATGTTAAGATCCTTAACTGGAAAAAATTGCAAAGTTGAAGTCCTTATCTTACCCTTAACTCATTGTTTTATCCGAAATAAGTATCGTTAATGTTAATGTGAATGATCTTAACATTAACGATCTTATTATAAGGCTAAAAAATGATAGATTTAATTTAATAATTTGTATATTCTTTTTCATATGTACTATTACTACACCTAGTACTGTAGAGACCATTACCTAAAGAGTATGTAGAAGATTGGTTCTAATTAAGTGTGTTCATCCGATCAAACCTAGACTGTATTACATTGGAACTCTAAAATTCAAAGACGGGACCAATTTAAACCCCAAACCCCAAGGCCGAACCAATTAGACTTGGACCTGGACTTAAGCCTGTTAGGTTTGATTTTGAGAAAAAAAAACTGAAGCACTTATTATAGGGGTATAAAAGATTTTTTTTTTTATATTGAACTAGACTGAAGATTGAAGACTGATTACTTTATTTTTGGAGACCTCGAAATCAAATCTTAATGTGGCCTATTCAACTAGGTGGGTCTAAAGAATCCAAATCCGTCCAATATGATGGTCTATACCACTTTTTGAGCACCCTAATTCTGGTGTCTTGTTCTCGAATTTGAATTATAGATTTTTATGTATTACAAAGAGATTAAAAATTATAATGGTTTACAAAAATTATCAACATCATACTCCAATCAGCAATCCACAATTTATTTCAAATTTAAACCCAATCTGATCTAAAATCTTGTGTATAAGATTAGGTGAGGCTCTTAATTTTTATTTTTAATTAGATAGATTATTGGAAAAGCAGGTAACGATGTTGAAAAGATGTAAATTACCATTCTTACAACTCTTGTTGAACTATACAAACTTCGATTGGTTTGGATTGAAATTTGAATGTAGGTTAGGCAATTAAAAATACACTTTGGAGTAGAAATGGATTTGGATATGAATGTTGGAATGGATCGAGTTTGGATTTTGGAGTTATGAGATTGAATTAGGTATGAATTCGGTTATTGAGTGGATTGATTTTAAATTATGCTACATCCATTTTAAACTTGATCCGTCCATTGTTATCTATAATTGCGATTATCAACCATACTCGATAATCTGAATATATAGAGCATTATTTTTTTAATTTTTTTTTTTTAACTTATTTGTTTCCTATCTGCTCAAGCTTCAATTCTCAAGGAACTTTGGTTTAGAAAAGAAAAGGATCAAAACAAAATTCATGTAATGGGATTTTGACATCATTGGCGATAATTAAAAGAGTAGACGATTTGAAGAGAGATAATTAGAACATGTGGAGTGAAAAAATATCATTGTTTTAGATTAAAAATCTACTATTGAATTATGTCGGTGGATGTCACAAATTTTAAACCTATCTCCAGCGTTGTCCTGCAGAAAAATCGAATAGCCCTCGTGCTATGTTAAGTTCCAAAGATATATACGTAGTATGACACATGAATAAAAAGTCCTATTCTATTTCGATAAGGAGCTAATTAGTATTTTAAAAACTTGGTATAAAATAAGGTATTTTAAATCACGACGATAAATTTTATTTGTTAAACCCTAATATTTGACTAATAAGTAAACTTTATACTACTAATTGAATATGAATATATCTATTTTAATTTAAAAATTATTTTTAATATGTATTTACTAAAAAGAAAAAAAATGTGGCCGAATATGGTTGCTTTGGAATCCTAGAGTTTTCCATATTAAGGTCTTATTGATGGATGCCCAATGCATTGTGGTTGAAGTTAGCAGTGTCCTGACTAAGGGTTGTTTTTTGTTGTCTATGGTGTATGCATTTAACCATATTCATGAAAGGAAGCCTTTGTGGCAGCTTCTCTGTCAGTTTAGGGGTTATAAGGGGCCTTGGTTGGTTTGTGGCGATTTTAACAATGTTTTGAGAGGGAATGAGAGAGTTGGTGCTGAGGTTACTTTACAGGAGATGAAACCTTTTCTTGATTGTTTGGATAAATGTGGTTTGAAGGAAATGAGATCACAGGGGGCTTTTTTTACATGGAATAACAAGCAACAAGCTGAATCAAGGGTGTGGAGTAGGATTGATAGGGTCTTGATTAATGCGGAGTTTTTGGATATGTTTCCTGAAGCAGTGGCTCACTTTCTCCCTGAGGGCCTGTATGACCATTGCCCGTGTGTCATTCGGCTTGAGTTGGAGGCTTTTAAGCGGAAGGGTGTTTTTAAATATTTCAATATGTGGGGTCTGGCGCCAAACTTTCACCATGAGGTAGGAAGAACTTGGAAGAGCCAGGTGCGGGGCTGTCAAATGTTTCAGTTGGTGAGGAGGCTGAAATTGCTGAAAAAGCCTTTGAAAATGTTGAATAGTACTCTGTTCTCTAATGTGGAGAGTACGGCAGAGACTGCGGTGGTGAGTTTGAAGGAAGTGCAGCTGAAGATACAGGAGACAGGAGCTCAGGTTGAGTTAGTTGAGCTGGAAGGTCGTTTAAGTGCAGCAGCCAGAATTCTGGTGGCAGCTAAGGTTTCCTTCTTACGGCAAAAATCAAAGGCAACGTGGATTGAAAAGGGGGATGAAAATACTGCTTACTTTCATAGCACTTTGAAAGCTCGAAGAAATGTTAATAGAGTAACATCTATTAGGAATGTGGAAGGTGTTGAGGTGTCCACTCAGGAGGGTATCCAGAGTGCTTTTGCTGATTTCTACAGGAATTTGCTTGGCAGCAGTATGCCCGTTGAGGATGTGCATCGCTTGACTATTCAACAAGGAGCACTAGTCAGGGAGGAGGACTGGCCTCGGATGTTGTCCATCCCCTCTTCTACTGAGATTAGGGCTGCTTTATTCAGTATTCCAGATGAGAAGGCCCCTGGCCCTGATGGGTATACTAGTCGGTTTTTTAAGGATGCTTGGGATGTGGTGGGAGTGGATGTGTGTATAGCTATTCAGGAATTTTTTCAGACTGGTCGTTTGTTGAAACAACTAAATGCGACAGTGCTTACTCTTATTCCTAAGATCGAAAGGCCTAATTCTGTTACTCAGTTTCGGCCCATTGCCTGCTGTAATGTGGTGTCTAAGTGTATTTCCAAGCTTTTATGTACTCGAATTGGGTTTGTGCTTCCAGAGATTATAAGTGCAAATCAGAGTGCCTTCATTCAAGGGAGGCAAATTGTGGAGAATGTTCTTATTTGTCAAGATTTAGTCAGACTTTACACAAGGAAAAATTGTTCTCCTCGGTGTTTGATTAAGATGGACCTTAAGAAGGCTTATGACTCTATTGAATGGAGGTTTGTGGAACAAATGTTGTCGCTGCTGAACTTTCCTCATACAATGGTTAAGTGGATCATGGAATGCCTTACCAGTCCATGGTATAGTCTCAATGTGAATGGTAATGTCTTTGGTTTCTTCAAAGGTGAACGGGGATTGCGACAAGGGGACCCTCTGTCACCTTTGTTGTTTACAGTTTGCATGGAGTATTTCAGTAGAATTATGAAAGTGGTATCCAAGATGCACGGGTTCCGTCACCATCCTCTATGCAAAGCTTTAAGTTTGAATCACTTATGTTTTGCGGATGATTTGTTGCTTTTCTGTAAAGGTGAGGAGAGGTCTGTTCGGCTGCTGGTCAGTGGTTTCAAGACGTTCTCAGCAGCGTCTGGGTTGGATATGAATAAGGACAAGACTGAATTTTACTGTAATGGTTTGGCTGATAGGGTTTTGGTGCGGATTCTGAGCTGTACAGGTTTCAAACAGGGTGAATTACCGTTTAAATACCTTGGTGTGCCCATAAGCTCCAAAAGGTTGTCGTCAAAAGATTGTTTTGTACTTTGTGAAAAGGTTAGCAGTAGAATCAGAAGTTGGGGGGCAAAGAAGCTCTCCTATGCTGGTCGGCTTGTGCTTGTCAGGTCTGTCTTGAATACTTTACATACTTATTGGTCTACTATTTTTTTGTTACCCAGTGGTGTGATGAATAGAATTATTTCGATTTGTCGGAATTATCTTTGGGATGGTCATGAGGAATATCACAGGGTGCCTTTGGTAGCCTGGGAAAAAGTCTGTCAGGATCGGAAATGTGGTGGTCTGGGTCTGATACACTGTAAACGTTGGAATACTGCTGCTCTCGGGAAGTATGTATGGTGGATTGAAGCAAAAAAGGACCATCTTTGGGTGAAGTGGGTAAATCATATTTATCTGAAAGGCCAAGAATGGTTGGAGTATGCACCACCTGTGAATTCAAGTTGGGCTTGGAGGAAAATATGCAAGGTTAAAGATACTATGCGGTCAGGTTTTCAAGGACGGTGGTCTGTTAACTGTAAGGAGTATACTATTAGGGATGGATATCGACTGCTACATGAGGATGGAGTGAAGGTGCAATGGTGGTATTGGACTTGGAACCGATACAATATTCCAAAGTTCTCCTTCATAGCTTGGTTGGTTCATTTGGATAGACTGTTAACTTTGGTCAGGCTGCAGAAATATATACCGTGTGTTACAGTCACGTGTTATCTTTGTGGTGGCGAGGATGAGGACTGTTCCCATCTCTTCTTCCATTGTGTGTATAGTAGGAGGTGTATGATGGAGCTTTGCAAATGGTTGCGCGTGGAAATTTCCCCTGTCCACTGGAGGCGGCTGGCACGTATGCGACGGCTTAGTGGTCTACAACGTAATATATGCTATGCTGCTGTGAATGGATTGATTTATTGGATTTGGTTTCAGAGGAATGTTTGTCGTTTAGAGGGTGCAGTTTTTCGACCAGAAGTACTTGTTCAGCAAGTCAAGAGAGCTGTGCTACTGAGGCTGGCTTCGTTGGATATGAAGGTGCTGAAGACGTGTGATAAGTTGTGGATTGGACAGCTTCATGTAATAGCGTGATTATGTAAGCTTGTTTAGTGCTATGGTTTGAACATTGTATGTACTGGTTTTCAATGCTAATGAAATTTACATTTCTACCAAAAAAAAAAAAAGAAAAAAAATGTACTCCGTAAATGTATTCAAATTTATCTATTTTATATTTCTTTAAGTGATAAATACGTTCATATTTTCTAAACGAGAGAAGATTAAGAGATACTATTAATTAGTAAATTGAGAAAATTTCAGCATTTTAATTTAAGAAAGACAAGTCTAATCTTAACACATACAATAAATGTATTTCAAAATAAATAATCCAAAAAATAAAAATGCATTATTATAATAATGTATTAACAATCCACTACTATATTTTAATGCATGCTTTGACCATACTCTAAATCTAATTAAAACAATTCAAACAACAATAATAATAAGGTGGTTGGTTGAATGATAAATTTAACAAAGGAAAAAAAACATATAAGTGGTCGACCATATGGGAGTTATAACATGTGAAACTAATAAACACACACACACGCATATAATGAAATGAATAGAGAGCATCATATATGGGATGTACCGTGTAGGTGAGGACCAACTTATTACAAGTATAGGCCGGCCGACTACAACTAACGAAAATCGTGCATTCCCAAATACTCGTATTAATAATACCGCTATATAATAAATCTTATTTGAGACTGTCTTACATTAAAAGTTTACTACGAGTATTTTTTAGAGATAATTAGTCACGGTAATTTAGTAACTACTATCTCACGCAAGAATTTGGAGTAATAACAATAATCTCGTATGAAATACTTTGTTCTAATTGAACATCATTTTATTTTGATTTATCATAGCATCACTTAGCTTAAATGGAGTAGTAATTATATTATAAGGGAAAATTACGAAAAATAATCTATTAAAAGGGGCTATTTTGGTATTGTTTGGTTTAAAAATACTTCCTCTGTCTTAGTTAATTGGTAACATTTATTTTATTTTTTTTTCTCACAAAATAAAGTAAATGTTAACAATTGACCAGAACAGATGCACGAGTTTATAAAATAAGACAATTTTCCAAGTTGTGGACTTGTGGTGGCATTTTGTTTTACCTCTTGAAAGTATTTCTCACTCCCTCCGTTTCAGTCATATGTTTACATTTTTATTTTGGGAATTCATGTAAATGAACTATTTTATTTATATAAAACCAAAATTTGATTTAAAATTGCTTTAATAATATGATCTAGTGAGTCTTAATTTCAAGTCGATGGTTGGAGGTCCAAAATCGGTTTATACTCTACTACACCCCTTACACGAATGTCTTTTGGGCTTGAAGTGTGGAAGTAACTACCGGTCTCCTCATAACCGATGTTAAATTATTTCACTTTAGAATGGAGGGGTGGTGAGTGGTGGAATTTTAATTCGTGACCTCTGGTCACAAGGCTCAGATAATACCATGTTAATTAAGAATCAATTCAACCAAGAATTTAACCTGATGGTTGGAGACTCAATATCGATTTTATTTATATGTACACTAACATCCATGCACTTGCTAGCTTCTTATCTTTAAATCAACGGTAAGTCTCTTGTGAGACCGTTTTACAAGTGAGACATATTAGTTATTTAAAAAAGAAATCACCCTCAACTAACTCAATAACAATCAATTTTGCGAGATGTTTCCAATAACACTATTGTGAAACCATCTCACTCGAAAGTTTGTGTTAATCAATACGGAGTATATATACTGAAATTATTTAATTACTCTTTTGATCTAAAATTTCGTGGAAACCAAAGTGTGTAGTTTATGCGAATATAAATAAGTAAATGAAAACAATTTCTCTACACTTTATTTATGATAAAGATTAAATAAAATACTGTCAAATTCTATTAGCCGTTTCATTTTAGAATTTGTCCAGGATAAATATTAGTCATCAGAAAAACTATATTATAATATAAACCAACATACCTTTTGATGGAGAAAGATAATCCTTGGCTTTTTTGCATGGAAAGTTTATACGTGCCATAAAAAGCCATGGATGAAGCCATGAATGTCAAGAAATTAAATTTTATTTATTAATTGATGACATTGCAATGCTTTCTTATCTTTTACTTGTTCATTTTGTCTACTTTTCTTGACATATCGAATTGTATTCCATTTTCTCCCCCACGTTCCTCGAAATTTCTTAGGGCACCATCTTAAGTAACCTCCTGCTGAAATATTAAAGAACGACCTACAATGCAAAAAGTGTCTGTTACAAAATACTAGTACGTACTCCTTATTTGTGATTTAGTTTTGTCTTACACGAACAAAGTAACGATAAAATAAACCTAAAACAATATTTAATATTTATATGGTATTATTGTATCAACCCCTTAGGTCCGGAGGTATCCGTTCCTTAGTTCCGTGGGTATCAGGTTCGATTATCTCTTGCCACATAGTTGATAATGTTCTGTGTTTCTTCAAGTAATCTAGCCAATACAACATATATACAAACAACATATATAAAAACCATTGCGTAGACATTGTTAAGTGTGAAAGAAGCAGCTTATTTTCAAAGACATTTCGATTCATCTCACTTCGCTCCATTCCATTCGGCCTGGATTCAGTTCAACTCGATTCGATTTTAGCACAAATGATGTTATTTAATTGAATTTCATTCATTCGATTCACCAATTGATTGATTCAAATTTCTAAAAAGTTCAAAAGAACAGGTTCTTAGACCCTTAATAACAACTTCACATATGAGTCCAATATTGATTATGAAAAAGAGAATTGAACATTTTATAAAGACTATATGAGCTATTCTTTTAATTGTCAATTGATTTTAGCATGAAACCCTCTGGGACCTATAATGTCGAGTTTCGCGCTACTAAATAAATCACTAGAACTGAGGGAGTAACAAATTTTCATATCAAACACTTTTATTCTTTTAATTTGGTAGGAAAAATCGAACCTTCAACTTTAATAACAGAATACTTCTATCCCAATCACATGATCATGACAATAAGCAGAACAACGCTGCTGCTGCATGGACATGGTTTAGAAACTACAAGGCCGTATGTTGACGTGGTCAACTTTGGTCCAACAAATCTATCTACTCCGTATTTAAGTTACCAAGTGATCGACCTGATTTCTTCGTCAAAACTATACCGTGTTCACGTACTTATACGGTTATACCGCAAGAATCATATACTAATATATTTTGTCATAAATAAATGTACAAGTTATAAATAATTATACTGTAGCATTATTATTTGTTTATGATATTCAAATTATTTTGTAAAACTTATAATAATTTATATTAGTTAATGGTTTTGTGAATTGTGAATGACTTAAAGATGGCTAATGCATTGTGTCCTAAAACACTAGGGTCAAACATAAAGATTTATAAAGGGAGTGGGTGTATATATGTTCAAATATGTGCTCCTTATATTTAGTTAATATTCAAACAAATAAATACTATAGAGTAAATTTGTTGAAGATTTAAACCTTGTATTCTATCTGTCTCAGTCATTTGTTTACACTTCTCTCAAATCCTCTTCACAAAAAAAAATCAAACTATAAACAAATCGCTGAAACGGAGGGAGTACCTTCTAAATATTGAAGTTTCTATTCTTTCATTTTATCGTGATTATTATAGTATAATATTATTCCGTACTTATTTTTTTGTATTCTCTTGAGGGGTGAATGTAACATACAATATATGTACACAATGACACAATCGATGAGGTGCTCACACATAATATGTGATTATGATTTAAACTATCCACCTAAATTCTAAATTGGCTATTTTTTCTACATCGATTTTCAAGCACAAAGTTACGTTTTCAGAAAAAGTGAAAAAGAAAACGGCCAGTTCTCAAAATGAAAAAAAATCAACAAATAGTTTAAGACGAGTCATACATCTATTTTCCTACAGAGTAATTCTCTTTAAACAAATTATTTTATGAGACCAATAAACTGTCATATCTGTATGATAAAACTTTTCCTTAACCTTTACTTTTTACGTTGAATTTTTCTCTTTTATTTTCATTCTATACTGCAAGACGGTCCTATATAAAACCTTTGATGTTTTCATTAATTTTTTTTAGTATTACTTAAAAAAGAATTTTAATGAGATTCTTTATTATAAAAATGACTTCACTAGACTAATATTAAAAGTGCAATAAACTATTCTCTCATGCTCTCCAACCTCTATAAATGGAAGAGTTTTCATCTAACACATAATTCTTCATGCACCTTTCATAACTCTATTTACTATTATACCTCTCATATAATTTCCTCAATTTTCCTATACTTTATTAATTATTATATATATTATTCGTCTTTATTTTGTCAGCTTTCACTAACATCTCGTGACTATTTATCTACCAAATTAACTAGGTGTTGTTGTCTTACCTTTCCTAGTAGACGTGCATATGTTTTGTATTTTTCCATTATAAAACTATGAGCCATTTTATAAACAAACTTCACTCCTTTATAACTCATGTCATAAATTAATTTCACAACTTTATACGTTCACAACATTATAATTAACCTCTTTTCTCTTTGATTAATTAGCTTAAATAATAAACATCACATTTTAGATTATTATTAGGCATGACAACTCTACTAATTGCACGTCAAGGACGTCATAGGCAACTCTATGAAGACAATTTCAGGCTCGTCTCTGGGTACGTTCATCGTTTATCTATTCACTACTATTATTTTTACTGTTTCAGTTCTTTGTTTACCTATATTATTCAAGAACTATTTACACTGCTGAATATAAAATTTAATTTTAAGTATCATCTGAAATTATCTAGCCAAAATTGACATGTTTCATCCTCATTGATCTTTAATGATCAACTATACTCATTTGGAATAGAATAATATAATCAAATTATAGAGGGACTAATTAATTAATAATTAATTAGTATAATTAATTAGGCCTTGTTTTAATTAATAATGAATGAATAGTCATGTATGTTCTAGTTGCTTATGATGAGAAAAATTTGCCAAGAAAATAAGTAAATCTTTACTTTGAGTATTATTTTATTGGTTACTATTTCTTGTTAGTTGTGAGACAAGTTAACTTGAAAATTCTTGTTTAATCAAACATGTTTTTGTGTCGTTATATTGTTGTGTCTTTGTTGAATACGGAGTATTCTTTAATCTCTAGTATTAGTAAATTTTTCTTGTCATTTGCATGTCAATTTTGTTTGTTTTAAACGCTACAAAATTCCGAGCAATTTCCTTCGCTTTATGCTTTCATCCCCCACCTTACAATATAATTAAAAGTAGATAATTTAGCTCGTCTAGCTTGAAGTCAGAAGCCACAATAAACATTTGAATGCATTTGGTGTAACATTAATTAAAATAGTTCATTAATTAAATGTGCTAATTGAATTAATGACGGTTTTGATCACACTGAATGGAAAATGAAAAAACTTATTCTACTCCCTCCGTTTCAGTTAATTGTTTACAGTTTGACTTTTTTGTGAGGGGAAAAAAATCAAACTGTAAACAAATGACTGAGACAGAGGGAGTATAAGATTGAGAAAAATATCCACTAGGCCTTACATATAGCGTAACACAAATTTCCAATTAAGACAGGTATATTCGTCTTAAATTAAGACGAGTCAAGTATTACAAATAAGCCAAAAGACAAGTGGATAAAAAAGATGTAATAGATTTGTTTTTTTATGTGCAAGTGGAAGAGTACTTTATCCGTCTTAAGTAAGACTTATTGATAGCGTAGTAAACTCTCTCTTTCATAACCGAGATAGGACTTTACATGTAGAGTGGAGTAATAACTAATAAGAGATTCTTTGCGTTCTTTGACCTTTTATATGTAAGCTCATTAATAAGCCTTATACTGGTGCTTTTAACTGAAGTCGTCTCAATGGCATATTCAGTAAATTAAAATCTTAGGATGGATCGGATTTTGTAATTTATAGTTTTTAATATTCATGCTTTAATTTAAATTACCTAATTTAAGTTGTTTTATAAAAGACTCAAGATATAACCCTAACTTGGAGTCCAATAACAGGTTAAATTAGAGACAACCTCAAAGTGTAATATTTTTTCATTTCACTTCTCTTCAAAAAATGAGTGAAAATATACCATATTTCTATTACGAAGTACATTATATAATAGAAGAATAATCTTTTTAAAATACTTTAAGATAAAATTAATTTAAATTACATATTTTTTTTTTGCAAGATAATAGTGTGCTTTTATTCATCTATAAAGGGAAAAATAAAGCAAATCTTACAAAAAGAGATAACCACTATGTCTCGGTATTTAAAATGTCAACTATATCATTAAGCAAAATTTAAATAACATTTACTCTATTTATTTACCCTCTAATTATAAGCACACTTTTTAGTTTGATGACAAGTATATAAGTCGTTTTCAATGTTTCAATTATTCTCAAAACATTCAAGTAAAGTAATATATACAAGTCTTAGCTTGTAAAAACACTAAGGCTGTGTTTGGATACAAGTTTAGGAGGGAAAGGGAGGGGAGGGAAAGAGAGGGAAAAGAAAAGGAGGGGAGGGGAGGGGAAGGAAAATAAAATGTTGTTGTTTGGATAGGAAGAAAATTATGAGAGGAAAATGGAAGGGGTGGAAGGATGAGGATGACAAAATGGAGGGAGAGTGTTTATTAAATGAGAGCTCAATTAGTTTTCCTTCCAAATCTTGTCAATTTTGAAAGGAAAATGGTTTAGTATAAGGGAGGGAAATTAAATCCTTCCAATTCCTTTCCCTCTCATTTCTTTCCTCCCAAATTTTCTATCCAAACAATGGAAAATCAATTCCCCTATTTCCCTCCCCTTCCTTTCCCTCCATTTCCCTCTATCCAATCACACCCTAAGAGAGCACTCAAACAAATTTACATTGTCGCCTTATCTAAAAAGAAGATGTTCTTTAATAAAATGTGCCGACTTATTCCGTGTTTTCAATCAAGTCCAAACCTAAATTTAAGACACATAATGACAAAACAATGTAATTAATTATTAATTAATACTCAGTCACTAATTAAAAATTAAAAAGACTCATTATCATACTTAGCTTATTATGTAAAGATATGTCAAAAATCAGCTCAACCGAAAAATTAATCTAATGGTTAAAGTTTAAAATGTAACAAATCGGGTGTTAGATATAATACAGTATTTTACCTTAAAAGTGGACTTGTGAGATTCGAACTAGTAACTCTTGGACACACGGCTTTATAATGCCTTAGTTAAATCTTTAACATTTTCACGATGACAAACACACATGTTAAGAAAATCGAAAAACATTGATAATAATTAAAGCGGAATATGAAAATATAAAATATGTCGTTTTGCATGGCGTTATCTTCTCCACAACGTCGTGACTCATTATGTATGATAAATTATTAACGTACGTGTTAATGGGGTCGATCACTAGAGTATCATCAAATTGTTAAGGGGACACCGTGAGTCCGTGACCATATGCTTCTTGATGATCTTCGGAGTACATTTTCCCACGAAGAAATTAAATATACCAAATTTTGTCTAAATTGTTATTTTTGTACTTAATTATTCTCCGTAATAAAAATTAATATTTGGCTTTTTATTTTCACAACGAATTCGTTGGCTTCGGGTGATTTTTTTAGTAACTTGTAGGTCTTACGATATAAAACAGTTTCATTTAAAACCTAATTATATGAGTTATTATAATTTATTGTGATATTGTCTCGTAAAATCCGAAAACAACGTATACAACATGTATGACCTTTCCATTACACGAAGTGACACCGTTAGGAAGAGTATAGAATTATAATTATCCGATCGAATTAGAGTCTCAATTAGGTGGAATTTATGAAGTATTGTTATAATTTGCGTCTAAAACCCCCTTAATTAACAAATTGTGTTAACTACTACTACGTACTTCATCAATAAAGCAATTACGTACATGGTAGAAATTTGAATGATACTTGTTGGAGATGGATTTAGCCTAATATAAATTCCCACATTGCGTCCCACATCGGTTATGAGATGAGAGTTGGTCTTGTTTATAAGGCTAGGGGCTACTCCTCCTATTGCCAATTGGTTTTAGGATGAAACCTCCTAGACCTTATAAGCGGACTCTCTCGTACTATCGGGTGTGGCCCAGGCCCGTGGAATTTAACAATACTCTAATAAACTCATGACTTTCTATGGAAAGAGAAATAAATCATCTCATATTAATAGTTAAGATTATATCTTACAGGATGATTGTACGAGTACGATAGATAATTTATGTCGAGAAAATGGCAATTCCGTCTACTCCAGTACTCCATAATTTATTTCATTGTTAATACGAGTAATATTTATAGTTTTGTTACCGAGAATATTATGTAGTTTAAAAAGTCACTTTTGCATCCTTACGTACTTTTGTCATTTTAGCTCATCATTTTTTTACTTCACAAGGGGTATTAGACTATTAGCTCATCACTTATCTAAAAATTTAATCGAAAAGTAAATATTACCAATTTAATTGATTGAAATACTATTTAACATGTGTTGTAACCATTTTAACACGTATTTTAACTAATGTTAAAGGTGGTTACATTTTACGGAGTATATGTTACAACAAATATTAAATTAATCAGTTTTTAAGTGTATGAATTGAAGAGTGAAGTCATTAATGAGGCATGAAGCATTAAATGGGAAGGAAATGCATGTGTAGGGTATGAATTGAAGAGTGAAGTCATTAATGAGGCATGAGTAGGGTTAACATGCCTCAAACTTCAATGCTTCCATTAATAAGATTCATTCCTAAATGGAACATGCACGAAATTTTAAGTCTATTTTTCAATTTTAAGTCCGGTCGGTAAAAGACGGTAATTCACTTATAAAGTAAAAAACGAATTTTCTTATGTTTAAAATAATACTTCGTATTATATTATTTAAACTGATCATGATCATTATTAATTAAAATATAATCACTTTTATAGTTCTCACTAGTGGACACATATATACTCCCTCCATTTATATCTACATGGTAGATATGCTTTATGCACGGGTATTAAAAAAGTTATATTATATTATTAAAAAGTACAACTAGTGGGTGGAATAGGTTAGTATTATATGTTATTTGTATTGAAAAAGTGAGGCCTAATAATATAATAATAATAGAAGTACAACCAAATAAGGAAATGTGTAGTGTGGATTTGAATGGATCAAAATAGTATATATGCCTTATGGATATGAATGGAGGGAATATTCAATAATAATGGTCATAATTAGTTTATACGGAGTATGTAGTCACTTTTGTTTTATGCATAAGAAAACTCGTCTTTCACTTTTTTTAAAGTTAAAAAACTATCTTTTTTACTATTTTCAATTTCCAGGTATATTTTAGTATTTGGATAAGTAGTCAACGTCAAAGAGCAGTTGGGAATT
The DNA here is from genome assembly GCA_023091065.1 of Dianthus caryophyllus. Lineage (NCBI taxonomy): Eukaryota > Viridiplantae > Streptophyta > Magnoliopsida > Caryophyllales > Caryophyllaceae > Dianthus > Dianthus caryophyllus. The sequence continues at coordinate 35,589,310 of CM041518.1, read as the reverse complement.
GAAGCAGCTACCGGCCAAAATTGAAAAAAGATAAAAAAAATAACAAAACGGCATTATTATATTATATAATCTCTATTTAATTCTAATTTACTTTAGGGGTGGAGCCAATTTAGCTTTAGTGTAAACTTAATCATTGTGGTTTTGTATACAAAATTAAAATCGTTAATTTTGACAATGAACTAGTCCCTTTTGTTCAACTTCATTTTCTACGTAAGAATTTTCGTAATTATATTTAATTATATGTTTCTTGCATGAGGTGTAGTACAGTGGATAAAGCATGGTGAAATTTTACGGCCTCGTGCTCAATCGATTGACGCGTGTATGGTTCTTTGGCTATCAAGACGCTGGGGTTTCCTCACAGTCTTGTGAAAGTAGCGATTGCGGGTTTCCCACGTTATCAAAAAAAAAAAATAAAAAATATAGTCATATGTAACTTGAATTGTTAAATTCATCTTCTTAAATTAAATACGAAAATAACATCTAATTTTTACGGAGTAATTTTTCATAATGTCATCAAATCACATTTTGTTCTTAATTTTGCCAAGCAGGTGTATACCGTACAGAGTAAAAAAGGGGTACGAAGACTACTGCAGTAACTGCATAGAAGATAGTATAGAAGTTTTAATGATTTCTTCACCAAATCGTCATGACCTTGTATTTCCAAAGGTAAATTACCCTACAAAATTCAATAAGGACCTGTTCTTTCGGACTTTTATACCGAATCGAATCGAATCGAATCAATTGAATCGAAATGGAATGAATCGAATCGAATCGAATGGAATGAATCGAATCGAATGAAGTTCAATTTTATAACATAGTTGTCTTGAATCGAATCGAAGGAATGAATTGAACTAAATCGAATCGAATGGAATCGAATCGAACTTAATCGAATCAAGTGATCTGAATCGAATCGAAATGTCTTGAAAATAAAATTTGGAAAGAATAGGTCCTAAAACTTACAATTTTCGTCATTTGCTAAGTTGCTTAATTACTCGATTTCGATCTTGGTGTAGGGTGGATGGGAGAACGATGAGACTGTACATGAAGCAGCGTGTCGTGAAGCATTCGAAGAGGCGGGCATTAGAGGAATTCTCAATGTAATACGTACAACCCGATTGACACATATATCGTCTTAATGTGTAGTTTAATTAAATTCAAAACAAGTCCGTAGTTGTATTCTAATTTTTGAAATATGTAACACTTTTTGTAGAATAATCAGCTAGGAATTTGGGAATTTAGAAGCAAGAGTAGGCAAGACAAATGCATCCTCGAAGGCGGTTGCCGAGGTTACATGTTCGCATTGGAGGTGACCGAGGAACTCGACACTTGGCCTGAACAAGAAAACCACGGCCGCAAATGGGTAAGCGAGAATTTGAATCACGTATTGAATTGATCGGTTTTAAAACAATTACTTGCCAGCTTCTGCTGCTGACGCGGAGTCTTTTTGTTTCTTTCGCCCTGTAGTTGGATGTAAGGGAAGCATTTGGTCAGTGTCGGTATGACTGGATGAAGGAGGCGCTACAATCGTTTGTCACGGTTTTCGAAAAAGACGAGGCTGAAAATTTGAACAGCCAGACGCCAGTGGAGTCGTGTGTTGGTGGTGTACAGACCAGTATTTCAAGCGGAAACTACACTGTGAAATCAACAGCGATACTCAACGGCTGTAGCGCCGAGAATGTGTTTCGACAGATAGGGTCATTTGAGGTTCTATAATTGTTTGAGAGGCTGAAAAATTGTCAATATAAATCAGGGGAAATTATATTAGCTTTTGAGAGAAATCATGTTACTTCTAACCAAAAACTGTTTAAATAATTTTAGTTTATGTTGGAAACTTGTTAAGTGTTCCTCTTAACTAATGAATCCATGATCCATGAGAAAGTTCAAGCTTAAGTTATGTACTTATGTTGGGTGTTGGGTTTGGTTCGGGTCGTTATCGTGTCAAGTCATTTGTGGTCAAAAGCCGGATCGGGTCGGGTTTGGATCTGGTCATTATCGGATCTTCGCGATTTTGTCGCATTACTTCAACTTTCAGCCATCAAAATTAGTGTTTCGACCAATATTTGATTTAATTAATTCATTATTAAGTTTAAACTATCGAACTAAGCACTAATTTGCTTTCAATTTAATCATGATAAGCTTAATAAGTATTGGGTCATCAATTTAATCGGGTAAATATCAGTTCGGGGGTGGGTCAGATTGGTTCAATGATTACTGAGTCGTGTAGGGTTACAGATCATCATCTGACAATGTTTTCGAGTTCTATCGGGTCGGGATTACTCGAGTTCAGGTTAGGTCGCTAGATCAGGTCAAACTTGTCAGCTGTATGCGAGATGAGAGAATATTTGATCATCTTATACGACAATTTGTCAATTTGTGATATTGGGTAATTTCAAGTATAAAATTTAAGCCTTAAAAAGAATTCATTTGTAGAACGAGGGCCCAAGTCAATTACTTGTTCATTTGGGCCCAGCTTCTCTTGATAATATGGTTTTGTGAAGCCTTCAACTCCTTTCTTTCGTTCTCTCGTGGGTAAAACGAGGACCCAAGTCAATTACTCGCTCAAATTCAAATCCAAACGCTATATGATGTTATGTTAGGACGTATTTGTCGACAATGGACAAGTATTTTTCAACAATAGTATCTACAATTAAATATTTAAAAAATTATACAAATTTAGTTTTAAATATTATAAAATATGTAGTACTCCGTAGTATTTAAGAAAACAAAAAAAACAAACATAACTAAATTTTCAACTATATACTGACTACAATATCGCAAATTTTCATAGTTCATAACTATTGTCTCGTAGCATTTGAAGTAATATGGAGATAGACCAGATAGTATCATGTTCAATACGGAGTACAATAGTTTCTCATTTCATTTGATTATATTATTATACCCATACTTCCCACTATATCAAATATATCAACCTTTGATACTTTTACGATCGAATGGTTCTTAATACTTTTACGATCGAATGGTTCTTACTCCGTACTTAAGATGAACTAACTACCCGTTTTATTTATAAAATAAATCCAAATATTTGTACATGGTGATAACAAGGACAATAATTTTAATCTATTTGTACAGCATATCATATTATCTGATATGTATTCAACCCGTCTTAAGTTTTAAGACAGATACTTCCAATTCAAATTAGTATTGGGACAATTTTGTTCCTTGGGAGTCTTGAAACTTTATGACTTTAATACAGTTTGGGACAAAACCAACAAACCCTAAGGTCAATATAAGTAGATAAAATTATAAAATTGAGTCCTACAGTAATATTTTTGGCATATAAGGGAAGATTTGGTCAATAAGGTTCACCAAGTTGCCTAAGAAAAACAAGTAAAAAATTGTTTTTAACTCCAAAAAAGTCTACTAAATAGTGTTTAATAAAAAGAACATGTTTATATAGAATCTCGACCTACTATGCTTTGGATTGATCAAAATAACTGTTTGTGAGTGTAGACTCTAGAGTAGAAACATCTTCAATTGTACACATGGATAATATTTTGTGGTTTGGACTTAAGTGTATGTTATTAGTTGAAAGTCAAAGCTAATGTTTCTTGTTAATTTGTTCTCTTGTCCTTATAATTAATGATGGTTCAATTTTAAAAATAATTATAATACTCGTATGTGTATATAGTCTTCTAGTGATGGTTAAAATTTGTGATAAATCTCGACCGTACATTTACAGATTACTCGATCATTTTTACAATACTGAAATGTTTTTTGGAGGAAATAATTAATGACTGGATCATTTAGTGATTGTTATTGATTTTCGGTAATTGGGATAATCGATCTTCAATAAGAGTACGAGGTATGCACTTGATTAAAAGGTAATACTACGTACAATTGCATCTGTCAATGAAATATATCATAAAAGTTACGATAATGTAATAACCTGATGGGGACATATGTAGAGTTATAGAAGTAGCTTATACGTACCTAAAGGTATATCTGGACCTAAAAAAAAAGCTGAATACAAGTGTCTAGTCTATATAGTACTCATATACGAAGTATTGCTCAATTATTATTACAGCTAACTACATCTCATTTAGATCTGTGTAGACATTATAGAGGCGTAACACTAGTCAAACATTTTGGACAAAAACAATATAAATAGTTGGGGGTCAACTAAGAAATTCAAACTTGAACTTAATTTTCACGGGAATTTCAATTCACGTTCGATCTTATAAACCCGGTTTTCCGAACCTATCATGTTCAATAATATTGGACTAAGCATAACTCAGCCATGTGAGAGGACTTACGATAAAATTATCGTGAAACTGTATCATACAAGAAATTGTAATTATTTTGTCATGTTTTACTAAGATAAAAATAAGGTCGATCTTCTAATTAAATTTTATACCATACATACAATATACTCCATATGAAATTAAATATACTCATTAGAATGAACGAGTGTTATCATTTAGAAAAAACAATTATTCCTCTCACCGTCCATTCCGTGAACAAACTTTTTCCTCGTGGCAACTTCACAGTCAATGTCTGAAGAAATCTTTTGAGCAATACGAATATCTATATATTTATTGTGTACAAATAAACCAATTTAAAATAGTTCCTTTTTTTTTTTTTATCATCTTAAAAAAAAAAAAAAAAAAAAAAAAAAGAAAAGAAAAGAAAAGAAAACAGGTTCTTTTTTTATTTCCTCCTCTTATTATTCTTTTAATTCTCCACTTGTACATAATAATATGATCAATCTTGCAAATATGAAGACTAAACAACTGTTTTATATAATAATAATCCAAATTCTCATTCATTCAAATTACTAAGGAGTAATTAAGACTCGTAAACGAAAACCGTCGTACACATATGACGGGTAAGTGGTCACTTATTAATCTTTGAACATTTGTGATTATTATTAAACGGGATATAGAGTTAATTACAAAACTATCCTTAGTCAGATAATCACCCTTCATTTAGTTAAGTGTCTGATTTACTTCTCGAAACTATTTATAATCTAGTGAAACTTAAAAATGTGTAATATTATACTAAGGAAAATACGATCATCGATCTGTAATATTATTTGATTTGTCTACTGCTTATTTCATATCATAAAAATGTCAAAATTTTATAAAAAAGATATAATGCATGATTACGCATTAGTGAAATTAATATCAACGCGTTTTTCACAAACATCAATATAAAAAAATCATTTTAAAACTATTATAATTTCTCTCTATCTCGATTAATAATTTACGTTTATTTGTTGAATATTATTGATAAAAGATGATACTTTTCAAATATTTCCAAATATATCATATAAGATCGACATGATCATGTGAGACTGTGAGATCTTGTCATATTCCTCTTCATGTGTGCTCCTTCTGTTCAACACCAATTAAAATATTTTTCTTTTTTCGACAATTTTAATTTTATTTGACACTTTCTATATTGGCCTGGTATATCTCATTTTTCACTCTATATATTTTATTCATTACTCATTAGGCCCCATTTCTAGCTCATACTATAATTTAATCATTTTTTTTAAAAAAAAACTATTTGTAATTTTTATAATTATGTAAGTCACTATATTATTATAATATAACAAATGTTCATGAGCTTATAAAAAGACAAACGTAAATTATCAACCGAAAAAAATATACAGCTATATTACAAAGAATCAATCCTTAAAAAGGTACGAGTACATGTTATTACTCTTAAATAATCTTACACTAGTTTAGCTCCCGCGCATAAATGCGCGGTTTATTTAGAAAATATTTTTATAGTAATATAAAAAAAAACTAATTCTTGTTTTTTGGAGTTAATGAATATTTGAGATCATTGCTTAAAAAGTTAATTATAATTCTTTATTGTTATCAAAATTTTAAATTATTTTGTGATATGATCAACAATTTTTATTTTGTGTAGTTTGTTTTTCAACTTAATAATAATATTATCTATTTTTATCGTAATATATGTTTCTAATTGTTTTATGTATAAATAATTGTTTTATTTTTAAAATAAAATTTTGCTCCTATTATAAAGATTCTTCAATGTTGTGTTATAAGAAAGTATTGACCTAAAAAAATTTAAAAATAATTAAAAATAATAATAATAATAAAAAAAACTGCATAGATGTAAACATAATACTACGGAGTATAAAATAAAAAAATAAAAAAATTACGCAATTTATAGTTGTAACATATTCTTTAGAAAATTATTATTGATTTTACATGAATTTATTTGATAGGTTGACTAAGAATATTTTTTTTTTTTTTTTGGAAAAGGGTCAGTATATATCATTACCAAAACCAAAGGAGACAAACATACAATCTAAGCGTTTAAATGATCCGCTAGTTCCTCCTCACACAACTCATGAGTACAAGCGAATAAACGAACACTTACTAAACGTTTGACACTCAAAACAAGCTGATCAACTGATTTCCGACTCCCCTGAAAAATACGAGCATTGCGCTCTAACCACAAAAAATACACACTAGGGATCAGAGTACACCGTATCCACTTCTGCCGTCATTTCTTACCTCGATTGTACTGAAGCTGTCATTTTAGCTCACCTTTCAAACTCTTTGGTCTTCGAAAGATATGCACCCAACGAAGAATATTGTTTATGACTTATTGGCAAAATATTCTAAACCTAAATAACTTTACTTAAATAAGTTGCAAAATTATAGGGTAGTGATTTGCATAATATTTATTAACTTACATATTCTTTACTAAATAAGTTCTAAGACTACACATTATATTATGTTATTTTATTTTATTTTTTAAACTATTAAGATAATTATGATGTCAGCAAGTGAATTTGGCGGGAAAAAAATGCACAAGAATTCGACATGTGGCAAAAGTGACATCAGCAAAAACTGCCTTTTAGTATATAGAAGATATAAATAATTATGCATAAATAGACAATTAATTACATGGTCCACCAATAATGAATAATTTTGATTTAGTTATAGGCCAATGAATTACATTGAATTCGGACGAGTTGATTAATTAGTGAATGATTATGACTTATGATGGAATCAGGTTATTATAGTATATTAATTCGTATGTTTATTTTATTAATTTTATTTGTTTTTAAGATGTAAAAGTTAATTGCATGTGAGTGAAAATCCCAAAGATCATGATCATGATCATGATTTATGATCATTAGTAATGCAATCTAAAACTATAATGCTCATAATTTCCTCCACAAGCATATTTGTAATTATGTTTACTTGGGTCACTATACTCTTCCATTCCATTTATTTAATTAATCTTAGGCCAATTTTATTTATTATATTGCAACTAGATGAATATGCTTGACTTTAATTTTGGTGGTCTTTGTCAATTATTTTCATCCAATTATTTTCGAAATTATAATGGCTGTTGTATTTTCAATTCAGTAAATTTATCGCATTTTAATAAACGGAGTATAATCGTAGTATAGATTTATTTTATGAAAAATAATAAATACAAATCTAATGGTTCTTGTATTTAAGAGACTAAAAGGGAAAATAAATTCTAAACTAATGTATTACTTACATTGATTTTTGTATAAATTACACATTAATTAACTACTAAGTTAATACTCCCTCTGTTCAGAAATATAAGTCGTTTTCGTTTTTCAATGTAAGCCTTTGTTTTTTATTTTTACAAAAAGTTACTAGTTGAAAAATTATAAAAATTATACCATTAAATCCCTCACGAAAAATGCTTTCATATGAGTACCATTTTCATCATGTTATCTTTTATATTTTGGGAAATATCGAAGAGAGAAGTTGTCGCCTCGAAAAGTGAGAACGACTTATATTGTTGAACAGAGGGAGTACTAAATTTAGAAGGTATTAAACGCTTAAATACAACCTTAAGTCCTTAATGATGGTTATATTTATCATTACCCTTATTTTATCTAGGGTATTTTTTTTCCTCACCTCATGCATAGCCATCTATATATTTCAAGTTTTCAACCTACTTTAATTACCAACTTAATAATATTTGTGCTCTATACTTATACATAATTTAAACACAATAGCAAAGTTAAGATGGGTAAAAAAGAGGTCCTACCGGGAGTCGAACCCAGGTCGCTGGATTCAAAGTCCAGAGTGCTAACCACTACACCATAGAACCTTTGATGTTGTTATTATTTAAAAAAAATAACCATTAACTATGATTATATTACCATTATTGTTCTATTAAAACTTAAAAATTGGTCACCCCTTGGTATATATTCCATAGTCCATATATTCTTACATTTGTCGAGGCGAATGTCGGAGCGGAAATATCATTAGTTTTACACGATAAAAAAAAATTAAAAATTGAATATTAATATTGTACTCATGAAAACAAATTAAACAAAATCTTACATGACTATATTTTCATTTATAAATTGTCTGGAATTTTAAAGATTCTCGTTTTCCCGACATAGGTGAATAGTCTTGATAAAGTAAATGTAATGAATGAAGTTGAATGGTGGAAGTAATTATCTTTTTTTACAAGCTAGGAAGATAATTATTTCGTTTTAAAAATCATTAGTACCTAGTACTAACACAACCACATAATATTGTAAATGTTTCGGAGTAGTTTATGCATCTTTTGTCGCCAAATGGCTCGAAAATGTGATACAAATAAGCTAGTATTTCAATTCATATATGAGGAAAGTAGATATTTATGATCCTATACGGAGTAAAAAGAGAGTAATTTTTTATTGTAATAACCTCACAAAATGAAAACATGTCTTTTTTTTAAATATTATAGGATAATAATTGAAATGACAAACTATTTTTACCATACAAATTAGGATTTTTTTTTTTTTTGAAAAATATAATCTTAATCGAATATTTAACACGTGCTTAACTGAAATACAATTTTGAAAATAAATCGATTTTTTTATATTAATCCTTACAATTTTTATTTTTATTTATTTATTTTTTCTTAAAAAGTTGGACATGCACTTAAACAAATGAAAGAAAGTATAATTTACAAAAGTAATAAGTTAGGTGGACAATTTTTGGCCTTTTCCAATCTTCTTTGGTAATTGGATCACTTGGAGGGTCAAAATCTTGTGAAGACTTTATTAATTTGAATAATCAATTAAAAATAAAAACAATTATGCTTCTTAATTATATTATATTATATTCATAATTAAAAACATAACTTTTATTCCATATGAATCTATTATTAGCTTCTCATTCATGAACAAGGATTCACATGTAAAAGAGAACATAGGAAAATAAACTCAAAATAAAAAAGCACTAATTGGACCAATAACCTAATTATCATAAATTATGTTGTGATTAGGAATAATCATAGAATATGTTAAGGGGTATCTAAGAGAACATGCTTATCATTGCTACTATAACTTACAATCATACTAACCCACTTGTTTAATGTGTTCTAATTACTCATTTAGCATCATTAACCACTCTTTCCTCTTTTTGATTTCTTTATAATTGTCCTTTCTTATCCATTTTTTTTCCTTAACTTGATCGATTAAGAGGTAGATAAAAGAGTTGGGTTATCGATCTCGACTATTGTTATCGGAATTCGATTCGATCATACTATTCGATCTACTACATTACGAGTCACAAAAAATAGATAGATCCTGTTTACGGTTAGTTGTAAATTCTTACGATCATGTTTAAATGAATTTTTTAGACAACGATTAATATCATTACCAATAAATCATATATAACACATACATATGATAACAAACCAACTAGAAACAAAATTACAAAGATTTAAATAATTTTCTTCACCTTAAAACAAAAACCTCCGGTAAAATGTATCACTTTTGCGAACCCATCTCTATTACATCGCTACTCATTACACAACCTTCAAATAATGAAGAGCTATCTGGATTTGATTTGATTTTCAAGATAAATAATTTCATCGGATTTTGTAGATTGTAATCAGTAACTCGATATTATTCGTAACATCTTATTAATCCTTCTCATTGCTATAAAATATTGTATAAGCTAAGAAAACTCTACTAAATAGTAAACAAACCCATAAATCATTACAATTATCGTCTTAATTATTATATATATCGTCACTACGAGTACAACTTAACAAGAGCGTGGTCACATATTGACTAACACAAAAAATATTTTTGATTCTTTTTCGTGTGAGCCAAAAAGGATCATAAGTGATCTTTTATGTTTTAAAATTTACCCAATATGTGTAACCAAAAGAGAAAATGTATCTTGCTTATATGAGTAATATCTTCAATTGTAAAAGCAAGGGAGCAGCTGTGCAAAGAAAGGAGAAGAAAGGGGTTCGAATTTGTGGAGAAGTGTCCAAGATTGTGGATCTAAAATATTTGGCCCAAGTAGTGAAGAATGTTAAAAGAAGATTTCAGCCCAACAAAAATGAAGGCCCAACAATCCTTTCAGCCCATACAAATATGACGGTTGTAAGAGAACAAAATAGAAGGAAAGAAGAAGACAAAATGGAAGGGGGGAATGTGCAGCTCAGATAATTCACCACCAACGTCTTTGTCGTTTTGCAAAAGATTGATCTAGGGTTTGGTTGTAATCCCTAGTATATATATTGTCATTTGATGTTTGTAAACCCTTAGAACAAAAAGAGAGAAAAGGGAGAGAGAGAGAGAGCTGTAAGAAAAAGATCGTTCATCAATACAAAGTTAACAAAGGTGATCCTCCTCCATTATCATCAAACCTTCAGTGTTTATCATGTTTATTTGTTGTTAAATTCTTCATGGTATCAGAGCCATCGTGCTCTTGATAACCACTGAAGGATTTGTTTATGTTTGTGTGTGTTTTTACTGTTACATTGTTGCTTGAGTTAAAGTATCAGTCTTTCACTCTGTTTTTCAAAGTTTTCATCTTTGGTGTTGTTTCTTCGCCTGTGTTACCTATATTGTTGTAGTTTGCTGTGAATTCTTGGTTCAATGGCCGAGGAAGAGAATTCTGTGACTACAACTGTGCTACCCACTGATCCGCTGTATTACAATCCGTCTGAGGGTACTCAAACCCTAAAAATCACCCCTGTTTTGACTGGTATTGAGAATTTTGGACCATGGAAAAGGCAAATGAGTCTGGCTCTTTCAGCAAAACGCAAGCTTGGGTATGTGACAGGGTTAGTAACCAGACATGTGAGTGACACAGCTAAACAAGATGCATGGGACACTTCAAATGACCTTGTAATCTCTTGGATCTTTCAGAATGTGAGTAAGAGGATTAAATCCATCATCTTGTACTGTGAGACTGCCAAAGATATATGGGACTTACTTGAGAGGCGTTACACTGTGGCGAATGGAGCAAGGAAGTATAAATTAAACAAGGAATGTTATGAGGCAGAACAAGGAAGCAAGTCTGTTGAAGAATACTATACTCAACTTCAGACCATATGGGATGAACTTGAGAATATGGCTACTATGCCACCAATTACTCAGAAGACTACAGAAGTTATTGCCTATCTCAAGGCTGTCAGTGAACAAGCTGAAGAGAAGAGGCTGTTTCAGTTTCTTAATGGGCTGAGCAAGGAGTATACAACTCTGAGAAGCAATGTTCTGTTGATGTCACCTCTCCCAACTGTTGAGACTGCTGTATCCATGCTCTTGCAAGAGAAAACACAGAACAAGAATGTGAGTTCCAACAAAGGCCATAATGTGTCAGCTTTTCTGGGAAAAGGAGAGTATGTGGGAACACCATGTAAACATTGTGGAAGGAAGAATCACAAGTCTGAAGCATGCTGGGAAATTGTGGGTTACCCAACTGGTCATCCAAAGAACAAGCAACAAAATGGTGGAAAATTTGTTCCAAGGGGTCAGAACAGCTTTAGAGGGCAAGGTAATTTTACCAGGCCTAACTTTGCTCAAGGAGGATCTTCTGGTTACAACAACAACTCTGGTTCTTCTGGTTACAACAACAACTTCAAGCAGTTTAAGGGGCAAGGAAGAAAGATGGCTGCAAACACTGTCAGTGGAAAAGATGATCTTGCTACTGCTATAGGGGCTGCAACTCAGCAACTTGAGAATTTGTTGAAGATGGTTCCTGGAGGAGAGACTGATGATGAGATTGAGTGCAATTTTGCAGGTATAACTGCTCAACACAATGATCATAATGTAGAAAGTGTGTGGGTGATAGATTCAGGAGCATCTGATCACATGGTGATTGATATATCAGTTCTCAAAAATGTTGAAAAATTTGCTGAAAAACCTAAAATCAATCTTCTTAATGGGGAAGCTGTTTATGTTTCTTGCAAGGGTGAAGTTAATCTTCACAATGGTCTGAGACTAAAGAATGCTCTATATGTTCCTAAATTTAAGCAAAACTTGCTATCAGTTCAGAAGTTGAGTAAGGACAATAACTGTGATGTGCTCTTCTCTGAGACAAACTGCTGTGTGCAGGATTGTAGGAGCAAAGAAATCAAGAAGATTGGAAGAGCAAGCAATGGTTTATATTTTTTGAATCAAACTAGCAGTGTAAGACCTTTATCTAGATCTTTTGGAAACAATATGTCTGGATGTATTGAGAATGTTTGGAATAATGAATCAAAGAAGTTGTGTGATAATGCTGGGTCTCTATCTGTGGTGAAGTGTGATGTGTCAAAATTGAATGTGATCTTGAGACTTACAATTTGTGGCACAACAGGTTGGGTCACATTCCTTCTAATGTCATGAAACAGATATTCAATGTGAATGAAAACTGTCTGAAAACAGGTACAATATGTGTGACTTGTCCCATGGCCAAGCACACAAAGTTGCCCTACTCTCCTAGGATGTCTGAAACAAGTGCTCCATTTGATCTAATTCACATAGACATTTGGGGGCCATATAGAGTGTTATATAGAGGGAAGTACAAGTACTTCCTCACTATAGTGGATGATTACTCAAGGGGAACTTGGGTGTATTTGCTTAGCAAGAAGTCTGAGGCATATGAAACTGTTCAGAAGTTCTGTGAATATGTCAAGACTCAGTTCAGTCTGAAAGTGAGAGTCATTAGGTCTGACAATGCATGGGAATTTGATGATGATCAATGCACTGCTTACTTCACTAAAAATGGAATGATACATCAAACTAGCATTGTTGACAGGCCTCAACAAAATGGGGTAGTGGAGAGAAAGCATAGGCATGTGCTTGAAATGAGTAGAGCCTTAAGGTTCCAAGCTGGTCTGAGCCTAGGATTTTGGGGTGACTGTGTTCTTGCAGCAGTGCATCTAATCAACAGACTACCCAGCCCAAGGATCAAAAATCAGACACCATATGAAATTCTGCACAAAGTCCAGCCAAAGTATGATCACCTGAGGGCCTTTGGCTGTCTAGTGATGGCTTATAATCCTGAGAGAAACAAAGATAAATTCCAGCCTAGGGGATTGCCATGTGTCTTCCTGGGGTATCCTGCAACTCAGAAGGGATACAAGGTGCAAGACTTAATCAGTAAACGGAGATTTGTGTCCAGAGATGTGAAGTTCTATGAGACAATCTTCCCTTTGACTGAGAATATTCAGAAATCTCTCATGAAGCCAATTCCAGCTCAGCTAAGACAAGGGATTGTGCTGGAAGGAAGTCCTATGCCTGAGATCAGTGATGCAGTTAATGAGGAAATGAGATATGAAGAAACAGAAGCTGTGACACAGCAAGATGAGAGTGGAACAGATGTAGACACCACAGGAGTGGAACATACTACTACATCTGTACCATGCACACCAGAAGTAGTCCCTGATGTTGCTGAAGCAACTTCAGAAGAGACTTATGCAAGACCTGTGAGTGAGAAGAAAGTGCCTCACTGGATGAATGACTATGTGATCAACATGAGGAGACGGAAAAGAACTTCCAGGGGTAATGAGCTTGATGATGAGCCTGTTGAGGTCAATCAAGTGACACAAACACATGTGCAGATATCTTTTGCACACATGATGACTAAAATTACAATGCTTGAAGAACCATATTTCTTCAAAGATGCTGTGAGAGATCAGAAGTGGGTGGATGCTATGAATGCTGAGTTAGAAGCTTTGGAACAAAATCATACATGGGATATTACTCATCTTCCTCATGGAAGGAAAGCAATTGGCTGTACAAGTTGAAGTATCAAACTGATGGTTCCTTGGAGAGATACAAGGCCAGGTTAGTCATACAAGGGTGCAGACAGCAGGAAGGGTTGGATTACTCAGAAACGTTTGCACCTGTGGCAAAAATGACCACAGTGAGAGCACTTCTTGCAGTAGCAGCAATGCAAGGGTGGAAACTCTTTCAAATGGATGTAAGTAATGCTTTTCTTCATGGTGAACTAATGGAGGAAGTATATATGCATCTCCCTCAAGGATATGAGAAGCTGGGTGATAGAGTGACTGTCAGGGATAAAGCTCCTGATAAATACACAGGTCCCTTGGTGTGCAAGTTGAAGAAAGCGTTGTATGGGCTAAAGCAAGCGCCAAGGCAGTGGTTTGCCAAACTTTCCACAGTTCTCATGAAGTCTGGATATTCTCAGTCAAATGCTGATCATTCCCTGTTTGTGAAGAATCAGGGGGAGTTTATGACAGTAATTCTAGTGTATGTCGATGACATGGTGATCACTGGAAATAATATGGTTGAAATCAATGCTCTCAAAGATATTCTCAGGAGCCAATTTCACATGAAAGACCTAGGGAAGTTGTCATACTTCCTAGGTTTGGAGATTGATCACACTGAGCAAGGTCTATTTGTCTCTCAAAGAAAGTACACAGGGGATCTCATAAAGGAATTTGGAATGAAGAATGATAGACCTCTGAGAATTCCTCTAGATGGCCATGTTAAGCTTGAGCCCAACAAAGGAACACCCATGGAGTTTCCAGATCAATATCGAAGACTGGTTGGCAAATTAATCTATCTCACTATTACAAGGCCTGACATATCCTTTTCAGTTCAACTACTGAGTCAATTTGTCCAATCTCCCACGTCTGATCATATGCAGGCTGCAAAACGTGTTCTCAGATATCTGAGATCAGCACCAGAACAGGGTATACTTTTAGCACGATCCTCTGTTGCTAGATTGAGAGGGTATTGTGATTCAGATTGGGCCTCGTGTCCTTACACTAGAAGGTCTACCATGGCTTCTGTGTGCTTCTTGGTCTCTCCCCAATTTCATGGAAATGCAAGAAACAAACCGTGGTTGCTCGTTCCTCTGCTGAAGCAGAGTACAGAGCCATGGCTATGGCAGTATGTGAAGTAACATGGATCAGGTCCTTACTGAAGGACTTGGGCCTCAAACATCTTCCTCCAACTGTTCTCAACTGTGACAATCAAGCGGCCTTGGCTATTGCCGCCAACCCAGTCTACCATGAGCGAACAAAGCACATAGAGGTGGATTGCCATTATATACGAGAGAAGGTTGCTCAAGGTGAAGTCAAACCTGTCTATGTCTCATCTCAAAATCAATTAGCTGATGTGCTTACGAAGCCTCTTCAAATGGCCACCCATTATCGTCACCTCTGCAAGATGGGAGTGATGAAGACATCACCCTCTCATCTTGAGGGGGAGTGTAAAAGCAAGGGAGCAGCTGTGCAAAGAAAGGA
This sequence comes from Dianthus caryophyllus, assembly GCA_023091065.1. Lineage (NCBI taxonomy): Eukaryota > Viridiplantae > Streptophyta > Magnoliopsida > Caryophyllales > Caryophyllaceae > Dianthus > Dianthus caryophyllus. The sequence continues at coordinate 35,573,824 of CM041518.1, read as the reverse complement.
GAAGAAAGGGGTTCGAATTTGTGGAAAAGTGTCCAAGATTGTGGATCTAAAATATTTGGCCCAAGTAGTGAAGAATGTTAAAAGAAGATTTCAGCCCAACAAAAATGAAGGCCCAACAATCCTTTCAGCCCATACAAATATGACGGTTGTAAGAGAACTAAATAGAAGGAAAGAAGAAGACAAAATGGAAGGGGGAATGTGCAGCTCAGATAATTCACCACCAACGTCTTTGTCGTTTTGCAAAAGATTGATCTAGGGTTTGGTTGTAATCCCTAGTATATATATTGTCATTTGATGTTTGTAAACCCTTAGAACAAAAAGAGAGAAAAGGGAGAGAGAGAGAGAGAGAGCTGTAAGAAAAAGATCGTTCATCAATACAAAGTTAACAAAGGTGATCCTCCTCCATTATCATCAAACCTTCAGTGTTTATCATGTTTATTTGTTGTTAAATTCTTCATCAATCTTTTTAAGCATTAGTCAGTTGAGTTTATCACATGAAAATCTTCAATTAGGTAATCGAATCGCATACCTCTCTGCACCAGATATTACAATATGAAAATGTAAAGAATTAAATTTTACTCTGTAGTAATCTATAACTAGTTTTGTTGCCCGTGATACTCACAGTTTTTTTTTTTCAAAATTGTGTTATTCCTTATTGTCGTAATTTATCTCTTTATTTATTATACAATATTTTGTATATAACCCATATGTCGTTAACTCTTTTTTTTTTTGAAAGAAAGGATCAATTCATTAATAAATAGTCGTACGACATCTACAACATGTGTCAATTGGATACAAATCGACTAAAGCCAAATAAAAGAAACTCTCGTTCAAAGAAAGATCTGTATACTTGAATTGCTCCAAAGCACGTCCTCTATCATATCGCCGCAAACAGCTTTTCACAAGAGGATCGAAGAATCTTGAGCCTTGACGAGAAACAATTTCATCTAACCAAATTGATTGCAACCAACAAACCGACAACACGTGTAACGCCACATAACGATTCATTAAGAAACTGATCTTCCACATCTTCATCATAAGAGAAACGACTAAGCCGCTCGATCTTACCTATATTTCCAATAGGACTGAAACCCAGAAAATTAGGACTGAAAAAACTCCAAAAATAGAGACCAACAAATGGATCTCGCAAAAAACGAGACCTTTTATTTATTAATTTATAGAAAATCATACTTAATAATTGATAAAGAAAGTTATTTGGGGGCTTACCATCGATTAATTGTCGATGGAAGCCCCAACTTTGATTTGGATGAGATTAGGGTTTTTCAAAGAGGGAGAAAAAGAGATAATTACTCCGTAGATATTAGTGAATTTACTATAATTTATACAAACATTAGTATTGAGGCTTTATCTTTTTCACATGGATTAATAAAAAAATTACTAATGTTAAAACAATTGATTTATAGATGTACCCACAAACCACAATATTTCGATCATATATGTAACTTTACCAAATATTTTGATTTTTAAATATTGCATACAATATTTAATTATCGAATATGATTTTCGGTATACGGATTTTACTCCCGTTATATACTTTTTTCATTTTTTTCCCTTCCATACCCTTTTTTTACTCACATTCTATACAAAATTCTCTCTTTTATTTTTCCAACTTTTCTTAACCTAAATTCATACAATTTTCAATTATTTCAATTAATAATTTCGATAATCAATTCAACAAAGTAGTAATTCGATTCAATTTCATTTTTTTTTTTACAAAGTTATGTTAATTTTTATTAATCTTGATAATTTTGGGTTAAAAATCAAATTAGGGTTTATAGAAAATTGAAGTTTTAAACCCTAATCCCCAAATCGTTCCCGGGCTAGGTCGGCATACAGTGATACGTCGTCATCAGTTCGAGCTATTTCACTTGCGCGAGGTGTTTCTACAAGGAACAAGTCAAAACCCAAAATTAAATGATTATGTTTTAGATTGAAATCAATTATTATTATTTAATTGATTAATAGTTAGTGGGTTTATGTTTTGTAGTGCATTAGGCCACGTTGCTTAGTGGTTCCATTGCTCCGACCACCAACAGATTCTACGTCGCGGTTGTCAGCCTCCCACCGCCTCCCGGGAACCACCCAAACTCCAATATTCTATAAACCCTAATTTGATTTTTAACCCAAAATTATCAAGATTAATAAAATTAACATAACTTTATGAAAAAAATTGAAATTGAATCGAATTACTACGTTGTTGAATTGATTATTGAAATTATTAATTGAAATAATTGAAAATTGTATGAATTTAGATTAAGAAAAGTTAGAAAAATAAAAGAGAGAATTTTGTATAGAAGGTGAGTAAAAAAGGGTATGGAAGGGAAAAAAAAAATGAAAAAAGTATATAACGGGAGTAAAATCCGTATACAGAAAATCAATACCCTTAATTATAACTAAATTAGCATATGATAATCTAAAAATAATAAAATATCATAATTGATTTTTCATATACAATTTTTACTCTCGTGGTACATTTTTCATTTAGTTTTCCACACCTACCCTTTAATTACTCACATGATATACAAGTTTATCTCTTTTTTTTCTTAAAATTTTCTTAATTTAGTTTTAATCGATTTCTTAATTAGTCAATCATGAATCTGATAACCGATTCAATCAATTAATAATCTGTTTCAATTTTAATTTTGCCTTTAAAGTTTCAATTTTTAAGTATTAGATAAATTTAATTAAAATTAGGGTTAAGGTTTGAATAGGTGTTTGGGTTGGTGGTGTGGGCGGCAGACGGTGGTGGCATGGGCAGCAGACGACGGCCGTTCACGAAGGTCATGGAGACTAGATGGTGGTGGTAGCATGCTATGGCGGCAGGGTGTGGTGGCCTGTCTGGCCACGGTGGTTTTCATATCCTTACTTGTTAATTCCTAATTACCTCATGATTATTATACTCACGCCAAAATAAAAACAAGTTTACTGCTATCATCAATCAAATTTTTGTTAACAATTCACATACTATATACTCAAACATTGGAAAAAGTCCTTCAACATCACGTAAGACAAATAGGAGGCCATTGATATAGACTATTTGTTAAGAGAAAACAAAGATGATGATGAAACGACATGATGATGATGATAAATTAATATATTAAAAATATTAAAATTAAAAATTAGTAATTAAAGAGCTAAATTGTAATTTTTAGAGATTATTAATTGATTAAATCGATTATCGGAATTCATAATTGACTAATTGAAAATAGATTAAAATTTGATTAAAAAAAAGAGAGAAACTTGTATATCATGGAAGTAATAAAAGGGTAGGCATGGGAAATTAAATGAAAAATGTATACCACGCGTATATGAAAAATCAATAGCCTAAAATATATGGGGGATACTTTGTCAATCGACTTATTTTTTCTTTTAGTGACATTGAATTTGTTGTGAAATAATCAATTTTTTAAGAAAGTGACCAATATTTTAAAGATATATTTTCTTTTAATAATATTTTTTTTTGGTAAATCGAAGCGCGCACTTAGTCGCTTTACAATAAGGGGGAGGGGGGATTCAAACCTGGGACCTATCGCCCAGAATACCTATGTCTTAACCAACTAGGCTAAGACATCTTGGTTCTTTTAATAATAAATGAGAGTGCATTTCACCTTCCTTCATATTTTGCCAAAATCAATTTGAGGGAAATTGAATTACACCCCTTTCATTTGGTTGCTCAAACTGCCTTTTAATATTATGGGTAGATGGGTAGATAAGATAAAGATGTACAGAATTTAGATGAATTACAGAAAAATTACAAATTACTCGGTATTATATTACAATAAAGTATTTTGAATGTGATTACTATTTAACTAAATTTTTGCAATAGAAAAACCTTTTAATACAACATTCCGTATTCAAACCACATGGCAATTGCATTAGATAGTAAATTTCAAACTTCACAATGGTACTAGACTAATAGACTACTTAAATTCGATCTTACAAAAGATCACAAGACCAATTATAGAAGCTCATTAAACAAAACAATTAACTTATTAATTTATTAATTAAATTAAAAAGAGTTATTTCCATGTGAGTAGTATATATACCAAGGAACATGCATCAACATCAACATCAAACCCATTTGACAAAATCACATTCTTAAACTCCCTTTATTCCAAACTCAAAACATTGTCATTATACTACATTCAACTTTAATTTTACTTACCTACTAATTAAACACTACTTCAACTTTACTTACAAATTAAAGAAAATAATACATCATGTTCAAAACAAAGTCAAGCAAGACCACCACCCAACCACCACAAGACTCCACCACCACCCCACCAATCAAGTTCCTAGGTGTCCGACGTCGACCCTGGGGCCGGTACGCGGCCGAGATAAGGGACCCGTCGACTAAAGAGCGACATTGGTTAGGTACCTTTGATACTGCTGAGGAGGCTGCCCTGTCATATGACAGGGCAGCTAGGTCCATGCGTGGCCCACGCGCTAGGACTAATTTTGTCTACTCAGATATGCCAGCTGGCTCCTCAGTGACCTCCATTTTGTCCCCTGACGAGCAACAAAATAGCCAAGACCAACAAATCAACTGTCAGGAATTTACTCTGTCTGGAACTGATTACTCAGTGGGTTCTGAACCCTCTCAGGTTTGGTCTTCCTCGTCGTATCAACAAGATTACTATAATAACAATAACAACAACAATAGTAATAATGCGACTAGTGTTTATAACAATAATGATAGTAACAATAACAATGGACGTTATGTTAATAATGATGATGTTGAGCTCCCACCTTTACCGGATCAATACACGGGCGAAATGGTCAGTCAATGCTCATGGGTCGACCCATTTAGCAATTTTGGGTCAATTGACCCGACATTGAGTGGTAACGGGTCATCATACATCGGGTTTGATTCAAGTTCTGGCTACGTCCATAGCCCGTTGTTCAGCTCCATGCCACCAGCTACCACCAACCACGGTCTCGACCCATTTAACCTCGGGTCATCGTCTTACTTTTACTAAAAATAACAATAACAATAAGTCAATAACGATAACAAGTGTAATAATTAAGTTTTTGTGCAGTTTATTATAGGACTATGGACATCAATTGTCGTCCCTACTTATAAAAAGTAACATATCAACATGTTACTTTGTTATAAAGTTGAGTGACTAAGTACACGAATGTTTATAGTCTATTATTTCACATTATTATTATGTACGTAGTAATAATAATTACTCGTAATATAATTATGTTGGTTTGGAATATTGGTTGGGTTAAATTTGTCTCATATTGTAATGTAATTATACCATGGCAACTAATTATACAGTTGTCCCGTGTATACGTAGTTAAGTGTATTTTTATTTCTTATTTTCTTGGTTTGTAATCCCTAGTTTTACCACTTAAAAAACCTCATTGTAACTTAGAAATGAAGAGGTTTTTGTTTAATGTATTACATATGTAAGGTTGAAGGAAGTGAAATTGGATTGTTCTCTTGTTTACAATTATCATGATAATAAATTAATAATTATACTCTGACCCTTTCGGTGAAAGTCGATATCCAACATGTTCATTTATACGAGTATACATTATATTTCTAAATTACATTTATGTAGAAAATACGTATTCTATTTTGTAAAGTGTAAAAAAATGGACTTTTCAAAATGGTTTTTTCTTGGACGTAATTTAACTTTACTTGTATTCATAAGTTGACATGTTGTTAATATATCTGACCATCTTAATTCCGTTGGTCGTGGTCACTGTTATAGGGGTGGAGCTAAAGAAAGACCCCTTAAATATAGAAACACAAGATATTTCAGTTAAATTATACGTCAATTGCCTAAAAAATTTTGCCCTCCCCAATTGATATATCCTCATTATGCTACTATAATAATCGTCCCTTAAATTAAACTCGTATTTTCTGCTAATGTTTTTTCAGCTTCATTTTTTTTATTGATTATATATATGTTCATAAAATTACATTTGATTTGGAAATATATAAATTTTTGGTTGACCAACCCTTGCGTCCTATATATAGTCAATATGAAAATATTAGTTTTGTATCACTAATAGTAAGTAGGTTATACTTCGTAAATACTATTTGTAATTAATAAATGTACTACTACTATAGCAGTAAGTTCTAGGATGGTACAAGTCATGTGTTATCCATTGTTATTTTATGATATTTAGTTTTGACTTATTAGAATCTTAGTCAAACTTAAGTACTTAACTATCACATCATCTAATTAATCTAATCTTAACAGCCTAATTAAGACAACCTTAAACGCGTTTAGCTTTGTTTCTGTATTCATGATATTACTATGAGCACGTTTTTCCTTAGTGAAAAATCATTACTCCGTATTTTTTTGCAATATACCGATTAATTACCATTTGAAAATATATTGTAATGTACTACGGAGTAACTTTTATGGTAATCTTATGCTAATTTTTATTGCACAATTTTTCAAGTTTTAGGTCTTTTTCTTTGCTAGTTAACTCTTAGCTCAAATTAATTTATTTAAACTTGTTAACTTCAACTCAACTTCAAAAAATTAGCTCAACTCTAATAAATACAAATTTGCTAACAAAGAAATTTAGTTCAACATCGATAAGTTCGTCAATCAACTTTTAAAGTTCAACTCAAAACAGTTCTAACAAGTCCAGCTCAATTGGTTAACTTTAGCTTTAATAAGCCTAAAAAACTGAGATCTTACGTATTCATGCATTCACTTAAAGCATATTCTTCAAAATCTATATTGATCACTTCCTACTCGATTCAAGTTTTCGATTCTCTTCATATTACAAAATTATACTCTATCTATTTGTAATTTATTACTCAGTTACCTTCAAATATTAATTTCTTACACAGAATTTAAACTACTTCGTATATAATTAACTTAACAAAACTTAAATACAATAAATACAATAATCATCACTAAAAACTCCTCAATTTTTTATTTTTGTTTAGGAAGACATGTATAATTGTGAGTTTATAGTAGTAAAATAATAATAAAATTGCGTCACTTTGTCATTTGTCTACTTGACTTATCATAGTCGTAGTTGCATAATTATAACTATTATTCTTACATAAAAGGGAGAAGATATAATATAATATAATTAAGTGAAACAATTTCAATTTCAATAATTAAAAAAGGGGAAATCAACCGCCCCATGAGTAGAATAGCGACGTAGTTCCCCACCTACATGCATGCAAATTTAAGGCACATGATCCCCATATAAAAAACCACATACTTCCATTTTTGTTAAATTATTTCTTTATTTTTTGTTCTTCAACTAATCTACCTAAGACTACTTGGCACTTATATGGATCCAATTAAAATTTATAATCCTTGCTCAATGATTTGGATACAATTTTTTTTCTTTTATTACTATATAGTCGGTAGTTCATTACTATAGTTTTGATCATATCGATTTGGTTGATGGGCATGATATATGACATACTAGCTCCTTCATCTAACGGATTTCTTATTTTATTCTTGGGACAAAGGGCGATATATATGTGTCAATCTGACAGAGTTTTTCCCCTTGACTTAGTTTGAATTGTAAACTAGGTTCAAACGATAATAACCTAGTTACGAACGATACAAACTTAATTCGTTCACAGGACCTTCGATTAGAAACAAATCACATGGAGAAAAATGTACCTTGGTCAGACATGATTGCGGGCTGTGAGACGGCTTCGAAAAACGGCAGAAGAGACCGGCAGAGGTGTCGGCTGTCTTGGGCGGTGATGGTGCGCGGTGTGTGATAAGAGGTGAAGCTTAGGTTTCTCCTCTCTCTCCCTTAAACCCTTAATTTGTGTTTCCTTAATTGTTGATATGAGCTAATAACGGTTTAGCACATTAATAAGGGCGAGAGGAGGACCGAGCTTCTTAACCTAATTAATTTAATCGGTCCGTCAACGATTAAATTAACTGGGCTACTCCCACTGAAAAGTCCAACTATTATATTAGCTAATTACCGCAATTAACTAAGATTAGCTATAGGTCCAAAATAACGTAATAATAATTAAATACAATACCGTATAAAAATTATTCTTACATGAATGTTTACTTTTGTACCTGGTCGAGTTATCGATTTGGTGTTCTGTTGTTTACGGTGTCTAGGCACTATATCCTGCCTTTTCTTGGGTGTTTAATTAATGGTGACGTCTATGACGATGTCATGTTGTATTGTGTGCTGTTATTGTGGGCATTAAATATCGACATAACCTCATCTGCAAAACCTGATTGGATATCTTCTTCAGGTCTGGATTTTTTGTTGCTAAGGATAGTGTGTTGATAACAGTTTGGTCGATGGGCGCATCATACCTCTTTGTCCGGTGGTTTTGTTGCTTTATTACTGAGACAACAAGGGGAGAGATGTGTATACCGATCTAGCGAGGTCTTTTCCCTTCACTTAGTCTTGGATGTCTACTTTTGTGGTCGATCATGTTATCGTTGATATTGCTCGGCGTAAGTGTGTCAAGTACCCGGATTTGTGCATGATGGTTGGTTATAGATTGCTACCATTAGTTCCTACCGTTGTCCTTCTTTTCGCTAAGGGAGCTGGATATGCATGTTATTGTTTTGGTTAAGCAGATTCAAAATTAAAATACTCTGTCTTTTAGGATGTCGAGGATTGTATCTCAGTTATTCATTAATTTTTTTTGTAAATTTTCTTATTTTTGTTTAAATCAAAGTTCGCGGTTGATAATAATAATAATAATAATAATAATAATAATAATAATAATAATAATAACAATACACTTCCTTCATTGAACTAATCGACTCCATTTCTTTATTATACTTTGGACACTACATATGAATTTAGACTATTTATGAAATTATGTAAAATAAATATTAAAAAATATAATTATGTATGATTGATTATATTTAATTTGTCTTGTTAAATTGTATTTAAATTGTAAAGGAGAGAGTATTTGTTATGATGACATTGTTAGTTGAACTTCACCTTATGTTTTTGGTATCTAAAAAATGATACTCCGTACCAAATGAATCTTAGTAACTCATATTTGGGCCGACTAAATTAAGTTCGGATTCTTCTTATCTTACCACTTTTGATAAATTGGGCTTTGGTTGTTTTTGCTTCGACAAGCTTTTTAGGACTTTATTACTTCGCATGACTTTAATAAACTCAACTCAACTCAACTCACTAAAAATGTACGGAGTACAATTTACAATTTTTTCTTCAACGTACGAGTACTTTTTATGATAGTCAATGAAATTTGGAACGAGTAGTACCTTTTATTAGAGTCTAACGATGAATTATGAGAAAAAAAGTACTCTGTAATATTAAAAACTAAACAATTTTTTCATTGGTAATTGGCGTAATTGGTTGTTAATAACGGTAATCGAAGTAGAGTAAGATAATAAAGATCAACCAAGATGAATTATTAAGGTGTAAAGGGTTAGCCCTAACAAACCCTTCGGGAAAACTTATAATGGCTCGCTCGACTCCTCTTTAAAAGAGGTTAATTTCTTACTCCGTATCTCATTTTCTCATCTAATCCATGTCTAAGAATAAAAACACACCCTTGTCGGCCCAACTCGTTATAATTCACCAATGAATCAACTGTATTTCACTTAAGCCCACCATATACAACCGCCCAAAATTAATACTTCCTCCATTCCATTTGATTCTATACATATTCTTTTTTCGGAAATTCCAATCAATTCTATACATTTCTATTTTAGTCTCTACTTTATTAAACTAAAAGACCAATATACCCTTCACTAATACCCACTCAACCCACTTGCAAACAATAAAGTAGGGGTATTTAAGTAATTCCATTATCTACCCCACTTGATTTTCTTCTACCTTAATTACCGTGTTTTGGTCAAACGTATAGAATCAAACGGAATGGAGGAAGTACAGTTTTACATAAAATTACTCCTTTGGTTGATTTTGTGGCACAAGCCAACAACAGCCACCTTTATACTATACGAAATAATTAGTTTAATACTTGCAAATGTCAAACGAGTCTACCCATATGGCCATATCCACCTCTCACTTTCCCATCTCATCAATGAATGAACCATCTGACCGACTCGATCTAAACCAGTCTGTAACCACTTTTCAAACAAACACGATCCATCAAAACCGACTCGACTCAACTCGACCCGACCCAACCCAACCCCAAAGGCGGCCAAGCCTAAGTAGTGAGAAACCAAAACAAAAGTTTGCCTCCCAAAAGAGTGGGCCCACCCCAATCAATGAATAAGGTAGAATAAAACGACGTCGTATAGTAAGCAGCCAAAAGGGAAGGTCTTATATGTTGGTTACGTATCTATTATCAACCAGAATTCCCCTAATCATAATTACTACACCACACTACTGTGTTCTTTCTCAAAACTCAATTCTCACACAAAATCACAATTATTTTTTATTTATTTATTTATAATTATCAACAAAATTAACATCTTTTTTAATCTCATGAACAATTTTCAATTATTTCTCAATTAATTAGGATCAATGGAACCACTCTCTCCCACGAGTAATCCTTCACAGGTACTCTTTTTTTTTTTTTTTTTTTTTATCTTGTAAGACTGTTGTATGCGTACGACGGTTTTATTGTCACGTGTAAGTGAGTGATTCTAAAACCCATTTTATTGATCTATATGTATATATATATGGTTTGTGATGATTTTATGTGTACGTGTACGACGGGTTGATTGTGACTATAATTGATGATTAGATTACGTAATTTGAGTGAGTGAAAGCGTGACCCTTCTGGTCGTACGCGTACAATCGTCTCATTTAAGAATTTAAGAATTTGTGCTGTATCTGGGTTTTTATTGGGTTGATTTTTTTTGATGTATGAAAATATCATTGAGTAGTGAAGACAATGATTAGGTTCTTTTTTACGACACGAATGTATGGTAAGATTGTGTTGTTGTTGTTTAGTTTTGGGGGGGTTTTGGTGACAGACTTTGCCACTTTGGCCATGGTTTTCAGTTGTTATATGTGAGTTGTGGGGAGTCATGTATTGATCAAAGAAAAGGAGACGAGACGATTATTACATTCGAGCTGAATTCGAGCTGATTTGTTGAGAGGTATATTGATTAACGCGTAGTGTATCACTGGTTTTGGGCTGCACAGTTGCACTTGTCCCTGAAATTGGTGTAGCGTTTTGACCAGTGGCGCCATTATTTCACTGATCAAAACCATTATTGACTAAATTGGGAGTTTTGGGACCAGTTTTTTCAAGTGCACTTGTCCCAATATTTCACTGATCATGATCAAGTGCAACTGTGCAGCCCAAAACCATTACATTCAAGTGCACTTGTCCCAATATTTCACTGATCATAATCGTGACCATTATTGACTAAATTGGGTGTTTTGGGACCAGTTTTGTACCTCTCAATAACTGTATAATGAATAGTGGTTACAATCGGCCTAAATGTAGTCACGTTTTATCCATCGATCCTGGAAATTGTCTTTCACTTTCTTAGTGAAAGACGGTCTTTTTTTGAGACTTTCACTTTTAAGTTAGGGTGGCATAAAACGTAGATGGGTAGGATTGAGCCAGTAATGCAATCTACTAATCCAGTTTGGAATAAATAAATTTGATACTCTTAGTCAAAACGTCCATATTTTTCATTGTATAGTGAACGGCAACCCGTGCTAGCCCCCTTGGCCCTGTCACTAGGTTTGATGCGTTAGAAGGTTGTTATGTGATTTTTGAGGTTCTCTTGGTTAGAACTAATCTGAGTGTACTATGAAATCTAATTAAATTAACATGGTATGTGTGAATCCTCATTGTACTATGAGTGTATGGTTACCATTACTTGTAGGAGTATAAAGTATCGTTCCGTATAACAACTGCAACGATGATGTTATGACGTTTAACCTATCTCCGTCACTTTAATTAGACAAGTTGGGTCTCGACATAGGGGTCTTTTGGTTAATGCGGGAAGAACAACTTCATGGGAAGTTAATTCCTAATCCAACTTCATGAGAAGCAAAACGAGTTTAGATTAAAATATAGGAAGTGAGTTCCATGGAAAATACAACTTACCAAGGGGGCCTAGGTAAGCAACTCCCCCTTTTGTAGGAAATTGAAATTCACGAGATTTTCAGCTTCCCACAATTTTTGGATGTATATGGGTAACCAAACAAGTTTCATTTCTGCAATTCATGGAATTCGCAACTTCCCATGATTTTAGATGCGCAACCAAACAAGTCTATAGTTTTTTTTTTTTTTTTTGTCATATGGGTAAGATATTGTATAGCAGATTAGCAGCCACGGGCCCTTTGCGTGTTTAGGGCACTAAAGTATAGCTGTCGGCAGGAAATTTTGTGATACTTCATTGTTGAGCTGAATTAAAGGGTTCAAATGAACCATATTATTTTATCCGGTAGATACTTCCTAACACTCTTCAGTGTTAATTCTTGCCTTGCAGTTTTCATGGATAAACTTGTCGAGGAACTTGTTATTAGCATATCAAAGTGTTGGCGTTGTATATGGGGACTTGAGTACATCACCACTTTATGTTTATACGAGCACATTTAAGGGGAAGCGGAAGGATTATCTGACAGAGGATGCGGTGTTTGGTGCATTTTCGTTGATTTTCTGGACTCTTACTTTAATTCCCCTGCTGAAGTATGTCTTTATTGTATTAAATGCCGATGATAACGGGGAAGGTTAGTTGCTGTCAGTATCTTTTGATTGATTTATTTCGCGTTGTGTGATCGAATAATTGTTACAAAGGTTCCTGTACGTAATCATTACAGGTGGAACGTTTGCTCTTTACTCCCTGCTCTGCAGACATGCAAAATTTAGCTTACTTCCGAATCAACAAGCTGCTGATGAGGAGTTATCGACCTATAGGTATGGCCACTCAGGGTCTTTTGCTGCTTCTTCTCCGTTGAAGAGATTCCTTGAGAAACACAAGAAGTCGCGGACAGCGCTATTGTTGCTGGTGCTGGCTGGAGCAAGCATGGTCATCGGCGATGGTGTGCTGACACCTGCTATTTCAGGTGCTTCCTATAAGAGTTTTGTTTTGCTATTACTTTCCTTGTAGTTAAATTCCATTCTCGTTTCAGATTGTGTGGAGTACTCAACATTTTATCACTTGAACAACCGAAACTGCGAAGTTCAACTCATGAATGACAAACAAATGAGTTGTCCATAAAAGTGCTTTTCACGTTTCAGGTTTCCAGTTTCCCCTAATTTTGATTACCATGCCTTTTTGAGGACCTTTTCCGTGGGCAACTTGAAGGGTATAAAAACATTACATGGTATTAAATTGCAATATCAGTCGTGATATTACTAATGGTCGTGAGATATTGGTATCGTGATGTTGGGGCTTTCACCTAACAGACAGCAGTCAATACAGTGAGAAACACAGAAAAGTTCACCAGATGCATAAATTTTTTTTGATTCTTAGCTCCAAGATTTGAGCTGGTTTTGTATTTATATAGCATCTGTTTCCCAATATTTTCCTTCAAACATATAAAGACCCCGAAGGTTAGTAAAGTCCACATGATATTTTGAAATATCGAGCCACCAACACATGCAGCAAATAGGACATTATAAAATGGGAGATGACGTAGCTGAGACTCACAATTCTACTAAGATCATGTTATGTGAAGGCCTAAGGCTTACGGCTTACGGGAGTCATATGATACCATGCTCCTAAAGAGTGTTTATGTTAGAGACTGGTGGTGAGAGAGACCCATTTTTGGTCATGTACTTCACTACATAGGAAAATGAGCAGACAATTACTATGCGAATTTAAACTGGCAACTGTGTTTTTGGTTTGATGACCCACATTCATTTCAATCATTGTTGTGGTTCCATAATTATTGAATTTTACTGAATGAACCGTGGTATGACCTCTTAGTTGTCTAATATACATGGAACGTGTTTAGACTTTGCAAATCGTTTTCGTCTTTGTTTTTTTACCTTAGAAAACATACCTCATATATGGAGAAGATAAATATTGTTAATAACTTTTTATTGTTGTGGACTTAGTTTTTCTCTTTTTTCTTGGCAGTTTTGTCGTCTGTTTCAGGTCTTCGAGTTGCCGTGCCAAATTTTAAAGAAGGTTAGCCTACATGATCTTCACTTTTCTATCCCACGTCCTATCGAATAAATGTTTACATGTGGAGTTACGTTTTTTTTATTTGCTACATACCCACAATTTTATTGATAATACATTCTCTTTCATTGGTGTTATTGCGTATTGTTCCAGGTCAGCTCACGCTGCTTGCGTGCGCCATATTGGTTGGCCTGTTTGCTCTGCAGCACTGTGGCACCCACAAGGTGGCCTTTGTGTTTGCTCCAGTTGTCTTCATTTGGCTGTTTTCAATCTTTGGAATCGGCCTTTACAACATTATCTACTGGAATCCCAAAATCGTGCGAGCGCTCTCTCCCCTGTACATCATCAGATACTTCAAGGAAACCGGCAAAGATGGCTGGCTTTCTCTTGGTGGTATACTTCTCTGCATAACAGGTGTGTAAACCTTGCTATGCGCCTATGCTCTATATTTTGTTTTTTTAGGCATTTCAACTTGTTTGCCTTTCGTGTGTATTTATTTATATCATTTATTTTTACACATTTTCAATCCTAGTTTTTTATTTAAATCTTACTTTTTCCTCTACACCTTTCTAACTGTCTCAATTATATTATTTATGGACTATCCAAATAACGTTTCATGCCCCAAATAATTTTGGGACCAAGGCTTTTTTGTTGTTGTTGAACTCATTTGTCTATCATATAAGTAGAGTGCGGTGATTTTGTATAATGTCACGTACAGCAGCAAAAAATATTCATCGTCTTACCACCTGAAATATGTTAGCTAGTCTCAACTATTATACGGTTATATCTGTTAATCATCTGCATTGGTAAGATAATTTAGTTGACTGTTGATACTCATTCTTTTTCATGTTATTGCAGGCACTGAAACGATGTTTGCAGATATCGGTCACTTTACAGCTTTCTCAGTGAGGGTATGATTCTTGTTTCCCTCCTTAAAGAAGCCGTGCCATTTCGATAGACGTCTGTGGAGATAAATGACGTTACATGTTGCATGTGTCGTTACTATTCACTATTGCAGTCAGCTAAATATAGTGGTCTCCGTTTTTTCAGCTGGTCTTCGCTTGTGTAATTTATCCTTGCCTTGTGATACAATACATGGGTCAGGCTGCTTTTCTATCTATGAACTTGAATAGCATCGAAAACAGTTTCTATGCCTCGATTCCTGGTTAGCTTTCTCATCGCCAAAAGCAGTTTGTCCCTGCACTTCATTTGTAATTTAGCGTTCTTATCATGGCTGTCTTATCACACAGATACCGTCTTTTGGCCTGTATTTGTGATTGCTACCCTTGCCGCAATTGTCGGAAGTCAAGCTGTCATCACTGCAACATTCTCTATTGTAAAACAATGTCACGCTCTTGGTTGCTTTCCCCGAGTGAAAGTTGTGCACACATCGAGACATATTTATGGTCAAATATATATACCAGAAATAAATTGGATCCTCATGATACTGACTCTTGCTGTTACAATAGGGTTCCGTGACACCACATGGATTGGGAACGCATACGGTGAGTTTCTTTTGCTGTCGGTTTCTGTCGCATGTTTGAACCTCTAGTGATTATTCCTGTATAAGGTGTACACAGAAAGCATGGGAAAAAGTGATAAATCCTGTATAAGGTGTAGAAAGTTACTCGGAGTTCTTAATTTAAGCTATGTAAAGATAGTTAGAAGATAAATCTAATTTAAAGGGCACTAAATGTTTTGGTTTACGGTTTACACCTGATCATACTCTTGACTCATGGCGTCTTTTTCCCAGGTTTGGCTTGCATGACGGTGATGCTCATCACAACTTGCCTTATGACGCTCGTAATTACCTTTGTGTGGCAAAAGGGTCTGCTTGCTGTTCCTTTTCTTCTCCTATATGGTTTCGTAGAAGGCATGTATCTATCTTCAGCTTTTACAAAAGTACCACAAGGTGGTTGGGTCCCCCTTATGCTCTCACTTGTTTTCATGCTCGTGATGTATGTATGGTACTTCGGAACCAAGAAGAAGTACAACTTCGACTTACACAACAAAGTCTCCTTGAAATGGATCCTCGGCCTCGGTCCAAGTCTCGGTATTGTACGTGTGCCTGGTATCGGACTCATCTACTCCGAACTTGCCACCGGAGTACCTGCCATCTTCTCTCATTTTGTGACCAACCTTCCCGCTTTCCACAAGGTCTTGGTTTTCGTTTGTGTGAAGTCAGTTCCCGTCCCCTACGTGTCTCCTGAGGAACGTTTCCTCATCGGTCGTATATGTCCGAGACCTTATCGCATGTACCGATGTATAGTCAGGTACGGGTACAAGGACATCCCTCGAGACGACGGGGACTTCGAGAACCTACTCATCAAAAGCATCGCCGAGTTCATCCAAATGGAAGCCGTGGAACCTCAGCTTTCAAATTCCGAGAGCTCCTCGTTCGATGGAAGAATGGCCGTAATCAGCACCAACACTGTCGAAGCAAGCTCATCCCTGATAATGTCCGACCACAACGATCTTGACACAAATGACGTCTCCCAAACAAGCCGGTCACTGACACTACAGAGCCTCCGATCAATGTACGAGGACGAGAGTGTTCTGACGAGAAGACGCCGTGTAAGGTTCCAGGTGCCGCAGAGTCCAGCAATGAACCCTGCTGTAAGAGACGAGCTGTTAGACTTGATCGAGGCAAAAGAGGCTGGCGTTGCATACATAATGGGGCACTCATACGTGAAGGCGAGAAAGTCGTCTTCGTATTTGAAAAAGCTGGCAATCGATATCGGGTACTCGTTTCTGAGGAAGAACTGCAGAGGACCTTCAGTAGCACTCAACATACCTCACATCAGTCTCATTGAAGTTGGCATGATTTACTATGTTTAGTTTTGTTATGTTTAGGATTTTGTTGCAAATGTAATTGTAATTTTTTATATAGGTTTTCCATAGTGGGAAGTTAATTTCCCACCTTTTTTAAAAAAGCTTCTGTATAAATTATTAGAAATTCTTATATTTGGGAGCTTTTTCCAAGATTTCAAAATTTTATTAGATATGAAATGTTATTTGCTCTGTTCACTGAATTGTTTACACTTTGACATTTTATGTGAGGGGATTGAGAGACTGAGACAAAAAGAGTGGTATTTTATAAGGAATGTAAATTAATTATACAGTTATAAATAGAAATATGATATGATATGATGATTTGCTTCCATTACGATTTTTCTATCACGTCCATGAGTTACGAGTCTTTTCAAGGGAATAGTTCGAGTAAATATTACGATATCTAGAGAACAACCCTTTTTTTTTTTGAAGTTGAATTAATTTCTCCCACTATGAACTAAAGTCTGAAGCTAAATCAATGACTAAAATTAAATGTAAATTGCTACATTAATCTCCATCCCAATTATTTGTTTACTTATCTCATTTTTGGTGTATTACTCAGTTGTTTATCTTTCGTTTTTAGGAAACTTTTATACTCTAGTCCAAATGGTCCAAATGGAAGTTGGGTGGGTAAATTTAGTGAAATTTCTGATCAGCGTAATGACAAGTAGCTTAGCCTTGGCCATCTCGACCTGACGATCTGTGCAAGTATGGGCGTGGTAGCGCCTTTTTATGAAATGGCGTCTTAAGACGGCAACCAACCCAAAGACTTAGAGTGCCACTGGCCACTGGGCCGGCCCGAGCTTGAAAAATGAGGCCCGAGCCCAAGCCTGAGCCTGGGGGGCCGGGCTCTGGAAACTGGGCCCTTCTGCGGCCTGGCCCTTAATATATATTTTTTTTTTTTTAAAAAAAAATTACGCTTTTTTGGTCAAGCTTCAAAATTGTGGCCCTAAATTTGGCCAGCCTAACTGGACTGGCCGGACCAAAATTCAGGCCCACGAGACGGCCTACCCAGACTGTTGGCCAATTTCTAGGCACGCATCTTGGGTCCATTTCTGACGCCTTTGACCCATGTGATATGACATTATCCCGTATTTTTAGTGAATTATAATTAGTTTTTTTGTAGGTTTTTTGTTTTTTATTATACTCTGTATATAAGATAACATATTGAAATTTATGAGTGTTTATATTATGCATTATATACCGGATTCGTGTTTTAGGAGACTAATTAAGTACAATGATTGTATGTGAGGTCAAATCGTTTCATATTTTTGATATTTTTTTCTAAATTTGAATAATTAATAATAAAAATTCACTTTGGATTTGCATTATTTAAGCTTAAAAATCAAATTCGTTCAAATTTTCAATCGCTCGGGTCGAAAAAAGCTCAAATAAATAAATATCATGTGGGTCATTTGGTGACGCCATCGACCCAAGGCACGACTCCAGACTCCAAAGACACGCCGACGCGGCCATGAGCCATGCCCGAGCCTTCATTTTGAAAACAAGGCACGACACGACACGTGGCATGCTTAACCGCGTTCTGACCACGCCAAATTTTCGACTTCAGACGCCACGCCAAGACGCGTCGCCTTTTCTGACGCACCCACTTCCATTTCTCTTACCCCATATTATTCAAATGGCATTTATATTTTGTGAACTTTTCTTGATTTTTGTGCCAAAATGAAAAGTAAACAAATGATTGAAACAGAAGAATATTTTTCGATGCTATTATAGACCGATAAATCAATCAGATGGATACGGACCAATTAGTTTCGATAAGTCTAAACAACGGGCCAAATTCAATGAATTATATAGTCTGGAGAATCTTTTTTTTAAAAAAGAAAGTACGAATTAAAAACAATTTAAATGAAGAATTTGTATATTCATTTCCCTCTCCATCATTCATCGCGATCATCGTCATTAACATCCCCTAATTAAGGTCTGTCTCTTTTCACTTTATCTCTAATTTATTTACTTCAATTTCACATTTAAAATTTCAATTTATTTATTTTTCAATTGCTTCAAATTTTGCTGCATTTGACTCGTAAATTATTTGTAGGACTTTAAATCGTTCTATGCCTCGTGTCACACTAGTTTTTTTATGAAGTGGCCCTATTTTTACGTACATTCATAATAAAGACGGTTTGACACGAGTTTTTATGGGGGCAAATCCAGGGATTCGTTTCGATCCCAAGTTACTTTGCCCCCTATATATTTTAACAAATTACAACGATAACTATTGGTGATTAAACTGTGATTACTTTAATGCTTTACTTGACTAGTTTAGCGTTTAGGGTGACCCCCGAGACTTTAAAGTAGTCGGCTTAAATGTCTAAAGTACCTGCATTAAGCGTTTAAATATTTTGTCTTTCTATTTTTTTTGTGGGATCAAACATTACTTGACTTAAAATGATCATTGATTTTAAAAATGTAGATTCAGTCCTTTTGTTCTGTCCTGCTCATTTGTTTACACTTTTCATTTTGGGTGTACGGATCATTTGTTTATATTTCCAGTCTTTGGTGACCCATGTGGAGAGGAGACCTAACTTCTCTAATCCAATTATATTGTTTTATTTTATTTACGCAAGTGAGACTTCATTTGTATTTGTATGGATAAATGTGTGTATAAAGTAAACGTAAACGTAAACGTAAACGTAAACGTAAACGTAAACAGAGGACCGAAATTGAAGGAGTATTTTTTGTATAGAAAAAATAGTGCATTTATGCGTCATCATCTTGAAATAGAAAGATAAACAAAAAACCGAAAAATTATTAGCTGCTCAAATATTTTAATTGAACAATGATCTTTCTTCTAACATTCAAATTTCTCAACTCTTGTTATTTAATCGGTTTTTCGAAATACCACGTAAAGTATGTGAGATATAGTCTTACTGTAAATTTTAGCAATGAAAAATTGAAAAGAACTGTAAAGAAATTGGTGGATTGTAGTAGATTTTGAGTAGCAATAATTGTAGATTAACATAACATTGTACATTATTCTTTACTTGTGCAGGTGTATTACCATATTTCCTATACAATTACGTCTGAAATTGGGTTTAGACCTCTTAGAAACGTGTAAAATTAGATCAAATATATACGTCTTAAGTTTAAATTCGCGAGATATCTATATAAACGTATACGAGTAAATTTATCGCCTTAAAAATGGAGAAGTTTCCGGTGATAGATTTGAGTCCATACCTCGACTGGCAAAAATCCGCCGACAAGTCTACGCAAGTGAGTGTAACCGAAGATAAAATCCGAGAATTATGTACTGAAGTGAGCCGAACATTGAAAGAAACGGGTGCGTTACTGATACGAGACCCTCGATGCACGGTCGAGGACAACGACCGTTTCCTCGACATGATGGAGAAATATTTTGAGCAGCCCTCGGAATTCAAGTCGATGCAGGAGCGTCCCCACTTGCACTACCAGGTGGGGGTGACACCTGAGGGTGTGGAGGTGCCGCGCAGTCTGGTGGATGATGAAATGCAGAGTAAGTTGAAGGAAATGCCGGAGGAGTTTCGACCTGCGACACCTCGTGGGCCTGATCGTAAGTGGCGGTATATGTGGAGGGTTGGGCCTCGGCCGACTGATACCCGTTTTGTGGAGCTGAATGCTGAGCCTGTTGTGCCTCTCGGGTTTGATGAGTGGAAGGAGACTATGGATTCTTGGGGGTCTAAGATGATTGAGGCTACTAAGGTTGTTGCGGAAATGGCTGCTGTTGGGTTTGGGTTGCCTAAGGACGCTTTTACGTCTTTGATGAACCTGGTGCTTTCCGACTTCCTTGTTGCATGACGTCTTATTTCATCTGTTTTAATCAATTGCTATCTATGTTTGATTCTTGTATCTATAAATGAAATTCTATTGACACATAAAGCAATTGATAACTATTGTTTGGGACATAGTGGTGCTAATTTGGGTGTATGACTGCTAGTGTGCTAGATAAAAGTTTGTGAATTTCTAAGATTTTGTGTATCGTTAGCATTTTATTAATAGTCTATTTGTTAGCCATTGTTTTGATACATGGGTTTGGGAGGAAAATGAAAGGAAGTAATTTTCGTTGTTTGGAATCTTTGGATAACTAGTCCTGCTCTTTTGGACTTCATTTTGCGGGACTGAATTGAACTGAACTTATCTGAAACGCAAGATAATTTAGGAGTACGTATAAATTTTCGAAACAATTATATTTTCATTCTTGAAACCTGGACGACATGAGGATATTAGGAAGGAAATACCGTATCCCTACCCTTTTTATTTCCCCTTGCCTTCAAAAATTGTCGTATTTATTTTTTCTGAAGGATTAGTGCTCCTTGATTGCAGGGACCTCATCTGCTTGCTCCAACAGGAAGCGACCTCGGACGTTACGGCGAAAAGGGAATCGTGTTTGCTGGGTATCACTATGACCTTAACTTCTTAACTATACATGGCCGCAGTAGGTTTCCTGGTCTGAACATCTGGCTTAGAAACGGGGAGAAAGTCGAAGTGAAGGTTCCTGTCGGGTGTCTTCTTATTCAGACAGGAAAGCAGGTACGTCAAACCCAAATTATATGTGCAGGCTCTCCATCATATGTTATCCATATGGTCTTCAGTTTCTACTGTCAAGTCGTCGTGTGTGTGAGAAGTGCTTTAGTATATGACGCGTTTTATGCTATAATTCTAGGAGTTCTCTTTTGTTGTATGTGTGATTCTTCCTCTTTGGCTAATATGACGCGTTTGAACATGAGACGTCAGTTGCTGATGTACTAACATACGGTTTTGTAAAAGAATTCAACATTGATGTTGCACTGCTGAATTTGCAGATAGAATGGCTGACTGCTGGTGAATGCATCGCTGGCATGCACGAGGTCGTGGTGACTGATCGTACTCTTGAAGCGATAAGATTAGCATCTGAACAGAACAGGAGTCTGTGGAGAGTATCTTCAACTGTGAGTGAACATAATCACTTCATTTGATCATATTTTTGTAAATGATTTCAATTTTCAAGCGTTTTATTAAGTTATAAATTCAGTGGTGCTGTGCACAGTGCACTGTTGATCTCAGAGTTAACGATCTTCGAATTTTATACAGTTATTCGCGCACATAGCATCAGATGCGGTGCTGAAACCGTTAGGCCATTTTGGCGACTCTCCACTGGCAAGCATGTACCCTCCGATGTGTGCTGGGGAATTCGTGGAGAAGGAACTTTCGGTGATTAATCTGAAAGGAAATAACGGAGGAAGGCCTTCCGCACCATCATAGTAGTTGTCCAAATATTTTATCAGTCGTGACAAGAACGACATGCTGCAATATTACTATAGTGTAACATCAAGAATATGGGCTGATTTTTTTTCGTATTAACTCATTTGTGTAAACCTCAAACGACTCAATTATTTTATGGAAATTGCTCTTGTTCATATTCGTGAAAATTGTTGAAGCAAAAACAGGCTGTTTCTAATTGTTTCTTATCTTTTTGGTGTTTCGGAAGTAGGTAATGTGCGTTTCATCAGTTTCATGCGTGTGTTATGTTTAGCTCTCCCTTGTTGTATTTATCGTTGTTGTACTGAATTCCCATGTTTGATTCGCATGCTGGGTTAAAAGGAACTTAATACCATGGATTTGGTCGTGCGACCAATTTCAAGATCTTGTATCAGTCGAAGATTTAATACCGTGATCCATTCTCATTTTGTAACCAAATGAAGGGTTTTTTCCCGCGAACGTATTCATAATCGTGGTCTTGTGGCTGTTACTTGTCTACTCTATTTCATTTCATACGACAGGAACTGCAGATGTATGAAGAGTTCGGTGAGACGGTGATGCGTTAGGTGAGCTGGACAAGGCATCTGAAGAGTAATTTCTGTCACAGGATTTGAGTGTTCAAAGTTCAAACTGCGTTTTACAGGCACGACTTTTGTGACAGTGCTCAAGGGTAGTCACCACAGACTATCAGCGTGATAATGCTGATGTGAAGTTGGATGGACGTGCACACTCGCATGAGCGCATGTCTATATATAACTATTGATCCAACACCGAAACTTCATCTACAAACCTACTGCGTAAACATTTGAGAGGGAAATTTTTCGATTTTAGCTGAGACATGAAGCTATCATATAACCAGGGTTTCGCTGCTTTATTACTTATGTTATTAATAGTTTCAGGGACCGTGGAGGGTCAAGGAGGTAGCTGCAACAACACTTTTTTCTCGGCACTAGTGCAGCTAATACCTTGCAGAGGAGCAGTTTCGACGTTTAGTCCTGTCCCGCCAACTGAGACTTGCTGCAGTGCCATCAAAAATCTCGGACAACCGTGTCTATGTGTGCTTGTCAATGGCCCTCCTATTTCCGGTGTCGACCGAACCATGGCTTTGCAGCTTCCCGACAAGTGTGCCGCCAGCTTCGACCCCTGTAAATTTCTCCATCCCTATTTCCTCCTCTAATTATTTCTGCATTTTATCGGTTACTCGTGTGAGTAGACATACATTATGATACTCAGACGTGGATACAAGTATGTCTGTAACGGTCATCTGTAAAAACCTTTATGATACAGTCGCATTTATGTGTAACGGACTTTATTTCAAATCATGCATGTTATGTTTTGAAACTTCATTTTGATTGCATGTTACACGTTAACATAACACGACACACACTCTAAGTCATAGGACACGTAAGTCTGAACGATATACACGAGCATGTCCGACAGTCCAATTATACGATAATCCGTAGGTAACATGCTTATTTGTTTGGCACAGGTGAAGTAGGAAAAAAGTAAAACAGGGCATGAAGACTAGGAAATTTGAAGGGTGAAACTTACACTTCTTGTTTTATTTGCTTATGTTACTGCAACGGTCAAAATTTGGAAGGGTAAAATTATGATTATAAAGGTGGTTGTTTAGACTTAAATAAAATATGACCTTGTATAGTTGCTTCTATTATTTTAAGTGTATGTTCTTAAGGTATTATTTATAATTAGATCTGCCGAAATTGATCTAGCCCGGCCAATTCGACTGACCATCGTAATAAAGATGATTCAATGTCAAAATACACGTCACGAAATAACAACTCGAGAATGATCCGATTAAGTATTCAAAATGACAAATTCAAGTCGAAAATCTTGACCCACAAACAACCCGACCCGACCCAAAGAACCCGTTTGTTGGGTGGGCTATAATGCATTATGTACAAATCAGAAAAGTTGTTGAAGTCAACTTACATATCTGTCAAACATAAGTTAACTGCTTCACAGCAAGTTAAACCAGAAGTTGATCCCTTAGAAGAGGAACTATAATGAGCTTCCAATACCTCAGAAGTGCAAAAGATCATGTCTCTGCACCCAAACCCGTCTCTCGAACCCCGTCTACGGCCGTGGCTGGAGGAATTTTTCAGCTGAACACTGATGTGGCGGCTTTTCGACATCTTGTCGACACTGTCGACTCCTCCAACTATTCCCCTGAGCTGCGCGACAGACTGTATGAAATCCCCTTCTAGTAAATTGCTCTTTCTTACGATCATCCTACGTTTATCCTTTTCATTTCCGTAGTCAGTAAAAGACTCGTCATTGTTTGACTTTGTAATACGTACGCTAGTTATATTGTGTACTTAAAATACGAGTACTGTGTAACTTGTGAACAGGGATAACATTAGCCAAGACATAATGTTGCTAGTGAAGGACACACTCGACAAGCTCTTCGATTACTTTGGTTGGCCTTACAACGAAACAACCACTGTCCCTCTAACCGTAACTTATTTCTACTCTTTCTCGTAATTGTAATTTATACAGAATCATCTCGACCAAAGGTCTGTGACAATTTGAATTTAGGGCAGATCATACAAGTTTGTGCTGTATTACATTGTTTTCTTCAGAGAGATGACGAAATCAAAGGTCGTAAGCTGGTAAAAGATTTTCAATCGGTCTTGGAAGAATTTCAGAAGGGTCTGCAGCTTGCGGCTGAGCGTTTATCGCCTCGAAATGAAAGCCTACCCGAGATTGTTGCGACTAATATTGCCCAGATCAAAGACTCTGTGACAGATTATCGTAGTCTTGTTGACGCCATAGGCACATCTAAAGACGGTCCTGAACACCGCAAAAAGCTGTTAGTCTCAAACCCCTCTTAAGTACTCCGTATTTTTTATGTAAATGACGCGAGTTGATATACAAATTGTCGTGTTTTCTTGGGTTAATTGATCAAATGGAAGGCAAGTGATTAAGCACCATATAATGGCGGCAATGGTTGATACGTCGCCCAAACTCAGAGCTCTCGGTAAACTGGAACACAGCCGCGGTCTTGTAGCGGAAACATCTGTCAAATCCAAAAAAAGAGTTACGAAAGTGAAGAAAGTTTTTCACAGATGGTGGAAATCTGAGAATCCGTCTCTCAAAGTACATGTAATCGACTAAATCGTACACAACATTTTCCTTGTGTCGAAACCATAGTTACTCAGACTCTTCGACACAGTCCAACACATGTCGGAGTGTCGGACACTGCTATATTATGCAAAATTTCCAATATTTTGTTCTAAAATGAAGTGTTGTGTCGTGTCGGACACGACACGTGTTTGACACGCGACACGGCAGCTAAGTGAAGTGTCGGAGTAACATAGGTCGAAATCATACAGTTATGCCTTGTGAATTGTTGCATATGATTGGAAGGTTTTAACAATTAATGCTTGTCGTGTCTACTTTTAGGAAAGCGAAAACAGTGAGTTTGTTAAGTTTTCGAACGATTTCCAAGCAGTGTTACAAGAATTCCAGAAAGCTCAGCTGCTAGCTTCGAGGCGTTCATCAAGTAACCAGTCGTCGTCAATGTAAATACTCTAAAGCAGCGAGTCGTTCATCAGTTAAATCATGTGTGCAGAAGAAGCAAATAAATGAAGTTCCCGTATTAATCTTTTGATTGCTGCATTTCTCTGTAATTTTTGCAGCTCGACTGACGGAGCAGATCACGACACAATGGAGGTCGAACCTCTTGTGTTAGATAAATGGTGAGACTAGTACTTAATCTCAATTCTTTTTAAAACATCTGTCGTACAACAGCAAAGCCTTAGATATGAAATAATTTAATATCGAGTAAAGTGATACGGTGCAGGCAGGAATTTGTTGTCTCAGAAACGGAGTCAAGTGGACCCGAGTTAGAAGAATGGATTCCGGGATTCATGGAGGTAGAAAATCAAGTTAAACAGGTTTACGAGATTGTCGCGACCATAATTGATGTCACATATCTTGCTCGTGAGCAAGCAATATCAATCGGTAAGAAACCATCTTCATATTTCATACAATTCTGTTCGTTTTTTCTTCGTTTTTCAACCAGTGATATCTTAGCCTAACGATAGCTTCTATACGTGCCGCATTGCGACAATTATGTGTTTGGTGATTTAAACTCGGGTATCGATTGCAGATGACATTGATACTACAATTGAGTCGTCCGATATAACGACAAGAAAAGTCAGACGTGCGTCGTTGACGACTTCTACAGGCATAAGATTATGTCCAAATTGGGTAAGATGCTAAATGTAGTAACTTCCTTTATTAGTATGATTTTCTATTCTTCATTCATTTCTTTCCTTATGATTACTTAGACATAAACCTGTTAAAATTAACCTGACTCGAGAAATTCGATTCAAGCAAACTTGTCCCAAACCTGACCCTTAATCAAATAGAACAGCGCATCTTCTGTAAGACCGTATCACATCGTTAGACCTACTGATTATCAAAAGAAACTACCAATATAACCAACCACGTACGTGAGAGGTCTCAAGTAGACTTATCATGAGACCGCCTTATATGAGAATATGTGTAATATAAATCACAAATCAATTCTAATTTTCGTCTAACTCATCGATTCCCTTCCCACGTGTCAAATTATAATCGTAACTCGTAAAGAAAACCATCTAATTTAGACCAATTTTGAAAATTAAATGTAATTTTTACTAATTTGTGACATTTTGTGTTGTTGCCTTTTTCAAACCAGTTTTGGTGGGTGCTAATTGTAATGGTGATCATAGTTTTCATAATATTGCTCATCATTATCCTATAGACTTGAACTTGTTTCTCAAGCATTGTACTTGTGATTTTGTGAAGAACAATTTACATTATACTTTATGATTATGACATAAATTTGAATATTGTACTTTTTTCCCAAGAACTTTCTTCAACTTGATCTATGTGTATGGTCCTTTAATATAGCGATATCGAGGGCATTTTGAATTTTATCTTCAACGTCACAATCAGAACAAATGATTCGTAGATAACCCTAAAATCTATATAAAACATTATACGCACGAAAGCACAAGCATCCATTGATTTTTATACTACTGAACGAAATATGAATTATACTTGTACTCAATTGGGGTAACAACCTTGCACTAGAAGGTGTCGACCGCCATATCATAGGAAATCTCAAGGGCCAAAGTGTCATCAAATAGGGTTTCGATATCAGAACTAGTACATTTATCACCTAGACGTTCCCGAAGACAAAAAGAGAGAATTTGGCCGCCTTTCCCAAATGGAACTAGGGTTGGAGAAGCCTTCCCGCGTGGATAACAAAAATGGTTTATAAGAGCTTCACACGATTCTCGAGGCACCATGACCCAAGGCTCTTTAATTCGATACCAAGATGGAACAGACGTTAGAACGAATAGCATATCGCTCTCGGGATACATGACCTTAATCTCCCAGGCAGCGTTGTAAACATAATTGTTACGTTGAAAATCAGGGTAGTCGATGTTAAAGAGGACGCTTTTGCCTCGCAGACAATGTGACACATAGAAATTCGT
The DNA here is from genome assembly GCA_023091065.1 of Dianthus caryophyllus. Lineage (NCBI taxonomy): Eukaryota > Viridiplantae > Streptophyta > Magnoliopsida > Caryophyllales > Caryophyllaceae > Dianthus > Dianthus caryophyllus. The sequence continues at coordinate 35,546,202 of CM041518.1, read as the reverse complement.
CCCAAGTAACTGTTCTAGGGTGACTAATCTAAAATCGTCAATCCGCTTTTCTATAATAAACTCTCGAGTAAAGGGGTATGCTTCAGCCCCATACGTTTGTGTCATATATCTTCCGTAAATTTCCCCTGGATGGCCGGAAATAGAAAGACTGACCCCAAGAGCTTGAAAACTTGATTCTCTGCCCCAAGAGCTTGCAACGATGAATTTACGTTTGTGTCATATATCTTCCGTAAATTTACAATGAATTCACGATACCCCAAGAGCTCTCTGGAATGGCCCCATACGTTTGTCATATATATTCCGTAAATTCCGAATGACCCAAGATGAAGATTACGTCGATAATTCAATAGAATGACTGATACTTCACAATACTAGAAGCACAGTCCGTTTAGTAAGCCAATTTGCTTTATTCCACTATATCCAAAACCAAAACATAGTAAGTATATGGTTTTCTCCTCGATGATATGAGTGGACCTAAGTTAATAATCCTAAACCTATCCAAAATTTGCCTGGAGAAGAGATGATGACGACTGGTGATATCTTCAAATTTCGACCAACGATTGTTCTGTGAGACAAGATAGTAAAACCTAGCTTCATTTGTCGAATAATAGTCCTAAAAAAAGGGCTTCATTTGTCGAACCAACACTAGATATTACACAACTCATGATACTTTATCAACATTTTTGTTCCTCACAATGAATGATACAACTCAAAAGACGGTTGAGATTCGTGGTCTAAATATCATCTGGTGATTGAAACACAAATGCATTTGTTCACAAGAATAGAAGTCGAGGATTCTAACGGAAACTACAGCTCTTGGAATCTCATATGGTTCATATTATATATATTCTGAGGGTTTGAAAAAAAATTACCTCAACCAGAACCTACATCAAATGACCGGAGAACGAAAACAGGCTTGAAAACTTGATTCTCTGCCCCAAGAGCTTGCAACGATTTAGAGTTTTATTCCAGAGATCAAGCTGCTCGGCCATTCAACCACTGTCTGAAGTACGACTGCTGCTTTTCTCGAGTAGAGGCGTTTGAGATGTTCACTGTTGCAATTATCTTCTTCGGCTTGAGAAACTAACATACATCAACGACGACGCATCATTAATAGATTGTTTCCAATTTTCCATAACCAGTTGAGCCAAGACACAGTTTTCTATGGAACATGAAGGAATCTAGCGGAATTTGCCATGTTAGATTACATGCACTTCTCACTCGACGTAGCACCCAGACGATGCAATTTTAATTTAAGTTCCGTAAGGTTTTATTCAAGAGCAGCCTCATTGAGGTTTCAACAAGGATTAAATCCACTTTGCAGTTTGCACCAACAAAACCAAAGATTTTAAGCAAAATTGCATACAAATCTGCTTTCATTTACTACTTTTTCACTTTTTATTACTCTCTCTAATTCAATCATTTGTTTACCTTTCTATTTTGGAAAGGGGCGCAAATTGACGGCTATCTTCATATAAAACTATATTCAATACTTTAAAACCGATCAGACAGGAGAAAAATAGTTGTACCTATGTTTTTTTGCTTGAATAATGGATCAAAAAATATATTTAGCTTTTTCCTAATATAGAAAAGTAAACAAATGATTGCATAAGAGGGGATACGTTTTAAAATGTCATTAGCTTAGATGAAAAACCAAATTTTATTCCTCAGATCACCATCAGTCGCCAGAGTAGAAAATACCTCAAACCTTAGGGCACCAAATCGGAATTCCCCAAACCTCATATCACCCAACGTGTAAAATTTTCCTTCAAACAATTATTGTATGAATGTGGTAACGCAATTGTTGTAGAGTATACTTAAAGACACAAGTCACAAGGTGTACGATGGCAGGAGAATTGTTGTATAGCATACTATAGTAAAGAAGTTGAATCAGACCTGAACAAATTCCTGTAGTTCCGTAAAACTGGAGTGTTCACTATATGGGACTCCTGCACGAAGCAAACATGGCTAATTGATATATACGTCGAAACTGAAGGTCACTGAAATACTGAATAGCCAAAAAGAGTTTGTTTAACTTACCATAAACTTGGACGTTACCCTTAGTATTCGGTTTAATTAGGTCCAATTGATTACCAATAGACTCGGAGAAAGTCCAACCTGAAATTCGTAAGAATGTTAGTTTACTGAAACAACATTTTGCGACAATTGGAACGCGAAAACAGCATTTTATAACAATAAGAGAGGATACCAGTGGGTCTGAACACCAGAACTGAAGTAAACTGATTCCCGTATGTCTTCAAATAGTTCTTCAGTGTCTTCCAATAAAACAGTAAGTCAGTAACAAAAACAAATACATGAGCAGGGACATCGACGAAGTTAAGCATTATTAGTGAATATGAGAGGTTAATTCTTGAACAGCACCTCATGTTTCAAAGACGAAATCGGAAGAACGTGAAGAGGAGTATCCTTTCCATCTGAGCAAAGATTTTTCGACAGCTGCGGCCAATCAAAAGACTGCAGAATTCTTCTTCTTGACGCATTTGCATGTATTTTCACCTATAGACATCATATAGCTTTCTAAGTCATAACAATACAAATAGCAAAATGAAATGATCCTCGGAATTTTGCAGAGTTTTCACCATATTGAATATCCCAATTTGCTAGTTGATTTCGAGAAAGAAATTTCATTCTATTCAAATAACACAACTACTTTGGGATGCAACACATGCAAGTAAGCATGAGTGCTGAGGATCAGGTCAAACCAAACAGATATACTAGGAAGAAACAACCAACTGCTCATCAATTTTTCATTTGATCTCAAAATTCATAGTTATCGCACAGTCTTAGTCAATATGAGATATCATCTCAAACGTGTAACCTGATGCACGATGACGGCTCAAAAGGCACGGGTACCAGGGAGAGTCCCACCATAATTAAGACATACGATTCATTTATCAAATTGAACAGGGAGAAAGTGAGATAACCCACCTTTAATGCCTCAGATATAGCAATGTATACACTCTCCTTTCCAATGCTATATGCCCCGACAACAATAAGAGTCCTAGGTCGCATTTTGAGACACGCCTTAGTAGTTCTTACCACAAAATTGGTCACGTCCTCTTTCGAAGGGAACCTGAGTCATTTAACACAAAACTGAGATAACGCAACGATTAAATATTCACGAGGAAATATAGTGGGGAGATATCTCACCTATACTTTGGGTTGCAATAAGTGGTATCAAGATAAAGTATATCGACTTGTTTGTTTACAAGAAGCGGGTATGTCTGCATGTGTTTACAAGCCCTAAAATCTCCGGTGTGTAAAAAACGTTGTCCATCAGGAAGATTAAAGTGAATCAAGGCAGCACCTGGACAGTGATTAGCTTCTAGCAGCGTAACTTTGACACCATCAATGTGATGCTCAACGTTCAACTCCAAGGGACAAATGAATCTGTTAAGCAAAAATTCAAGCATGTTATTAATATTGCACGGTAACTTATCTGAGTATGCATAGCCGAAGAAATTAGGAAGAGATATTTACGATGGGTTAACATAGAGACACATTCTAACCAGGCGAGCAGTAATAGAAGTGCAGTAAATACGTCCATGTGTCCATCCCTTGGTTAAGCCACCATAATGATCTGCGTGAAAGTGGGTAAGAAAGTATGCGGAGCATCCTTTAACAGCGCCATATCGAAATGCATCCACAGTAAAGGGTGTGCCTGGATGATGAGACGAACCCTCTTAAAACAGCAACTCAAATCGAATCATCTCCTACTTTTTAAATACTGATAAAATTGCACAGAAGAGTGTCGTCCATCTAAGAAATTAAGTTGGCAATATGGCATCTGCAAATAAATGACCAGACACTAGACACATTATCCTCTTCGTCTGACTAACAATGAACGTGGATACGATTGATCGATTATTTGCATAATATCATTGTGGAATTGATTCAAAACGTTCTTGGGTAATGAGCATGGAGCTGTGTGAATAACTCGCATATGTATCAGCTTGTTATGACCAAGACATTTCCTTGTGCCACTTCAACCAAAGAGTACACCAATGCCAAAAACGCTCCCATCCTTTGCAAGTTTACAGAGTCGGATGAATCTCCCGAGTTATGAAAATAATATCTCCATATGAGCCATAATCAAAACGAGTTCAACGTTACAACGAGCAAACGCTACTTCAATAAATTGGAAATCTTAACTTAATATACCATCATCACCGCCAACACCACATCCGAGCAATGAAATCCACACCACACCATGAAAACAATGGGGTACGACAAACTTATAGCAACATCTCTTCACTCACACCCACTTCAAAAATGTTACCTTCAACACGACAACACGTATCGGAAAACATTACAAAAGTTTTCAGACTGTTCACAACAGATATCAAAAGCCCCAACTTCCATACAAAAAAGATACAAACAAAGTCTCGGAAAAGACGGTCCATTTCTTCGTACACACAAATCAACTACTTCAATTATACTGCAGGTATGATAATTTGAAATTGAAAGACGATCTTTCACAACAAACAACATCAAACTAACAAAGTACATGAAACAAAAACCTGGAATTTTCTTATAGAAAGGGCAAGGGCGAGGCTTCCTCTTCTCAATCGAACTACTCGACACGACATCCAACGACCGATTCAAACCACCAAATTGATCATCGCCAGAACAAGAAGAAGACCCCCTTAAACGAAACCCTAATTCAACACCAACAATTTCACCCACATTTTCCTTTTTCACAACAATTTCCTCATTTTCATCATCAATTCCATCTTTTTGATTGCGAATCCCCCACATCTGAAACAAATTGGTCTGCTTCATCTTCTTATTAGACTCACATTTTACGCCTTTTTTCGACGACAATGCAGACCAATCTGTCCCACAACGGTAAAATTCCGCCGCAAAGCTGCCATCTTTTGACGACCCACTTGCAGTTTCGGCGCATAAATTGTGTTGATGATTTGGGAACCCATTTTCGTCGAGGGAAATTGATGGTTGTTCGTCGATGAAATTTGAATCTAGGGTTTTGTCGGAAAAATGGTCGTCAATGGTGTCATCAGATGATTCAATCATAACTTCTTTGACACTCTAAAATGAACAAATCAATTGAATATTGTGTGTGAAACAGAGATTGATGTGAATTTGAAGAAATTAATTGGGTGTTTAATTGTGTATTTGAAAATTGGTGTGAATTTGAAAATTGGGGATGTATTTACCGCGGGAAACTTGTGGTTGTATTTGTGGTTTACGTGGTAGCCTTTTTGTTAGAATAACGTAACGGCCTGGCCAAATCGGGTGGAAGAGAGTAAGTCCGCTTTATAAGTTCAAGGATATTCACATTTCTCAAAATCAATTGGTAAGATTATGTTTATTGGTGATTTTTTGGAGGTGGGTTGCAACTTTTATTATTAAAAAAAAAAATAATAATATATGGGTTGCCATCCTAAGACCATGTTTATTGGTGAACTTTTTTGTATGGGTTGCCACTAGAAAATAGCAAAAATAAAGGTAAATACATGCAAAATACATGTTGAGTTGCCAACCTTTATTTGTTGGGTTGGTTGAGGAACCCATAGCAACTTATGAGTTGATTGGTTGGAGAAATAGAAAGTGGGGTAACTTTATATTTAAATAACAGATGATAATATGGGTTGAGGTGGTTATTGATAAAGTGTGTATAAAAAGTGATAAAAAGTTGAGAGTGTGGGTTGTGGGATTTGATGAGTGAGAAATTAATTTTTTAATTGGGTTGTGGATTGAAAAAAATCACTAATAACTATGGTCTAATGGAAGTGGGTTGGTTGAGCAACCTTTAGCAACATTTAATATTATTGGTTGAAGTAGAAAGAAGTGGGGTATGTATATATTAAAATAATAGGTTATAATATGGGTTGTGTGAGTTGTTGATAAAATGTGTAAAACATATTGAAAGGTTGAGATTGTGGGTTATGTGATTTGATGAGTGAGAAATTAATATTTTATTTGGGTTGTGAATTGTAAAAGTTCACCAATATTGATGGTCTAATGAGAGAAGAACCTTTGGACTTTATAAACCACATTACACTCACTTCCACAATCAATGTGGGCACTAAACTCCAACACTTTTTGTTGAGAGGGGGTTGACTTTGAGTACCTCGTTTCCGCACCTAGCCACATGAGTATCGTCATATCGGGTTTGGTTGAGTTGAATTACTAATAAGGTTAAGTCGTTGGGTAAATGTGACTTCAATTTTGCATCGAGCCACATATCAGGTGTGGTTGAGTGAGATTACTGATTATGAAGTGAAGGTGGCTTTGTTTACCCACCTAGTCAGATATCGAGCCTGGTTAAGTTGGATTATTGATTAGTTTGGGTAAAAGAGGCTTTGGGTTTCCGAACCTAGCCACGTATTAGGTATTTAGGTGTGGTTGAGCCAAATTATCGGTTAGATGGGGTGAAGGTGGTTTTGTTTTCGCACCTACCCAGGTATTGGGTGTGGTTGAGTTGGATTATTGATTAGATCAGGTGAAAAGGTGATTTCGTTTTGGCACCTAGCCACATGTCAATTAGAATGCCATTAAGTTTACTGTATTTGTGGATTATCGATTAGAACTCAACCCTCTTTTATTGTCACATATTGATTGCCAAACATGAGTAACTAGGCTTGAATCTTAACCTGGTCCATCTATCCCACGTCATGATCATTGAAACAAACTTCCCCATCGATATCATAACTTGAATCTTAACCTGGTCCATCTATCCCACGTCATGATCACTGTAACAAACTTCCCCATACGATAAGCCGAATCCGTGGTAGTGAAAGTACCATGACCAATTAGAACAACAGAATGACCTTCTGGCTGAAGTCGCTTCTTGTAATTCGCTGCAGCCGTATACATATCCAATATGGCTTTCTGTGGACACTCAAAGACAGGGACTTAAATTGTTAGAAAAGAAAAATTAGGCATAATCAAAGGACTTAAATTGTCAGAAATGGATGAAATAAAGAGAATACCCATTAAGAAGATATAAGGCTGGATACAACAAGAACGAAACAACCAAGGGGCGCTCCCCTAGTGCAGTCAATATCCTGCTCTCTTCATCCTCGACAATGGATCAATCTCTGATCGTACGACAAACTGAATATTTAAAATTACGAGATGAAATAGTTGGTTTATATGACAATTAGGTAAAACATTGTAACTTCCGAGTTCACTAAAACTAGCTTACTTACAACCAATATAAATATAACCCATCAACGAATTAAACAACAAAATTTGACATACACATAATTGACAACCAATGCATACGATTTATACTAATCAAAACATTTAAAATCATTAGGTTGTAGCTGTTGGTGCGTCTAAATTTCAGGGTATGTTGGTTGCCTAGATCAATTAGAATCATTGGTATTCGTCAACTGTTTTTTGTACTTTTGAGCTCAGCATATGTTTTGAAAAACCAAATTATATTTATGCGTGTAATCAAAACCAGGCCCTCAATCCTGCATTCGCATAGATCTTTAGGTAGAATCTTGAAAGTATTCCAGTTATCGTTGTATGAACTACTACAATTTGTCACTTGCGCCACGACAAAACTCGTGGCGCAATTACTAAATTTCCGTGGCTATGACAGTTTGCCATGAAAATTTAAGCCGTGGCGTAAGTGGCTGTGGCAAAAATATAGTCACCCTTGACATTTTGCTTGCTAGTTGATGTACAAACCATTGTGCCACTTTGAAATTATTGACAGTTTGTGAAGTCAATTGTGTTATAATAAAGCAAAAAATGTTTGCCACAGGAAAAATGATTTGTACATCAACTAACACAATTTATTTTTATTATCTGACATACAAGTTTTCATCTAATATAATTAAAGCAAAAATGTTTGGCACAGAAAAAAATGATATCGTGGCAAATACTCACTTGCGCCACGGAAAAAGTAATAATCGTGGCTAAATGAATGTTTTTGCCACGATTTAATTTTTTCCGTGGCGAAAGTGATTATTTGCCACGCGTAATTTCTCCCGTGGCATAAATTTTTCCCGTGGCCAATGAAAATAGTTTTTTCCGTGGCTAAAGCAAATTTTGCCACGTCTTACCAATTTCCGTAGCATAAACCGTGGCCCAAATGATCAATTGTTGTAGTGCTAAAATTTAGATCGACGCACCAACAGCAGTAGCAAGCCATAGCATAATCTTGGCAAGTAAAAATTCGCCATCATACAATTTTGTATGTTCCTGGCCACGGGCGTTTTTGGTCGGCACATAAGCTCGTAGATCCAAACGACCTCCAGCACAAAGTTTAAACCTGCAGAAAAAAGAAAAAAGAAAACAAAGCTAAAAATTAAAAATATTATACAAAATATTAGCTACTTTGTCTAACTTTTATCGATATTCAATAAATTAATTTATTGAAAATAAAACAATTATTAAACAAAACCTTCTCAAATCAGCATCTGTGTGGCGAGGCTCGAGATATATCATCGCAAGTACAAAATCCGTCTCATATGCGTACACCTTTCCAAGAGCACCAAAAATCTCTCGCACATTCACTCCATTGCCTTGACAATACCTTACAGGAATAAACGAAATTAAAACCAATAAGAATAACAAAAATAATAATAATCGTACTTACATTGGATCATAAAACACAAAAATCAAATATTTATCAATGTCTTTCAGTCTGTATGCCAGGAGGACAAATCTTCAATTGTATAATCTGTTTTGATCCTTAATGGACAGTTAGGATAGGAACACCCTTATTGCAAGAAAAAATTAAATATATTATCATCTTTTTTTTTTAAAAAGGGAATAACATTGAATTAGATATATAAAGTAAATACAAATTAGTTTACCTGAATATGGACATACGCGAACCTCGAAAATAATTTATAGGATTAGTATAGTTTCAAAGTAATTGACTTCCGTGTATATTTCTTAAAGTTGAGTTGGTGAGCACATATGTCCAACCCTCATAGCCATACTTCTTTCCCCACGAGTTATTCATTATATAGTATTCAAGTGCGAGGTCATTATAAGTGCGAGGTCGTTATAAGGCACTGTTGTAACAGAAGTAAAGAATAAAGAGAAAAAACGAACAACATATAAAGAACGCACAGATTTACGTGTTTCACTAACGATGTGTTAGCTACGTCCACAGAGCGGAAGAGAGAGATTTTAATTAATTTGAGAGGAGTTTTCAGATTACAGATTCAGAAGGTATGATAAAGCATATGAAACTAGGGTGAGGGTTAGAGAGTTTATATAATACTCTCTAAACCCTAATACAAATTTGACCTAATTATGGCCCAGACCGAATCCTAGCCCAATATCAGATAACAGATACCGAAAAATAATTGTAAGGCATATATCTAACAGGCGCGTCGTTGTAAGGCACCACGAAAAATAATTGTGACAAAAAGCCCCAAAAAATAATTGTGGCAATTTGCCAAAATAATATTAAAAGAATAATCAAATTTGTTAATTTACTTCTTGAAATGAGACCATAAGTAACAGTAAACGTGCAACTAATAAATCAAAGTTACATTGCTAAAAAAATAAAATTATTCTAAAATACCTCGAGATAATTTTGTGGTATCTCGTTGGGGTGTTCATCGGTCGTCCGGACCGGAATGGACCGAAACCGTTTTAGACCGGAACTAGATTGTTATATTTTTAATGGACCTAAAACCAGACCGAATTAATAACTACCGGACCGAGGACCGGACCGTAAAATTTCGGTCATTGACCGGACCGGGCCGGTTAGACTGATTAGATGAAAAATTAACCTTAATGATGTACGGAGTATTAATCAGTCGTAGGACGGTTTTCATACACCAATTTACTCATCCTTTATCTAATAGAAGTACTTTTCAACCATACATTCTACTCCTAGTAAGACTTGAGAGATGGAACATTTGAATTGTGATCTCCACACACTATGACAAATGTAACCACCATTCCTCCAAGTGTTTCTCACCTACAAAAAAAAAAGTTTCCGTACTTTCTTCAGCGTGTTAAACAAGAAGAAAATGACCATTACATTACAAATCAACCACGCATGTTCACACAAACCCATCAACAATTGCTGAATTGTTATAAAATATGATCACATTTACACCGTTCATAATTATTATTAATAAGTCTCTCTTAAAACGGGTTATCCGTCTTAAACTTAAAACGGGTCAAATATCTATCTACTTGCACACATAAAACAAAACATTCTACTTTTTCCTACACTATTTACTTTTGTCTTATCCTAATTATTCGAATTGCTTTTAGTTTTTAAAACTAAGCAATTCGCTTTATACGAGATTCGCGAATTATTATTGACTTAAATGTGAGATTATATCTCCTTACTTATCAGAAAACCGTCTTTTATTTGCTTTAGGGAAAGACGGTCTTTTTCGAGACATTTTTCCTCCAACAAAACACACACTCTCACAAATCAACTATCAAAATTTCTGTGATCTGAAATTCCCCAAAAGATTAAAAAAAAAAAAAAAAAAAACCCCTTTGAAAAAATTCATCCAAAAAAAAAAAAATGGAGATTGAGATCAAAGTAATGTGGTGCAAAGGCATAACAGCATTCAACTTCTTCCAAAAGCTGACACTCTACGCATCAGTTTCGATAAAATGCGAAGATCACAGGCTCGAGCTCACCTCGGATCAAATCCAAGAACAGAAAACCCCCGTCGACGAAGACGGGGGAGGTGATCCAGAGTGGAATCACACCATGGTATTTGATCTAACCCTTCTCAATTCCGTCAGCCCAAATCTGGATCATCTGTCATTCCTTTTCGAGTTTCGACATCGTGGGCAGTTTTTAGGGGACAAGACTGTCGGGGACGTCAGTGTTCCTCTGAGAAGTCTGATTGATTCTGCGGGGTTTAATGTGACAAGGTTTGTCAGTTACGAGGTGCGTAGCCCTGACGGTAAACATAACGGCATTCTTGACTTTTCGTATAAAGTCGTTGGTAAGAGCGTTGGTCTTATGAGCAGTACTGGTAATGTGCCTTCAGAAATTCATATCAGCGGATATACGAATTCCGAGGTAGAAGGGCAGATTATTCGGCATGATCATCAGCGGTACCAATTGGATGTACAGTCTTCGTCGTCGTCTGAGGTAGAGAGAGTTGAATACCCGAGAATCGATTTAGATGATTGGACTGCCAGCAGTAGTTCCGCGTTAGTTGCGACTAATAATGTTAGCCATTACCCGCCTCCTGCGCAAGCTGTATACCCGCCACACCCTTTGCAGCAGCAGCATCAGTGGGGCCCTCCGCTGCAACAACCACATTATTTCCCGCCTCTGCCACCACCTCCACCGCCACCACCTGTTGTGTACCCGCCACGTCCGTATGAGGGGTCGCATTGGGGGTATTATAGGCCACCGAGTGATGGGTGTGACGGTTGTCATCGTTGGTAAATGTGAGTGTTGAGTGTGTTGATTATGTGCTGTTTGAAAGAGTAATGGACTTAGCGACTGCATATACTTTTGAATTTTGGCAGTGAAAAAGGAGTCGAGCTTATGACTTGTTGTTCCGAAGGTTAAATCGTGTAGGTTGAAGTGTCCATATTAGTGAATGGTGCCCACATTGTCCGGAATGTGCAGCGTATTTGTGAATGTAATTGTTGTCAGTTTTGGTGAACGTGATTGTGAAATTGGAACAATTAACGATAACTGCGTCTTTGAAAGGCCGGTGAGTGCGGTGACATTGTCAGAATGGCAACTGCGTGTTCATCCCAAAGTCGTAAAGAGAACATCAACATCACGAGCCTATCGCACTATTAAACTAAAGTAAACTCGATATTACAACTGAGATGCTGATTTGTTATGTTTTCTTTTTGTCAAACTATGTTGGAATGCGGCTTATGGTTTGCATAATTGAGGCTGTTTTGGAGATCTGATGAGTCACGAAAGTTGAAAACTCGAGAATGATATTATCTGCGACACATGCGTATGATCTTTTGTACGCAGCATGGCAGTAGTTATGAGTTTAGAAGGGTAAATTGCTTGCGTTTGAAACTCTGTACATTATCAGAACATGTATCCTAGCATCTGAGTGTCGAGTGTCGATGTCTGTGAAATTCATGTCTAAGTGTGAGGAATGACAGGACCATATAACAGTTACGACAATGGCTGGATGACTGCAAAAAAAAATGAGCCGTGATCAAGAACAGCTACCGTGCGCAGAGCCCAAGTCACATTGTATTTTTAGACAGGTCAATACAGCAGAAATTACTTTTTGTCGATTCGCAGTATGTATTTTACTAGAATGCTTGACATAGTTTTAATACTTTCTGTGTTTGAATCAATTGTTATGTTATTTAATCGACAGTCGAAAGTGGATTAGGATGAAGGAAGTAATATGAATTTGCAGAATTTATCTATTTGCTCCAACGATAATTTCTTCATTTCCGTTTGCAAGGAAAGAAAACGAGGTTGATTCTCTTGAAATAGGACTATTTATTTCGCATTTCCTATACGACAATCGAAAATGATTTATGTATTGGATAGGACGGATATACGTAGAGAATTAATAGATGCAAGATTTTAATCTCGTCTTCTCTACTTTCAAACCCTTTATCAAATAGGACCTTCATAATTTAAATAGAGGTGACAATTTATGCGGGCCGACCTGGCTCGAGCCTGTTTTTAGAAGGCTCAGTTTGGCCGACTGTCTCTATCGACCAGGTGCGGGCCTAGTTTTTTGTGGCTTGGCTTGACGAGTCTTAAGTAGGTATGTTAGTGGAGTAGGGATGAGTGGGGTGCGTGCATGTACACTCTCGCACCCGTATCCACCACAAAAATCTATTACCCACAACCGCTCCACTATCGCCCATGGTAGATACAAGTTTTCAAAATCGTACTCAACCACCACTTTCTTAAGATAATACGAGTACTTCGTATTTGGTTTAGCACTTTCTTAAGAGAATATTTAGTTTAACAATTATGGTTGTTAATTTTTCACTTGCACGACGAGCACGGCTTTATGAATGTCATTCATTTACGGGTGATGACACAAGTCTATATATGTATTTTATTCAAAGATGCAAGACGAGGTACCGTTTTCTCGCATGATCGCATCCTCCACGCCCTAATGTCATCCCTGGCTAGGCAATAGTAATATCCCTATTCCCTATCAGTCTTATACTCCGTATGTGATTTGGGAGCAAGTCCTATGAAAAACGAGTATTCTAATACATAAAATGTTACTCCGTATTATATTTAGACTGATCGTGACTCTTATTAATTAAAACGTGACCATTTTTATAACACTCAATAATGGTGATAATATACTCAACGATGATTACAATTAGCCTAAATATGACGTGGTAACTTTATATGCATCAAGAAACTTTTTTTTTTTATAGAAAGACGATATTTTTTAAGACGTTTTCATAAATTGGTGGGGGTAAGGAGTTATATACTCATGTCTTTTCAGCTTAATTTCAGTTCTCATAATTTCAGCTCAGCTATTATAAGTTCAGGTCTAATAAGTTTAGCTTCTATAAGTTCAACTCTTATAAGTTCAACTCGTATAAATCTCAATACGCTTTAATTTCAATTGATTTTAACCCTTATAAGTTCAGCTCTTATAAGACGAAAATATTAGAGAGGTTGGTAGAGAACTGAGAAGTGTAGGGAAGTAGAGGGTTAATTAATTAATAAGGGGGGGTTTGGGTCCAAAATTAAGAAGGCATCAGAATCAAGTGAGCTGGTATTAATATGTCGGCATTCTAAATCACAGCTGTGAATCTTCATTACTACGGAGTACTAATTTTAATTTTTGTGATTATCCTCCTCTTCATTTCTTGTGCGCCACAGCTGTTTCTAATCCTACTTATTATTTTATTAAACCCATCACTCCTCACTTTCTTTTTTTTCTTTGCAAAACTAATTATTATTTTAGCTTTTTAGTCAAATGTCATACTTTGTTCGAGTATATAATCGATTTTGGGTCTTCAACCATAAGCTTAAGTTTTTGATTGAGTTGATTTCTGATATGGTATCAAAACCTTGTGACCAAAGGTCACGTTTCGAATCTCACAACCTCTCAACTTCAAAGTGGTATTTATCACACCAAGTAGGCGGGCCTATAGTTGCGTACGTATAAAATGGTACTATCAAGAGAATATGACTCATAAGATTACTTGTTAGAGAGTTCTATAAATCGATCTGGGTCGCCAATCGAACGCTTAAGCTAATGATTAGAGGTCTAAATCGATTTATATACTCTTTACCATTACTGTCTCTTAATTTTACAAGTGAAAGACTGTCTTTCATTATAATTGTTGTATATTTTGTGTAATCCATTTTGTTGTTGGAGTACTTAATGAGTATAACTAACCTTCTAATTATAGAATGGAGTACAAAAATGATGCTTGACATTATTTAATATCGTACTATTTACATGTAAAATTATTCAACAATGAGTCATTAGTAATATTAAGCGTAAATTTATTGATCTAATGGATAATGATACTCTTACAACTATGCACTAAATATTTTCTCTTGTAAAAGTAGATCACCATGAAAAATTGAAAAATAAAAAAGATTTATTGTTATCTTTCACTTTTTCTAAAATACAATTTTAATAATTCAAATCTTTTCAAATTATTTCTTTTAAAAAACTCTCACATTTTATAAACATTTTTTTCAAAAATTCCTACCAAAATCTGCTTTTCACCGTATTAGACGTCTATTTTTACTCATAAAAACATTAAATTCTCATTTTATCTTTTCACAGTTTGAGTTTCGGTGCACGATAGATTACCTTCGTAATGAAAATATTATTAAAAAAATCTTTAATTTTTGCAAAAAAATTTGTATTTTTGTGGGAATTTTCGAAAAAATATTTATAGAAGATGGGAGATTTTAAAAAAGTTGCAAAAAGTAAAATTTTTTAAAATTATAGTCATAAAAGGCAAAAGATTTCAAAGAACCCGAATAAAAATGACATCTACCTTATCTAAATGTTATTGACTCTAAATTTTGGCGAGTGACAATGCCACGGGCTGTTTGAACTAAACCACAGGACGTAGTGGAGTAAATCTGAGGAAGAGAGTCTGATCATAAGGTTTAGGAGGTTCAATCCTAAAACTAATTGATAATACCCCTAAGTCTTGTAAACTAAATCAACTCTCATCTATTATCGATGTAAAATCGTATGTGAAAATTATATTGGGTTGGATTCATCATCCACGTAACATTAAATAATTCCCGTGGATGAGTACAAAGCCGTGGATATTTTCTTACCCTAAATTTAAGTCGAGAAATTGATTTGCCAAATGGGAGGCCGAGGGTAAAATGGTACAAACACTTTAGATGGTGGCTGAGTAATTGGTCCATTATCGCATATTCGCACCCGTGCGTGTGACCAAAACTGTCTGCTAAATCAGTCAACCTTGCACTTATATACTCCTATGGGTTATAGTTTCCATGGATTTATTTGGTCCGGATCAAACGGTCTACTCTAAATTTGATACTCCCTCTGTCTCAGTCATTTGTTTACAGTTTGACTTTTTCCCCCTCACAAAAAAGTCAAACTGTAAACAACTCACTGAAACGGAGGGAGTATATTAAGATTAAAATATTTTTGAGTTGGTTAATTTTTCAATTTAAATGTAAATTTTGTCAGTAATTTACAGAATTGAAAGTTTAAACTGATAGTTGAAGGTCAAAACTAAATCGATTTTATACTTAATGCTAAATGAATTTATTTTAGAATGGACATGTGGTGAGATTTGAACCCATCATTTAATCCTCCAACAAACTTTTTGAGAGAGAAAAAAAAACATTTTATTAGTCATTTTGTGACGGCGGCGGGAGGTGGCGGTTACCGGCGGTGCAAGGGGTGTTAAGTGACGGGGGTGGGGGTGGTTTCACGGGATTTGGGGGTTTAATTTTTTTATTTTTTTTAATTGTGAATGAAATGAATTAAGGGGGAGGGGAGGGTGTGTAAAAGAGTAGCCATTTTGGCGACTGCATAAATTTTGGTCGCTAAATTTGGCGACTGAAACACAGTCGCCAACTGTGTTTTTTCAGTCGCTAATTTGGCTGATATAAAAAATTTGAAAAAGGTGTGGTCGCCAAATTTGGCGACCATATTTAGTCGCCCGATTTTTTAATTGGTCGCCAATTTGGCGACTATAAAATTTAGTCGACAAATGCAGTCGCCCGATTTCGTATTTCTTGTAGTGAGTGAATATTTTTTTCCTATGCCTATTCATTTTAGGCTCCTTCCATGCATTAATGAATTATGCGCGACCAGCCTGATGCACGAGTCAACGAAATGCATTTGTTCATCTCTAATCATTGTGATGATGAATTTGTCGAACTGTTTAAGCACACTCCTGACTCCACCCGTGCTACGAATCATTTTTTACGTATCGTTTTAAGGGAATCATTTCATAGGTATTAAAACTGAAAATAAGGATCACCTTTTAACCATTAGATTTTTTTGACAAGTTAGTCTAAAACTAAACTTAAAGAATCAAATTAACTAAATTAGAGACATCTGTTAAAATATTCATCAATTATACACTAGATTATTGTATAATCCACCATTAATTTTGAGTTTATCAACATTTTGCTCTAATGAAAAAGCTAGGAAAAAGATTAAGGTAGGTAGGGTAATGCCTTACGCATTAAAGGCATATATAATTGTATACTCCTATGATTGTAGCACACCAAGTGTTAATACTCCTACTTTAGAAGGAATCACCTAATTCACCTACAACGTAACACCACAAGCATATATAGAGTTGGTAAGGACTAAAAGGAGGCTTCTTCTTTCATTTAAGAAACTCCTAGAATTCCCATAAAGTACGTACATATATACCCTACAATTATATGGCCTTATACCATTCCATGCAAGTATGCAACTTTCATTTCGTTTCTTTAATTTCCGACCATGCACTCAACAATTCGAAATCGTATGCATATAACGGGATATTTGTAATCATTATCTGTCGTTGTTTGAGTTTCCACATATATCGATCCAGTCTATATAATTTTACTACGGAGTATATGATAATTTTACAAATTTAAAAAGAATTCCACATTATAAAGTTTATTGATGACCTGACCTACTATTACAAAGTTGAGCAGTAATTTAAGACTTACTAACTTTTAGGATAAAATTAAACCTCCAAAACCATATCGAACTTGTAAAAATGAACCCTTTCACCTTTCGATGGGCGTAAGTGCGTAACCTAACGCATCCATGAATATAACACAATTATTATATTGCCTCCATTTTTCTGAAAGTTTTCACTTTGCCTCTACGTGATTTTTGTTAGGACCGCTCATACCATATTATCTAGTAAGATATTGTCCGTTTTTATTGTGCCAATCCCGCATGTTAGAACTTTTCCAAAAGGCCTCTTACAATTAAATTAAGGTAGTATCTTTATAAATTAAGTAAAATTTTCCTACCTCACTGATGTGAAACTTAAATTACAATACCCAATAATTTTCAAGGCAACAATTTGATGCACGTTTTCGCATTAATATGTTAATGTAGAAATAAATACGTATGTAGTTTCACTATACTCAAAAATTTTGTAACTAATAACGTATTCTAATGAAAGAGATTCGAAAATATGACCTATATATAAAATCAAACAAGGCACTTTCAAAACGATAAAAAGAATAAATATTAATCGTAAAATAGTTCATCCATCGTATGCATACAACGGTATCAAGTTAGCGAATTTGTGCTAAGTTAAAATCATTATTTTTTTCAGGTCCAATATGAGCCACCAGGGCAATACAACGGGGGAGCTGAGGGAAGAATCAAACTTGTGACCTATTGTCACCGGTACCTCAATCTTAACCACTGGACCAAAACATCATCGGTTTTTAAAATCATTAGGTGGGCGTTAAAAGTGGCATCATGGCAGCTGTACATTGGAATCCTTGTAAGGTAGTGAGTTAGTGAGCCCTATAAAATGGACCCTTCTTTCATTTAATTCCATCATCCAAACAAAAATAACACTCAAAATATATATTTTAGTTAGTTTTTGGCTTCTTAATATTCTTACACAAACGTACCAAAAATGGCAATTTCTAAGTCTTTGATTCTTATTATTGCTGCTTTCATGTTTTCTCTTTTTGTTGTTCATCTCGTAGAAGCTCATGACTTGGTACGATCAGTATAATATCATAAATAATACGATTTCGTACGTATATTATTGTTTTACTCTATTTATATTATCGACTTTGAAATCGACCTTATTCACTTCTTATATCAGTATACTTTTGTCTTATAATTACTTTTATTTCATAACTAAATAACCCATGTTCGTTTGATCGACATATATATTAAAATTGAATTATAAAGTATAACGCTTTGCTACTATGCGTTAGCGTGCTACATACTCTGTATAATTATGTCTTTATTGTTTTATAAAAAGAATTTGTGTCGTTTTGCTTCTTTATTTTTTTAGTGTGTAGACTATATAAGTGACTTGTACGGAGTATTAAATAAAGTGGTCCTATATAACAAAGAATTGTTGTTGGATTGAATTGCAGATTGAGAGCAATAATGGTCCGAAAAGGTCCCTTCTTGGTATAGGTACGTAATAAAGAATAAACACAATAGTCGTCTATATATGCATGTATCCCATTAATAGAATATTCCTCTCATTTAATACGTTAGATTCATGCACCGGTCTGCATCGTATTATAATTACTTATTTAAGGACGGGAATTACTTAATAAAATCAATGTACGGACAAGAGAAGAAGTAACGCCTCAATTAATAAACTACATACTCAACCTTTTTAAAATTTACTCCGTAGTTAATAAATAAATATCAGACCTTAACTTACACGTAAAGCCCTTCTTCAAAAAGTATAATTGAAACTCTAAATATCTCAAAAATAATTGTTGTTTGCACTTTATATAGCTTATCCATCTTTTGTTCTACATTTGTTATGAAATGAGTCAAACGACTAATGAAATTGATTCATATGGTTAAATTGAATGAATAATCCATCTAATCTAATCATAGGGTTACAGTTTAGATAATAGATGCGAAACTGATGGTTTTCATCATGTAAATGATCTTTTAATACTTTAAAATCAATTAGATGTGAAAAAACACAGTTGTACTTATGTTATTCTGTTTAAGTGTCGGATCAAAAATGATTTTAAGTAAAATAAAAACGTCGATGCTGTATACAGATTGTGGAGCATCATGTGTGGCTAGGTGCCGGTTATCAAGCAGGCCAAGGCTGTGCAAAAGGGCATGTGGAACTTGTTGCGCACGATGTGGGTGCGTTCCACCGGGTACTTCCGGTAACCAAGAGTTGTGCCCTTGCTACTACAACCAAACTACCCACGGTGGAAAGCGCAAGTGCCCTTAAATTTCAATACAAATTCTTTGGCGAGACGGTTTTACAACAACGTTGTTGTAACATCTCTCACACAAATGGGTAATTACTGAATCACTGAAGTGGTTTTCTTAATAAACTATATGTTCTCACATTGTGAGACGGTTTCACTGGTGACGTGCTGTAGTTTTAATTACTTCGTTCTCTTAATTTTATAGCCATCTATGTAATCCATATTTATGTTCTTCTCTTGTATTTTTTTTTTTTTTGTATTTTATGTTAAATTTATACCCTTATTTTATGATTTCATTTTGTTGTGTGTATAAGGCTATGTAATGAGAAAATAAACGTTTGTTTGTGGTTATAAATATATAAAATTAGTCTCTCGGTTATGTCTTACATGCTTTTTTCAAAATTTTAATGTAGTATACATATGAATATGAATCGTATGATGCAACAAAAGGGTTTTTTTTTTTTTTTTTATTTGTTTCCCAACCGATATCCGAACTCATTTGAGCCGACTAATTCGGTTTCGGAGCGTGTCCCGGGGTTAAGGTTTTAAACTCCTCCCAATGCGCTTGCGGGGGATCGAATCTCAGTTCTCCCTACCAAGTCTAGCCCCTGGCACCACTAGACCAAGACCTCGTTGGTATGATGCAACAAAAGGGTTAATGTTGGAATAATGTGGATGAATCTAGAGTATTTGGTAGTTGTTATCGTATTAATTAGGTGTCGGTTTGTATTCGTGAGTAGACTCTTAGACTATTTCCTTCTTCTCTATATAATGTAATCTCACTGTTGTGAAAGACAACTCAACAATAATAATACGGAGTACAATTTATCTTTGTATGAATTCATATTTTATCTATCTTTACGTGGTATCAGAGACTCGTTCTTGAGGTCTCTCGATACGGTTCCGCTTTCTTGCCGGTGGGCGTTGCTCACCGGCGGGATAAAATATGAATTCATTGAAAGATAGATTGTATTATTATTGTTGAGTTGTGTTTCACAACAGTGAGATTACATTATATAGAGAAGAAGGAGATATTCTACGAGTCTACTCGGAAATACAAACCGGCACCTAATTAATACGATAACAACTACCAAATACTCTAGATTCATCAACATTATTCCAACACCCTCCCTCAAACCCATGAAAATTTATCAAAATTTTCATGGGTTTGCCAAAAAAAAAAAAAAAGACATATTAAAAAGTTCAGCTTTTTTCAGTCTTCGGTCTTTGATCTTTAATTTTCAAACTTCAATCTTCATGACAACGGACGGAAACATCGTAGTTTCTCGGAGTTGTAGAATGAAACGGCAGGACTACTAATCGATCCTGTAAAACGGCAGGACCACTAATCGATCCTGATAAAACGGCGGGACCACTAATAAATCCCGATTAAACGGCAGGAATACTAATCGATCCCGATAAAACGGCGGGAACACTAATTGATCCCGATAAAACGGAAAATTATCCGTTAAATTTTAACATACGAAGAGAACGTCGTTATTTTATTTTTAATTCTTCGAAACTCGATCACTTAAATAAACCATTAAAGATAAAACAAAGACTCAAAGATAATTTTAGGAATGATAAACTAAGCTCGAAAAACCATAAACAATTTAACAATGGGGGGTGTAAAATGTGAAAAGTGCTTTCAGGTAATGTTCGAAAAACCATATAAGCAATCAACATTGCTTTAACAAATCAACAAAAATTGATGTTGGAGAAAGTCAAACAACCCAAACTCCTTGAATCAACAAATGGAAACCAAAGGGATTGGTGGGTGTGGTTCAAACAAAAGAAAGAAAAACGGCCTACGGCCAAAAGTGTATTCCAAGGAGAGAATTTTGAAAGCAATAAAATTGGTTTGAGCCATACTATTGTTAATATTTATTTATTATTTTATTTATTTTCTTTAAAACATAAATATTTGGAATGAAGTCCCGCCGGTGAGCAACGCCCACCAGTAAGAAAGCGGAAGCGTATCGAGAGACCTCAAGAATGAGTATCTGATACCATGTAAAGATAGATAAAATATGAATTCGTAGAAAGATAGATTGTATTATTATTGTTGAGTTGTCTTTTACAACAGTGAAATTACATTATATAGAGAAGAAGGAAATAGTCTAAGAGTCTACTCGGGAATATAAACCGACACCTAATTAATACTATAACAACTACTCCGTACCAAATACTCTAGATTCATCCACATTATTCCAACAGTTAACATTTCTAATTTAAAGCACATTTGCTGTTTACAATCGGCATATCACTTTGCGCAGTTGGCATTTACTTTTACTAATTGCACTTAATACGGAGTAATTACGGAGTATAATAATTAGTCAACTGCGTAAAGCACATCCCTTTTCATATTGATTTTACGCAAATTTTTTTGGTGAGTCAGTTTCACAATAATGTTATTGTGAGACCTCTCACACCAATGACAAAAGGATAGTTATTAAATTATTTGACACAATTTTTTTTGATGAAACGGTCTTACAATAATAATGTTATCGTGATATCCATCCCTCACACACAAAGATACTTCATATTTATTAAATTGTTTAGGAAAAGTTTTTAATTTAATGAATGATAGGTCTTATATTATGAGACGGTGTTATCAGATACCTACCGATTATTTGAATGATTTTCAAATATAACAATGGAGTACATCATAAGGATAAAGTATGAATCAGGAAGGAATTGATATTGTTTTTCTTGTAAATTTACGTTTGGCCCAAATTACTTTGTAAGATACGGAGTCACTTTAAAAAGTATTGGATATGGGTTTGAATTTGGGCCAACATGCCAAACATATTATTATACGAGTAGTAGGCTATTGTAAATACGGGCCACGCACATACATCTTGTTCAATAATCCAATCTCTCCTTAAAAATAGAGTCTCCGTTAAAATATTTTCTTCGTTTAAGTGAATTGTTTACATTTTAAATTTTTTTATGAGGGGAATTTAAGAGACTTATAATCAAATGACTAAGACAGAGATAATAGCTAGTACTCTAGAAGTAAAATTCTTTTTTATTATTTTCACCATCTTTTAATTTGAGATGAAAAATTAATATTATCGGTAGGTCTTATATGAAATTGCGTGTATTATTCAAAAATTTCACCCATCACATTAAACTACTCCGTATAAGTTTTACAGCTAAGTATATATGGAGTAGTTTCAAAATACCTGTTTTCATTCGTTTTTGTATATCACATAGTACTTCCTCCATTTCATTCTATCTCATTCTATAAAGTTCCTTTATACGGAGTACATGTTATGTTTTGTTCATACTTCATATTATCTTTAGTTATATATAAATAAAAATTATTATTTGTTATTGAGTTATTCATATTTATACTCGACAAGACAATTTAAACAAAATTCCGTATAATTATATTATACATTACAGTTGTATTGAAAATTTTACTCCCTGACAAATAGTGTCACCCAAAACCAAAAGTATACAACTGAATGAAATTAATAGAGAAAGTATGAAGTAATAAACGTTACTCCTAAATTTTATTTAAGCAATACTTTTCACACAAAACATTTTATTTAATTAATATCCTTATCAACAACATTCTAAACCTATTTCTAACAAATTTTCAAACACAATAATTATTAAATCATCCTTATCAACAACATTCTAAACCTATTTCTCACAAATTTTCAAACACAATAATTATTAAATTATATCATTATACTCCGTATTATTTTAAAAATATAACTTACACTCTTAAAAACTAAGTATTCCTTATATAAAACTAATTATATTTATTTATTCTTAACTAGTCGTTTCATTCTTTTCCAACCTCATTTAGCAAACTCAACAAGCAACATCCAATTCACAATAACGTTCTCAAAGCTAAAAGCAAGAAAGTTGAACAATAAAAGTAAACTTTTTAAAATGGAAAGTGATATGACGCCACCCGGTAAATTTCAGTACCACCCTAATTTAAATATTAAAAAATAATAAAAATTATTTAACTTGTATTATATCTTACACCAAATACAAAAGGGTACAACGGTACATTAATAATTTATGATTTTGTTTAAGATTCTAGCTCTCTATAATTTTAATCTTTATTTTTTTTTATTTTTTTAAAACTAAATTTAATATATATATTTTAGTGTATTTTAAACAATCTCATTATTATTATATCGTTTTTCAAGAATTGTATGTCTTGCATCTTTATATACTTTCCTCTGTTGAGCCCAAAAATTTTTTACGCTGCATTGTGATTAAAAAAAAATACAATTAATCAGTCATATGGTTAAAATATAAATACGACATACACTAGGTCACTAGCTATTCGATGTCTTTACATATAGATAAAGTGAAAATATAATGTTTAAATTAGTACGGAGTATGAAATTTTCTCAAAAAAAAAAAAAAAACTTAGTATGAATTTTTTTTTATCAAGTTGTATATTTAATATATTGTTATATTAATTAACCAAGTGATTGTGAAATATAAATACATTAATTGATTCAAATACATTAATGATCGAATGACATTCATCGTGAATATGCAATAACGTTTTAAATTTTATAACGATTTACAAATTTTTTGGGATCTTAAAATTGTTTAACTTCTACACTTATAAAAGTTGCATTTACAAAACAAAACAAAAAAAAAATTAAAAAAAAAAAAAAAAGAAGAAAAGTTGCATACAAAAATGACGTACATAGAAAAAATTGTAAGATCTCATTGATTTGGATTTTGTTCTCTTAAAATCCTATTTGTGAAAATTTTCATTGAAATTTAGTTTTTGATTTTTGTTTGTAACTAACTTTATTATTTAAATTACTAGAATACCCTTTTGCTAATTAGTTTAGCTTTTAAAAATAAATAGAAAAATTGAGACTAATTTACTAATATACCCTCGGTGGTACCCAAATTGAGTACCACCGGGTGGTACAATCTCATTTTCCTTTTAAAATACGAAAATGAGTTCCCACTAAAAGTACACAAAAGCAACACTTGGTACAAAAGAAAGAGACCAAAAATATACTTCTGCAATATTATTAAATATTACTCCGTATTATATTTAATTTGTTTATCATTTTATTTTACGACAGATTATAAAAACATTATTTTTTTCTATGCAGAATTAAAATATAATTTAATTATTATTTTAAAATTAATTACCTTTGATATCAATGACTAACTTTTATCAAATTATATGAACACAAATACTTCATACGGAGTATCAGTTAATTTTTAATTTAATAAGTAAAATAAATAAACAAATAACTAAAATAAAAGAAGTGACTCAAATATATATCGACTACAAAACAACACTTGTCAAATGATGGCTCCTCGGTGTAAAATTAAGATGGAGGAGCCACTTACGCAACGGTCCATTAATCAACAACTTTAGGCATGCTTTTGCATAAATGGAACATCCAATAAAACACTCAATAGTGGATTATCAACTCAAAATAAAGTGTAAATTAATTAATATTATTCCATCTCTTTTTCATTTATTCATTATATGTTTTTCAGTTAATAAATTCGATAATGAGGGGATTATATTGTATATTCGCTATGACATAATAATAGGCTGAGTTAATCAAATGCGGAGCAATATACATATTTAAAAGGTAATCGTGTTTTTTATTACACTGAAGTGAAAAAATTGATAATTGATCACTCAGTAGAGCGAGTTTATATAACACAATGCATATGCTGATTAATTTTCCTAGGATACTATTATACTCATACTGTGATACTGATGATTGTTACTACAGTGTAAAATTTAACCGGAACATGTAATATATGTACTTATATTACTTGTTATTATGTTGTTGAATGTAGGCGTTAAAAATAATTATTGAGAACCATATAATAATTGCTTTTAATTTTCTGTCGATCAATTATACATATACTCCGTACAAGGCGTACATCATTTATTTCATTTCAAAATTATATGTTGCTTGCTTTAACAACTTGTAAATTCAAACAAAAATCATCATTTCAACACCGACAAAAATACACGCACCAAGTTATAGTTTCAAATTTCAATTACGTCCAAAATCAACTATGTGTCTATGCATGCAACATAACATAAAAATAAAATAAAAATAAGGTAATTAAACGTAGTAAAATTACAATTTGACCACACGTTGACAAAAAAGAAAAAAAAAACCCTTAATATTGTAACAATTGAACACGACTTTGAGCACGTAATTGCTCATAAAACTTCTTAATAAATTCTTCTGCTTCATCATCAACTCGAGCATTTCCGACATCGTTTATTTCATCGTCGGATGAATAATCCGATATTTTTATAGGAACAGACGAAATGAGTGGGCTGTGAGTCTCACCTGTACCAGTACCAGAACCTAAATCATACCCGTCTAGTCGTAAATTGAACGGGTACTCGGGCGTCCTAGGGACGACAACAAGGGCATTATTATAATTTTCATTATTACTATTAATACGACCGAAACTTTCATTTGAAATTATTGACTCAATTTCATCATGGACTGGTGGCGGGTTCAGACAGGGCAGATGAATGTGGTGGAGATGCTTTCTTTTATTTGATGACGACACGTGGAAAAAAACGGGATTAGGGCTATTACTACACGAAAACTCGTAATCCCGTTGCCCAAAGACGCCACGTGTCCTCATCATTTGGTGGTGGTGGTGGTGGTGGTTGTGGTGAGAAATGAGATTGCTTAGAGATTTTTTAAGCAATCTACCTCTCTTGAAAAATAAATTTATATCCATCATTAGTTTTTTCTTGGAAATCAAACCCTTTCTCATCATAAAAAATGTGATTCTCAAGAAATTCCATAGCCTTTTTGCAATTATTGAGCTTCTTTTACTTGAATGCAACTCCATGGTAATAAAAACGGTAATAAAAACAGACAGTTCTTATTTAAAACAGATATATATGACGACCGAGATATATAGTACGTCAATGTACGATTTATATGTACGATTTATATGTGAAACGTAATTTTTAATAATGTGATAGTATGATTGAAAAGATTTTGAACTTCTGTGAGATTGAAGAACCTCACAGAAGGTTAGGAAGAAAAAGGAGTGGAGAAATATGCATAGACGTTGTTGGGATTTTATAGAAAGCTAGGTAGAGGCATTGAGGAGAAACGTGCTCTAGAAAAGTTTTGTTTTTGAATTTTAATTTAGTGGTCAAAATCATATAGCAAATGTGTAGTTTGGGTCGGGTGTGGATTGAATTATTACGGGTTAAATCAGTTTGCGAAGGACAACTAAGAGTTGTGACGAGTCAAGTATTTTGAATTAGAGCGAGGTTCATATCGTATCAATTGAACTGATAAGTTTATTGGATCTAGTAACGTATATGAATTAAAGTACGCGGACTTCTTTAATTTTATCACGAAGTGTCAGCCATTCAATTCAACTGTCGATGCAAACTTGATCACCTTAATTGGTTTTTTTCGATCGGAACTATGAAGTACAATTATTTTGTATTGTTAAAACAACAAAATAAGGATAATGTTAAATGGCGTTATAGGGCCTTAAAACTACAGTTAAAGGCTAGGCTGTCGAGTGAGGATTGGCCGAGGGGAGTTCATGATGTACCTGGGTACAAATCAGCCAATAAAAAAAAAGACAACTCGAAGCCAGTGAAAGAGGAGTAGGCAGGGTAAATAGTGCCTATAGGGTACGTAAACGAGGACGGATCACATGCTTTTGTACTGGTCAGCTTTGAGCTGTCGAGTAACCAGTGCTCTATCTCTTAAGAAAGAGGCTTTTGAAACCTGCCCTATTAGACGAGATGCCTGTTTGGGCCAAAAATGGCCAGCTAGAGACGTGGGCCAGTTGTCAAGACAAGAAGAGCTTGGTGGGCCAAAAGTGAGCAGCACCTCAGCAAGGGAGAGAACATTCTACAATATCTCCAGCTATTATACTAACTGAAATCACTCAGGCAGCCACTCATACTCCCAGAATACTCCCAGAATACCCCCAGAATACGCTATTTACGTTCTTAAGCCGATTGTAATCTGTACTATCTCGCTTGTCATCTCATCAGATCGCCAAAGAGTCTGCTCAAGAAGTCGCCAGGACTTCTCAAAGATGTCCGGCCCAATGAGTCCGCCAGAGGACCCACCTAAGGGGGCCGACTTTAATAGCCCGAGCAGAAGAGTCAACCTCAGGACGTCCAGGCTCAACGGTAGATCCCCGAATTCCATATAGTCGCCCTGAGCACGAAGCACATCTAGATACAACTTTATAAAGGGGACCTCCAGAAGTGTCCAGAAGTTACAAAATGGGCCAAAGCAAGACTAAGCCCAACAACCAAGGCAAAGGCTAGTCAACAAACCCTAGAATGTGACAGTTGAAGGAAGGAAAAGGTCAGCAACAAACCCCCCAAAAATAGGGGGCAGTTCCTAAAAAGGCTCCTGCAGACCCGCTCAGCAGGAACCAAACCCTAAATCAGCTCCCTAGCTCTATAAAAAGCAGATGAGCAAGATTCCAAGGGGGCTACAACATTACTCATCATACTCTACAACAACTTGCGCTCCATTCCTCCAGAAACACGCTCTTTCCCCCAGATCGCTCACATTCCACCAGAAAACGTGACTTATACTCTAAATTCTGCAAGTATTTTGTAACGTGTTGCTTGTAATTCAACTACTTAGTGGAGCACATTAGGCGGGACACAGATCCCCCCGCGGTCGTTTCCCACATTGGGTTTTCCGCGTCACCAAAATTCCTTGTGTCGTTTTACTTTTCGCACTTTACTTTTCGCATTCTTTTTACTTTACGCACATCATATTTAACGTAAACCGAGTCATAAATCGAGTAGATCACTATACCCCCTTTTTCACGAGTCAAATAGTCAACGCGACAAAATTTGGCAGAAACAATTGGCGCCCACCGTGGGGCTGGTGATCTAACTTCGTGCGTCAACTCGGAACATACGTCTCTCGTTTCAACCGGACAGCAAGTCAACAAGTCAACATGTCAGGATTCTCCAACGAAGCAATTACATCTCAACAAGTTGGTCCATCCCAGCAAACCGGTCCTGCTCAGCAGGTGGGGCCCGCTCAGGAGGCCGTACCCCCTCAGCAGGTCAGAGGACCTCAACATGCCGTAAGTTCCTGACGGGCACCAGAACCCGCAGAGGCCCTTGAAAGTGCAGCAGACACCCTGCAGACGACTGGGCCGCAGAGGATCCAAAGAGAACCACCGTCGTGGAAGCGAACCACCAAAGACCGGCTGAACACCCAGCGCCCAGGTAATGCACTTCCCCCTCACGTTCCAACTCAGGCTAACTACCCCCTCTTGCAGGACAACATCCTTGAGTAGAAGCTGAGCTTGACGTACGAGCAATGGCAGAACAAAGCTGCCCCCAACAGACGACCACATCAGAACATTCAAAGAATTGAAAACCTACCTTGCTGAACCTCCACTACTGTCCAAGCCCACACAGGGCGAGGATCTCTATGCACTGCTCAGGTCCGAGAGCCGCCGCCGTCTTTGATAAGAAGAAGCTGGGAGTCAGCTGCCAATGTACTATGTAAGTAAAAGCCTACTGGATGCAGAATCATGGTACACTCCTCTTGGAAAACTCGTTCTTTCTCTTGTAGTTGCTTCACAAAAGTTACGTCCTTATTTTGAAAGTCATACCATTATTGTGCGGACTAATTATCCTGTTAAGGCAGTCATGCGTAAGCCAGAGTTGTCAGGGCGAATGGCGAAGTGGTCAGTCCACCTCAATGGGTACGACATACAGTACGAACCTAGGACAGCCATCAAGTCACAAGCACTTGCAGATTTTGTGGCAGACTTCAGTCCAAGCCTACAAGGAGGTGCAGACAGTGAGGTCTGCTGGCTCCGGAGGCAGACGGCTGAGCGATGAGACTACGTACACAGATGGCGCAGCAAATCAACGAGGCGTAGGAGTGGGGCTTGTACTAAAGTCGCCACAAGGGGAGTACATAGTCCATGCAGTTCGATGCGAATTCAAAGCGTCCAACAACGAAGCCGAGTAGGAGGCCCTTATCATGGGACTCAGCATGGCCATCGAGTTAAAGGTGAAATCTATCAAAATATTTTGCGATTCATTACTTATTGTTAACCACGTGAACAAGTCTTACGCAGCTCGAGATTCAAAAATGGCCGCATACCTTGATCTTGTTAACGCAATCATAGAGAAATTCAACGAAATTGAGATCGAACAGATTCCGAGGGATCAAAACGCACACGCCGACGCTCTAGCCAACCTTGGAGCAACATTCCGTTCCACCGCTATCACAACAATTCCAATCTTGCACGCTCTACATTCGGCGATTTAAACCGGATCCGGTTGCCAGACGATCGACAAGAATCGTGATTCTCCTCCAGAGGATCCAGAGGCCTCGCAGGCCTCCACAGCAGGCCAACAAGAACAGCAGGAACAGCAAGCGCCTGGATGGACAAACCCCTACATCGAGTGGTTACAAGACGGAAAGCTACCACAAGACAAACTTCAGGCCAAAAGGTTCAGGATGAAAGCTTCAAAATTCCTCCTCATTGACGGGGTGTTGTTCAGGAGATCCGCAGCGGGGCCGTACCTGAGATGTCTGGAGCCTGACCACGCTCAGGCCGTTCTGGAAGAATTACATAGTGGGGACTGTGGCAACCACTCTGGTGGTCGCAGCCTGCCCAACAAAGCACTCAGGATGGGGTACTATTGGTCTACAATGAGAAGGGACGCCGTTGAATACGCCAGGAAATGCGATGCCTGCCAGAGACATGCACCGGTACAGCGCGCACCTGCTGAATTTTTTTCACCCCGTAATGTCGCCTTGGCCATTCATGGTCTGGGGGATGGACATTGTGGGCAGACTACCTTGTGCACCCGATCAGCGTGTGTACATGCTTGCTATGACGGATTACTTTTCAAAGTGGATCGAGGCGGAAGCATTCAGTCATGTAACGGACACGCAGGTTATCTCGTTCATGAAGAGAAACATACTTACTAGGTTCGGAATCCCTGCGCGTATCATTTGTGACAACGGGTCGCAGTTCATATCCCACAAAACGGAAGCTTTCTGTGCAAGATGGAACATAGATTTTCTGCAGTCCACCCCACACAACCCACAATCTAACGGACAGGCAGAGTCTACCAACAAGTCCACAATGGACAACTTAAGGAAGAAGCTGGAGGAAAAAGGTGGCAGGTGGGCAGACGAGCTGCCAATGGTACTCTGGGCGAACAGGACCACTCCAAAGGAAGCTACAGGACACTCCCCGTTCTCCCTGGTATACGGTACAGAGGCAGTCATTCCTGCAGAAGTGAGGATACCTACACACCGTTACGGATGCGCTACAGCAGAATCGAATCAGGCAGAACTATCCAGCAGCCTGGACACAATTGATGAGCTCAGATACATGGCCACCATCAGGTTGGCCGCACAGAAACAGGCAGTCGCCAGATACTACAACAAGAACGTTCGGATAAAGGCCTTTCAAGTAGGCGACCTGGTACTCAGAAAGGTGTTCCGGAACACCCAGAACTCCAGAGCAGGAAAATTCACGTACAGCTGGGAAGGACCCTACCAGATAGAAATCATAGCAGGAAACGGGGCTTACCGCCTGATGACTCTGGAGGGTCAGATGGTCCCTCGCCCTTGGAACGTTATACATCTCAGGAAGTATCATATCTAATTTCGTACTTAGCCTTTTTTGTTTGATAACTTCTTTTGTCTATTGTAAATACAATTTACTCTATCAAGTTTACTGACTTAAGCATCGGAGGGCCGTTGGCAAAAACGCCAACGGTCAGTCCATAGCAAACCAGTTTCGTGCAGGATCGCAACATGGAACAGTGGCTCGCAGCCACACCCAGCTGGACTGATCACCCAGCTGGTTTACAACATTTAGTTGGGCCCACACGTACGTACGCTGGGAGTGCGGCGGTGGCGCCTACGTGCGGAGATCCCACCGCTCGCCCTGGCCACAACACGGCGCCTACATACGTAAGTTTTAAGATGGTTCGGCATTTTAACTTACTACATGTGCATGCACGACATACATACATACATACGACACGTACGTACGCCGATAGCGCGGCGGTGGCGCCCACGTGGCGGAGATCCCACCGCTCGCCCAGGCTGATTACATACATACATACACACATACAATACATATACGCCCAACGCTATTCTTAGCTAAGGCTCCTACACGCGCGCGCGCACACACGTACATACATACACCGACGCCTCACGTTACTCTCAGCTGGGGCTGGATACCACATCGTACAACCCCCCTGGGGCTGAATGCCCTCTCCAGTACTGCAGACCTCAACAAGTTCCACAACAGATTACTCCCTTGACAACCTACCTGTAGGAATCAGGAAGGACATCAGCCAACAATCACAAGTTGTACAACATCCAACATGATTCCACTACCTTCAGCTTGCTCGCTGTTACATACACTTACAAACTGTCGCCAGTTACATACGCTACATTCTCGTCGCCAGTTACATACGCCTACATTCTGTCCGCCAGGCTACATACGCTACAAATTGCCTCGCCAGACTACATACGCCTACACTGTCGCCAGTTACACGCTACGCATACCGCTCACAAAGTTACATACGCTCTGACACCGTCTCGCCAGTTACCGACATCAGAGGTAGTCACCTCCTCCTCAACAGGGGCAACATGGCTATCGCCTCAACATCGGGCCGGTGCGAGAATCTCAGCATTTCCAGTGTTCATGTTAGACAACCCTTCTTCATCGTCAGAGTCCAGCACTCCTGCCCCTCGGATCCTGCTGAACTCGAGACTACTCCTTTCCTCCATCTACAGACTCGCTCAGCGTCTCTAATTTTCCTCCAGTCGCTTCAGAATTCCTGGCAACCTCGCCAAACACGACGTCGATCCACATCGCCATGCCAGCAGCTCTCCTAGATAGGCGAGCGACACAAGAGTAACAACATCAAACAAGCAAAATACGACGAAGTCTAGCCATCCTCAGCAAGATAAAGCTGCTTTCAGCAAGACATGGTCACCCTCAGCAAGGCACGAGCACAGACCTGGACAGGAGAAATTTCTTACCATCCTTGCTCAGGAAGACAAGGTCACCTTCAGCACGCTCGACACCAAACGCCGCTAAGTAGACAAGTAACACACTACAACGCATACCTCCTCAGCAGAACAAGCGCGACGCGGACGTCCTCAGCAGAGCAGAAAACCTGGCCCAAGTTTATGGGATTTTCTACCCTCCTTGCTCAGTCCGGTAGAAAATCCGGGGCTATTGTTTGGGCCAAAAATGGCCAGCTAGAGACGTGGGCCAGTTGTCAAGACAAGAAGAGCTTGGTGGGCCAAAAGTGAGCAGCACCTCAGCAAGGGAGAGAATATTCTACAATATCTCCAGCTATTATACTAACTGAAATCACTCAGGCAGCCACTCATACTCCCAGAATACTCCCAGAATACTCCCAGAATACCCCCAGAATACGCTATTTACGTTCTTAAGCCGATTGTAATCTGTACTATCTCGCTTGTCATCTCATCAGATCGCCAAGAGTCTGCTCAAGAGTCGCCAGGACTTCTCAAAGATGTCCGCTCCAATGAGTCCGCCCAGGAGGACCCACCTAAGGAGGCCGACTTTAATAGCCCGAGCAGAAGAGTCAACCTCAGGACGTCCAGGCTCAACAGCCGTCCTGGAATTCCATATAGTCGCCCTGAGCACGAAGCACATCTAGATACAACTTTATAAAGGGGACCTCCAGAAGTGTCCAGAAGTTACAAAATGGGCCAAAGCAAGACTAAGCCCAACAACCAAGGCAAATGCTAGTCAACAAACCCTAGAATGTGACAGTTGAAGGAAGGAAAAGGTCAGCAACAAACCCCCCAAAAATAGGGGGCAGTTCCTAAAAAGGCTCCTGCAGACCCGCTCAGCAGGAACCAAACCCTAAATCAGCTCCCTAGCTCTATAAAAAGCAGATGAGCAAGATTCCAGCGGGGCTACAACATTATTCATCATACTCTGCAACAATTTGCGCTCCATTCCTCCAGAAACACACTCTTTCCCCCAGATCGCTCACATTCCACCAGAAAACGTGACTTATACTCTAAATTCTGCAAGTATTTTGTAACGTGTTGCTTGTAATTCAACTACTTAGTGGAGCACATTAGGCGGGACACAGATCCCCCCGCGGTCGTTTCCCACATTGGGTTTTCCGCGTCACCAAAATTCCTTGTGTCGTTTTACTTTTCGCACTTTACTTTTCGCATTCTTTTTACTTTACGCACATCATATTTAACGTAAACCGAGTCATAAGTCGAGTAGATCACTATACCCCCTTTTTCACGAGTCAAATAGTCAACGCGACAAAATTTGGCAGAAACAATGCCATAATAATTTACGGGAGCCATTGAGGTATCAATTTATCATCCTAAATACTTATTTAAAAAGTAGAATTAAGAAACAACCAATACACCGAGGCCCAAAAGTTAAGTAAACGTTATAGCAATTAATTATATACTCCGTATAAATTATACTCCGTACACTAATTCTTATGTGAGACGGGACTCACAATAAGTTTATGTGAGTCCCTTCACATGAGTGATAATTAAATTAAAAAAGAAAAAAAATTAACTACCATCCATGTGAGAGGGACTCACATAAACTTATTGTGAGTCCCGTCTCACCTAAGAATTACTCTACTCCGTAAAGCACAAGAAGAAAAATAAAAAAAAAGGTCGGCGTGGAGGGGCCGGAATAAAGACATGCAACCAATATTGAAATGTTCCCTTAACAACCCGCTCCTACGGGACTGTCCCTTATTTTAAGGGTACGTAACCCTACGGAATTTGGTACACTTTTGTATTCAAATAATCATACAATCTTAATATAGTATTTTATTTAATATCGTATTTTATATAGTAAAATATATTTCGTATGTGGTTCGATTAATTTAAGGGTGTTGTTGGACGATGCTAATCATGAGAATGAGTAAGTTACAGCTTAGCATATCATATTATCATTAGTAAAGATCAAATAAAGGTTGGTTTGAATGAAATTTGTATGTTATTTTGGTTGGGTGGGCTGTAAGCCTGTAATCGATTAGTAAAGATCAAGATTATATGTTTAAATTTGTGTTTTACTTTGTGTTTGACTTTATTTTATTTTAAATTATGGTATGCGATAATTATAGTCCAATAGTCGATTAATGATAATATAGAATTACATTTTTGATCAATTAAGGATCAACATATTTCTCAAGCTGGTTGAATGTAGGTTTCAAAAGTGCGATATGCATTGATACACAGGTGCAAGTGAGGTGCGGGGTACTCTTCCCCCGTATCCGCTCAGGAACATTATTATGAGTACATGAAACCGCCTTATCATAATGAACTAGTCTAGTAGTCTTATGTGCAACAATTATACACGTATAGCGGATAGCTCATGACTATAAAGTTATACGGAGTAATACTTTTAACACATGATAGTCACTTTAAAACATCCAAGGAACACCATAAACGTTATACTCCCTACATACAAATCCACTCCCTGTCTATATGCCGAGTTGTAAAACTCTATATGCCGAGGCGTATTTTACAACGTTAATATCTTCAATTATGTTAAAAATTATGTAAACTGGATATCAATACTGCAGTTAATAAGACGAATAGTATATTGTTAATTATATATTTCAGTCTTAAATATTATCCACCTGAATAGTGTTATAATCATTCAATATTGGCGAAAGCATTCTGCAGGATCGAGCGATGGACCTCAAACACCATTCTTCCAAAATACGACAAGGAGCCACATACACTCTGACAAGCGCAGGTCGGACCATTTCAAGGTTTTGGCCTTCTGGACATCCACATGACCCATTTCAGCTATGAACCACCGGAAATTGAAAATTCAGTACCCCGGAAATATGCAAAAATAGCGTGACCATATATTGAGAAAAATGTCACAGCCTCCATAACGTACGGAGGCTGAAGCAAAACTAAGCACATGCGCATTTATGCATTATTCAAGTGGGTTTTAAGGGAAAGGTGAAGAAAAAAGGAACAAAATTGTGTCCTCTAATTTATCTGAAAGACTGAAACAGACAGAAAAAATTGTCGAAAAAAATGATAGCAAAATTTGGAACTCAGTTGAAAAAGGAAAAAAAAAAAAAAAATCCGATGTGATTTATAGCCTGCATTTTTTTCTATCTCTCGTACTTAGTCGTTCCCCAAAGCCGGGGTTGCTAGCTTAACCACGGTAAGCATGCCGTGGGGTGATATTCAACGCTTTCCCGCTGCTTTCCTGACTGGCGGGGCAGAATCCTCATCGTCGGACTGAATATCACCATATTGCCACATCCCACTTCGGCTGGTTTTCGCTTCTTTCTGGAATTCTTCCAGTTCGTCGAAGGCGGCCTTCCTTTCCTTTGAGTCCCACCGTTTTCGCTTCTCTAATCTAGCGAGTCCAGCCTGGAAAGCACATATAATCAGTTTATCAAAAGTTCAACATGAAACCGGAAACGATAAGTTGGCGCAGAGGCAACTTTTCATATCACTTTACGAACACAAATGTCCAACACTAGACGCTCAGAGATTTTTAACAATTAGGCGCTTTGTTGTAAGCCAAAAACATGAGGAATTTTTGTAGTACATCCGCATCCCCCACGTACACCATATCCTTCTCCTCGTTTGAATGAGGGATTTGAAAGGAAAAGGTGTGTGGAGAAAGGAAAGAGAAAGAAACACTATCTCGTATTTGTACGGTAAGTTGGGTTGTAGAAACAAAGGTATCTAAATTCCCTTGACAAAAATCAAAATTCCTCGAGCATAGTAAGGATTCTGAAGAAAACAAACTTGCTCATACCTGAACTCTTCCCCCCCTCCCCACCCCTCCCACTTCCCTCTCCTAATATCCAAACGAGGCGCAAGTCTCATTTTCTATATCGGCAATATTTGTTTTGGGCACTCCGGCCCATTAAAAGGTTCATGAAAATATATACACGTATTGTTGTATAAGACCGTCTTATGTGATAGAAGTGGCCCATGAACAATGAAATAATGAAATAACTCAAATTCTCAAAAGTTAAGCTTAAGTTGGGTATCTCTCTTATGTGATAGAAGTGGCCCATGAACAATGAAATAATGAAATAACTCAAATTCTCAAAAGTTAAGCTTAAGTTGGGTATCTCTCTTTTAGGCCCATATTATGTTATACGACGGTCTTAAAGGAGAATTGCTCAAAATTATACTCCTGGTAAATCAAATTGTTAACATTTGACCAATATTCGACTCACAAAACTAGTCGAATGTTAACAGTTTGACTGATCAGAGGGAGTAATACAATAACATGAGGCATTGATCATTTACCTTCAACAGGGCTGCAGTGACGTTAGAGCTGGATTCCTCATCAACCAACGACACCAGAAGGACAGTCCCAGTTCCTTGACCTTTAGCTTTCCCACCAGATGTGTCTCGTTCCTCAATTACGGCATTAAATGTTTGGGAACTGCTAAGAGTTAGCTCGCTCAAGTACTCAGCTGCTTCTTGTCCGTAATCCTCCTCTAAGCTAGGGACCTTGACGAAAGCGAGACTGCAGAGTTGAGCCAATCCAGGTACAGAGTGTAGCGAAGGTGGTAGAGGCCGTAGGCGGCTGTAAGGAACTACTTCTTGATTACCATAATCAATGTAGAAAACCTCAAACTCGTCATTCGGTGACTGAGCAATACCACCACGAGGTACGTTTACAACCTGCCATAAAGTAAAAAAATAATTAATTGTGTATCTCGTCCAAAGAAGTAACTAATGTGTTTCTCAAGCAGTTTGATCACACAATTATGGTAAAGTGAGAGTTGTATATCTTACCATAGCTCGGTTCCATGAATTATCTGCACTGAATTGAGCAAGAACAAGATCGCCCTTTTTCGGACTGAAGCTGCCAAGTACAGGTGCTTCCCCAATATCAAGGGAAGCAAGTTGTTGCTGGATGGAAGCGACCATTTTATCACCGACGGTTTGGACATAAAACTTGCCACCACTAAGAACTTCAGTGACACCAACCTAAAAATGGAGAAAAAAATCAGTATTTCTGCAGAGAGTATCGAAAGTGAATACGACAAGATCCCATATCAGAAACGTCAATTGTTTTTACCTTGAGGACTTCCTTCTTCCTGGTTTCAGCAACTGATGAACCATTAGCAACTTCCTGTCCTTCAACATAATTTTCCCAAATCTAGAACCAAGTGACCAGTAAGAAAGTGCACACAAAATATATCCAAATATATGTAGAGACACCATGAAAATTTCTCCCAGTTTTATTTATTTAACAACTTTTATATTTATCATCTAAAAGAGTTATAGATAAAGAACGAATTGGTCCAAGTTGACATTACTTGACGATACAAGTCAAATTGAGACGTTATATATATAAGATCAGAATACCACTAATTATAAAAATCAATCAACAATAGATCGACGGTTACCTTCAACTTCTGCCTTTTGGCTGACTCCTCAGCTTGAGCAAGGAGATGTGAATCGGCAATCCTGTCAGCACCAAAAGAGGCTTGAAATTTTGCAAGCCCAGCTTGAAGTAAGACTGCCCCCATGTTCGTTCTAGATTCCCAAAGGGATCCTAAGAAAGTTCCATTTCTATCCACGGTTTCTACTTCAATCTGAGGGAGGAATTTTGAGTGAGTAATGCTGTGATAACGGAAGCAAAGTCTCATTCATAACAGGGGTGTACATTACCTCAACATCTCTTTGCAATATCCGTCTCCTCATCAATGCAATTGCCTCTTCAGAGTACGGTTCACCACGTCCAGGGCACCGAACACCAGATAGAGAAAAGGCAATGCTGCATGTTTCCTTGGGTATTATCAGCTTGAAACGATGGCCGCTGAGTACATACTCAACAATGGCAGCAAGCCTCCTGCTTCGTTGCAAGAAGGGTAAGAAATCCTTGGCTTTCTTTGCTGATGCCTGAAACATTATGACACTGGTAATGAGAATATCTCCCAAAAAAATGAGCATAAGAAGGGTAAAAGACAAAGACCAACAGAAGGACCCATGAAAATGAGCAGACGGAGGGTATATTACTTTGACTCATGAGTATAAGGAGCAAACTGAAGATAAGTTTTCTCCCATGAAATAGCGGGGTTCAATAAAGACACAAACTCGTTTCATATGAATATAGTTGAGTCCAGGTAATATAGTGCAAAAGGTCAAGCGAAAGATGTACGAATACTCACGGTAGTAAGGTCTTGGATATGGTGTGCAGGGGGATCACCAGATGAGTGTTTCCCTTTCCTTTGAGCAATAGCTTTTGATTCTGCGGCTAATAGAGCGTCATAGTAACTTGATCTTTCTTCGAAGTCCCGATGTTTTACAGCTTCGGCCAACCCACGGACAACCAACATCTCAGCAACATTGGCTCCAGCTGGCTGTCCACCAGCTGCAGCTGCAGATGGCACAGCTGCAGCTGCAGCAACAGCTCCGTCGCTTTTAGACTGAGGAGCCAGGAACACAGATCCAAAGTCGATCACCCTTGAATCAGCCGAGACAGCCGCAGGATTTGTACCGTCCCCTACAGGAATTTTCCTCGAGTACTCCATGCAAACGTTAACCTGAATTTATAACAACAAAGGTTTTAAACTTTTTGTTGATGATATCACAATACAGAGAGTAACCCTTCGAAAAACCACACGATGAATACCTGGCGACCAATAAGCTTTTGGCGAAGAAATTCCTTGGCCTCACGAGCATAACTCTCACGTCCCTCGCCTGTTCGGGGATTGCCCATTTTGGGACACCGAATGCTCGAAAGATTTACCCTTCTCTCCGCCAATGGGCTACCGAATGGCACGGCATCATCGGCCACGATAATACAGTCTCCACTGACAACCTCCACAACCTGATGTGAAAATCCGACAGAGGATTTGAGAGCTCGGCTTAAAAATTGCAAGTGAAGATAGTACAGAGACATGAAGTTTGCATTACCTTTCCGGTAAAATTCTGGTCATGTATAGGTTTCGAATTTGTAGCTGGAGGAACATAGTTTGTCCACATCCTTATTCTATTTTTCTTTGCTTCTAACTCTGCTGATTTCAGTTCCTTTTTCTCCTTATCATCTAGCAATTTTCCACTCCAATCGACATATTTAGCTAGCCCCTGCATTTTAGCAATTTGAAAATCAGCTTGACAGATAACATCATAACAGTATCGACAGAAACACTGAAGAACACATTATACACATAACACCCAGGTTGTTTACTAGTCAACTGAAGTCATGACTTGAGCAAGCAATGATATATCACTAAAGACGAGGATATCCTATCCACATCGCTTTTAATAGAAAAATATTGATGTCTTAACACCGTAAGACATATCATAATACGGGGTAGTATACTTTTCTAGTGCAGTGACCATAAGTAGCACTATTTTAGTACTTAAACAGCCAGGTATACTTACCATTTAAATAGTTCCACAGTATCACAATTCATAGTACAGACTACAGAGTAACATAAAATTCTAGAGTAGTGGTACATGTAGCCTTTCTTAGCATTTCAATAGCCAGATGTACTTACATTTTCCGCAAGTTCCAAGGCTAAGTTCTTAACTTCACCGGCATCATCGTAATATACTGAACCTGTCAGGTTATTGAATTTGTCTCCACTCTCAGGGAGAATACGCACCTGCAGAAGCAATATCAGTAAAACCTCTTAACAAATAAATATAAACATCAAGTACATATTACGTAGTATGGTGTCCACATCGTAAGAGATGTAGAACAAAGTAAACAACTTACATCTCTATGTAATGTACGCATCTCTGTGAAATGCTTAGCTTCCCTTCCAAAGGGGTCTGGTGCTACCTCCATAGCTGTTGAACCAGAGGCAAGTTTCTGAGCTGACGTTGGCTGAGCGCGAGGTTCAACTTTACTGTCACCATTTGGTTTCTCTGAACTCCCTTCAACTTCAGCTATGCTCTCAGGGGCCGCTCTTCTTCCCATCGAAGGAGACTACATAATCAATACAGATCAAACATGTATCAGAACCAACATTTGCAGGAGCCTAAACTCGAGATTGACAATGACAACATTGAAGTCATTAGCTATTTAGCTACCACATTATAATACCTGAATTCCAGCCACAAAAACCTGAACAAACTGAAATTCAGGAAGCAAGTAGACACGAAGAGCACTCCCATCGCGAACTTGCTCCACAATTGCTTGAATTGACCTTCCTTTGTTTGTGGATGCAAAATCGAACGCATCAAAACCACTATACCCACCAATGGCAGATGGAGGCAGATTTCGAATGGCAGCCTCTGAAGCACCAGGCACCTATAAAGAGACAATTATTTCAGAGCATGTTCCGGTAAAGTCAATTAATATGGATATCAGGCAAACAATAACTGACTGAGCACACTCAATGTTTCTCGAATGTCGAAACGAGCAAATAATTTGCAATGTGTTTAAAGGATGAGCATACTAAACTGATCATGTCTCTTTCTACAGTGAAAAATCGTTCAGTGAATGCTATTCTCGACCCGTTTCCAGTAAGGGTCATCCAGAAACAGTCTCTAAATACAGCATAGCATAGAAACACCATACCTTACTCCATTTTCCTAAACCTTGTTCTTTAGCTTGCTCCTCAAGTCGTAGCAACTCCGCCACATCCTCATTTGATTCACTTTTCAGCTGGGATTGTTCCTTGACCTGCTTGCATGGTAAAATCAGGAAAATAAAAGGTCAATGAACCAGGTTGACAAACAAGAACGTCGCAGACGCAAAGTATAAAAATTCACTAGCATGAAGCAGACCTTTGCCCAGCCTTGAGCAACGACCAGCTTTGAAACATTCTGCGCAGTGCTGCCTCCGAGGAGCACCGTGGCGAACTCCCTGGATATTCCCGATTGCGTTGGTGGTGTGGCATGAGTTAGGAAAGTTACTTCCTGCAGTCATAAATACAACAGTAAAAGTTAATGTTTTGAGACAATGAAAATGACAACATCATCAAATTATTAACTTTTTCATTCATTTAATGAGGTCAACACCAGAAAAGGGAAAGAAAAATGCAGCACCTTTCCTATGCAGAGTTTCCTCAAAAACTCTCTGCTCTCCCATGCAAAGGGCTCATCAACTCCGTCTCTACGGGCCTACAGCAACACGACGGTTATTCAGCAATTACGGTTTTAATAATTCAGTATATGGGTTTACATAACTTTGCAGCAACAATAAATTCTGATAAGAAACAAAAAGAAACAATAAACCAAATCTCTTATGTATTTTTAGCAACCTTTTAAACATCTGACACTTTTAACTTGTACTCCGTAGCTTTTTATATAATGGTAGAAAACATTTTGTCATTAGCAGCAATCTACCTTTTTATTTACTGTCCCATCTGATTTAGTTAACAACAATTTTTCGACTTTTTGTAGCCACTTTATAATCAGATTTGTGAAAAGGGAAAGACCGTCCTCCAAGAAACTTATCCACAAATAATGATACAATCGATTCAATAGTTCTTTTTTTGACAGAAACTAAACGCAAATTGGAGTAAAAATGACGTGAGCCCGCCACTGTAACACATTTTCACACAGATATTTTCACAACCAAATCGGTAAACACCTACAGTGTTTCCCCCACACTAACAATCAAGACGACTTACGACACAACGACAAAAAATTAGTGACGGGGCAAAAACGGACCAGTCGAGGAGCAATGACAGAGGCTAAAGTAACCATCTTCTCGGGTGGGATGGTATCAGCCTTGGTCACTCCCATGATGACCAAAGTATCGCCTGACGGAACCGCCTTCACTCTCCCTCTCAACCACCGTCCTTGCGTTGCTGTCGTCGCCATTACTTCACTTCACGACACGACAATCTGCAGCAAAATTCACACACAATTAACATTTTTTCGTAAGGTTAATGATTCAATATTAAATTATGCATCATCAAACCCTAGGTAATTCCAATGATTGCATGCACAGATTTTAGATCGAGTTAAATATTTTGATTAAAATTGATCACAAATATTGAGAAAATTACTACTGATATACATGATCAGTACATAAAATTCGAATTAGCAAAAATAATCAACAAAAATAATGTAATTTATCGAATTTAACACTAATAAATCGAGATCATGTACATACATGCAACAATCAATAGCTGAAAATTCGAATAAAATATTAAATCGATGAATGTAACATCAAATCAAATTACAAAATAGACATGCAAAATAATGTCGTCAATCAAATTTAACAATTAAAAATTTTCGATTACACAAACAACATAATCAAATCAGAATCAAAATCAAATCAAATTGATCAACATCACTCACACTTCAGATCCATCAACAGTGACACTAAAGGATCAATCAAAATCAAATCAAACTAGAACGAACATCAACAACAATCAATCAATCAATCAAAAATACCTCGATTTATCGAAAAATCCGGCGAAAAACGCAATAAAATTAACCGAAATAAATGAAGAGTAGAGAGAGTAAATAAATTGAAAATAAAATTAAAAAAAAAAAAGTAAGAGAGAGAGAGAAAGAGAGATCTGAGAGAAGAGATATATAGAAGGAAAAACCTCGAGGGTTACGCCAAAAAGAGGAGTTTTTGTTTTTGATTTAATTTAATTTATAATTTATAATTTATAATTTATAATAAAATAAAAAATAATAAAAAGAGGAGGGACATGAAACAGAGGAAAGCTTTGGCAAGTGGGTTGTAGAAGAAGGATATGATATTAGGAGTAGTAATACTAATACTTGTGGAATTGTATAAGTAACGGAATTTAAGAAAAAACGTGCCTATTTTTGGAAGTGTATCATTTTTGATATTGTTATCTTCCTACACCTTTTTGGATTTGGATGTATCATCATCATTCATCAATTGCAATTTTGTAATTGGGCTTTTTTTTTTTTTTTTTTTTTTTTCTAAATTCAGATTCCGATAGGTGTGATTCACTTCATTTCAACTTATTGATATTCAGATAAATTAAGGTTAACTTAATTAATTGTTATTATTATTATTATTAACCATAGTTCTCTTGTGAGACAAGTCTCACATTAAATTAATATGAGACCAAAGTACAAATTGCAGTTTTAAACTATAAAAAACATAAACAAATCTACTAAAATTAGTAACAATTAATCTTAATTATCATTAAGATGGTACAAAAACCATATAATTAAGTACAAATGAGTCAGACTTACAATAACTTATTGGAAGACCCGACTCACACAAGAATTTGTATATTATTAATTACTTTGTGTTATAATTATAATTATTTTTGTTATTTTTTATTTTTTGATAATGACAATTTTTATTAAAAAAAAACAAAACATAAAAACTACTCCCTCCATTCACTTCCATTTGCATCAAAGAGAAAAAAACCACTATTCATTCAAGTAGGTAATTTTTGGAATTTCTCACAACGTATCAAATAAAATATAGTCAGGTGGGATCTTGTTTGATAGGTTTTAATGAGTACAATAAGCATATCTAAATTTTATAATTTTTAAAAACGTAAAACTCTACATATTTGTGTCCCAACACTTGCGTTGGCAAACGTGAAAAAGCAAATGATGCAAATGGAATTTAATGGAGGGAGTAATACGCAGCCAATATACAATCTGAGTGTCCAATCCTTAGCAATAACGAAGATAAGTCTAGTAAAATGTGAATAGCATCATGAGCCCATCTTTTTTAATAATAGAGAATTTCTGAATCCGCTTAAGCAACACAATAGAATCTGACCCCCAACTCCCACAAAGAAGAGAAAGAAAACGAAAAAGTCCATTAGTGCATATGTAACAGCCCACGAGTTTGGGTGTCCCATATCGGGAAAGTTTAATAGATGTTGTTTATTAGGGATTTCATCCACCGCTTTAGTAACAAGGTTTTGTCCTTTTGGGCTTAAGTGAGGACAAAACGGATTCTAAAATGTGCATATTAGCATTAGGTGGAGTGTATTACGACGGTGGTGGGTCGGACTGTTATAACATTATTAGACATTGTGG
The DNA here is from genome assembly GCA_023091065.1 of Dianthus caryophyllus. Classification (NCBI taxonomy): domain Eukaryota; kingdom Viridiplantae; phylum Streptophyta; class Magnoliopsida; order Caryophyllales; family Caryophyllaceae; genus Dianthus; species Dianthus caryophyllus. The sequence goes on along the minus strand of CM041518.1, from coordinate 35,501,895 downwards.
GAGAATGAAAGATAGTTGTATTTAATTGTGTATTTGTTAGTACATGGGATAATCCTTTATATACAAAGTACAAAGTAAATGAAAAGACAAAAGATAATACAATACAATGTACCACAATGAACTAGACTCAATGTATAAGACGGTTGGCCTTCCCAATAACAAGTTGCCTAATTTATTCAACATCCCCCCTCAAGCTCAAGGTGGGTGCGTATAACTCACGTTGAGCTTGGATAATAATTCTGCAAATCGACCAGGAAGATGAGCCTTGGTAAACAAATCTGCTTTTTGTTCATTAGAGGAGACAGAAACAAGGGTGAGATCCTTTTGAAGAAGATGATGTCGGATGAAATGACAATCCACTTCAATGTGTTTGGTTCTCTCGTGGAAAACGTCGTTGTGTGCTATTTGGATAGCACTTTGATTGTCACAATGAAGGATAGTGGGTAGGCTTTGACCAGCACCCATGTCCGTGAGAAGCCATCGAAGCCATATAAGTTCGGAAGTAGTATCAGCAAGAGCCCGGCACTCCGCCTCTGTACTAGATCGAGAGACAACATTTTGCTTTTTGCTACGCCATGAAATAAGTGAATCGCCAAGGAAGAAACAATTTCCAGTTGTAGATCGACGATCAGTCGGATCACCCGCCCAATCTGAATCCGAATAAGCATATAACTGAAGAGGAGAGTTAAAAGAGAAATGAAGACCGTGAAACAAAGTTCCTTTGACATACCGGAGGATGCGAAGAACAGCAGCATAATGAATGGTACGAGGCGAAGACATGAATTGACTCACGATATGTACCGCATAAGCAATGTCAGGACGGGTGACCGTGAGGTAGATAAGACTGCCCACCAATTGTCGGTAAAGTGTAGGGTCTGACAAAGGTGTTCCATTATTGGGTGTAAGCTTGACGTTAGCTTCAATTGGAGTAGAGGCAATCTTGGTGTCGGTTAAACCGGCTTTTGATAAGAGATCACCAGCATACTTTGCCTGGGAAAGGGAATACCCCTGCCCATTTGATGACACTTCTAAGCCAAGGAAATAACTCAAGTGGCCAAGATCTTTCATCTCAAAGTGTTGGCTAAGAAGAGCTTTTAAGTTCTTGATGCCGTCATCGTCGGAACCAGTGATAATCATGTCATCCACATATAACAACAGAAGAATGCATCCACTACGTGTGTGTCGAATGAACAAAGCATGATCATATGGACTAGATGAGAATCGAGTTTTTGGATAATAGAGCCAAATTTCGCATACCATGCTCGTGGAGCTTGTTTGAGACCATAGAGAGCACGACGAAGTCGACAAACTTTCCCGGGAGAATGGTCAAATCCTGGTGGTGGACGCATATAAACGTCCTCGCTAAGATCACCATTTAGAAAAGCATTTTTAACATCCATTTGAAAAAGACTCCATGTCTTACTAGCAGCAACACCATTTAGAAAAGCATTAGGTGGAGTGTATTACGACGGTGGTGGGTCGGGCTGTTATAGCATAAGTCTTGAGACTTGGCACATATGCGTTGGGCGGCTTCAATCACCGCCCGTAATTACACAAAATTAGACATCCCGGATTGTGTCGATCGAAAACCAAATAAGATCCACATACACATTACGCCCCATGTCCAAAGAATAAGGCAACAAATTCGCACAACGCAGGGACCTGTATAAAGTAATTATTATCCCCATATCATTCATTACATCAATAACTTTTTAAGAAAGTTAAAAATGAAAAGTAACATACTAACATTAGTATTTTGGTTAAATAGCCAAAAATAAAAAATGTGCGATGTTTGAAGATCCGCCACTGACCATAGCTTACGCTCGCCCTCCCAAACTCACAACCCTAACAACCCTAACATTTGAAATGTATATATATGTTACATTTGCACATTACTTTTTCTATTTTTTTTTTCTTTTCTTATCTATCAAATTCCTCATAGCCGCCGCTACCTAAAGTCTGAGACCACCATAGCTGACGCCCTCCTTCCCACACTCACAACCCTAACAACCCTAACATTTGAAATGTACATATATGTTACATTTGCACATTACTTTTTCTAAATTTTTTTCTTATCTATCAAATTCCTCACAACCGCTACCTAAAGTCTGAGACCACCATAGCCGACGCCGTCCCTCCCAAACTCACAACCCTAACATCGACAATAGTTTTCATTTGACTCCATTAATGAGACTTGAATTTGCTCCTTGTTGAATAACGTCGTTTGAAATCCAATATTTAAGTCTACCTAAATCATATATATGCTCTTTAACAAAGTTCCAAACTACAGAGTAATAGATAATGATTAAAATCACTTGCAGACAATTATTTAATTGACTGATCGACCTCGAAATTTTATTAAATTTAATAAAAATTAATCATCATAATTCAAAAAACAAAAAATAATATTTCTATCATATGCATATTTAGATCTATAGACTATAGTAAATTCTTTTGATGGATTTTAGATAAATTTGATTAATCAATTTTAAAAGAGTTAAAACCTAGGGTATGAAAGGATAGTAGTGAAAATATTATACTCCCCATGTCTCAGTCATTTATTTACACTTCTCTCAAATCCCCCTCACAAAAAAGTCAAACTGTAAACAATTCACTGAAACGGAGGGAGTAGTAAAAACCTAGGAAACGTGGTTGCTAAGATTTTGAAAATTTTAGTTGATTTCGAAAGTGTGTCCTTTAGTTTTGTCAAACGTCAGGGAATAGAGAGGCACATCACTTAGCGCATTTTGTTTTGATCGAGTTCTCTACTAGAGTGTGGGTTGATGTGTGCTCCGAGTTTATTGCCGATTTTGTAGCCACGGACTTGGTGATGAATTATACGTAATTAATAAAACGTTTACAATTCAAAAAAATAAATAAAAATATTATGGTAAAAAAGCTACTCCGTATACAGTATATATTTTTGAATAAAGTTCAGATGCACTTGAGTAATAACGAAATGAGTTTTCTTTGTCAAAACACACATAACATTACTCTATTTTGTGAACACACACCTAATTTTTTTTCTGCCCAAACACCCCTAAAAATTTGATTTTCTTTATTGAAAAACTCCACACTTAAATTCTGTCAAAAAAACTCACAATTTCGTTAAATATAACGGAGATTGCACATCGCTTCACGTGCTCTTTAAACGCTATTCACCCCCACCCATTTTTCCTCAATAGAAAACTCAATTTTCCCTCCAATAAAAGCTTCAATTTTCACTCTATTTAACATCTCCTCTAATTTAACAAAACATTTCACTTTTATAAAAAGAGAAATTTCATGGTACTTTTGAGATTTGACACATTTTCGATGGTACCTAAATTTTAAAGTTTGTGTCTATGGTACTTCCCAACTTTGAATTTACTACTTTCCGTGACCTTTTAGCTAACGTCTGTTAAAAAAGCGCTAACATGAAAATATCAACAACGGGATATTTCTCATGGTACCTCTTAGGATTGACACATTTCAAATTTTCAATGGTACCCAAGTTTTTTAAGTTTGTGTCCATGGTACCCTCTACTTTGAATTTAGCACTTTCCTTAACCTTACTCACTTTTGATTCATAACGTCGTCAAGTTTAAGCATACTAATCAAACTTTTGCTGACGTGGAAATCTTTGTTAAAATTTATGAGGTTACATGTGGATTTACTGTATACTAAAAGAGAAACCGCTAACATCATCTTTGCTTACGGTCGCGCTATCATTAAAATTTTTTTCTCCAAACCACCTCATTCCTGTTAGTCTAAAATAACCGAATTAATATAATATAATAATTTAACAAAATAATCCTTAAATAAATCATTATGAGAAAATTATTAAATATTTCCTAAAATAGAATTGTAATCACTAATAACTTTTTTTTCTCCTCGTAACTATACAGATTCACTAATTACTCTTTTTTTTTTTTTTTCTTTTACTAATAATTATTATCTTCATAATTTGGTAAAATGAAGATATAATTTCCCTCATCTCTTATTTTTTATCCTATATACAATTTTTTACTCCTTCCAAGTAATAAAAAAGAATTACGGAATATTGTATAATAAAAATCGAGCTTTCATCTCATTAATTAGGGAGTACAAAAATTTTAGGGAAATTCTCACCTGTATCCCTAAACTTTTTTGTTTTCTCAGAAATACCCCTCTTTTTTTGAAAAAAAACTTTGACTGGCGATAACTCTTAGTTACGATTTCATAAAAGTGTAATTTTTTTTTCTATTGTAAGTCTTGACGAGATCTTTGATTTGGGAAAAAAAATCATCGATTTTGGAATTTGTACGCGATAGTTTTAGCCGGTCAAAGTTTATTTTGTCAAACGACTTTGACCGGTCATAACTCCCTAATAAAAATTCCATAAATTCTATTTTTTTTTCCAAATAAAAGATCTCATAAAGATGTATTATGAGAAACAAAAATTATTGATTTTTAAAGTGATAAGAAAAAGTTATTGTTGGTCAAAGTTTTTTCTTAAAAAAAGAGGGGTATTTGTGAGAAAACGAAAAAGTTGAGGGGTACAGGTGAGAATTACCCAAAATTTTATATATCGGGTGTAACTTAAAAAATTTCAAAGTTTGATTAGTATGCTTAAACTTGACGATATTATGAATAAAAAGTGAGTAAGGTTAAATAAGTGCTAAATTCAAAGTTGGAGGTTACCATGGACACAAACTTAAAACTTTTTGGTACCATAGAAATGTGTCAAACCTCAGGGGTACCACGAAAAATTTTCTCTTAGTTAATATTTTCATGTCAGTGCTTTTTTAACGAACGTTAGCTAAAAGGTCACGGTAAATGCTAAATTCAATGTTGGATGATACCATAGACACAAACTTAAAACCTTGGGTACCATCGAAAATGTGTCAAACCTTAGGGTTACCATGAAAAATTTCCATTATAAAAACATCCTACATGTCATCTTCTAGTATCAAGTACGGAGTACATCCCAATTTAACGAACAAGTGCACCGATGTGCAATCTCCGTTATTTAACAGGTATGTGAGTTTTTTTTTTTTGCCGTAATTTAAGTTTGGTGCCTTTTAACTTTAGGTGTGAGTTCATAAAATGACATTAATGTTAGCGTGTTTTGAAAAAAAAAAAAAAATTCCAACGAAATAAATAGCCATTTGCTTTTTGCAGTCAGCTTATTACTTTGCGCAGTCGGTTTTTTTTTTACTAATTACACTTAACGATTTTAATATGTAATTTATTTTTTATGTTATTAATATAATTTATAAAATTGTGAATTATAATTTTTAAAATTTTGAAATTTTCACGAAATCCGAAAATTTTGTCGTTGTCCTTACGACTTAAAAGTTAATTTCCTAATCGTTATATCACCACAATTTTAATGCTCCATTTAACAGTAATTTTAAACCAAAAAAAATAAATCATACCCCAGCTCGCTTCAGAAAAAAAGTTTAGTCGATACAAAAACGGGATATCAATTATATATAAAAAAAAAATTAAATCACGGAAAACTCAATAATTTATCAAACATATTTGACGTTGAAAATAAAATACTCCGTACAAATTTATCGTAATAATAAAATTAAGGAATAATTATCAATTACAGCCACATAAAAAGTCGAATTTTGAAATTACAGTCACTTAAAAACTTTTTAATATTTTACAGCCACAACCGGATCGGAGCTCCGTTTAGAATTTACTGCCAAAACAGAGCTGAAACATACTTAAATGAATTAAAATCTCAGAAATTCAAACTTGAAGCCCAAATTTTATGTATAGAGACGAAAATACCCCTCCCTCTAATATTACATCAAACTAATGGATAAATTTGCTCATAAAGGTTATTTTCAATCACAAATTAATAATTAGGGTTTCTCTCTTCCTAAAATTTTCAATTTCTCTTAAAATTTCAGCAACCATGTCAGATCGTAGCTGTGAGTATGCTTACAAAGAGGTGAAAAAATGCTACTGTGGTAATTTTATTGTTGTAAGAAAGTCAACTGAAAACACATACAAAAACCCCCAAAATTGGTCAATTCTGGAAAAAAATTAAAGTTTCCACTCAACACATTCATCTCAGACCATAGAGCAAGAAAACGTCACATTTTTTTGTTGGAGATGCTAATTAAACTTCAATGATCAACGACAATAGAGTAACAATGCTTTTATGGAGTTTTATTTTGTATTTTTGATGTTCCAAAAACTAAAGCGGAGAATAGAACGTAGACTGTAAAGTAAGGTTTAAATGAAAGGGAGGAATTAACAATGAAAAAAAGATGAAAAAGAAAGATGAGCAAAAAGAGAAAGCCACAATGATTAAAAATAAAATAAAAAATGAACACCTTAATTAAAAAAAGAGAAGAGGGAAGTCAAATAGTCAGTGGATTCCACTTAAATGAAGGGCAAAACGTTCAGTTCTTCTTATTATTCACCGGAAAATGAAGTTGGATGCAATTTATAAAAAAAACGACTTTAGTGGCTGTAAAATATTAATTTTTTTTAAATTGGCTGTAATTGATAAATTCGACTTTTTATGTGGCCGTAATTGACAATTAACCCTAAAATTAATACTCCGTAATTAATAATGAAAATGAAAAAAACAACCCAATTCCACTCTTGGTGATGTACCGCCACATTACCAAGAGTCTCTTGGTGATGACCATACTTTTTTTTTAAAAATTTCGTTTTCGATAATTTATATCTCTATAATAGACGGTTTTTTTTTAAAAATTCAAATAATCATTAAAAAGTATAAAAATAATACTAATAGCGAAATCATATTAAATTATTAAAATCGTTAAGTGTAATTAATAAAATAAAATGTCGACTGCACAAAGTAATATGTCGATTGCAAAAAATAGTTCCCAATAAATACTAATGATTTTCCATAATACAAAGACGGAAATACCCTCATGAAACTCAGTAAGTCAGTAGTATCAATCACATCACGCGGCTTTATATTTGATTAATTTCAACGCTTCTCTACTCGAGCCATTCGTTTTTCTCTTTCCCTACTTGTTCATCCCCAAATTTCTAGGGTTTCACCAATATCTTCAATAATCCCCCCAAATTACTCAATTCAAATTCGATTTCTGGGAATCAATCAACAATCTTCACCCAAACCCTAATAAAACCCCCCAAAAAATAATCCAGCATCAATCAAATTGGGGGGTAACAATTTCTTGGGTTTCCGAAAACCATTAAAACTAGGGTTTCGCGTTTTGTTGGATGTACAACAATGGGGGATTTGCAAACATCAGGCAAACCAATCGATTCACTTGTGGAGAAAGTGCTGTGTATGAACATACTTTCGTCGGATTATTTCAGGGATCTTTTTCGTCTCAAAACTTACCATGAGGTGATTGATGAGATTTATAATTATGTTGATCATGTCGAGCCGTGGATGACTGGAAATTGTCGTGGACCGTCGACGGCTTTTTGTTTGCTGTATAAGTTTTTCACCATGAAGCTCACTGTCAAGCAGATGCACGGCCTGTTGAAGCATCCCGACTCGCCTTACATTCGCGCTGTACGTGTATATTCTTCTCTTTTGCTTTTCGCGTGTTTAATTGTGCTTTGCTTTTCACTGAGATTGATGTGTTGCATTTTATTTTGTTTAGACTTGTTTATTGAATTGCTATGGAGCTAAATTTGACTAATTTAGGTGTGTTTTACAACTTGGACTGTCGTAACCGATAATCTCTGAAGTGAATTCACTTGGGAAGATTGAATTCACATGAAGTTAATTCCTACATGTAATTCGTGGGCGTTGATTTAACTGTGTTTGGTTGTAGTATAAGGATGTAGGTAATTCATGGAGGAACTTAAGTTACTCGATTTTGGGCAGCTAAACAAGTTTATAAAATGTCGATTCGTGGATTTTTCCACTTCCCATGAATTGGAGAGACTACCAAACAGTGTACAGCGGTTGGAAAATGGTTCACTTGCTGAGTGGTAAAGAATCCACTGAATAAGCCATGGTCGTTTCCGCTCTACCGCCAAGACAATTCCTAGGAACAGGAGTAATGTGATTTAATTAAAAAGCGAATGACTTGCCTAAGGGATTAGCTGGATGTATCATTCTGCAAGTACGAGTTTGTCTAACAATTGTTCATTACGAAAGAAGATTTAATAATTAGAAAGTTCATGGACCCCAAGATTAGTAGGTGTTAATCGGTACTCATGCTTTTTAAATATTCTCCTCGGCCACTATCATGAATTGTGTGACGTTGCTAGTCGATCTAGGATGAGTAACCGTCACTTCCTTAAGAACATGTATATTGTTGAATGATAGACTCTATATAGCAAGTATTAATTTTATCTTTGATGGCATTTGTTCAATTTTTGCTTTTAGATTAATGATTCAATTTTTCTTGCAGATTGGATTTCTCTACTTGAGATATGCTGCGGATCCAAAAACTTTGTGGAACTGGTTCGAACCTTATGTTAAAGATGATGAGGTACGGTGTATATAGCCTTCTGACTCGTCGTTCCTCAATTGTTTTGGTTTTTTCATTACTTTATTTCCTATGAATGATGTTGCTTGTGATATGAAACTTGCTGTATTCTTGGGTTTTGCCATCTGATTAACTGAAGCATGTTGGTTTTTTACGTGTGCTTTTTATTTATCTTTATTATAAGGTGGATTTCTCAAAATTGTGTTTTTTCTAAGATAATGCTTTAAATGTGTGATGGTATTGGTTGTTTGATCTTATAGCTAGATCCTTCAAACTGAAAATATGACTTACTTTTGAGTGCCACGGTAGGAATCCATTTTTGAAACATGATGCAAGGAACATCTATTCAGCTTAAATAATCGTAATGTACCTTCTAGTCTTTGAAACTTTGCTGAAGATGATGTAGAATCTGTTAGAGGGCAGCAGTCTTTAATTCGACTCCTGCCTACTTCCTTTATCTGAATATAATCGTTTGAAATTTCTTGGTATGATTTTGAGGGGTTTCATTGCCTGCCCATTATTTTCTCTCCACCCTCTTGTGGACTTTTGGTTAGACTCTAGGGCGACTAGGCACTATTTCTTAGCTATGGCCTCAGGGACTCACGGCGCATGAGGGACTAGCCAAAACGTATCGTTGTGCTTTAGGTACGCCTTTTGGACTAGTCATCGCTTACTATGCAATTTCCATATAGTTTTCATCTGTATGCTTAATTATGCCAGTCACCTTGACGGCTATTATGCCTACTCTTACTCATTTGGTTTGTTAGCCTACTCTGGAGTACTACACCGTATGAATGGTTTTATTGCCTGAACTTTTATATAAAAAGTACAAATTGTTTTCAACATTAGTCTGCCTCATGAACACAACGAACACAATTTATATCTTTCTCCTTGCGCTTCATCGCGATCGTGGAGCTTCGCCTATAGTTTATTGTGATCCCACGTACAGAGTATCAAAAGTGGAAAAAGATAAAAGAGATAAAGCCTGCGTACTTGAGAATTTCATTCATAGCTCGTTGTCCCAAAAAGGTAACAAGAAATTAAGGAGGTTTTTGGTATTAAATTTGTGACTTATCTTAGTTAGAAGCATTTTCTTGAAGGTGAAATGCATGCTTTTGCTTATTTACTGATTTCGTTTAAAGATTTGGAATTGCAGCTTTTGCCAACAATGAGGTGGTTCAATGCATTCTTCACAAAATGACAAGGTTTTTCATATGCTTCATGTTTATTATCCTGCCTGGCTATCGATTAAACGTCTTTCTTTTTTTATTTAATAAATGATTTGATTTGCTTCTAAATGGTTTTAAATATGCAACAGAGTACTTGTTTATCGCTCTTTTCTCCTCTACTTTGCCCGACGCTAACTGTTAGAAGTTACTGATACCTGGCAATTTTTCTTCGTATGCTTCATGTTTATTCTTTTTCTTGGCTATCAAAATGTGTGTTTGCTTTTGGTTTTTTAATTTGCTTCTAAATGGTTTTAAATTGTAATACTTGTTTATCTCTCTTGTTTTCACTTTTTTCCCATATTTTACCCAATTCTGTTGTTGTTAAAGTTACAAATACTTGTCCAATTTTTCCTCAGGAATTTTCCCCTGGATCGAGTGGGAAGATGACAACTATGGGTGTGTATGTGCGGGATCTTCTTCTTGGACAGGTGAGCATACCTGAATTTTTCATGTTTTATTTTATTTTATTTTTTTATTATTATTTTTTCTTTCAAAATATGAGGCGGTGTTCTCGTTTTATTTACCTTTACCATTTAGTAATAGTAGAGATTTTGTTTAGTTATTACTGAAGGAGAAGATGTTAACATGGATATGTTATCGCTTTGATTTCATGGTAAAGCATGATGTGCCCTTATCACAAGCAGAGTAAATCAATCGCTTTAAAGTGACAAGGCAGGCAACTTGCATCATCTTTGCTAGTATTCAATACGGTGTAAAATTTTCATATTTCTTTGTGTTACTTTTTCTATAAGATACTTCTGACTGATTGCTCTCCTTGGTGCTTGCAGTACTATTTTGATACACTCTTCCCCCGTGTCCCTGTACCAGTTCTGCGGCAGATTACCTCAAATCTCGAAAAAATGAACCTTCCCACAAAGCCGTCGGGATCAATTGGCGACAACAGCAGATTTGGGTCTGAAGACACTGCACGCCGCCCTCCTTCTGTCAAAGCTGCTCTCTCTGTTTCGTTCGGGCAACGTGCTCCTCATCGTGCATCCACCAGAGATTCCTCTCCTGTTCGTCGTGCTTTGCCACCACCTTCATATGATGAGGATGATCGAGATGATTCCCGGAGGTCTCCTAGCAGGCATCGCAGTCAGAGCCGTGATTTGTCTGACAGGGATCGGAATGGAGACCGTGACCGGGATCGATACCGTGACAGAGATCTCCGGGAACGGGATCGATACAGAGATGCAGATAGACGTCGTGACAGAGAAAGTGATTATGACCGTGACCGAGACCGGAGGAGTGATTATGACAGATCTCGGCACTTGGACAGGGACGGGAGTAGAAGGGATCGTGAAAATGGCCGGTACAGCGAATACCGCTCTCGGAGAAGCAGGAGCAGAAGCCGTAGCAGGAGTACAAGTCGGAGCCGACAAACTCCTAGCGACCGCTTTGATAATCATTACAGCTCTCAGAGAGACATTGCCAAAGACAAAGAAAAGGCTTCCGCTTCCACCAATCTGGCAAAACTCAAGGATTTGTACGGTGACGTAAGTGAACAGAAAGGCGATGCTAGCTCGGGAAGAGGATACAAGGATAGCGGCTCTGAAGAGGTTATTAGGTTAGGCGGTTCTACTTGGAGGTAACAGCCATTCTTATGGCCTTGTTTATTTTACCAAGTGTCCCTTCTTTTGAGGGCGGCAGGGAATGGAGTGATTTCGGTGTGGGGGATAAAATCCCTCAACTATCCGACAAATTAAAATCCTTCCGAAAATGTTGGGTCAAAACAGTCACTCTTTCTCCGTTTCCCTCTGCTCGCTCCTCTGTTTCCCGCCCAATATGGTCTGCAAACAATGTCGAATTGTTGATCTTCTTGACTGTCGTTCTAGGACCCTTACAAAACAATGTGATACATGCTTCTGTTGTATACTAGTACGTTTTTTTTTTCTTTTTCAGTTCACTTTTATTTATTTGAAAAAATGCCCTCATTTTCGGCTACTTCGCTAAATTGATGCTTTCGTAATTCGTAGTAATTATGTCAATCAATAGGCTATGTTCTCAAATCGGTTCTGTAATGCTCGACGGTTCAATTTAGATCAGTTCAATGCAGTTTTAGATAGTTCAAGAAAATACATGACCTTGGTCGTGATATTTTATCGTCAGATGATTTTTGAAATGCTAACTCAAATGTTGCATTATTGACCGAACCAGTTACCTGAAACGTTTTGGATGATTATGCATATGAATTTCTTATAAGATGCTGCTTTCTATGGCGAGTTTGTGGTGCATAGTAGTCGGAATCACGTCACGATAGATGCATATGGAGTAAATCGTATTGAAGAAATAATCCATATAAAAAGATTATTGAAAATTTTAACCACAAAAGAAATTTACAAAATAATTCATTGAATAATCATAGGCGTAAATGTTACAAATACAGCAAATTGAAATTTATGGCCTATGTCCCCTTTTCTGTTCGAAGAGTTTAGTTTTCCCTTTCGGAAAATAATTTTTGCTTCGGAGCAACGTCTCATGATTTTGTGGTGTACGAGTAAGTGCAGCCTTCTCGTCTTCATCACATCGTTCATAGCTGCATATAACAACCCCGTCGTAATAATTTTAACAAAAACTGGCATTATCGGTATCATCGCGAGATGGAGGGATCTCAAAGTGCCATATTCTTCCAACACCGCCAACCTTATACTTCTCACACAAGAACTCCCTCGCAAAATTTTGCTCGATAGGTCGATTGACATCGTGCAAGTAAACGTGCGTATTTCCCGCGCCTTTCCGTGCACGCGCCATGACCGCCGCAGAGTAAATTGCGCCCATTCTGCCCGGTTGTCCCGCCATCCACCCCCTAGGCGCGTCTATCATAATCACGTCCCACTCAGTCTTGTACACCTGTTCAGGCAAACTCTCCAACGCTAACGGGCATTTCGTATTACCTTTCAAAAAAGCCGTGCGCGGATCACATTTGGGATTGTCCCGATACGTCTTTAGGAGATCATCGGCCTCCTCGAAATGCGTGCGGTAAGTCACGGTTTCCGCCTTAAGAAAGGGCGCGTCCTGAAGTACTATTTGGACCCACTCGTTTGACTCCTCTAAGAAGAGAGTAGTTCCATTCGGGTTGAGCGCGGCCCACATCAGCGAGTCGTATCCCAACCCAAATACTAAAAAGTTGCAAGGGGCCCGGGTGCGCAGAACGTTGAACGATTGCATGATCTCTTGTAGAGACTGTTGTGGGACGATTTTTGATGTCGCATAGTGTAAAATGGCCTCAAGCTGAATTGACGTTGGTGGCGTGTTCGAGAGGGAAATGAGCGGTCGTTTACTCCCCGTGTTGCCATTAGCGACAAGCGTCAGGAGTACACCGGCAACAAAACTCAACAATGCGACGATAATTACGGTCGATTTATACGAAGTGGGTTTTATTAAGGACGTAATTTTGTTGTAGCGATTGTTGATCCTCATTTTGTTTGAATGTTTGTTATCAAATCAAATTTTGTTAAAGGTTAATTTGTAGTTATAGTCGTTGATTCTCTCTTTTTATAATAACGAAAATAAGTCATTGTTACTTGTTAGTTCGTGCTACCGTTGATGGAGTCACGTCTTGCTATGTGCCTATGATTGTTTGGCATGTCTAGTAATTAAGTTGGCCAAGTGATTAAAAAAATGAACGTAATAGGTTTTGGGTCCCACCATTTGTCGGGTTATGTATCAATTAGAGTCATTTTAAGGTTTATTATTAAGTAAAATCAGCTTGCTTTTAGATGTTAATATAATAGACATATTTCAAATGGTAAAAATAATTGTTAAATTGAGCGTATTAAATATTACTCGTAGTCACTACAAAACCTATCTAACACGTCAAATGGTTTGACACAAAATATACAACGAAAATGTAAAACAAGATATGAATGATCTGTTATTTATGGATGGTGTAAAATTGTAGATGCATCTTGAACCCAGGCAAACTTGATCCGACCCGAATCCAAGCAAAGTCAACTTGATGGGATCCAAAATTATTGCAAATGAAATCGATCTGACCCACCTGATGTTGACCCAACCCAACACAATCGGGTAAATCTGACCTGGAGGCTGGAGATGAGGCTAACTTGACTCGAGATGAACAGTAACCCAAGTTAACCCACATGCCCGGACGATTGACTTGACCGAGATGAACTGTGACCCGAGATGATTTGTGACCCGAGTCAACCAAAAATTATTTTAATGTGGTTATCCAAAAAAAAATAATAATAATAAATTAAAAGTTTCCAACATTAATATTTTTAAAATAATTCTTTTGATTTTGAAAATTTTTTCGAAATATTTTACTCTTGTATTAATTTCCAAACATTAAAATTTACACCACATTGAATATCTGAAAATTTGATTTGAGGATATAAAAAACTTATTTAGTTTTGACTAACATTGAAAATTTAAATCAAACCCCAACAACGATCTGAATCTCACTCAAATTTGACTCGAAACCTAAAACACAAAAACTATCATTTGTGTGACTCGACCAAAATCCGACTCGCACCCATCTCGAATTGAGTAAAGACTCGATAAGATCCGATTCAACTCAAATCTGAACTGATTGTTGTCATGACTCAAACCTAATATAACCCCCATCCGACTAAATCTGATCTAAATTACGGAGTACTCAATTGCCACCTATAAATATAATGAATGAGGTTGGCTAAAGATTCTAGAAATATTTGCAAAAGTAAAACTATTCATCTATGTGCTTTCATTTGATTACCCTTTTAATCATATCTAATTATCTACACAATGTATTATTGGGTGATTGAAAAAATCCTCAATCGTACGATTATACTGACAAGATTATTTATTCGGATTGATGAACAAGTGCTCTATTCGTGCACTACTAGGGGATTGTTTTCTAATGTGTTTATTTATGCCATTAGCAAGAAAATACGATTACATAATGAGAAGGTCTCTAGGACTCTAGGTAATTTATCGTGTAAACTTCTGACATGAGTCTTAATTATCTTAACATTTAATTTCACTTGCTCTGTGATAGTGTCTGTTTTAGAGACGGTCTCACAAAAGACGTACTCTATCTGGTATACTAAGGCTTTAGTACATCGCCAATTATAAACTACCACCAGTTAGTTGACTTTTAGCCTAGTTGACTTGTTGAAATGAAATATACGGCCTAACTAATGATGCGTGGTGGTACTTCCGTACTTGGTAGAGGTGGAAATTTGAGCGGGCCAGCCTTGCCCGCCTAATGGGCCATGCTTTAGCTGGCAGAGCACAGCCCGTCAAAAGTTCAGCCCGGCCCAATAAGCCTTCGATGTTGTAATAAAAGAAGAATAGTCGTCGTCGCAGCTGAACCCAATTCAAAAATCATAAACAATATAGACATACAAATGAGTTCGAGGTTTGCAACGGCTGAGCAAATTGATAACCCAGTTTCAACCCGCAAAATATTCGCCTATTACATTATCGAATCCTATCATTGTCGAATCACACGTTATCATTATCCGTGGAATGCAACATTATCACTACCAGCAATCAACCGCGACTTTTATCGTCCCTCTGTCAGCTCCACCATGGTACTCGAAAGTCGTACACCCTATGATATACAAAACAATATTCCGTTCGTAATGTCAATAATACGGAGTAGACGCCATCTATATAGCAAACAACATAATTACAGCTCTCTTAAACCTACTTTATATGAGCACGGTAAGCTATGAACCAATGATGTGCCTAGGTCTCTCGAGAGGGAGCGCCTCCATTTGTATTCGAGTATCGTGGTTTGAGAGACCGTCTTCTCGGTTTTCTTTAGTGTCTGCGCTATTAAGTTCTTCTAGTGCTCGCTTTGTGTATACCGTGAACACGACGATAGTAATTACTGCAATGATGAAGGAGATCACATTATACACGATCTCCACCCAAGTTAGATGATGATTCCCGTATTGAACGTCAGCAAACGTCCTTATTAGCCGGCCACTGCAAATTCATGAAAACCGCGATAAAATGTAAACTCCTCAAAAGTATGTTTCTATGTCTATGACATGAAATCAAGTACGGATAATTATGGGACGTCACCGCCTCACATGCATCATGTCGACCCTCAACGCACACTTGTGTTATAGTGAACAACTTCACCTAGACCTGTCAAAATTTCACTCGGCTTTTCTAGGGTCAAGACCTGTAGATCTTGGCCTGTGGCCCGTTTGACCATAACCATAAATGAACCGCTAATTTGGGGTTGAAACCCACCTAGACCCGCTCAACTTGACAACTCAAGAATAAATTATTGAAATTACTACAGTAACATTTAATGGGTCCAGGAGTATCTTTTAAAGAAAACAAATTTACTTGTATAGTTGTTTTAATATAAGCACACTAAGTAAATTTGGTATTCTGGCTCTAAATTTACTCTAAATTTACTTAGTGTGCTTGTATAGTTGTTTTAACTGGACCCGTATTCTGGCTCTAAATTTGGTATGACTGCAGCCCACCCAACGCGTTTGAGCCGGTGATTCATAACTCTCAGGAATAACAGTTTGTTTTAAATTAAAGACTGTACAAACTTACGTGTAGATGTAAAGAAAAGCTTCTGGCACCATTCCGGCAATTGAACCCCAGAGATAGGGCCAAAATTGCATACTCGTGACAACAACGGCATAGTTGAAGATAGTATACGGAAATGGTGAGATCCTAAAGAGCGCAACCACACGAAACTGGTGGATCCAATTACCTTCTGCGGCCAGTTTAAGCACCGCAGCCTTGTCCGGCCATCGCTGCAACCATTGCTGAAAATTTTACAACAGGCAGACCGTAAGTCGTAGAAAATCGACATCAAAAGATCAGCCGAAAGCTGGAAAAACCATCAACTCACATGTATTTTATCCCGAAATAGCAATCCAATCAAATAGGGAAGAACCATTCCGATGGTTGTTCCAACCATGATTATCACAAAACCAAGACCGTAGCCGAAAATCATGCCTGCGAGCCACATGGAAGGGCCAGATGGGAGCAAAACTACAGGGAAGAATGCCAGGGAAGCGATAAGCACCATAGCGAGAACTGGACGACCAAATGCAGTTGCTTCCCATTGCATCATTGGAACGAGAACCTGCACAACGAATAATGGCAAAGCTTATGGCAATAATTTCCGACATGAACATTGCGTAAAGGACGACTGAAGGGTACTTTAGCATAGCAAACTATTGCAAATTGCAAGATAAGAATACCACTTAAGCAGTATGAGAACGAATGCGCAGAAAAAACTTTACGAAAACAGAAAAATATTGGGCTTACATTCATACTGAAGATAGCCACAAAAAAAAAAAAAAAAAAAAAAAAAAAAAAAAAAAAAATAGAAAATGTGCAGAAAGAACTTTATGAAAGTACAACCAACCTTCTCGAAAGCGAAAGGAACTCCCCATTTAAGCAGTATGAGAACGAATGCTACAGCACTAATGCATGATAGCAAAATCTTTATCCACCAGATAAATGGTTTTAGTCGAGTGTCAGCCTGAGAGTGTACAGTCACAGGCACAGGCTTCTTAGTCACGTCAGATGTCATCAATCTTTCATATTCACTGTCTTCTCTCGTAGCTGGTCCGACATCTCGATCATGCTTAGCTAACTCCATCGAGTCGGGTATCCCCACGAGATCTCAGGAGCTGTACAAACCTTTATACTGAAAATGAGAAAATGTAACGTATCAGCATAAATGACATGATGATTGCCCATAATTCTGTCACACAACACATTTAGTCATACATATCAACAGGCAAAACTATGCATAAAGAAACTATAAGTATACACCAATGTTTAGACAATCAAGCTGACATTTAAGCTCCACAACCCGAAGAATATCACTTCTTAGATGACACTACACATACACCACACATAAAGTTAAAATTACAAAATCTCGATCACTGCTTCCTCATTCCCATCAGGATCATTGATAAGTAGGAAGAATCTTGATGGTATTCTCCACCAAAAACACAAGCGTATAACAACGCAGGATCTTCATTTTCAGAGGACCCTTTCTTACTGGAGGTGATAGATTTACTTATCGGTCAGAAGCTTAGGTGTTTCTATCTTCAGTTTCAGTAGATGAAAACTATATATATGAGTAATTCTTGACATAAATTTCTCATGCAAATAATACACTCAGCTAGAAACTATTACTGGTGTTAAAGCAACAAATGTTTATTTGGGACTTCAATTACTTTTTCACAGTGCAAGTTCCCTGTAATCAGAAAGTCTCCACTGTACGAAACCATGTCACTTGCAAAGTCAGCATATACTAACTGGGTAGACTATATATTGTTCTTCATTTCTGTCACCTAAGCCCTCGAATTAGGCAATCCTTTATCAATATTTTCTCTATTTTCTCCAATAATTGATGTCGCCGCAACTCAATAAATTTCAATTCCCACTACATGAGTACTTATATGGTATATGAAATCGTACATAGAAAGTTACAAGATCTTTATATTTAAACCGAAGGGAGACAGACAATAGGTATATTTTTGTTATAACACACTCAAAAATCAACCACGGTATATAGTAGAGAAGACCTAACTACCGATATTGCAGTATGCAAGGTTCTCATGTTACCAAATTGTCTCACGACCTCAACTAGAATGTAATCTAAACGTGTCGCAATGAACTGCCTAGGATTATTAAATTGCAGTAAGTCACATTTAAAGCTGCGCACACATTCTAGATAGCAAATTAATTTGATGTGAGCAAAGGATGGACTTACTAAACAAGTGCAAACGTTTGGACACAAATAACAACATGAATCTGGTTGTTCATATCACTTCTACATTAAACCTTTTATCCACAGAGCATCACATAACATTGCATAATTCTAGCAGAAGCTACAGATTCTAAGCTGCATGCTTCAACTCAAATGCAACTGTTAAGTGGAATCGATTTTACTCAAACAAATCTTACCATCTAAGGCATACTATACGCACGTAAACATTTCATTTAATCAGATCATAAAGAGTTCATCTCGATTCTTGCATTAGTAGAATACACTCAACTGAGTACTACGCAGAGCACGACTTACCTAACACCTATCAAAAGACAATCATAGCATACGCCACAAGGCCTACAAAACCGTACCTCTCCACGTAATTCTAAGTTATAAACATCCTCCCAATCGCCTTTCAGTGTTCGACAACTTATTTGCACTTCTGACTTTGAATTTTGAAACCGTTAACACACTACCATACACGAATTTAATACTTTCTGAATCTTTAAAGTGAAAAAACTACCTTTTATATATGTCTGTTGCACAACTACTCCTTGATGAAACAGTGATCAAAGTTCAGTTATACCAAATCAAATCAAATGATACTTAAAATGTAAACTACAACAGTTAAGTTTTCTTCAAAATAACACATCAAAACATCAGAAAAACCTCCACAAAGTCTCAAAATAAACTGTTTGTTTAAAACTCAAAAACCTAAACTTTTGAAAACCTCACAAATTCAAACAACCCATTTTATAATCAAGAAAACCCTAAAAGATGAGTAAATCAAAAATCAAAAATTCATCACAAATAGTAATAAAGGAACAAACTTTCCTCCAAACTAACACTAATTCATCAAACCCAAATCACTACTTCCCAAAAAAATATAAAAGATCAAAAAAAATGAAATTAAATTTTAATAATCAAACAATAAAACACTTAAATACCAGGTAAATTAACAAGTGAAAAACTAAGGTAGGTAGACAATATCAAAACAAAATATCAACATATAAAACAAATACACATGTGAATTGTGATGCAATTATTATTATTTTCATTAAAATATAAAAACTATACTCATAAAGATGCAAGAAACAGTAAGAGAGAAAAGAATTAAATACCGAAAATACCCTCAGAAAAATCTGCAAATATTTACCCAAATATAAGCTGAATAATAATAATATTAATAATACTGAGTATAAATCTCAAAAGTTAATAAATAAATAAATTAATAAATTAAAATGAAGAACAAAAAAGTAGGGAGTAGTTTGGAAGATGAGTAGATATGAGAGAAGAGAGAGAAAGTGGAAGTAAAAAGGAGGAATGTTTAGAAATGGCGTGTTTGTGTAAATTTTGAAGAATATTAATTTTGAGAGGTTGAGCTCCAAAGTGTGAAGTATGAACATCAATATGATTTTTTGTAAATTAAATTATTTTTATTTTTATTTTTATTTTTATTATTTTATTTTATATTTACTTTTTTTTTTTTTTTTTAGTTATCTCTCTAAAATATTACAATATGTTGTTTCGAGTATTAAATTTATTTTCGGTAGTTAGTATAGTACTCCGTAGTTGTTATGATTTGTAAAGAATTTTTGTAGAATTGTTTAAGGTGAGACATACAGTATTATTTTATCACTTTGATTTTGTTTTGCTTTCATTTTCGATTATAATTTGTTAATGCTAAAATTCTAACGAGAAATAACGTAACAAAAATGGAAGAGAGAACAAGTAGAATCTCGGTTTATAATTGTAACTTTCTCTTACAAAAGTTAGTTACGAGTATATTATTTGTTTTATTTTCTTAGGGAATACGGAGTAGTTATCTTTTCCTTTTAGGGAATAGTTATCTTATTTGTTTTTGTTTTACACTTTTAGATTTAGCCTATTGCAATGCCAAAATTTATTTCATGCCATGAAGTATAAAAGGAATTATTTTCTTCGCTTACCCAAAAATAGATAAAAAAATTGCAATTAAAAATGTGAAAAGAGAAAAAAATACAAAAAATACGAATTATCAACGTAATTCAATACCAGAAACACAAATGAATACAAAAATGTTATGATAACGATTAAAAGAATACAATATTATAGTTTTATTACTCCTTATCATTAAATGGGGCATAAAAATAATATGACCATAAATAAGATAATCACATAAAAATTTGTTATAATTCTTTCTGATACTCGGTATAAAAATTACTAATTCAGAGCTCCTTATTAAACAAAAATGTTCATGATAAAATAATACTCCGTAAATGAGAAATAGTATTCTCTTTGTTCTAATGAACTATTTACACTTTAATTTTCTTGTAAGAGTGATTTGAGAGAAGTGTAAATAAATAACTGACACAGAAGGAGTAACAATATTATCGACTACTTTTAGGTTTAAAAGAGGACATCTATTTGGATGCAAAACTTTAAGGAAGGTCACCTGACTTGACCAACTAAAACGGAACTCTAGAAGGATATACTCATATACGGATATTGTTGTTAAATTATTTAATGTTATGCGTGTTGATGAAACAATAAAAGTTGATTGTGTGGCCTTTTATTTTGAATTTGTCAAATTATGTTTTGGCTTTCTTAGCTAAAACCCTTTGGTAATAACGATCATCTTTATTTTACATTACATGACATGTGTGAATCGTTTGTTTCACAAGATTTCATTTGTTTGGCTTTGGTTGTTCCTTTCTTCCTTGGCTATTTGCCACAAATTATCCATATTTTTTAAGTAAAACATCATACTCCCATAAAATATTACTTAGTATGTTATTTTCAGTTTATTTAAAAAATTTACTCCCTCTAATTTACCAGTTTATTAGAGTATATGAGAAGACATATAATTATGTCTCGATATTAATAGTATATGAGGAGACATATCATTTTATTTTTTAATAACCTAAGGTGAAACCTACCACTTACCCAACCATTTCCTAATTATTGTGCCAAAGCAATGATAGAATATGGTGAATCGGATGGAGTATTAGTTTTGTTTATATATAAATTCAACTCGACATATGTTCAGCTCTTATAAGCCAAAAAAAAACACAGCCCAAATTCTAACTAAATTCAATTGACATTATAATTGCAATTGTTTTCATTTTTGGTGTATGAAGAGATATAAAATCAATACAATGAGAAAGAAATTTATAGACTTGAAGGCCGAGGCCTGTTATCCACGAAATTGCAATTTAAATAAACACGAATTATTGACCTAAATTTTCTTTTAGTGCATATTATTGTGAAATTTTCAAATTCATTTTGATAAATTAACACAATTACAAATACTACAATCAATTGAACAACATTTTTGAGGCTACATTCTTTATAATTCGTAACGAGACCGTGTTGTGCTTCAGTACGACTGAATTTCGGTTTTACGATGTGAAAATCATGGCTATGTTGATGTTTAAGCTTACATTTTACAGTCGATTTAAAAAATCCTGCCACTTCTACTTCACAGAAGTAAATTCTAACAAAAGAAGGCAGGTAGCTGAAGCTACAAAAATTTACACATTAAATTAGACCTAACAAATTGATACTGACATTTAGAGACTGTCATCCTTCACTCTTTCGTGTACTAGCGACAGCAGGGAACTTGTCTTCTGGTTGCCGTCCCCACAGATAGCTCGAGGCTTCAAGCCACCTCGGATGCACCAGAAACTTGCCCTCTCGTACTGCCCACCGCGACTTGTTGGTCCCAGTATCAGGCGACACCACGTGGGTAACCGACGCCCCGATATCGGTCAAGCATGTGGCACCCAACTGCTCTGCCATCTTCCATACAGGGTGCTCGTGAGCTGGCTTTTCATTCGGTATGACTCGACTGAACACAATTGTGCAATCGCTTAGGATTTCCTTTCGCACTCTTTTCAGCACCTTCATGATCAATCGCAAACAAGGTTGATGGTTTAGCATGCATTTTATAATTTATACAAAAGGTTTTGTAAAGAGGAAATTCAATTTTTACAGCTGCCGTAATTACGACAAAAGAAAGCATCCAGAATTCCAGATATCATGATTAAGACCAGTTTGCTAAATGGTGATCTTTGGCGAAACGCAAACTCGCAATGAAAAGGCGGGTTTGTGTATGAGTTGCCACTAATGTCGGGAAATGTAGAGTAAACCTGTAAGGAAAATCACTAACAAGCATAAGCTTGTCGACTGCAGCAAAATATCAGCTGCAAGTCTTATAACCCACACACATACACAATCTTGACCAATATTGAGAGCACAGAACTACAGAAGAGTCCGGAGTTTCTAAGATAATCTAGCATCAGAGAGCCGGTAGATAAATAAAATTAAATTCCAGATTGCTTGGCTATCGAAGGCTTTTAACTAACACAGAGTTGACACTAACATTATCCCACCCATCATCGACAAATGAAGATCTGATAAGCATATAAACCGACAACATAAACCAATAATCGTACCAATTTGGTTTCTTTACTGAATACCTTTACTACGGTGAGGTCGGTGACAACGCGAAACCAATAATATATCTGGAAGATTATTTTATTTGTCATCAAATTGATAAATCTAGATTTTTATAAAAAGAACCCTGATATAACCACGTGATAAACACAACAAACCCAGTGTCTATTCACAAATCAACCACCAAAAATTATAAAAAGATATACACGACAAATATCGGCGGAGGGAGGAAAATTTTACCTGCCTCACATCTCTAGCAGCATAGTCCTCGCCATTATCCTGTTTAACGATCCAAATTAATAGATAAATCCACGAAGAAAGAAACTTAATTGGGCAGGAAAAAGTACTAACAGGGTCAAAGAATTGGGCATGTATTTTTTTAAGAACCCCAAGAACAGTTGCAAGTGCTCCATCTAGCTCATTCTCGTCACTTTTCAACTCAGACAGAGACTTATACTGCTGTTGAAATTGGCGACAACTTGATGCAAAGAAGTGATATCTCTCCATTAGAATCAAATTATCCTTGTGTTTCTGCCAGACCTGAATTGGAAAGAAAAATCAAATACCCCCACGTGCTGCAGAGTCTTTCAAAGGCTAAATTTTCAATATACTCGCCCAACAGACGGTAAACCAACATATTAGTGCATTTAGATTCATGAACAATCTAATTAGCAGCAGACTTAGAAAGGTATAAAATGTTCACAGAGCCACAGCAAACATGTCCCAAAGGAAAATAGCTAGCACCACAAGAAAGATTTGGTGAAGCAGAAGTACATCATATTACTACGGTTTGTAAGAAAACTACTTGTGAGCTTGACTACAACTTTTGAAGTCTGTCGGGAAAGCAAACCCGTGCTATTTTTATTTCTTCGATTTGGTTTTAAACTCCTAGTGAACATCACATCTCGAACGAGGAAAGCTTAAGAGTGAGCTCTGGTTCGGATGGCCAGATTTTGAGGAAGAGTGGGAGGGAGGGAAAGAGAGAGAGTTAGTTTTAATTGCACGCTTCACAACTCACAAGACAATTTGAATGGAAATGGAGGAATCCGTTTTCCTCCCAACAAGTAAAATTAAAATCTACAAAATCAATACTCCTATTTGTTTCTTCCCTTATGATTCCTACACCCTCCTCCATCCTAAGATCATACCCAAAGTCCCAAACAACATGTAATCATTTCTAAGAAGCTCGCTGACTAAACACCAAACTGAAAGGTACGTGAATCAAGCTCAAGTATGCAAAACCTTAAAACATATTTAGACAGCTTTATCTGAACACAAAGCTTACCCAACATTTATCTGGATACAAAATGCAATCATACGACTCTTGTGAGAAATATATCATAGGCTGAGCATAGATAGATTTACATGTGAAAACAATAAATTATAGAACCGGTAGGGTATTCAGTTTCACGAAGGATGTCGTAAGAATACTTACATATTCGGTATCATCAAGTATCAAAACAGCACTCTCTTGACCAAGTACTACATCTAACCCTTTTTGATGTCTCTGAGTGGAATCTCCTTGGGAAATCACTCTTGAATTGAAGTACACACCTTCTGGATCAAGAAGCTTAGCCATTTCAATTGCATAAGCACGTTCACCCATCGTGTATATATACATCTCAAACATATTGCTAGCTTCTTTCAGAAATTTACGAACAAACGGTCTCAACTTAGTCATCATTCGCATCATATTCAACCGGAACAAGCTGCCTTTTGAAATATCTGAAAATTGCCGAGTACCCAAAAAAAGATGAGGACAAGTCAGAGGAGGAGAACCTTCAAACCTACACCTGATCAGTTTGCATCTCCATGGACATAACAGTTCTCCCACTGCCACTTAGCAATTCCTATGAGGATGTAAACTTTTATTTTACGAAGATTAGGTACAGCCATTTCATTTCAGTGCTACCTTCACTACTAAACATTCAATCTATATTACTTTTGAGGGATATATAGCCACATTTATGTCACAAAAACCAAAATCATGGTGCAACAACCTTTTCTAGGTTAGAACTCATATCATGATCCAAACTGTAAGCAAAAATTTGTAATATACTCATTATCATGTTTGATCAAGTTTAATGCCTTCGTTCAGTTCAGTTGTGCCTATGTGAAGAGAGTAACCATTTTCTACTTTTGTTTGGAGTGCTTCCATTCATTTTGAAATCACCCATCAGGCATAAGCTAAAGGTTGTTAACACAAATAAGTTTTGTGTCTTTCACAATATCATGACGCATAATGCATCAATCAAAGACTCACACACAGCAGGACCAATTCGTCTACCATCTAAGTAGACAGTTTCCCCATAATGCATATCAGTCGAGAGAAGTATAATAGCTAATGACTATCATATATGTTTCATCGAGTCACAAGCTATGGATATAACATTGACAGGCTAACCTTGGAGAGAATCTACTACAGTGTGCAGATACTCCTCCTCTGAAATGATATCCTCCAACCGAGTTGAATTGAGCAATGTATGATCCAAGTCCAAGACCAAATAAAGCTTCTTGTGGTGCAATAACTTTCTCAGTTCGGCATTGCGTAACCGAGAAATTTCCTCAGTTCCAAGCCGTAAATCCTGCAAACACAGTTTCAAAAAGTTCAATCAAATTATCATCTCTAAAGTATAGTACAGAGTATTAAAATACTGCATCACATTAGTACAAAATATGACTAAAATAATACTACAAATATCATATTAAAAATAAGACAATGAGAAAATAGGTCGTAGCTAGCAATAGTTTTGAAAATAAATGCAAGGCATAAACAGTTACACCTTATGGATGTACTTAAGTGCTACACCGCGAACATCATCATCCACTCTCTTTCCACAGCGGATACACATATCACTGAGAAAACCCGGATGTGGCGGACAAAAACTCTCAATAGCTCCATCTGTAAAGCAGGCTGTTGAGTTATATGTGTACTTAGAACAGCATTTCAAGCTTAGCGTGGAAATAAAGTAGATCATGCTGAAATTCAATACTCAACTATAAATGATACTCAATGCACCATTAATGAAAATTTCCGTTCTCCAAGTCTTTCGCCTTCCCCAATACAAAGATTCAAAGAAGTTCTACATCAAAGTTTTCTGAAAAGACAACTACAACAAAGTTTAAGCATGCTCACTTATTATGATCTAATGTTTTTTCTGTAATGTTATTTTTTGTCAGTGATTATGCATCAGTTCAAGACCTAAATCTGCTGGCTCAAATATTTTTTTTCATATAGTTGTTTGTTGTTGCTACACAGGAACGTTTACCGTGTTGATATATTAAACTTACACATCCAATGTAATGTAAGCATGTGAGCTTATTAGTATATTTCTTTTATCCACACCTCCATTTGACCCAAATCATGATGTTGTCAGTCACATTTACCCATTTATTCTCAGATTTTCAGCCACATCTCAATATCTTATATTTTCTACAATTTGGTGCCACAGCTAGCCACAACACACACAGCCAAAGAAGAAATTGAACTGAACAGTCAAAATGAAAAAATCTGGGGAATTTTAATGACGATGTAAGGCTAATAAGATTACCTTACTATTTCAAGACAGTATACATAACTACAAAGCAATACAATTAAGTAGAAAGCATGAGCAATTTAATAGATATTTTGAATGATATGGAATCAAACCTAAATTCTTTTTGCTTATCTTATATGATGTTGAAACTTGTGTTTCCTCGTGCACCTCAATTTTGCGTCTCTTGATCCTACACATTAAACCAATGGTTCAATGACACTTAGATAGACTAAGTTCATAAAATTATAATAACGACTCCACAATTTAAGAGGGTATTGAACAAAAATCGACCAGTTTATCTCTGTAGTATCAGTAGATTCCCATGTACTCCCTCCGTTCAAAACCAATCACCACATGATGTCATATTTCAAATGCCGAGACACATTTTGCAACGTTAATATATTTAGTTACACATTGTTAAAAAATATTTTAGTTACACATTTTGCACATAAAACTGCCAGGGATATATTTTTCTAAGCTAATCACTTGTCTACAATATTAGATGTCTCATTGCATAAAAAGGTACCGCTTACTCTCAAAGTAAAAACAGAAGAAAAAGCAGTGGTTACGTTAACGAAGAATTCATAGTAAAGTTGCAATAAGGAGGTCATTATTCATAGAGAGATCCTAGCCTCCCTTACCTTCCCCTTTTTCTCTCAAAAAGATAACACAAAACCCAACAAATCCTTCTCGGGACTACCATCGACATTAACCATTGGTAACCTTCAATATTTGACTTTCTTTCAATGTTGTAATGCCTTTTATTGAAAAATCAATTGAAGTCCTTTGTTTTACGAGAGTTTCTAGTTCTCTTTAAGGGTGTTTTTGGATAGAAAAAGTGGAAGGAAGGGGAAGGGAGGGAAGGGAAGGGGATAAACAGAAATTACTACGAAGAGATGGACGACAAAAGCCGAATTACTGAAAGAGAATACGACAGCAGAGCTGAACAAACAACTACTACGAGTACCATTTAGTGATGCGCTACCCTAAAATACGTCCCCATGTCAGTCACTCTCGATAATCACTAAATCCAAACAGTCCGGTTGTCTCAAATATCGAGAAAATCAGTCGAGTTCTTGACTCTCACAACTCAACGACATACCGACATACACAACAAACATTCGACGACTCTCAAATCATCATACAAACAAATTCATCGTCAACAATCAAAATCAGTTCAAATAATGCTAAACCTAATTTTAGAAGTTCGAGCACGAACCTATCATCGTCGACGTCGACAAAGACATCGTCGTCAAGATCCGGCGAGGTATCAGAAGAGCCGGAATCTAGCTCAGCTTCAATCAGCGCAGCGAAATCGTCGCTGCTCGACGAATTCACCGGAGAATCAGTTGCAACACTCATCTGCAGCAAATTCACACAGTTCTATTTTTCAAATTCGAGAATGAACAAATTTTCCAAAGAATCAAAGAGTAATCCAAGCTAATTATTCCATAAATTCTCGAAACAACCTCAAATTCATGTCAAATATATCATTACGATGCAAACTAAACAGAAATAAGCATGAATTTATCTCAAATTTAAATCATAAAATAAAATGCAGCAAGTAATTAAAAATACGACAACAAATAAAATAAAATTAGAAAGAACGATAGAAAGAAGAACTAACAGCGATTGAAAAGCACACGGCGGATGAAATGACAGTTACGACGGCAATGCGGTGGTTCTCGCGGTGGAGAGAGAGGGAAACGAGTTAGAAAGAGCGAGAGAGAGAAATCCAATAATGGAAAATATTGAGGGAGAAAGAACAGAGTGAAACTTAATTTGGTCCAAAGCCCAAAACTATTTGGGCTTGGCCTTTTAAAAATATGGGAAATGGATTGATGAAGTTGGTCCAAAGCCCAAAATTGATTTTTTTTTTTTTTTATAATTTTTTTTTTTTAATATCTAATGAGAGAATAAAGAAAATTATTGCTAGATATGACTTGCTTGGATTGCCCGTAATTAGGAATGTCAGTGGGGCGGGTCAAAGCGGATACCGCCCCGCATCCGCCCCAGTTAGGGTGGAGGTAGGAGACACTTTAGTGGGTCGTGGAGCGGTGGTGAATTTCATCCAAACACCGTAGGAAAATAGTAGGAAGAAGTAACTTTGACTTTAAAAAGGTAAAAATGGGAAGAAAATAGTAGGAAGAAGTAATATACTCCGATAACTCCGTATATAAGCGATAATATATCTCCTACTTTTGTTTTTTTTTATAAACAAAACATAAACTTAACAAAACCAGAGTAATACAACCCGTATTCCTCTTTTGAAACCTTACTATCCCATATTTTAGTTCTTACTACTCCGTAGAAGACTTACTACTCCATTTTTACCTTACTTATATAAGGACCTGTTTTTTTCCAAATTTTATTTTTCACATTTTAGTTGGGATTCGATTCGATTCATTCCATTCGGCCTGGGCCATTACTTGATTCGAGCCAAGACAAATGACAAGATAAATTTGAACTTCATTCGATTCGATGGGATTCGATTCGATTCAGCGATTCGATTGGGCCTGGGATTCAACTCATTTGATTCGATTCGGCTTCGATTCGATTGGGCCTGGGCTTCACTTAAAAAGTCAAGAATGCGTCACATGTCCGTTTGAGTCATTAATTCAATCATATCCTAATCCTCATTAAAAAATATATGACATCTTATTTTTAATTTTCTTTTAACCTGTTTAATACGGAGTATATATGAGTGTAAGAACATAAAAAAAAAATGGGAGAAATTACATAGCAATAATTGTTTACAAGCAATTATAATTAGTTTTATCATATATGAGTAATCTGATGCAAGAAAACAAATATATCCATTTTACTACTATAACTATAAGATAGTAAAGAGACTAACTCTAAAGCACACATTGAAACAAAAAAAAAAGGTTTTTTCCATCTATACCTCAAATCTTTTCTTTTTTTTCACAGGTTTGGCGTATTAAGGTTATCTGCTTAAATTTATAAACGTAGTCCCAACCTTAATCAAACTAGAGTAAACTGTAAAATTTAATCTTTAGTTATATTTCATATAAACTTTTACCCTTATTTTTTCAGTTTTTTACTCCTTTTTTTTTTTGCATTAAATACCTTACTCTACCCTCCATTATAAGAAACAAGGTGTTTAATGCGAAAAGATTGAAGGAAAAAACTAAATAAAAAGGGTAAAAATTCATATATAACAAAATTAACGGCTAAATTTAACGGATTATTCAAGTTTGGTTACGGTTGGGGCTAATTTTACAAGTTTAAGGGTACAGGTGGGAATACGCCAAACGCAGGGGTACAACTAGAAAAAGTGAAATTATTTGACCCGTTTCTTGTATGAAACGAATATTACCCGTTTTATACAAGAATTTGTGCTCGTATTCATATCAATTTTAGTCCAATAATTTTTTGTACGAGACGATTTTATAAATACTCTTAGCTATGTTTTGTGAGTTGAATTTATAAAAGCTGAAATTCATGTAAATTAAAGTTTAATGAGATTTATAAGAGTTGAACTTATAGGAGCTGAATTTATAGGAGCTGAGTTGAGCTGAACTTACAGGAGTTGAATTTACAGGAGGATACAGATGAAAAAAAACCCAAAAAAAAAAAAACAAAAAAAAAAAAACAAAAAAAAACTCTAAAGCACACAACACAAATAAAGGCAAGAAAATAATGGACCGTTGAGATGGCAATGCAAAGTCATTGCATGATATGGTTGCTTAATTAAATGAATAAATTAAACCATAAAAATAATAAATGATCATATGTCATCAAAATATTAAAAAATTCCATAAATAAGGAGTGTAGTTAGATTGACGTAGGACAGTAACAACTAACAAGTGCAAGCAAAGCAAAAAATTCATGTAAAAAAGACGCGCAAATCTGGAAGACGGAACAAAAAAAAAAAAACAGTCAGTAATTTGCTGGGGAAATGAAATGTTAGACGCGCTGTCTTTTTCCTGTTAGAAGATTTGTCGGTGTCATCAACCTAAACAAACTACCCCCAAGTTTAAACACCATGCATAATAACATCCGTATTATGGACTCTTTTATTCAAAAAAATTTGCGATAAGTAAAGGGAAATAACAATGTTTGTTAGAAATTATATTGTCTATTGTTTTAATGTTAATTACATTTATTTATATACGCAGAATTTTAATTTTATTTGTTTTTTTTTACTCCAAAGATGAAACAGGGACATATATTATTTATTTAATTTTTCCTTCTTATTGTTTTCATATTAATTTAGAAAATTATCAAATAATATTAGAAAAAATCAGATATTTTTAAAAAGTTTTACTAGAAAATTTCAAATTAATTTAGAAAATTTCAAACAAAGAGAACTTGCCCTGAAAGATGAGTGCAATAATTAACTTAGAAATGAATTAAACTGTAAAACTTTCCACGAAGTAAGATCTTATGAGTTAGTCTCCCATAAAACGGATTATCCGTTTTATATGTAAAACGAATCAAGTAGTTAGAATTTTACATAGAAAAAAGAAATCTTTTGTTAGTTTCAAAGCTTTCAACTTTTGTCTTATTCAATTATTTGACCCGTTTCTTGTATGAAACGGATATTACCCGTTTTATACAAGAATTTGTGAAGATCTTAGTCATTATCAAAACCAACTTTTCAACTAACTATTACTCCGTCGAACACTCAAACCACCTGACTAACCATTTGAAAAGTCTCACAATAAAATTATTATGAATTCCTACGAAAATTTATCCCATCTTACATGTTCATTTAATTATCTCAAAATCAAAATAACAAAACAATAAAAAGTAAAAATTAAAAAAAGAATCTAAATACAACCCACATGTTGGTCGCAACTCGCAAGTTGCATTATTGCCCCATAAAAATTCATAAATAAACACCAAAAACACACACCTTCCTCTTCAATAATTCCCCCCCTCCCCCACTTTCCTTCTTTCCCTCACTACCGACACTCCACCTTCCTTCTTCACTCCTCCTCCACCAACCACCGCACCAACCACCACCAACCACCGCATTTCAACCACCATGTACGGCCGAGACCCGTGGGGAGGCTCTTTAGAAATCAACGGCGGAGGAGACTCGGCCACCGACGATGACCGCAGCCGCAACCTCCACGACTACGACCGCGCCGCTCTCTCCTCCTCCCGCCAGCTCGACGAAACTCAGCAGAGCTGGCTCCTGGGCCCCACCGAGCAAAAGAAGAAGAAGAAGTACGTCGACCTCGGTTGCCTCGTCGTCAGCCGTCAAATCTTCCTTTGGACTGTCGGCGCCGTCCTTGCCGCCGGTTTTGTCGCCGGATTGATCGCGCTCATTGTTAAGCTTGCGCCACGTCATCATCCGAAGGCGCCGCCGCCTGATAATTACACTGTCGCTCTTCGCAAGGCGCTCATGTTCTTCAATGCTCAGAAATGTCAGCGATTCTTCTCTTCTCTTCTCTTTGTTGTTGTTGTTGTTGATGATTTGATTGATTGCGGTGATTTTGATTTAATTTGAGTTAGAATTGATTGATTTGATTTGATCTGATCTATGTGATAATTAAGGAAATGTAATTTAGATTTAGATTTAGAATTTTAATTAAGGAAGTAATGGTGTGAAGTGAAGTGAAGTGTAGTGTAGATCTGAGTATCTGATTTATGTTTATAATTAATTAGTGAGTGATAATAATTTATGTTTATATTGACTTGATCGTCGAAATTTAGTTGAATTATCTGCTATTTTTGCTCTATATTGATTTGAATTGTTGATTTTACGGAATTATATCGAATTGTTTTGGATCAGATCGAGTAAACCGAGTTCTAAATTGTTGATTGTCAAAGAGTTTGATAACAAATTCTCGTATGAGACGGTTTTACGATGACAATATCGAGTATTTTTGCTTTTCTAATAAATTTTGTGCCACAAACGTTAGCTCTTTTGGTATGAGACAGTCTCAGATGAGATCTATCTCACTAACAATTGATGATTGATCGCTGACGAGGTTGAATTTGTGGTTTTAATAACAGCGGGTAAGTTACCGGCCCACAACAACGTGTCGTGGAGGGGGAACTCGTGTACGGATGACGGGAAGTCTGATGCCGGATCCACTTTCAAGGATCTGAAGGGCGGGTATTATGATGCCGGGGATGCGATCAAGTTCAATTTCCCCGCTTCGTTCGCCATGACCATGTTGAGTTGGAGTGTGATCGAGTACAGTGCAAAGTTTGAGGCTGCTGGAGAGCTTAATCATGTTAAGGACACAATTAAGTGGGGGACTGATTTCTTTCTCAAGACGTTTAATTCGTCTGCTGATACTATCGATAAAGTTGTATCGCAGGTAGTTTCTTGTTACTGATCACTATCTTCTCCCAATTTATTTCGGCAAAAAAATCTAAAAATACGAGTAAATAAGATGTGCTGAAAAGTTAACGTGGGAAGACAAATATGAGATATCAAGTGACATAAAAGGAAAGTGTTGATCTTAAAGAATGAGTCGCAAAAAAGGAAAGTGGAAGAAGATATAGAAAGGGAGGGAGTATTGTGTTTGCTTGTGTCGTGCTTTTGGAGTCGATAGTGTACGGGTCCATCTAGTACATTGTGCCGAATTTTCACCTAAATAAAACGCTCCCGAAATTTGAACAAGATAACTCTTGAACCTTTAGCAGTCATGGTGGCAGAACTGATTTTGTATATGTCGTCTTGTTGCAGGTTGGGGTGGGTGATACGTCTCATGGGAGCACGACTCCTAATGATCATTACTGTTGGATGCGCCCCGAAGATATTGATTATAAGCGCCCTGTTACGACATGTAGCAGTTGCTCAGACCTCGCTGCGGAAATGGCCGCTGCCTTGGCTGCAGCATCTATCGTTTTCAAGGACAACAAAGTGTACTCTCAGAAGCTTGTACACGGGGCAAAGACACTGTTTGATTTCTCGAGAAGGCAAAGGGGTAGATACAGTGAGCGTGGTTCCGATGTTGCGAATTTCTATAATTCCTCCATGTACTGGGATGAATTTGTTTGGGGTGGAGCATGGCTATATTACGCTACGGGAAACAATACATACCTTTCGTTAGCAACTAACCCAAAAATGGCTAAGCACGCTGGTGCGTTTTGGGGAGGTCCTGATTACGGTGTTCTTAGCTGGGATAACAAGCTTGCAGGAGCTCAAGTAAGTTTCTTCACTAATGTAGTCGTCATCGACCATGATGATATTTCTACATTCCAAAGTTTTCGCTTTGAATTCTTATTATAATGCCTGACCTGCGAAGGATTTCTTATCTCGTATACCTATTGGAGCTTGCTTTATTGGTAACTTTTCCGTGGATGAAACCAAAGTTATTCCCTGCGACGGTGTACTTTAGGCTTTCGTGAACGACTTTTTAAGATGGAAAACAAAAATATCTGAGCTTTCTTTATTGTTTTCCCACTTCTCACAGACTATTCTTGAACGACTTTTTAACTTATGTCGGTTTAATTTGCAGGTGCTTCTGAGTCGTATGAGGTTGTTCTTGAGTCCTGGTTACCCTTACGAAGAAATGCTTGCATCTTACCACAACCAGACCAACATTATTATGTGCTCTTACCTGCCGTATTTC
The DNA here is from genome assembly GCA_023091065.1 of Dianthus caryophyllus. Taxonomy (NCBI): domain Eukaryota; kingdom Viridiplantae; phylum Streptophyta; class Magnoliopsida; order Caryophyllales; family Caryophyllaceae; genus Dianthus; species Dianthus caryophyllus. The sequence goes on along the minus strand of CM041518.1, from coordinate 35,467,992 downwards.
AGCAGCTTTAACAGAACAAAAGGTTAGCTTCATTTTTTTTCGCGCGTGGTTAGTTTCTTTTATTCTTGCTTGTGAACAACATCTAAGTGTATATGTTCTTCGTCGAACTTGTATATAGGTGGTTTGATACAATTGAACCATGGAAGACCGCAACCGCTTCAGTATGTCGTAAATGCTGCGTTCCTGGCCACCTTATACAGTGATTATCTCGATACTTCCGATACGCCTGGTTGGAGATGTGGCCCCAATTTCTATACAAGCGATGTCTTGCGTGAATTCGCTCGGACGCAGGTAATTATTACTTTCTCGTGCTAATATCATATCCAACATGATGCTTTGACAGAAATCGAGTTATTCTAAATGATTCATTGTTGACCATTTCGGCAGATCGATTACATTCTCGGCAAAAATCCGCGGAAAATGAGTTACTTGGTCGGCTTTGGTAAGCACTATCCTAAGCAAGTGCATCACCGAGGAGCATCGATTCCGAAGAACAAAGTCAAGTACAACTGCAAGGGAGGGTGGAAGTGGAGGGACAGTAAGAAGGCAAACCCTAACAACATCGTCGGAGCTATGGTTGCAGGTCCCGACAATCACGACGGCTTTCACGACGTCCGTACAAACTACAATTACACAGAGCCGACAATTGCCGGCAACGCAGGGTTAGTTGCGTCGCTTGTAGCACTTTCCGGTGACAAAAGTCTCGGAATAGACAAAAACACCATGTTTTCCGCAGTGCCTCCCATGTTCCCTAACCCTCCACCCCCTCCCGCTCCTTGGAAGCCGTGATCAGCACAAAAAATTGGTCCCGAGAACGGACTTGTCTAGCGCTGCTGTCGATCGATCATGTGCTTTCGTCATAGGAATTCTCGAGTCTTGAAGATACCAAAGGAGAACAGCAATAGTATCGCCAAACGTGATTACACATTGGTATAGAAATTTCATGGTACACTTGACTTGTTCAAAGACACTGGAGTGACATAGGTTTTTTTTGAAGTCGAGATTTTTTTTAAAAAGTTTTTCGATTGTTGTTATACGTCCGTGTATATGTATGATATATTTGTTATGTATTCTTTTGTAAACCAAAATACTGAACTGATAAAATCGTGGCTGCTCACTGAACTAATCGAGTTTGCCCTGTTGTTGATCATAGATGTGTACTACGGAGTATATTTTTCATTTGATTCACGTCAACATATTTTTCAATGTTCTGTTAACTTTGATCCGACACGTAAAGCCTGATCTGACCTAACCCAACTTGTATTCGGAGATGATCCAAAATTCAAAATAACCCGACCAAAGCTTATCAAACAACATCGACATTGTTTGATTATTGTATGATTCCGTAAGCCTTACACCGTCACACGTAATCCATAAACTTACACCCCGAAGCAGATCTAAACCTGAAATGATCTTTTTTTTTTTAAGCACGACGCAAACTAATTTGGTAAGTCTGATATTTGGCAGGTACCTTAACACAAATTCTCGTTTGAGACGGCGATATCCGTTTCAAGCTAGAAACGGGTCGGGTTAGACCCATTTTTCTCTTTTTTTTTTTTTTTTTTTTTTTTTTTGAATTTTGAAATTTTCGTTTTTTTCTTTTTTTTTTTTTTTTTTTTTTTTTTTTGAAATTTTTTTTAAGACCAAAATTTTGTTTTTTTTTATCTTTTATCGAAAATCGTTTTTATAGGGTAATTAAAAATGGTAACAAAGTAGACAAAAATGGTAACATATTATATTATATTGGTAACATATTATGAGACCTCAGTTTTCATGGGTTTGTTTTCTTTAAAAGATAATGTTGTCCTTTTCTACAAACAGGTAACCATTTAGTATAATAATGTTACTGTGTTAAACTTTTCAGTGTTTGTATTCCTTAAAACATAATGTTGTCCTTTATATATACAGTCACCCTTTAATACAACAACGTTACCATCTCATTTTTCGCCTAATGGTTTTGTTTTCCTTGAAAGAAAATGTTCAGCTTTTATACAAACAGTCACCCTTTAAAGCAACAATGTTACCATTTTATTTCTCCATCTCATTTTTCGGTTTGATAGGTTTGTTTTCGTGAAAGAAAATGTTGCTTTTATACAAACATGTCACCCTTTAGAAAAACAATGTTACCATTTTATTTCACAGCTATTCCATGGGTTTGTTTTACTTGAAAGAAAATGTTACCCATTTATGCAAACAAGTCACCATTTACAACAATAATGTTACCATCAGATTTAATTTAAATCCATCAGATCACAAATAATGTTACCATTTACAACAAAAATGTTACCCATTTATGCAAACAAGTCACCATTTACAACAATAATGTTACCATCAGATTTAATTTAAATCCATCAGATCACAAATAATGTTACCATTTACAACAAAAATGTTACCCATTTATGCAAACAAGTCACCATTTACAACAATAATGTTACCATCAGATTTAATTTAAATCCATCAGATCACAAATAATGTTACCATTTACAACAAAAATGTTACCATTTACAACAAAAATTCTACCGCCTTCTTCTTCCCCCAAATCCCAGAAAAAAAAAAAAAAAAAAAAAAAAAAAAAAAAAAAAACAACAATGGCGACATCACATATCCCCAACAGGTCACCCTTCTTCTTCCCCCAAATACCCCAAATCCACCATTAAAATGGATTTAAAAAATAGAAAAACGGGTTTAAAAAAAACAAATAAAAGAGAAAAAAAAACAAATACAACAACAACAACAATGGCACGACAACAACAACTTAAACCCTAATTTTCTCCAAAGTTCAGATCTTTTACCCAGAAAAATTCATCAAATGACAAAAATTCAACAAACAAGAAAAAAGTGAAAAAAAAAATAAAAAAAACAAAGACGGTGGCAACGGAGGTCGAAGACGGTGGTGACTGTGGTGTCCACGGCCGAGGTTGAAGGCTACAGATCTGGAAACAGAGATAAGGAGGACGGCGGCCATGGTGGTGTCGACATCAACAACAATGGCAACATGAGTGAGGGTGAGGGTAGGAGAAATGGAAAGAGAGAGAGAGAGAGAGAGGGAAACAAAAAAAAAATGAAATGGGAGAGAGGGTTTAGGAGGCAGGAGAGGAGAGGATAGGGTATTTAAGGAACCCTAATTAGAGTCCGACCCGTTTCCAACTTAAGACGGGTTGCCCCGTCTTAAGCAAGACTAACTGGTACCTTAAAGCAGAAAAAACAGTAAAATTAATACATTTAAGATGGATGATTTCATACATTCTTTGCATATACAAATATACATATATATCCACAACATTAAGGAGAATCAAATTAAAATACGCTGGCTCTAATTTGCGTAATTACAACACGAAATCGATATACAGTGAAGACTAAAGCAAGGCAAGGTTTATGGTTCGTGATAAAGCCGGCTGATTGTTGTATAAAATTCGTATGTGTGTACTAGAGGGAAGTCCGTTTAAACTAAGCTCGGTCCTCGGAGGGTATTTTATATTATAACCCAGTAACGTTGGGAGCATGAAGATATTCTTGACGTTGTAACAAACACCGAACCACGTAATACGAAATTACGAATCACGGAAAAGGCACTTTACGCAGCAATATGTGGACTCGAAAAATCCATAGTAGGGGACTGCCTACAGATCGAAACTGTGGCTGTTGAAGTGAAAGACAGGATGATTGTGCTTCCTGTTTAGGCTGCGTGACCTGATTTCGTGAGCTACGCTTGACTGAAGTGCACAAGGTCCGCAGACTAACACACCAACGTCCACCGCTCCCCAAAGCTCCGAAAGCATTTCAAATGTTTCTGCAGCAGAATTCGTAGCAGCTATGAATTAGAAAAAAGTCTGATTTTACTGTCTATATGGTCTACAATGTCGGTTGATTCATCGTTAACATCACTTAAAAATGTTTACTTTGGAGAATATACTTTATGTATCGTCGGGACTAACCTTTGAAATCTGGCCTACAGCCATAACGAAGAGTACTGGCATTAACGATAAACTCGTCACTTAAGTTCTTCTGTTCCACAGCAACATCATGAAGTGCTGTGTTTGTCGTTTTAGTCTCAAAGACATGATTTTCAGACAGTGAATCCGCCTTTCTTCGTTCCCATAAGTGCCAAAAGGCGACAGTAGGCCCCCCAAAGACGACAACACCAGCGACCATGCAAACGAGCAATAGAAGCCCTTTGTACCACCACGCTTTTATACCGTTAGGATTTATGTAATACACGTCCAATAACGCCTGCAATAATATGAACCCTAACGTAGAAATGATGATGTAAATCCCGGCCCATATTGTATCTCCTGTGCCTACCAAAGCCGAGATATCAGATCTTTTTGATATGGGGTAGTTGCAGGAATTCATAGTCCCAAACGTCTTCCCCTCTTCCTGCAAGAAAAAGGCTAATATTAGAAGCCTAGAAATACACTGATTGATTAGCAAACCAAAAAGCAAAAGACGAGTTTCTGATACTTATGACGTGGATGGTCATGACCAGCACAAATGTGATCACATTTTATGCATCAGGAAACTTGTCTCAATGTTTGGAAACTAACCAGTTTAGGTTCGGATTCTCGAGTGACGTATATCTGAATATCAAGATTAAGACAGTCACGCAGAATTGGATCAATAGACTCCGCATTTATCATCGACAGAAGAGACAACTCGTCCGACTTTTTGATGGCCCAAATGATTACAATATTTCTCGGGTTACAAGGCTTTCCCTCCTTAAGACGATGCATGATATCGCTAAGCACAGCTAAGAAAGGGGAAATTCCGATGCCACCTGCGACCAAAACCAGGTGCGTGTACCTACGAAAAACCGAGTCTAGGTCAGCAATTTCCTCTATAAGTTAAAATGACAAGAAAATCGTCGGTTTTCAGGTGTATATGTTGAGGACTTAAGAGTTAAGACATACGTCAGATGATACGGCGACTCGTGTCCATAAGGCCCTTCCACAGAAGCAGTGATCATAGATTGAAGTTCAGACTGTACCAGCTCCTGACGTTTGTCATCACGATTACTCGAGATTTTCCCTTTGAGTTTGTCAGTCCATTCTCCAAGTACTTTGATGAGAACCGACATATGGTGGTTACCGTCCAAAGGACTCGACGAAACACTGAAAGGATGCCACTGCAACCACGAGAATTCTCGGACTTGTAGGAAGATAAAGCTGAGAGCATTATACCTAAGACCTGTACAAGTTAACAAACACTGAACAACTTCTAATGACTTGAGAAAACTTGACGAAAGAGAAAACGTCTTAACTGATTTACTTACTAGCAGGTTTCGAGACCACAAGCTCCAAAGTTCCGCAAGGGAGTGAAGTGGCTGAGATAATGTCAACAGTCTTCCGAGACTGAATGAATCTCAGAAAGCGATCGAGAATGAAAAGAAAGATGCCTCCGGCAGCCATGCTGAATATGAAGTCACCAACATGCAAGGCTAGAAAGACGACAAAGACGATGTAGAGTTGATGAGTGTAGAAAAAGAGCTCAAAATTCCACGTTCTTACACCAGGGAGCGACGTCACCCACATCAACAGTCCGGCTACTAGGCTTATCACACCCGCTAGGTTTGCGACACCAATGTCTTTCCACTCTAATACCTGCACAAAGGAGTATTCCTTCGTCTAAGTTGTCTGAAGTCTGAAATTTTATTTTGTATTCTAGTGACTGTTGTTTCGTATAATATGAAGCTAACTGAACAGAGTTGAGAAAATATACAGCGATATCAATCGAGTTAGAAAAACAGATGTAAGGCGGAAACTCACTTCTTTGAGGAGTCGACCTTCCATACCCCAAGGAATAACATAGAAGAGGCCATGGACAGTGAACAAAACCATCGTAATATGTCCCAACCATACATGATATCTAGTAGCGTGCTCGAAAGGGATGTTTATGAGACGGAGAAGAATCGAACCCCTCGCTATCGGAAGAAACAGAAGTGCGAAGCAGAACAATCCAATCAGTCCTACGCGAGCTCCCATCACTTCTAACATGAAACAACTGCAATTTCCAAAATGATACGGAGTACAATATAAGCATGGGAATATATCTCGGCAGATTGCTCTCTAGCAAACACGCTTAACTGAAGAGTTCTTAGTATGAGACACCAGAACGTCTCTAGGCCTTAGTAGATATTATCAGTTGAGGATAAAGAACTGTACCTTTTGCGGAAGGATGGGAGTTCGAGTTTGGAGATTAAATCCCAGCTGCTGACAGTGTATTTAGCACAAGACCAGATAACGAAAACAGCGATGAGAAGTATCCCAATGAACTCCGCAGCTGTCACCACTCCAAACGGTCCATCCACCAGAACCGGGAATGTCCAAAGCCGAAACCCTGGACGTTTCGTCGTCTTCTTTCTGAAGAATGTTTGAAGTTCATCAGTTAATAAACACTTAAACCATTACTCCGTACAATATTACACTGTATGAACACCCTTAACAAAGTATTCAGCAGCGTTGTAAAGAAGCGACATTATTTCTATCGAGTCGTGTCAGGGATGTGTCAAGCAGAAGACGCATGAGCGTCACACCCAACTCGATCACTAGTTGTTAACCCAACCTAACATGTTTGACCCCTTTCCTATGACAAGTAAGTCAAATTGATTACATAAGATTAATGACCTTTTCTCGTCGTCATAAGCTGTCTGAAGTTTGAATTCTCACATTTCTGAAGTAACTGAGGTGTTTGATAAGTTGAGAAAATAAGACGATGAGAACACGTTACTGAACCAATCAAAGAAGCATGCGCATTAGAACCGAAAATTTATTTTGAAAGAAATGAACATACTCTTGAATCTCATCATCCCCTGAGATGACGAGATACACGACTGCGAGAACTGCAAGGATAATAACCGGTCCAGTGAAGACTGTAAACAGAGAACCTACAGATTCCGAAACAGAATGTCAGCTAACAAAACTTACAAAAAATGATCGCATACAAGTTAAGTAAACAGTCATTGCCAATTTAGCTCGACTAAACGAACCTGCGACACCAAACAGCGTCCCTTCACTAGCACGAATCCAACGAGTGGACGCGTGATTCACGAAATCCGAAGGGTAAAAGAACATGAAAGCAATCCACGAGACAAAAACGACCCACATCAACAATTTCAAAACCCATTTTGCTGCAGATTTCAGCTTGTTATTCTGCTCAAACTTACGACTTAACAAGTCATCAGTCGACAGTAAAGGTAAATCACCAGAGTAGTACTCACCCATTATCAAACACAACACAAAATATTTTTTTTACTGTTTTCTTAAAGTCTAAAAACACTTAATCTATTAATGAAACATAAGATTATAATGCAACACTTTATAACAGATTGAAATTTAAGGTTGATTTTGAATGATGAAATTAATGCAGTGAAAACAAACTTAGGTGGGACCCAAGAGTTTGATGAATCTAAGAAATTATGGTACGGACTAAAGTGACCAGTCTAAATGTAGGAACCATGTTTAATTACGTGAATTATCATACACATATATGCACCACAGGTGATTTTTGTACCTTAAAAGGTGCATTTTTGTGGTGTTGAGTCTATGCAGAATATACATCAATGTTATCGATAATTTAATTTTTTTTTTTTTTTTTTAGCTTGTACACGACCTCATCCGTCACAACTTACAAACCCTTAGAAAGTTTATGAGTATATTGCATAACACTAACGGTATATTTGGATAATAAAATAGGAGGGAAAACGAGGGGAGGAGAAAAGAGGAGAAGGAAAGAAAGGGGAGAGTCGGCATTTTTCTTTAAAATCCTGCCTCCATTGAAAAGAAAAACACTTAGGGCATATTTCCCATGGTATCCTGAGTTTGTCACTTTACCCATAATACCCCTCTTTTCATGCTAAAAAATTTTGACTGCTTAACTTGTAGTTACGAGTTTAGAAATTGACAATCGTTTTGCCTAAGCCGTAGATATCGTTGAGACGATCAATTTGAACATCGAATTTTCCAAATTCGCAACTCGTGACTAGTAGATATGGTCGGTCAAATTTTTTTCGATAAAATAACTTCGACCGACTATAACTTGAAACTACGTGTTCTAAACATGAATTTTTTTTATGTCAAATCAAGAAATTCGAAAAAGACGATTACTTTGAAAACAATAATGAGCAATTAAGATTACAAGCTGAGTTATGGTCAGTTAAACTTTTTTTTTCACAAAACAAAAGGTATTTAGGGAAAATTGCAAACCTCGGGAGAATCGTGGGAAATATCCAAAAATTTAACTTGGAGGTAGAAATGGAAGGATCCATTTTCTTTTTACCTCCATAGCCCTCACTTAATCAAACAACAAAAATGATGACATTTTCTCTCTTTCCCCTTCCTTTTCCTCCATTTCTTCTTATCCAAACCGTGTAAGTTTAATGCTTCTATTTTTCTTATTTAATGTAAGTTTTGTCATCCAATAAGTAATGTAACAATTATTACAAATTTCGAAGGGTAGATAATGAAGAACTGAAACATGAAATATATTTACCAAAGTCACTAAGAAGATTACAAAAAAAAAGTTTAGTCACAATTAACCATAACAAAGGGACATAAATAGTATGAAAATGGTTATGATATTATACGACCAAAATTATCACTAAAAATGGTACAAAAATTATTTTTTTTGGGTGCGCAATGGTACAAAAACTATAGGAATATAATATATGTCCTACTTCCTCGAGGTGAGTTGAGAGCATTTGGCTCCCGCTTACCTCACTCATCCGAAAGGATGAGATGGGTTGGTCCTATTCCAGAGGATCAACCTAGTTTTCTTTCCTTAAAAAAAAAAAAAAAAAAAAAGGAGTATAATATAATATAAATGAGACGGTTTACAATTATAAGACTGTTTCAGATGAGCATTTGTGGAGGGGAATTGTGTGTGGTTCCTAGTAAACATACTCCATAAACAATCAATTAATTAATTAATGTAGGAAGTTGTAGAAAACAAAGTTTTGGTACATATTTCATAAATACAATAGAGACATAGTGTACATACTACAAGAAGAGTAATTGTAACGAGACAGAGAAGTGTAAATCATGCAAGCTATTCGTCATATAATTCCTTAAATTTTGAGGCAAAAAATCCATGACTTATGACTTATGAACCACATATTATGACATATAAACGAAACTTGTGGAATTAAAGGAGACATTAATTAATTAGAGATAATATGTAAGGACCTACCACAAAATATTCTTTTTTATCTGTGGAAGACTGAAGAGCGAGGTTCATCATTTGGGTAGGGCCGTAGGGGTGAAGCTGCAGGAAGGCCGGGCCGCCAGGCGGTCCTGAACTCGAGTACATATTATGTTAGATTCATGCATTGGGTTTGGGCTGCGCTTGTCGAGAGAGAAGAGTATTTCATAAGCCGAATGAGCATTTCATAGTACTCAAAGTCTCTTTTATTTGGTCGATGTGGGAAGTTACACGTTGAGTTCTTCTTCACATATCAAAAATTAAGTATATTATACATTTATACGCAGTAGTTAAAAACTTAAACATACGGAATAGTATTTACATTTATTATTAAATTTTTCAGAATTGGCGTCAAATATTATTATATGGAACTTTTCTCAAAGGGGGGTTTTTTTTAAAAAAAAAATATTTAACGAAATAAGGTTAATTTGAAAGTTATTGTACATTTATAGTTAATGGTCCACGACTCCACCCCATCATTTTTTTCTCGTAAAAAATTCACAAAAACTTCTGTAACCCGCAATGGTTTTATCAAAAAACTTTAGAAACCGTGGTAGCCCGGCCACAAAAGATTTCCATTTGCTGGGGTGGGGGTTGCAGGTGGCCAGGTGGGTGTGACAGGGGGCGGGGGGTTTCGTTTGAACTCAAAGTGGTGTTCGAACAACACCAAAACTCATAAGGATTTATCTCTCAACCCAAAAGCCCCATATAACCCATAACATTTGGGTCTTTTCACAAACACAAATAATAAGATTACTTATACAACAAGTGGACTGAACCCACAACATGCTGACGTGGTCATATAGGAGGGGGTTTGTGTCAGGATTAAAACAATGTGTTTGGGTCGCAGTACAATACTAGTACTAGGGATTCTTTTTACTTACGCTTCAAATTACGTTGTCGTTGATACATACCAGTAAATCTCTTAACAATTAGTGTATTTCATAATACTCTCTCTGATTCATTCAAATCTTTACATTTTCTATTTTGAGATGATACATCCGATTCTTTACGTTTTCGTTTTTGGTAACTTCACTACGGAGTATATATAAACCGTCACTTTTACTACCTTACTTTTTCTTCTCAACTCACATCATCAATTATTTTTTCTATCAAGTAAAGGTAAAGATCTTAGTACATTAGAGGGAGTATAAACGAAATCCAGTTTTTATTATGAATAGTTTCCTAATATTCATGGATTTGGTGAGGCTTTAGGTTTCCTAAAACATACATAAAGAGTCCCCTACAAATACTTTTGAAAATATTTCCTTATTGAGTTTCTTATCATGTGCACCCCATTCACGTGAAAGAAAAACCGAAAAACTAAATCCAAACCAAAATCAACAAGAATTATAAAATTCATGGTTAATTAATTAGCTCTGAAACTAACATAAGTCCATGGAAAATACAAACAATAATGTCAACACCCTTCCGTTAGAACTTCAGGTGAACATAATATCAAGGTTACCTGTGCAACAACTTCTTCGTCTCAAATGTTTATCAAAGTTTTGGCATGCCGAAATCAGCAACTTGCCTTTCAGCGAACTGTATCAAAACCGTCGAAAAAGTTTCGTAAGCTCTGAGGATGGTTTTGTAGTGATAGTAACCGACGAGACAATCTTTTGTGTCAACTTACGTTCAAACATCGTTAAAGAGCTGCGTTTCCCTCCCAATATAAAGTCATCAGCCTGTTTTTTGTGCGCTTTCAACGGTCTGTTATTGTTTGTGGAGCTTAACTCGGTGCTACGGGACTGCGCGCTTTACAACCCGCTGACAGGTGCCTACGCTGTTTTACCTTCTTTGACTATCGACATGGCTGATCATCCCGAACCAAAATTTTATAGGGATACGACTATACCGTGTATTGGGTTTGGTTATGATTCTCAAAGTGATGATCTCAAGATACTGAGTTTAATTCGGTATAAAAAGAGGGGTAGTGAAACTCATGAGGCGGCTTACATTTACAGTATGAATTTGAAGTCGTGGAAAGCTATAAAATCATACCCCCATGGTGAATACAAGTGTACGGGCATACGATCTAAAATGGTGTACTGTAATGACGCGGTTCATTGGATTTCAACGAACGATAAAGACTACGTTATTATATCAGCGCTAAACCTTGGCACAGAAAAGTATTATACGCTACCCTTGCCTGATGATCAAAAGTACCATTATACGCTACCCACGCCTGATGATCAATTTTGTTACTTAGTACGCGGCTTGGCTGTTTTAAAAGGATGCTTGCATATAATGAGATATAGTTACAGAAACGGGTACGATATATGGATAATGAGAGAGTATGGCGTTAAGCAGTCGTGGACAAGGTTATTTCATTGCTCAGTCGCTAAACTTAAGGCATCTTTTGAAGCTCCCGTATGCCCGGTCCCGTATGCATATTTGGATGATGGACAGAAAATTGTGTTGACGGTTAATCGATTAGACTTTAATTTTGTTTGCTGCGATTTACAAACTCGAGTAATGGAAAAAGTCGAAATCAATGACTTGAGCCTTAAAATGCAAAGAGGACGTAGGAGACTAATCCCATGGGCGCCTTCTTTTGCTTATCCATGTTAGCATATACGGAGTAGTTTCATTTTTTTTAGATTGCGTTAGTTGCGTGCTGTCAAATAATCAACGCAAAGTATAATGCACATCAAGCCTTGAGTCACAAAATCATCGATATCGTGCTGTATAATTTAGTAGTTATGTGTTGTATGTGTTATGTGTAATGGTTTTTACGTTTATGTGATACTACGTACTAGTTGTTGGACCCCACCACAGGTGTCTAAGTATACTAGTTGTTGGACCGCGTGCTAGTGGTAGATTTCGACTTTAGAACGATTCAAGGCAAAAGGGTTGAGGAGTGATAAACTTACTTCGACAGAAGACGATGTTAGTTCCAACATACAGCCTAAAACTCGATTCTACTTATTCTGAGTAATTTGTTGCATGACATTAAAAACCGTAAAAATGAGGCCGGCGGTTGTGTCGGCTAACGTAACTCTAAATATCATATCTCCATTGCTAGAAGATGCTCCTTTTGGTAGCCGATTAACAAAAAAATACGTTGTCGTAAACCTAACAAAACGCTCAGGTCTGGAACAAATTTGACAAAAATTACAAATTTCCTCATAAATGAAACCAAAATATGACACAAACTGCAGAAGAAAACATGACTTTTTTTGAACATGAAAATAAATTTGAAGAAATGAAGAGTAGAAAAATGGATTGGAAAGATCACAACTGTCAGTCGAAGTGTTTAATTCCTAAGGCTTTTTTTTTCCTCGACATTCACGCTGATCACCGCCGACATCTGGTGGTTATCCAGCAGTATCATGATTACATCCAACATATATAGTGGTAGCGATTGTGTTTAAGAGCTGCACCGTATTACTTAGTTGTGCGCATGTAGTTGAGTGTAATCGTAAACAACAACCACACTGTGTGAATTGTATCTTTACAAGATGAAACACACAGAGCATTAAAAGCTATACAACTGTATGCGCCGCTGCACATGGAACAAGAGTAGTGCAGTGCAGTACTGCACACCCCGCATACCTGCAAAGTTAGCGGGTGTATTATATCCACGGCAAGGAATTTACGCGTAACATTATACCTGTAGTTGGCAATGATAGTTTCTGTCACAACTGTTTCACGAATTCTGCGCAGTCACAATTTTCGTAGGCGTGTCTTCAATTAACATATAACACGACTGCAGAAGAAAACATGACTTATTCTAACATGAAACTAAATCAGGAGAAATTAATCATTGCAGTATGACAGCTCTACAGCAACAGTTATAAATCAGTCAAAAGATCGACAAGAAGATGGTCGAAGTGTCTATTTTGAGGTCTTTTTTCCTGACATTCACGTTGATCAGTGCCTACAGGTCAACTGCGCCATTCTTGGTATGTGTTGCGCATTTGTATCCGTCAACATTTAAGAGATGCCCGTATGAGTGTATGACTCCTGGTCATCTAACTTTTTCTCAAACTACTAAGGAATGAAGGGGATTTTAGTCTGGAAGACCCACTGGGATAGTCATGCCTAATTCTGGTGGCGGAAGAAATAAGTGACAACATTCGGAAAACAAAAATGAATCACGAGACTGACAGATGTGGGGTTGCGACAGGGATATTTGTTAGAGTATATAAAACCGATCTTGGGCCTCCAACCATCGCCTTAGCAGGCGATGGTTGGAGCCCAAGATCGGCTTTCTCTCTCTAACACGCCACGCCGAATGCCCTTTGGGCAGGCGTGGAGCGCCTTCTGACCGCCTACCCAGTGCGAAATATACCACTTTGAAAGTGAGGGTGGTGAGATTCGAACCCGTGACCTTTCGTCCAAGCGCTGATACCATGTTAGAATCAACTCAACCAAAGCTTGTTCGATGGTTGGAGGCCCAAGATCGGTTTTATATACTCTAACAATATTAACCGGTAGACAACGTCAACCAACTACAATTAAGCAAACAGCAGAATGAAAGGAGAAGCAAGGTGAAATCGCCAAAACGAACGACGTAAAATAAATATGAAGTAGCAATTACCTGCTAACATCTGAAGAAGTAACTCCCGAATACTGAGAAAAAATAACCTGATTACGAAGCCGATACCCTAACTGATTCAGATGACCTGGTGAAATTGAAGGATGAACATATGTACAAACTTGAAGGTTTCTGATTATTTGGGCTTTTCAGAGGTTAGATATCTCATCTATCTTTGAGACGAGACGACTCCTTAACTCGTCAAGATCAACATGAAAAAGTGAGATGTCTGCTGCTTTAAGAATCTTTCTGAGTTTTTTTCGCAGTCAAAAAACGAAAGAGGGTAGGAATCGTGATCAATGAATTTTTGGAGACCCCCACAACACATATAATTCCTTCAGAGTTTGCGAGTTCCGCGATCTGTACAAAACGCTTTTAGGGCCGTGCGTTTACCTTGGGAATAGCAGGTTCTCTAGAGGGGCGCCCGTACCCCTCATAGATGGCGGCCACATCATCACACCTGCATAGGTAGCTCTTTGAATGCGTCTCGATAGCATTCTGAGCTATTAAGGGAGTGAACCCATCCAGTCTCAAACATGGATCCACTTGGTGCGTCTCGTAAGCACCGTCGTGGATCACACTGAGCTCCACCATAGCGCCATAGGGATGGGAAGTATAGAGCATGTCAAGATTTGCATGGCTTCGTTTGACCTCTATTGTGTATCAACCATACCATCTCGACAGGTGGGCCTTAGCCCCATCCCCTCGACGTGTCATGGACAACTTTCCTTGGTAGACCCTTGGTAAAGGGATTAGCAAGGTTTCTCTCAGACTTCACATAGTCTAGAGAGATTGCTCCGTTTTTCAGAAGCTGTTTGACCACACCATGTCTAATGCGAATGTGTCTTTTCTTGTAGACATGGTTTTTAGCAACTCCGATTGCAGCCTGCGAGTCACAGTGTAAGGGAACTGGTACTGCCTGTCTGCTCCACACCAACACATCTGCTAATAAGTTCCTCAGCCACTCTGCTTCATGACCTGCCAACTCAAGAGCAATAAACTCGAACTCCATGGTGGATCGTGCTATACAGGTCTGTTTCGAAGACTTCCACGATATAGCACCTCCACCTAGAGTAAAAACGTAACCACTGGTAGAGCTGATTTCATTGTTACCTGAAACCCAGTTTGCATCACAAAATCCTTCCAACACAGCTGGAAACTTACCATAATGTAAGGATAAATCAATAGTCCCTTTTGGATATTTAAGCAAACGATATAAAGCGGACCAGTGATCACTACTCGGGTTATGAGTGTAACGACTCAGCCTACTAACAGCATATGCAATGTCTGGCCGAGTACAGTTCATGAGAAACATAACACTTCCTATGATCTTAGCATACTCCGTTTGAGAAACGCTTTCACCAAGATTTTCGCAGAGGTGTATGCTAGGATCATAGGGTGTTCTGGCAGGTACGACATCAAAACAGTTAAATCTTTTTAGTACCTTCTCCAAATAATGTGACTGGTTTAGAGATATCCCTCCTGAGTCCCTTATGAGTCTAACTCCTAGAATAACGTCTGCCTCACCTAGGTCTTTCATCTCAAAATGAGATGATAGGAATCCCTTGGTTCTTTCCACAACATCTAGGTTGTTGCCTAGTATCAACATGTCATCTACATACAGACATATGATCACACAATCTGATCCTACAACCTTTGAATAGACACATGAATCAGAGTTATTGACTATAAAGCCATCATTTACCAGGGTGCTATCGAATTTCTCATACCACTGTTTGAGTACCTGTTTAAGACCATAAAGGGATTTTCTAAGCCTACATACTTTGTCTTCTTGCCCTTTGGTTATGAAGCCCTTGGGTTGGCTCATATAAATCTCCTCGTCTAGGTCTCCATTTAGGAATGTTGTCTTAACATCTATCTGATGTATTACTAGGTTATGGATAGCAGTTAAGGCAACAAGAGCTTTAATGGTGGTGATCTTAGTCACGGGTGAGTAGGTATCAAAGTAATCAATGTCCTTTTTCTGTGTGAAGCCTCTAACTACAAGTCTGACCTTAAACCTTTCTATGGAGCCATCTATCCTTAACTTCTTCTTAAAGATCCATTTGCTAGAGATAGGTTTGCTTCCCTTAGGTAAGTCCACTAACTCTCAGGTTTGGTTTGACACTATAGAGTCGAGTTCACTTTTAATGGCTTCCTTCGAGAAGTTTGCATCAATCGATCTCATAGCCTCTTCATAGGTGTTAGGGTCATCTTCTATGATAAAGGTTGAAATGAACTCGTCACTGATGGAGTCAGGACTAACAGATTCAGATAAGAAGGTTGTGACAAACTCATCACCAAAGTTCCCTTCTACTCTAGGTCTCTTACTCCTTCTAACCTCACTCGAGTCACCAAGGGGGTTCGGTATGGTGCTATAGGTCGAAGGAAAAGGTTTAGGCTTCTGGTTGGCTATTGCAGAGGAATTTGAGGTACTTGCGAATTTTAGGGGAAACACATGCTTAAATAATTTTGCATCTCTAGCCTCAGATATAGAACGATCACTCAAGGACATAAATCTATAGGCTGCACTATTTTGAGCATAACCAATAAACACACAGTCAAAGGTTTTCGGCCCTGTGTTGGTTTTCCTAAAATCAGGTAACCCTACCTTTGCTAAGCACCCCCACACTCTAAGAAATTTTAAGTTTGGAGGATATCCCTTCCATATCTTGTATGGGGTTTTGTCTGTCTTCTTATGGGGTACTCGGTTAAGGATGTGACAGGCTGATAAGATCGCTTCCCCCACATGTCATCAGGAAGGCCAGAACTAAGAAGCGTAGCGTTCATCATTTCCTTTAGAGTTCGGTTTTTATGTTCAGCTACTCCATTCTGTTGGGGTAGGTATGGTGCACTGGTTTCGTGTACTATCTCATTCTTCTCACAAAAGTCTATAAGGAAATTTGAGCTATATTCTCCCTTTCTATCAGACCTAACCCTTTTGATTTTTCGGTCAAGTTGGTTTTCTACTTCGGTTTTATACTTGACAAACATACTTTCGGCTTCATCCTTAGTTTTTAGTAGGTACACCCTGGTAAATCTCGAGCAGTCGTCTATAAAGGTAACGTACTAGTGTTTGCCCCCTCTGATCCTAGTGTTCTTAAAGTCTGCTAGGTCAGTGTGTATAAGTTCTAAGAGGTTTGAGGCTCTAAAGTAACAGGCTTACTAGGTTTCTTTGTGAATTTGGCCTCTACGCATACAGAACACTTGAAAAAGCCAGAGTCAGCTAGGGGAGGGATTAATGAAAGGTTTCTAAGCCTTTTGACAGAAGCAACGTTCACATGCCCAAGTCTACTATGCCAGATATCTAAGGACTTAGCTATATAAGCAGAAGAAGAAACAATTTTATTAAAGATAGTAGAGTCTACATTCAAAACAAACAAGCCCGCACAAAGGTAGCCCTTACCAACAAAATCCCCACTACGCGACAGAACTACCTTCTCCGCTTCAAAAACGAGTTTTAGACCAGCTTTGTTCAAGAGAGAACGAGACACAAGATTGCGACGTAAAAAGGGAACATACAAGACATTGCTAAGAGATAAAGTTTTTCCTGAAGTGAGTTTTAGGAGGATCTTTCCTTTCCCTGCCACTATTGCTGTGGTTGAGTTTCCCATGTAAACACATTCACCTATAGAAATATCTTCAAAGTCATGGAATAATTCTTTGTTTGCACAAAGATGTCTTGATGCACCTGTATTTAAAACTCAATCGCTAATGTTTACGATCAGATTCGCTTCAACCACAACAACAGCTATAACATCGTCTTCTTCGATCAAGTTGGCTTGTGCAGGTTTCTGAGTTCCCTGTTTTTGTGTGTCACTTCGCTGAGGACACTGGTAGGCCTTGTGACATGTCTTGACGCAAACATAACATCCAGAGGTGTTCTGCTTTTGAATTTTTGGAACCGTCTTCCCAAACCTGTTTTGGTTCGGTTTCTTTCCTTGTCCATGCTTGTGGGGCATCTTGTTCCTTCCGTTAAACCTGTCATTTGAGGGACCAGCAGTTTCAACAAGGTTAGCTTTGGTTGAATTAAACGAAACATAATCAGACTTATCCTTGAGGCGGTTTGCCTCCTCCGTTCTCACGTGGCTGATTAAATCCTGTAAGTTAAGGTCTTTCTTTTTGTGCTTCAAGTGATTTTTGTACTCGCTCCAAGATGGTGGGAATTTTTCGAGGAGGACATTTGCAAGAAAAATCTCGCATAGCTTCATCCCTTTATTGGTAACGTCAGCACACATATTCTCGTACTCATGTACTTGTTCCATGATCGGCTTGTCGTCGACCATACGAAAAACAATCCATTTCCCGACGACATACTTATTCTTGCCTGCATCATCAGACCCGTATTTGTTCTCAAGAGAGTCCCAAATCGTTTTAGCAGATTTGTGTATCATGAAGAGGTCAAAGAGTTTGTTAGTCATGTGGTTCTTATTGTCCTTGTCATATTTTCGGAGAGCCTCCTCATTTTTCTTGATAATAGTCAAAACCGGAGGAGTGGCAGAGGCCTCCGGAGTGTTTTCAGAGATCGGAACTGGAGGGTCACTAAAGAGGACGTAGTCGATGTCCAATTGTTGAAAGAACATAAGGAGTTTTTGTGACCAGCGTTATAGTTATTTCCGTCAAGAGGTTCAAGTTTTGACAGATCAAGAATTGTTTTGTTTGAGTAGGCAGCCATTGTTATTACGAAATTAAGCTTTTCAAATTGTTAGAATAAAGCGGATTGACAATGGCAATTGAACAGAAAAACAGAGGCTGTGTCGTGGCAATAAGACCACTGACTTGAAAAGCTTAATCCGACACGACCTCGGTGTCAATCGTATTTGTCGGTAGCTCTCCAAGGTTTACACAGCGAGCCAAGGAACACGTGCACTCGTGGTCCTTGACTGTGGAACTCGCAACGTCGTACCCAAGAGAGTTTTGTGATGAAGAGATAAATGTGATTAATTCTGTATTTTGTGTGAGTTTTGTGATAAAGAGAGAAATGTGATTAATTCTGTGTTTTGTCTGTTGTAGGGAGAAGAAAAACTGACTATTTATATACACAAGAGGAGAGCATTTTCCGTGTTTAAAAATTATTACATTCCGTATTTACGGAGCTAAATACAGAAGTAATCACACGCGCGCGCGGATCGATGACGGCGACTGCGCGTAGGAATTTTGGTATAGTGATTTCTCAAGGTCTTACTCTAGTAAGTTGTGAGAAGGTATATAAACACACTAAAGTGGGTAGTCCTCACTAGACCTGGCAAACAGATCGGGTCGTGTCGGGTTCGTGTTCGTGTCACTGTTAAATGGGTCATTATCCTCCCAATCCTAACCCAACCCATTTACATAATCGTGTCAATTGCCTCAACCCTAACCCGACCCATTTATTTTTTTCATAACCCAACCCGACTTGTTTAACCCATTTATCTTTTAGCAGATCATTTTTAACCCACTTAACCCATATAACCCATTTAAATCTATAACTTGGACGACTTATGTATGATTCATTAACCCAAATTTTAAAATTCAATCTTGTGTTTTAATATTTTAGATAGTTTATTGTCCTAATTACTCTGATTATGTCACTTTTAGATAATTAACGGGTTACTCGTGTCAAATTCGTGTCGGCAGACTTCAACCCTAACCCGACCCATTTAATTTCGTGTCGTGTTCGTGCTGACCCAATTACTTAAATGGGTCATATTATCTCAACCCAAACCCGCTAACTTCGTGTCGGGTTCGTGTCGTCTTATCGTGTCGTGTCACTCATTGCCACCTCTAGTCCTCACCAATATGGGAATTTGAGTTAGACCTTAGAGTCATTATTCCAACAACAGAGTTCTGCATCAGTTAAGTTTTCGAAAATGTAGAAGACACAAAATAGTCTGTAAGCTGAAAAACAATGGTTTCCAATTCAACGACCCTCATTGTCATTCTACCGGACATGAAGTATATATGAAAGAATTATGGAGAGTAGTAAAGATTTTATTAAGTTTAGAATTGCATTACATTTGGACAATAATACTACGGTATATATATAGTACATGATGAAGTATTAGCTAAGATACAATCTTTAATTACAAGACGATATTTCCTAAATTACAATGTGAATATAATTACAATGATGATTTGATTTGCTTTGAATAAGAGGTAAGTAATATTTCCTTAATATGGTTAATAGTATATGCATTATAGCATAGCTTCGCATCTGCTATTGTCTTTGAGGAAAACTAGCAGCCTGTCCATTATACGTGCCCCATCAACCCACAGCTTTGCTCCAGGTTCCATTCGTTCAATTGAACTTATTATCTCAAACGCCTTAAATCGAACTGCGGTTTTCTTCATAACAATCATGAATAGTATTGAGCAGAAAAATACTCTCAAGTCTATATATTGGATTATGACTGTACTTATCAAACAACTTCTCACATACAGGACATAGAAGACCTAAGTAGTCCTCACTGATATACTATGCAAGTACACTCAAAACAGGCCACAGTTATCTGCTCATCCCCTTCATCAATGATATCATCAAGTAAGCCCCTCTCACCATGCCAGCCCACTTAACCAAGACTTTCTTAACTACAAACCAACGTACGACCAAATTCTGAAATTTGGCCTTGGCTTCAACAAGGTTTTTTACGATTCCATAAATTGGCATTATATATGTCTTGTGGGTTTGTTTGTATCTCAAATCTCTAGTAATCACACCCTAGATTTTTAAGACTATGCTCTCGAATGATGGTGTTGTGTGATTCCAGTAAAGCAAACAGCCCGTAAACGATTGCTTCCTGAAACGTAGTTTCTCACACCCCTAGACTTTCAAGACTATCTCGATTGATTCCAGTAAAGCAAACAACCATTTTACAAGATCTTTATTGACCCCAAAATTTTGTATAATGATTTTGAGATGGTCAATTTTAAACTGCGCGTTTATAATTAACTTTATTGAACACAAATTTTTATATAATTAACTTTATTGACCATAGGTTCTTCATGTCTTTTATATTTTATGCAATTGCACCGAAATAGAAAACATTTTGATATTATTTTATAAAACACGTATGATAATAAAAATGAACTTATTATTATATATTAGTTTACGTTATTGTTATTTTGTGACCTATTAATTTTTATTTTGATATGTTTAGACAAGATTTTTTTTGCCACATGATAAGTGAACTCGTGGCAGATAATCATTTGCGCCACGGATAAAGTTATAATCGTGGCTATATGAACGTTTTTGCCACGTTTATATCTTTTTTCGTGGTAGCAAGTGATTTTTAGCCACAAAATGTTTCTTCCGTGGCATAAAATTTTCTCGTAGCCATGTAAAATAATTTTTCCCATCGTTACATGAAAATTTGCCACGTTTCACGAATTTATAAGGGTCAATAAAGATCCTTGAAATGGGAATAAAAATAAGAGTAGAGAAGCACTAATGTTCATTATTCTTCTTTGCTTCATCATCGGCGTTATCGGCGTCGGAATTTTGAATCCTCTGAATTTTTTTCATCTGCGTTTGCATCCTTTTTTTCCACCGCTTCTACTTTCTCTATTCTTTCTATATTTTTTCTCTCTCTAGTTTTTTCGAAAATAAATTTTACGACAATGTTTTTTTTTTAATTTGTTGTTTAAAAGTGGAGGGAAATGAAGTGCACCCGGAAGAATTTGGTTAAATTTTTTTTTTTTTTTTTTTTTGTAATTTAACGAAAATCACCATAACTTTTACAAAAGCACGTGTGCACTTTAAACAATAAAAAAAGCATCAACTCTCTAATAATTTACTTTACTTACCAATTAGTACATTTACCATGCTATTTAATTTTTATCGCGCAATCTAAGTTTGGGGTGAAATCTATCGCCCATTTACTTTAGTTTAAATGTACTTCGTATTAATCTAGAATAAATCTATCGAATATACATCTCATTAGGTACCGTAAATTTGATCTCGTGTGGACTAATCAGTATACAAAATTTTAAGAAAGATAATTATTTACTATGTGATATATTTTTCTTAGTAAATTATATGTCTCGAGACGGTCTCACAAAAAACCCACAATAATCGATAATTATGGACTTATTAGTGTATCTATTTAGATCATTTCAATTTAGATAAGTTTTATCCAAATATTTTCTTTTTATAAATTAACACTAAATTTCGAATTTACTCATTTTGATTTAGTCATTTGTTTAACTTTCTATTTTATTTAGTGACACAAATAGGTGGTTCTCTTTATATAAGATTAATTTTCGATACTTTAAAATCGATTAGATGGAAAAATTATTGTCGTGCATATGTTATTTTCTTAAATACATGATCAAAAATTATTTTAAGACATATACTCCCTCCATTCCAATCAATTTTATGTATTTGATTAAAATATATCGTACTTATATTCAACAAATGCATAAAATTGATTAGAATGGAGGGAGTATAATCGTTTATATTTTAACCATCCTAAAATTAAAAGATAAATAAATGACAGAATCAGATAAAGTATTTAATTTATATAAGGTTAGTTTATTTCAATTCAACAAAAATAAATCCAAAAACCTAAACGTAATGTTATTTTGCCAGTGGTAAAATGGTTTAGCCCTCCAATAGAGAACTAACAGTCTAACACTCATTTAAGCTCGACTGCTCGATGATGTGATCGATTTTGTTTTAGTAATGTTTTGATTAAAGTTTAATAAAAGGAGGAAATGAGTTTATAGCCTAAGAAATTCTTATATTGTTTGTTTCGAGTCAACTTTTATTTTCTTAAATAAAACTTGTTAAAATATTGAGTACACGAATTCATAAAAAAAGGTTTTGTATTATTGAGTTGATTTCTTACATATTACAATTTACCATCTTATATACTCCGTAGTTGATAGATAGTAAACCAAAGGTTAATATTAATTGCACTAATTAAGTAGACCATTATTACAATAGTCTTCATTATCCTAATACCCTCCCTCAAACTTATGATAAGTCACCGACTTATCATGAGTTTGAAAATTAAAATACAATACTTAAGGAAAAAAATATCGACTTTCTTTGTTTTCATGATAGTTGTTATTTTTATATGTTTTTACCCCCGTCCCGAGCTGCTTTTCATTGTCAAAATGCGTCCTACTGGGCCATTTTGTTCTCACATTACGTCCTAGAGGCGCTTTTGTTGTATTTCCGTATTTTGCAGGATTTTATACATTTACTAGGCGTTTGAGCTGAAAAGTGGATATGGCAGAAACCCAAAAGACGACGTAAGGTTGAGCTCGGGACCGAAAGCCGAGAATTAGAGCAAAGGGGACGAAATGTGGAAGGAGATAGCAAGGGCCCAAGTTGCTAGAAGATGTAAGTCTAAAACATTTGGGCTTGAATAGCTGTACACCGCAGCCGGTTAGACGGACCAGCGGCCAGTCGGCCGGCCGTGACGCATTTTTCCTACGGAAGCTGCAGTTTATGTTATATTAATTAGGAACTTTAATTTGGAGATTATCTTACGTTTTTATTAGACCTAGAAGCACGAAATACTTTTCTCCATTCTTTCTCCTAGATTAGCCTCTGCTTTCAATTCAAGTTTGGATTTCATCTTTGATCATTGTAACCGTCGGTACTTCGCAATTTCAATTCAAGCATTCAGTTCTGGTAATTATGTTTCTACTTTATTCTTTAATCAATTTAGTATTCGCCCTAAATATGAGTAGCTAGCTAATCCCCTAACTAGGGTTGAGGGGGAATTATGCCTTTAGTCCGGTGTTTTGGTTAAATTGTTGTGATTGATTAGTTTATGCTTGTGCGATTTCTTCCTGCGCGATTAATTAACAATTGAATTTAGGGACGCCTTAATTTAATTGAACTTAGGGTAATATTGATTTAAGATCGAAAGCCTAATCAGTATTAGACCACCGCGCGTAATTGATAAGATGATTTAGTAAGTCGCGAGAGCACGCTAAATTAGCTTAAGGTAACATTGATTCGAGAGAACGTGTTTCGCCCTAATCGCCTTGCATATTCTGATTGATTGCTATCTTTTTGAAAGTTATTATCCGGATTATAGTCATAAGGAACCCGAAACCCTAGCCTTTTTCCTATCGTTTAATCCCTCTTTTAATTGCTTTAATTTGTTCTCTTAGTTTTATAGACCTTACAAAACCCCCAACTTTTACCTTAGGAATAGCCTAGACTTAGTAAACCTGCGAGTATACGTTTCCCTGTGGAATCGATCCCTTCTTACCGCTAGCTATCGTTAGTAGTCCGTAGGGTTATTTTGATACCGGTGATACGACTTAGCCGTGTCACTTCACAATCTTTTTCATCTTCAATCTTAGCAATTGTGGTAAAATAAGTGCGTATAGGACTCGCCAGACAATTTTTAAATGCGTATAGGACTAACCAGACAATTTCAATCGCGTAACTTGCCAGTAAATTTCAATGCGTAACTCGCCAGTAAATTTGGTACCACCTTAATGAAGTTGAAGAATTTAGTCGAAAAAAAGAAAGTTGGAATAATTTTTGGGGAGGAAACTAGGAAAGCAAAATTCCACGAGTTAAATGAAATTGAGATGAAGTTCACTTGCTCATGTCTTTTCTTTGTAGGTAATGCAACACAAAAATTGCGAGTACGTGGATTTCCTCAGCAAAGTGCATAACTCCATCATCATAACATGGACAAAGCGAACCTAATTTTATTCTCTACCTTTTAGATTAAGATGACAGACACTTTTTTTCTTGTGTTTTTTTTTTTTAAAATAAATGATATCTTAGTGTTTGGGAAAGGATTTCCGCCGGTGGGCAACGCTCACCGGCAAGAAAGCGGAATCGTATTGAGAGACCTCAGTAACGAGACTCTGATACCATGTTAAAATATTGAGTACGGAGTACATGAATTCATAGAAAGGTTTTGTATTATTGAGTTGATTTCTTAGATATTACAATTTACCATCTTATTTAGTTGATAGATAGTAAACCAAAGGTTACTATTAAATATTAATTGCACTAATTAAGTAGACCATTGCGTACAAAACGGGTTTGAATTTATGTAACTAAAATACAATTTCACCATGTTCAATCTTGATTCTTGAATGAAAGTCATTAGTTTTTCTCTTTGTATGGTGGTAAAATATCACATAAGTTTATTTTTCAATTTCATAATAATAAACTTTACTACTCCGTAATTGCATTGAATTTTAACTTTACGGGATCCAAAACCCTATAAAACCGTATAGAATAGCAAGAAGACGGAGCTTGATATTTGTCAAACACTCAAACTTTTTTCCCCTAGAACAACCCTGTGTTCACCCCAAAGGAGTGAAGGACATTATTATAAGCCAAAAATAAAACTACTCATTAACTCAAATGTCACTGTTTTTGTTTGAAGAGCCATTTTAATCAATTTCAATTAATAAATTTTCGATACGCTTTAAAAATAAAAAAAACGGTCTTTCATTAAGAAAGTGAAAAATTATCCTCTTAAAACTTAAAAAGTGATCACAATTATGTAAATGGTGTTATTTAGAAGTATAAAAGTAGTCGCAATTTAGTAAAAAATGGTCACTAATAATCTAAATGTAGTTACTTTTTACACATTTGAAGATGTCTTTCACTTTCTTAGTGAAACATCGTCTTTCCTAATACTTACTCATGAATTTCACATACCCCTCCATTTTTTTCATTTAGCCTTATATACTTTAAATAGAATTTTTTTTCTAATTAGCCCCATTTTTTTTTTATTAACATTTTTTCTCTCATACTACATTCTTTCTCACATAAACCCACTTTTTCTCACTCACAAATCACGATCATTTTTTTTTTTATAATTAAACTATTCTAAGGAGTACATTAGCTTTACTCTACTCCACTTTTTTCACTTTTTATTAAAAATAGTGAAAAATTAGAGAGACTAAGAACCTGTTCTTTCGGACTTTTTAGAATTAATCGAATCAATCGAATCGAATCGAATCAAATGAATCGAATCGAATCGAATCGAATCGAATCGAATTGAATCAATCGAAATGAATCGAATCGAATCGAATCGAATCAAACGAAATGAAATGAACAAAAATCTAAACAGTATTATTATTATTATTATTATTATTATTATTATTATTATTATTATTATTATTATTATTATTATTATTATTATTATTATTATTATTATTATATTTATTATTATTATTAAAACCAACAAAGTTGCAACCAACAAATTTTTATCTAACAATAGCATGAGGATATGTATTTAACCATAAAATATTGACAAATACCAATTCAATAGTTCTCTGAGTTTTAAGAGAAGATCAATTGATATATTCAATAAGCTAAGGTTACAATCCTATTGGTATTTATAATTACCATGATGATGACCATGATGATGAAACACATCAAGATGGTGTGGAAGTCGATAACGAATAAACATAAATGATATCTTTTGAGTTTATGATATCTTTGTTTTCAAGATTATGATTTTCAATTGTATTAACAATTATTATTATTTCAATGCTACCAAGTTTTTTTTTCTTACGTACCTTTTTTTTCACTACTTTCACATGTTTTACTAGTAGTAGTACTAGTTATCGTAGTAGTAGTGGTGATAGTAGTAGTAGTACTACTACTATTACTACTAATAATAACAACAACAACAACAACAACAACAACAACAACAACAACAACAACAACAACAACAATAATAATAACAACAACAACAACAACAACAACAACAACAACAACAACAACAACAACAACAACAATAATAATAACAACAACAACTACTACTACAATATTATTTAATAATAATAATAATAATAATAATAATAATAATAATAATTATTATTATTATTATTATTATTATTATTATTATGAATCGAATCGAATGAATTTGAATCGAAATGAATTTGATCGAATTGAATGGAGTGAATCGGCGAATTGGCGGGTGAAGTGGTGGCGGGCGAAATGTCTAAATAAGTCAGAAAGAATGCGTTCTAAATGGAAAGAAAAGATAAAGTATCATAAATTAGAACCTGTTCTTTCCATTATATTCATTCATTTCATTCGATTCACCACTTCGATTCGATTCGATTCGATTCATTCCATTCGATTCGATTCGATTCGATTCGATTCATTCGATTCGATTCGATTCGATTCATTCGATTCGATTCGATTCGATTCGATTCGATTCGATTCATTCGATTCGATTCGATTCGATTGATTAATTTCTAAAAAGTGCAAAAGAACAGGTCCTTATTTATGTTCATAAGAAATTACTGAATACGGAGTACTCCGTAAATGTTAAAATTTGGCAACAAAACAAAAATGAATAATCGAATTTTAAAAATCAATCAATCAATTCTTTTAAAAATTAAACTCCTCAGTGAACTCAAAACCCTCGCATTTTATTCCCCAAACCACCACCACCACCAAAACGATGTCCTCTATCTCCGCCATACAACTCGACCTCAACTCGGTCACCTTCACCGGGACAACTCGCTCCCTCACGCGCCTTCACTCGCGCACTCCCTACGTTTCCGCCATAACCTACAGGAAGAAGACCGTTCACTGCTCTGCACTCAAGACCGCCGAGTCAACTCGTGACTCAGTGAGTCGAATCGGTGAACTGAGTCAAGTTTCCGGCGTTTTAGGTTGTCAGTGGGGTGACGAAGGTAAGGGAAAGCTCGTTGATATTTTAGCTCAGCATTTCGATGTTGTTGCTCGTTGTCAGGTAGTTTCTCACTTTAATTTTCAATTTTTAATTTCAGTTTTTCGGTTTTCGTCATTTGTTTACCTGATTATTTTTGAAATTGCGAGTAAATTCGATGATTTTACTGTATGTTTATGTGTCAATTGAATCATATTTTTGTTTAAAGATAAACGATCAATGTATGCTTGTTGAATTTATATATCAATTTTATGTGTTGCATTTTTTGATTAGGAAGGTTGAACATAAATTATCGGAACATATTTCATCGACTTTAAGACGCTGTACTCCGTGGCTTGTATTTATGAATATACTGTGTCAAATTATTGGGACAATGTTTTTGTAATAGAGGAAGTAATTATGTCGAATGCAGTGTTAGGAATGGAATGTAGTTGGGGTCGACGAGAACACGCGTACAAGCTTTTCAGCAGTGATTGTAATTGTCGAGAAAAACGTCGTTTTTAGGTGTTTAGTGAGGTAATATAGTAAGTTACTAAGTTCTGTAATGATATACTAGGAGAAACCGTGCTCCAAAGGGCCGTAACTTTGAATATGATAATGCAGCGATTACTGTGACCACTAACCAGTAGCTCACTGATAACATGCTGCAGTGTAATTTATCCGAACAATCATTTTGGCATGAGTGGTGTAACATATTATTAGTCGAGTAATCAAGTTTAGCAGAAGGTACTCAGAATTGGATTGTTGAACGAGGCTATTTTGATAAGTAAATTGCTAACCTCGAGTGTCGTGTTGTACGGACACAGGTATGCCGGGGTAAATAGGCGAGTCCGTGCATCATAGGGTGTAGGAGTCCAGATAGCTAAAAGCACTAGGAAGCTGTTTGTTGTCCTTACGTTGTGTGAAATTTCCTTAGGTGGCGTTTGGGAACCCATATTTCATTTCAAAATTTGGATTTCAAAGTAGATATTTGAAATTGAGATTTTTTGGAATCAAATCACTAATTTGTTCGGTAGAATTTGGAAGTGACATGTTAAGAGATGTCATCTAATCAAATCCAAATCCTTGAAGTTCCCAAACACATCATTGTGATCAAATCCAAAATTTTAAATGAAATCACCGTTCCTGAATGCACCATTATGGCATTAATTTGTTTCTGCTCTGTTTTAAGCTTTAAAAACTTAGGAACACACTTTCTTTCGTTTTTAAGGACTCATGTTTGTCGATTGATATACTCTGTGTCTTGTATTATCATCATGAAAGGCATCTTAACATGTTTCCTTATACGCCTCTTGCTTTCAGGGTGGAGCTAATGCGGGACATACCATTTACAACTCTGAGGGAAAGAAGTTTGCCCTTCATTTAGTTCCATCTGGTATCCTTAACGAGGAAACACTATGTGTTATTGGAAATGGCGTTGTTGTCCATCTACCCGGTCTTTTCAAAGAAATTGATGGCTTGGAGGCCAACGGGGTCTCTTGTAAGGGTCGTATATTGGTATCTGATCGCGCTCATCTGTTGTTTGATTTACATCAAGAAGTTGACGGTCTTAGAGAGGCCGAACTAGCAAAGTCGTTTATTGGCACGACAAAGAGAGGCATTGGACCGTGTTACTCCAGCAAAGTGATTCGGAATGGCATAAGGGTTGGTGACCTTAGGCACATGGACACTTTCCCACAAAAGCTGGAAATCCTATTGTTGGATGCTGCCTCTAGATTTAAAGATTTTAAGTATGGGCCAGAAGTGTTGAAGCAAGAGGTTGAGAAGTACAAAAGGTTTGCCGAGAGACTTGAGCCGTACATCGCTGATACTGTGCATGTCATGAATGAATCGATCTTGAACAAGAAGAAGATTCTTGTTGAAGGTGGCCAGGCTACTATGCTGGACATTGACTTTGGAACTTATCCTTTTGTGACTTCTTCAAGCCCTTCGGCTGGAGGAATCTCCACAGGTCTCGGCATCGCTCCCCGAGTCATTGGTGATCTTGTTGGAGTAGTAAGTTGGATGATTTACCATCATATATTCTTATTTGTGTTTGTTGTCTTCTTTCTTCTGCATTCACATGCACACGAAGATTATGTCTAAGTTAGAGAAATATGTTTTGAATATGAAAAAAGTGGGGTTTTTCTTTAGACACGTTGATCATATTTGTTTTCTGTCTTCTTGCCATTAAACATGTTCTTTGTATTTTATATAAGGGTTTAGTGTTTTAATGTCATGGATGGAAATTGTTTTGTGATTTGGACATAGTTGGCCCAGTTTACCGTCAGCTATTGTTGGGGACATTTTATTACTAGCAAATCTTTGTAATACGGAAAAAAAATGTGTCTTCATTCCTCTATGTTCTCGTGCGAGGCTTTGCGATCTATGTGACAAATTGGTCATTTAGAGTGACTGACAAGTTCATCTTGATATCAGGTAAAAGCGTACACAACACGTGTTGGCTCTGGTCCCTTCCCTACCGAGAATTTGGGTCAGGGTGGTGACCTTCTTAGGTTCGCTGGTCAGGAGTTCGGGACTACAACTGGTCGTCCTCGTCGCTGTGGCTGGCTTGACATCGTTGCATTGAAGTATAGTTGTCAAATTAATGGATTCTCTGCCCTAAATCTGACAAAGCTTGACGTTCTCTCGGATCTTTCTGAGATTCAGTTGGGTGTTGCTTATAAGGATGTTGATGGTACACCCATCAACTCGTTCCCTGGTGACCTCCGTGTGCTTGAACGGTTGAAGGTGAGTGGTTTTTCGGACAACCATTTTCTGACAGCTGATTTTGTTACGTCAACACGTGTCACACAACGTGTGACATATCGTGAATGTTAAATTTGCTAACTCGTTACGTGTTGTTGCATCTTTAGGTGGAATATGAAGTTCTACCTGGGTGGAAAACCGACATTTCTTTGATCAGGAACTATTCCGAACTTCCGTTAGCTGCTCGTCGCTATGTTGAGAGAATAGAAGAATTAGTTGGAGTGCCTGTTCACTACATCGGTGTTGGTCCTGGTCGAGACGCCCTCATTTACAAATAATCCTCAAGCTTTTTGATCAAACGAAACTAGAGCAAGTGAGCAACTTTCTTTTCTTGTTCCCGGAAGCGTGGTAAGAGAATATGGGCATATCTCCCTTTCTAACCCTCGGAAGGTAATTTGATTCATCGAAACTGATGTGAAATTTTGGCGGAACTTATTTTTAGAGTGCATATACCTGCCAATTTTTAGAGCTGGGCGGGAAAGAAGCCCGGAAATTTGAGGTTTTATTTTGTTCGAAAATGATTATTGTATTTTTAACTCATTTCTCACCCGACTTGGCAGTATGTCGGGTATAAGTGAAATGTTGATTTGATCATGCTTCTTTTGTTGTTTTGCTCTACTTAATGTGCGCTCATTTAGCATTGCATATGTTAAGATTAGATATATGGAGTGATAAGATTTTGATACGAGTATATGAGTCTTCTATCCCTTGTTTACCCTTTGTTCAAATACAAATTGTGAGGGAAAGCCGAGGAGAGGGGAATAAAGGTGCGAGCTGATGAACCGTCATATTTGTGTTTGTGTCTCATAGTCTATTCTGCCTCTTCCCTATTGATCATCAACTTCTTCGCTGTTTTGTTTTCTTCTTCTTTTTTCGGGAAAATTACTTATTTGTATTTAGTTTCCAAGGACTGGAATTTATTCGGGGAATGTTCCGATATTTCATTGAAAGCTGTGAAGATTAGGGTTTCAAGGCTAGCCTTGATCACCGACTGGGGGTCTTAGCAAAAACAAATGTGATTGGTCATTGCGTATACAATAAGGATTAAGGTAGGCAGTTCACGCATTTCTGATAGTTGATGGATTGCCTATGATGCGGATAGTTATTCAGCATCATGGATGCAGCATTCAAGGCCAAAACAGCTATCTGACAAGGCACGCGACTTATACAACAGCACTGGTGATAGTCGGATGTACTCCACTTATCGCCTTCATTTTATTGTTTTCGTTTCAGTTATATTTCTCTCCTCGATGAATTCAAGGTACCCCAACTGCGGTGAGGCTAAGATTCCTATGAATATGCGATATCTTATCTTTAAAGTTTAAAATCAACCGAAAAAACCACGGTGTGGAACAGGTTATGATCTTGTGCTGGGAGATTGACGAGAAGTGTGTGGGTTTAAGGTGGAGAGACTGCCTGTGAGTAGAGCTGACCATTTGAACGGGCAAGCCTGACCCGGCCCAGCTTAGCCTGCCACCCTAACGAGTCGTGCCCGGGCCTGAGTATTGAGGCCCAGCCCATGGCAGGCCTGCCCTGGCCCGGCCTGTGGCCTGGTCTACTTGTGAGTCTGTGACTTGTGTTGGAAATGCCTACAATCAAAAGCATTGCTTTGACCCTGGGAAAACCCTGCAAATATTGAAATGTCATTTTCAAAATTAATCTTAAAAATTGTTACTAATTTAAATGTGACTATTTTTTGAGAATTTAAAAGTGATCACTTTGAATATTAAAGTAAGCACATCCGACTATGACTCCATGAGCATAAGGATTGTGAATTTTTTTAAACCTAAGGTTTAGATTATCGTTTTATGGAGTTGGTATATTCTCCTAAGACAATAGACAAGGGCCCAACAGCCCAACTTAAAAGACGGGCACAACATAGAAACTCAGGTGTTATACGAATAGCGCCCTGTGATGCGTCACTTGCCAATACAGTTATTTAGGTGGGCACTAGACCTAGCCAAGGGCCGAGTTAGGCTAGGCCTGGGTCAGCTATAGTTATAGGATGGCGTGATTTTCTGGACCCGTAACCAGCCCGTTGGGTTGGCGGGCTGGGCTTACAAATTCAAGGCTTGAGCACAGCCTATTCGTTATAAATTAGCCTAAAAGTATAATCCTGGTGCGCCGGCCCTCCAAAATTGTGGCCCAGACTCGACCTATTATTTGGTTGTCTGAGCAAATCATAACCCATCAAGCCGGCCGGGCTGGGCTGACCCACAAGAAAATCAGGCCGACGTTGCTCGGCCTTTCGGTCATAGAAGATAGAGGTCCGGACTTGAAAGATCGGTCTCAGAAATCTTGAAACAGGCTGAACTGACCAAAACATGGCTCGATCAGCGGGTCAAACCGGCTCTGTACAGTTGACTACCTCTAAAGTCTAAACTCATTCCTGCTCACTTTAATCATCATCCTCATCATCACCATTAACAAGAAGAAGACAATCAATCAATCAATAAAACAGTGCAGAATTAATATGGTGAGAACTACACTGCTCTACACAATCATCGTACAAACTTAGCTTGCTAACTTCATGAAATTTATCAAATCATTTTTTGTTATTTAACAATATTATTCACTGGACTGAATAAATGCAGGCAAGTTCCGAAAAGCCGCAGTCGAAAGTGGAGCTGTACTCATATTGGCGCAGCTCCTGCTCTTGGCGTGTTCGTATCGCTCTCCTTCTCAAAGGTCTCTCTTCTTTTTATTTTTTCGGGGATATTTTACGTGGTACCCTTGAGTTTTTCTCGTTTTTTAAATTAAAACGATGTATACCCGCTTAATATTTTGGTTTGTTTATGACGTATTTGAAAATTTCAGGTATAGATTACGAGTATAAAGCCGTCAATTTGCTCAAAGCTGAGAATTTTACCCCTGGTGAGCGTTTGATCTTCAATCTTTTATTTTTTTTTATTTTTAATTCCGTTGATGGATTTTACTGGTTTTATCATTTATTTATTTATTTGTTCATTTATTGATAAATAAAACAGTTTATGCTTCACATTATTTATTTGTTGATTTATTGGTTTTATCAGTAGTTTTGATGGAAGTGAATAATTGATTTCATTTACCTTTCTGATTTGATAATTGGATGTAAATTTATTTTTTTGTTTATATAAGGGTTTAATTTGATCATGGATTTTGGATGATTAGTTGATCGTATATAATATTTGTGCGCAAAGAAAATGGATGATTTAGGTCGTTTGGTCCTTCAGAAATTTAATAATGATTTGCCATATAGTTATGTAAAGCAATTCTTGTTCGGGTTTCAAGTCTTATAAATGTGTCGATTTATATAACTGAATTTTTTCACACCCGAAAAAAGTTTACTGGTCTTTTTTTTTTTTTTTTTTTTTTTTTGGTGATTGACAGAGTTTCAAGCGCTAAATCCTCTTTGTTACGTGCCTGTGCTGAAGGATGAGGATATTGTTCTTGCTGATTCGTTTGCTATTATAATGGTCGGTGTATTGCTGCATTACTGGTTTTTATTAGATTTCATTTTAAGAATAGTTCTACAACTTTCATTTTTCATGATCGAGATGTTGGTCACGAGATTTTTACGTTTGTGCAGTATCTTGAAGAGAAGTACCCAGAATGCCCATTGTTGCCTCAGGATCTTCAGAAAAGAGCCCTCAATTACCAGGTATCCATGTACTACGATTCTTAATTTTTTGTGTCGTGATTCTAGAATTTGGCGTGCATAAGTTGAAGCTTTAAATGTAATGTGAGTGAAATATGGTACCTTCTGAGGTTCTAATCCAAGCGTCGTGACACTTTTAAAAAGACACAGGGCACACCAAGGCCTTAATGACAACAAATACGCTATCTCAAATAATTTATGATTTTTAAACGTGAACCGTATTTAGTGAGGAAATCAGCCAATTGAAGTGGGAGAGATAATCGAGAACGAGGAAACGAAAAAAGATGAGGAGGGATGGTTTTATGTTATTGTATCGCTAAAGCCTATGCTCTCTTACAATTATGTTCCATTTCCATCTTATTTAGTTCTTGATGTTTCTCCAAATTTCGATCTGAATAACCAACATTGTGATGCTATTTTGTATTCCCACCGTTTTATTTCAAGTGATTCCTCCTTTGTAAGATGAATTTGTGCACAATTCCATTGGTATGGTGTGTAATTACTCAAGTGGATAACTGATTTTGCAACTGGTTTAGAGTATTAAGTTTATCTAATCGACTTTTTTTTTTTTTTCCTTATGTTGAAGGTTGCAAATATCGTTGCTTCAAACATACAGCCTTTACAGAATCTGACCGTACTGGTTAGTTATAATCTACTCTTCTTCATGTACGTTTGATTTATTTCTCAATGCTTGCTTATTTTAAAAAAAAAAAAAAAAAACACGCCTCGGGTTAGGCACTAGCTTAAACTCCTTGGGGCGCTTTAATAGCGCCTTTCGGATAAGACACGCCTAGTACTATACTATGCAATTTCCATGTACTTTTCGTTTGGATGCTTTATGATGCTGTTCGTCTTGACTCATTATACCCGCTTTTGCTCTTTTAGCTTGTTAGTCAGCTTCAGTATCTCGATAACGAGAATTTTTGCCTAATCTTCTTTGAAGGAATAGAAATTTGTTTCCAAAAGATGTTGTGTTTCGCATATGTAATGCTGCACTTTTGCCATGCGCCTTATCGCAACAAGCCCTCATTGCCTCGGTGCGGCTTGCAACTTTTAAAACTAAGAATGCATGAGTTGATTCAATTTACATTTGTTTTGTTATGCAGAATCTCATTGAAGAAAAACTTGGCTCTGATGAGAAGCTTGCTTGGGCCCAACACCATATCAAAAAAGGCTTCGTTGGTAAGCTTACATTGTCGCATTGATCGATGAGATTGTTTGTCAGACATCAAAGCTTCCAAACCCGTAATGATGGTCTACTGGATCTGTTTGCTTAACTGTGGATTCAAAAATGGTTTTACAGTAGACTTCATTGTATAATTTTCCCGTGCATAAAGTACCAGTTTTGAAGTGAGTTGGTATGACATCCATAGTATCCAGCTTTGATCTCCTCTTTACTATGAAGTAGACGATCATCTACGCAGTTACCGTCACAATACTGTATAGGTTTAAAATATGACTGATTGAGGGCAGCAAAAGCAGCATTCGCAAGCTTCCTTTCTTGATCACCAAGTACGGTTACCTTTGCCCAACTTGATGGTTAAAGTTCATGCATAATCCATTCGTAATATATTATAAATGAATTTAGATACCCTGCTTAATTCGAGGATCCCTTCTTTTATTCCCAAAAGTCACATCGCAAATCCTTGTAATAATATATGGGAAGATTTTCGAACAATGTCAGACCTTAAGATGGCGTACTAGTGTTTATATCATCGTTCAAATATGTATTGCAGCTGTTGTTCTTTTTCTAGTGTATTGCACCTTATACATTTTTTGGGTTGACCCCTTTTTGTTTTTTTTATCAAATCAGCTTTGGAGAAGCTGTTGAACGGGCACGCTGGCAAATATGCTACGGGAGATGAAATCGCCCTGGTTCGTTGCTTTTCAGCTTTCATATCAAGATCTTAGCCAATTTTTTTGACTAAATTTACTCCGTCTTAATGTTATTATCTCCCTTTTATTTTTGGGTGTCCAAGACTGATCTCTTGCATCGACACAATGTTACTTTTTGCTTGATCGTATGATAACCGAGAAGCTTGAATGGCTTCATGATGTCAGATAAACACTGGCAGATGATGTCTTATTTATAGGTCTTTTATGTTAATCAACCCGTGATTCCATGATAATCTTATCCTTCCCTATAGTCAACTTTTACTCCTGCTCAGTTGATGGGGTGTACACTTTTCAGTTGTGGCAGGACTTGGGAGTCGAGTATATATGATTTATGCTCGTAATTAGAGTTTGTTCTCCCATCTCTTTGTTAGAAATAGTGTAACTTTGCTGACTCGTGATCAAACAGCAGAAGGAACGAGCTTAGGGATTAGGACAAGCATATTTGGAAGAACGACGTTTGTTGTTGGCTTGCGGCGTGATGATGATCACTATCCTTGAGTTTTATTCGCCCCGTATTCTACACACAGCCTCTTGACAAACAACTCCATGAGATACACACAACTACTGACCATTGAGCGAGTTTATATAGTGGTGAGGAATGTATGAACTAATTTTGATGAGAGGAAGATAAATCGGTATGGGGGAAAAAAATTAAAAAAAGAAAAGAGTACTTCCAACCATTGAAACTGATGTTCAACTGGACAAGAAAAAGATGAAGACACATTAGCTTAAAAATATCCCCGTTGCGCTAAAAGGTAGACTAGCGTGTGCCACAAGCGCTCTGCATGAAACCGAGACTGCGTGGCAGAAGCGTGTAGGCTTGGGAGTGCCTGCAGTAGTTCTCAGCTAGTACTGATATGGAAATGTGAAACATCGAGTAGTTGACTTACTTGACCGATGATCGACTTTAAATTTTGCTTATCTGGGTGCATCCTTATCTTTCCGAGAAGAGGGTGTTAAATTCTGAGAGTTGGGCTGAAATATAAGAAATCAACGTGGCCTGATACAAAATAATTCGATAATGTGCAGGCAGACTTGTTTCTGGCACCTCAGATAGGAGCAACCAAGAGGTTCAACATAGACCTGGTAATTTATAAGCTCTCAACTTTTATGCCGTTCATAGTTCTGAAATACATTTCCGAAATATTGGTTTGCCTTTCTGTGTTGAAGATTGAAGTTTAGTTTGTGTAATCGGCTAATGCTGCTGTCGTTATCTATGTATCTACAGGGTGACTTCCCATTGCTGGAGAGGTTGAATGACGCATATTCTGAACTACCAGCATTTCAGAATGCCATTCCCGAAAAGCAACCAGATGCTCCAAACAACACCAAATCATAGGTTCGAACAGGCTATTCTCGTCACTTATAGTTTTTCAGATGATTCTAAATTTCTAAACTTTGCTACAACTCGAAGCACGTGATAGAGAAAACACGACTGATGTCTTTTATTAAGGAGAGTGAGCTTCTTACCGCTTATTGAATTCACTTAACTGTTTTTGCAATTGCAGAATGTCAACTGCGCTTTTTAGGGCATGTGCGACTAGCGTGGAAGAGTCCTTGGACTCAGTCTGCGAGCTCTACCTCGATTGTAAACAGGACGAAGGGAGTTATAGGCAGGATGTTCACGGTTTATAGCAGGCTGACTTGACTGTCACCACCTAGTCACGTGTATCTTTGACGCACATATGAATTAGAGTCACTTCAGTTTAGTCAAACGCTGTGAACTTAATGTAGTGAAAAGTGAAAATCATGAAGAAAAAACGTTGTGTATGGCTAAGTAAAACTTCATCGTTTCCTCCCGTTACTTTTTTTTTGCGTGCTTTGCCATCTATGTCAGCAGCGATCAGTTTCTGTTGATTTGGTGCTTGCAACTGGGGGGGTACTTCTAAACCGTTCTACCCGACTATCGAGTAAACATTACCACCACCTTGAAATCTCCCATCAATACCACTACAACCAGCTTTCCCTCGAGAACCACAACTTCAACCACCGTCACTCAACAACGACCAACGCCCTTCACTATCTGACCCACGACTCACAAGCCAACATCACACACTACCAAACGACCACCACACCCCGTACTAAACCACTATTTTCGTCAGCCGAAACCATCGTTCCTACCACAACCACCATTCATGTCCACAAATCAACCACAAAACACGCATATGACCATATTCTATCAAATATATAAACTTAACAGCCACGAAAAGTTTTCGTCAATGTTTTTTTCCTCTCCGTCCACAATATTTCTTCATTTCACTTCACAGTCCTGTGGCAAAAAGTAAAACGTAAACTGAAAAAACAAAAAGATCAAGTTAAATAATGCAGGAATCAACTGGGAATACACTGTGACTAGTATACAGTATAATATGATTAGCAGTATAACTTACAACGGAGGATTCAACATACTATAACATTTAGAGTTTAATTGCCTAAATTCTACGGATATCTTACATCCTTTATTCTAGTGATCTGATCAATGATCAGGTCTCGCATATGTGCAACAGAATAACAGCTCCCAAGTACGGGTGGCTGCAACACAAAAACCGCTCTACAAAGACGGAAGTTCAGCCGCTAGTTCATCTATCAATAATCCTTCGATGTCGCTAACTAACACGTGAATGTGCTCTCCAAGCTTGAACCATTGCATCTCGCCGAGTATGGCGGCATCCATCGTGCTCCCTACTGCAAACTTTTCGTGGTTGTTTAATACGTATTGTAGCTCGGTTTTTAACCCATCTTTCCACCATTGACGGGAAACACAGTTTCCGTTCCCAAGTGGCTTCAACCAGGGCCCCAAATCGACATACTGGGAAAAGGCAAGTAATATTTCGGCATTTATACGATCAAACAACAGTTTTCTCTCTGAACGCAAGCAGGGTTTCCATTCACTGTATTTTTTCTCTAGAGTGTCGAAAACCCAAGGACTAATTGGACAGTTTGGTGAATGCCATGTTTTGAGAAACAAGTTGCTGTCGATTTCATCGAGGCCCGAATAAGTCAGCACGTCTAACAAATAAGAGGATTCCCAGCTCTCATCTAAACTGTTAAGTCCCTTATCGTAATTCCGCTCAGTTGAATCCTCGTCACATTCATCACTGGAAACGAGGATATACCCTTCATCGTACACATCCGATTCCTGCTTAAGAAGCTGAAGTTGCATTCTCAACCCTGGAAATTGACAAGCAATGTAAGTATCAAGATACTAGAAGACTGCTGACAACAATAACCAAGGTGGCTCAAAAAGAGTACATATATATGCAATATCTTATAGATTAATCGGATAATATGTTACCTTTAGCGTACAATCCCAATATCGTAACATATTATACTAGAATGTGAAGATAATCTTAAATTTTTAACATGTGTCATTAATTATTATCTTACAAATATTTAATACTCCGTAACTATTTAATAGTATATGGTACTAACATATTACGGAGTATACAAGAATGAGAATATAATTACGTACTCCCTCCATCCCAAAATAAGTGTCCCCTTTCTATTTATAGTAAGTTTAAAAAAGAATTTTCAAAATTTTCTCATTTTCATTAACATCTTTTAATCCTCTCAAAATAGAAAGGGGACACATATTTTGGGATGGGGGGAGTACTCCGTATCATCTTCTAAAAAGTTCATAACAATACTAGTAAATGAGAGTAACATATTATACTAGAATGAAAACTTAATTATTTCACATTTTTTACAACTTTCATAAATTAGCATCTTTAAAATATTTAGTAAAAATCAGGAATAAATGGTAACATACTACACTAGAATGTTAACTTAATTATTTTATGTTCATCTACTTCATAGGGTGTTGCTCAATCATACACGATTTTAACTCAAACACATACAACAATGACAGATTTTGCCTTATCAAATACACCCAACTTTTTTTGTTTTCCCCTTTTCTCCCTCAAAATCCTAAACAATTCTCATCAATTTATTAATGAAAGCAACAAACCTCACAAAATATCATCCAGCAACTCTGTATTAAAATCTCAATTTCATACAATAATAAAACTCTAATTTAAAACCCTATGTTGATCATCAAAAACTTGAGTTAATCGTATAAACTTGAACTTTATTTGAACATTTCCGATCAATTAATTGACTAAGACATTACCACAACCAATTAAAATCTCAATTTCAAACACAAAAATTTAACCACAATTTAAAAACAATTACATACTAATATTATTCATAACAATTTGAAAATTCACTTGTTTGATACTCAAATATCCATCTATTCTTGAACGATTTGAAGAAATTGAGGATAAATTTATTACTTTTGATTGATTCTCTGTTTAAGTTAATTCTTCACATGAGAAAAATTTAGAGAATTAAGAAGTTGAACAAGGGTAAAGTGAAGAATTTATTTTGAAAAAAGGTGTGCTTTTGAGTAACTTGTGCATGATTGAGCAATTGCGTCATCTTCCAAATTTTTAATAACAATTCTGTAATAAGTGGTTACAAAATTCTCAAAAATGGTAACATGCTTAAGTATCACATATGTGCAATAAGTTCAATTAATTAACCCATTTCCTAGACCAAAAAAAAAGTGCAACCCGAGACGTGTTCAGCTAAACACGGATATTTAGAGATGGTATTACGATATTAAGAATCAGCAGAGATCAACTTAGGCAGCTGGATTGTAATGGACCTTATTTTACTGTATTTAGAAGTGATATTAACCGAGTTTAGCAAAAGTTGGCCGCAACAACTAAATATCGCAACCATGACAAATACTAAGATTTAATACAGAGTACTACTTATGCAATCATTTATCAGAAAGCAGCTAAAAGGTATATTTATTAATTATTATTCATTTGTACAGTTATCTAATTTAATGAAAGCTTTTACAGTTTACATGTTACTATAATAGACTGGTACAAGTTGATCTGTCTATATCACAACATGCTCTAGAATGGCTTTGTCTAGGCCTGTTACAACTAAGAGTAAAGATTGAAGGACAATCACTCCACGTACTAGAAAGATAAAGGTGTCTTTAAATAAATCTTTCCGATTCATTTAAAAGGAATCAGTTGAGCAGCTATAGCTCAAATCCTATGGACATGGTATTAAAAACGCAACGGCATTTCATAAGCAACCTAGTATTATAAAGGTTATTGTGGACGGTGTTAAGACAATGACTACAGGAGCAAGAGCTTATACAACAAGGGGAGCTAGAGCAAATGAGTTAATACAGTACATCTACGAAAGCCGAAGCTCGAACTGAAAATCATATACAATTGGAAGAGAAAAAGTATTCTATTTAACTTGAAGGCAACCATCAAAAAATAAGAAAGCTAGTTATTAGATGTCATGTTTAAAGTGTCAATGATAAGTGATAACCATACTCATCTTATTTTGGTTCAATTACCACAGCGCGCTGTATAGTTCAAGGAAATCCTGACTAAGGACAGAATTACCAAAGAAGCAAATCCACAATCCACATCATCTATTAGGGGAAGAAGCGATCACTAGTTGTATTTAACGAAATTAGGCTGCATTCTATCTTTTTGACAGCTACTTGTACCCAGCTATATTCAAGTTTTTTCCGTTTGATTTATATCTCTTTTCCTAGTTAAAAAAAATAGAACACTTCCATTCTTTAAACTACAACTAGCTTAGTTAGAGTTCAGGTGGATTTTATTTCTGCAGAAGTGAGCTATGAGTCTCTAAATGGAACTCCATCATTTTACATTCCCTACAGAGTTAAAATTTTTCGACTGATAAGAAAATACAGCTAACTCATTTGGATTATTTCATATGATTTGAGTACAGCTCAGCTCAAGTCATTAGCAGAAAACGGATTTCAAGGATCAAAATAATCAAATAGTGCTCCAAATAAGGGAAAGTGTAACATACCGTGAAGTTCTGCACTAACTCTCTCGAAGCACTCTGAACCCGATGATACTTCCTCGACGAAAGGTGCTTCCAAAACCGAGACAGGGCTAGGTTGCTCAGACTCCTTGCTGCTCGCAGGAGATTTTGCTTGAGTAACAGACAACTGCGAACAAGATGAATTTTGTACATTGTAACTGCTTGATGGTTCCTACAATAGCAAACAACCAGTCAGCCATATAGAATTCGGCAAATGAAAAAAAAAAAAAAAACCCACAATCTTATGATATGAATTATAGGAAGTAGCAAAAGTGATTGACGATGACATACGGAGTACTCCGTATTATATAAACTCTACAATACCATATTTTAAGCAAAAAACAGTCAGCATTGTCGCAATATTGTACATTAAATTAAATAATAAGAAAATCTATGTAAATTAATTTTATTCCCTTAACCGCTACTCTCGACAAATCCCCTCAATTCTCAGTAGATTGGTTCGAAGATGCACGTTACTGATCCATGGAAAACAAACAAATGCGATAAAAACAGCAAAGGATATTTAAGGATACTGTCTGATAACTAGGATAACTCAAACAAGACAATGGTAAGCTGCATTCACTCGATCTTGCTCACTTTGCTCAAGCAGCCATATCATCCACTGAATAAGTGACCAGGCAATATTCATCACGAGGTAAAAGATTAGACTCAAGAATATGGATCAAAGGGAACAACCAGTCTGGTATATCCTAATTCATGAGTTCCATGGCAAACGGGAAGTTTTGGTACATCAGTACGTAGTACAGGGAACTATTTTCAGCCTTTCAAGAACCACATACTATAATAAAGATAGAAGTACGATCTTCTGAGCGGACTTGGAGATATGTGGAACTGTTTAATTTCGAGGATCAACTCCAGCTCAAGAGATGGGTGTGAACCAGGTATTAAATGCCGACTGATGTCACATGACATTTGCAATGCAGAGGTTTATTTAGGAAAGTACAATGAGCTGTTTGACTATGGAGGAAGATCACATACAGGTCGATATTTAAAGTTACATTTGAAAGTTTTCAGTAGCTATTCCATTAAAGTATTTTCAAACATCGTAATTTTTGTGAAAGTCAATGGAAAGTTGGAAACATTACAGCCCTAAAAAAGAACTAAAAGCTACGGAGTATAAGTCAAATGAATGGACAAAGAACATTGAAGGTCTTAGAAATACAATTTATGAAATAATCAACCAATTTGATTAAACTGGAGTAAACAACAGAAAAAGCACCAAAATCCTACCAAATAATCACCACTGAAATGGAATTTGTCAAAAGCATTAGTAAGACTAAGGACTACCAAAGACCAAACCTGTTGCACAGATGAGATATCATAGTCGAACCGATCATCTTGTGATACAGTACGAGATTGCTCCGCTGATGCATATAATCTATCTGGGCTATTCAGAGACTTGCAGGTACTTTTACGCTCTGTCTCACCCACTGCACTGCGAGGTAAATGTTCGTGTGATACCGTCTCTATAATCACCGATTTCACATCAGGTGAGGCCTTTCCGTCAATGCCATTAGCAACCATGTTCACGTTAGATGGGACGTTTATATCATCAATCATTTCCTCCCACATTAATTGATATTCCTGGTTCCCAGAAAAAGAATTGTTCTTTCTTTGAAAATCTCTCTTGAAAGTTCTGCTCTTGCCACGGTCCAAGCTTTTTGAACGTACCAAAAACCTTTCTGCGGTAATCGTTTCATGCCTTGAACTAGATTTAGGACTTCCATGCTGACTTGAAGAAGGTGAAATTGACCTAAATCTTGAAGAGTTCGGAACACTACCATCCTTCCAGCCATCCCTGCTGCTTATACCCAAAGGCGTCGTCGACTCTGTAGTACCACCATCTCTTCCAAGTACACGGAAACGGTCATCCTGGTCATCCTGCACAGCTACGTAGTCGGGTTTTCGCTGTCGTACGTCAACATCTGGAATTGCAAGCATGT
The DNA here is from genome assembly GCA_023091065.1 of Dianthus caryophyllus. Classification (NCBI taxonomy): domain Eukaryota; kingdom Viridiplantae; phylum Streptophyta; class Magnoliopsida; order Caryophyllales; family Caryophyllaceae; genus Dianthus; species Dianthus caryophyllus. The sequence goes on along the minus strand of CM041518.1, from coordinate 35,424,501 downwards.
CAGCCAGTGTACTGCCTTTAACAGATGACCCTATCTCTTGAGACTTTTGAGTCATTTTCCATCTTCTAGAAAGTCTCATTTTAGCCTCCCTACTAATAGACGACTCTGTATGAGGAGAAGTTGCAGCTTTGCTACGAGTTTCCTTGGGCAATGAAGTTGCGGAACCGAGAATTGTGACATCAGATTCATATGAGGAATTATTTTCGGATGCATCAGATGAACTTTCATCAGCTGAATATCCTTTATACCCATATGAAGACCCGTTTGATGAATCAGCTGCGATTCTGTTTTTCATCTTACGGGTGACGTCTCTGGCTAATTCCCTAGATTCTCGAGACTTTATTCCTCGAAAATTGGGATCATAGTGTTTGCTTCTCTTGCCCATCAACTCCAATCCACTGTGTATTTTGTTTGAGCAACCATTGTGAATCTCGCTATCAGCAAGATCAAAGTATGGGGTTGCGGATGAAACGGATCTATCACTGTTGTGTGTCTTTCCCAAATTTGGTTTCAAAACAACAATTCTCGTCGCAATAGATGGTGAGCGTTCCTTTCCTTCCGATGACAAGTTCCGTTTATGGGACCCTACACTATGCCTAGATTGTCTACTATATAAATTATTCCGAGAATGATTGATATCAATCTTTTCGGAAGATTCGCAACCTGAATGATACCCCATGTAATCACCGCCGCACTTTGAAGGGTTTGAGGACTTCAGACCCTCGATACACCCAAACTGAGCGTCACGAGCCCCATGCAAATGGTGAAGATGCTTCGAGAACAAAGTATTCGGTTCCTGCAGAAATTTGATCAACAGATCTTTGTTAGAATCAAGCACTTCAAGTGCATCATGGAACTCCTTTGACTGCCGAAGCTTTTCATCAGTCGAAAAGCGTTTGACGTCAATGAACTTTTGCCTAACGAAAGCCACTTCATCTTCCTCACTGACATTCCTAAAGGAACCACCACGAGACGAGACGCTCCCTGTTTCCATATTCGACCTATCATCGACAAGACACGCATCTGCACGCTTTTGTTTACCCTTCCCATGCTTCCTGTGTGATCGACCGTCGTTTTCTTTCCCATTTCTTACAAAACCATCCGAAGAACATTTCTTCGGATAATCATCGGAAATCCTCTTATTCTGCTTGCTAACATTATGCTGAGCTGGCAGCCAATCGAGACCCATCAAATTCGCAATTATACTCGGTGATCGCCTTCCTGACTCCGTTTCCTTCTTCATCTCATCTGCCAGTAACTTCTTCATCGTCGTGCCAGCTGTCGACCTCGACGACACACTCTACATCACAAACAAACACACAACACAGCTATCAACAACAACATCAAACAACCAAAACAACAGCAAAAATCAACAACAAACGAACGACGACGACTAAACAAGTACCAGAGTTTCCTCTACACAGCTCGAGGAGCTCGAATCGAACAATGGCGACGCCGATCCTAATTTCGGCAAATAATTAGGGTTTTCAACTCTCTGATTTTCTGCAAAAGTAAAGAATAAACAAAAGTATATAATGAAGTAAAAACATGCAGATATAGTAACAACCGAAAGAAATGTCATCATCATAAAACAGGAAATAAAAAATCAAAAAAGTAATAATCATAATCATAATCATAATCATAACACTCAACAAATTAAGTTAAACCACAAATTACGCATCAACTTTTTTCAAATAGTATCATTACCATTATTGATTAATTAAAAGTCACATTGTTTATAATTAAATCAATAAAAATGCAATTAAAAATTAGGGGGAAAAAGTATACCTAAGTTATGTTTATGATGAATGATTGGAGAGAGAGAAGAGTGAGGAGCAACAATGGCGGAAACCCTAGGAATTTTCGGCGATTTCCGACGACGAAAAATCTCCATTTACAGACATTTAATTTAATTAATCGTCGAAATTAAAAGAAAAAAATGTTTGTTGTTTTCAAATTTGAAATAAAAGAAAAAGGAAAAAAAAAGGAGAAAATAAAATATAAAATAATAATAAAAAAGGAGAAAAAGGGGAAGAGTGGAAAGATACTGCAACGATGAAGAGGGAGAGTGACTGAGGTGAGCATTTATGGCGTCTTTTTGTTGTTTTTGAAATTAAATATTCATGTTTTTTTATTAAAAAAAATAAAAAAATATTCATGTAATTTTGTCTTCTAGAGTCTATGCTACCAACAATTTGTCAAAAACTTTTTGCAAATTTCAAAAAACGTACAGTAGAAAAACAAAACAAAAAAATACTAATTCATGTTTTTGTTTTCTAAAAGTGTTTTCATGTTCAGTTAAAAGCGTACAAAAATATGTAATAAATTTACTAAAGTCATTTATATGGCTATTAAAAAAATTTAGTAACAATTAATTATAATTATCACTTAAATAGTACAAAAGCTATATAATCAAGTATAAATGAGGCGGATTTACAAAAATTTATTGAGAGACATGACTCACACAAGAGTTTGTGTTACATGTTTATATTGTCTTTGGTTTATATTTCTTTGAAAAGATGATTGAAGTTACTCTTTCACCCGTAAGTTTTACCCCAAACGTTCACTTTTTTTCATTAAATTTTTATGAGTAACCCTTTTTTTTCCCTCTAAATATCTCTATTTCTCTCTTCTTGGCAAACTAAGAACCTGTTCTTTCGGACTTATTTTCAAAGACATTTGGCTCAAATTTCACTTGATTCAGTTCACTTCAAATTTCATTTCAGTTCAGTTCACATTATTATTATTATTATTATTATTATTATTATTATTATTATTATTATTATTATTATTATTATTATTATTATTATTATTGTAGTTGTTGTTGTTGTTGTTGTTGTTGTTGTTATTATTGTTGTTGTTATTATTATTATTATTATTATTGTTGTTGTTATTATTGTTATTGTTATTATTATTACTCCGTATTATTGTTGTTGTTATTATTGTTGTTATTATTATTATTAGTAGTAGTAGTAGTAATAGTAGTACTACTACTATCACCACTACTACTATGATAACTAGTACTACTACTAGTAAAACATGTGAAAGTAGTGAAAAAAAAGGTACGTAAGAAAAAAAAAATTGGTAGCATTGAAATAATAATAATTGTTAATACAATTAAAAATCATAATCTTGAAAACAAAGATATCATAAACTCAAAAAATATCATCTATGTTTATTCGTTATCGACTTCCACACCATCTTGATGTGTTTCATCATCATGGTCATCATCATGGTCATTATAAATACCAATAGGATTGTAACCTTAGCTTATCAATACAAAGATATCAATTGATCTTCTCTTAAAACTTGTAGGAACTATTGAATTGGTATTTGTCAATATTTGATGGTTAAATACATATCCTCATGCTATTGTTAGATAAAAATTTGTTGGTTGCAACTTTGTTGGTTTTTAATAATAATAATAATAATAATAATAATAATAATAATAATAATAATAATAATAATAATAATAATAAGATATAATAATAATAATACTAATAATAATAATACTAATAATAATAATAATAACAATAATAATAATAATAATAATAATAATAATAATAATAATAATAATAATAATAATAATAATAATAATAATAATAATAATAATAATAATAATAATAATAATAATAATAATAATAATAATAATATTGTTCAGTTTTTTGTTCATTTCATTCGTTTGATTCGATTCGATTCGATTCGATTCATTCGATTGATTCGATTCGATTCGATTCGATTCGATTCATTCGATTCAATTGATTCGATTCGATTCGATTCAATTCACTCATTTTGATTCGATTGATTCAATTCTAAAAGTCCGAAAGAACAGGTTCTAACTAAAGTAATGTCAAAAACTACATACAAAGATATTCAATTTCTACTTTAAATCACGTAATCATTCTGTTAATCGGAGTAATTACAATTACGTTACTAGCATTTTTGAATTTTTATTAAATTTGGGATATGCGAAAATTTGTGAGGAACAGTATTTCCTCACGAAGAAATTCAATGAAATTTCTAGGGTTTATGTTCAATTGATTTTTATTTTTTTTCAAATTCGACATTTTTGAAAAATAAAATAAAATTTATTGCTATAATAATAAATTTGTACTTTACGAAATACTCCAGATAATATTATTCATATTGTAGACATAAAAAGTTTTTTTTCATTACAAGTTGAATAAATATTTAGCAAAAATAAGAACATGTTCTTTCGGACTTTTTAGAGTTGAATCGAATCGAATCAATCGAATGAATCGAATCGAATCGAATCAAATGGAATGAATTGAATCGAATCGAATCGAATCAATCGAATGAATCGAATGAAGTTCAATTAAATAACATAGTTGTCTTTGAATCGAATTGAATCGAATCGAACTTAATCGAATCGAATCGAATCTTGAATAAAATGTTGAAAAATGCAGCCCTAAGTTAAACTTTATTTTAAGGTTAGTTAATTTGTCATTTACTTTCTTCTATCCTACTATAGTACGGAGTAACACTTTAGTAGCGGTTTTTGTCTTACCTTGTCTTTTCTTAAATTTCCAAACCACATGTAAATTGCTTGAAAACTTCATCCGTAATGGCGTTTTTTTGGTCTATTATTTTTCCCAAGCCTATGTGGACGCTAATTCTCTAAGGGTATTGTTCAATCGTACCTAACAAAAGACAAATTTGTCTCTTTCATTTGTACATCCCACTTTTTAACTAGTCTTTTTCCCTCATTCTCTCAAATCATTTACAACAATCTCAAACGCTGCCACCTCCACCAGCGTTCGCCCGTTGTCAACTGCCTCTGCCACCGCCCACCGGCCTCCTCTCCCGTCAACAACTACAGGCCCCCTCAAAAATTATACTCCGTAATAACAATAATATTAAAATATAATAATAATATTATTAATAACAATAAAGAAACAAAATTTTAATAAATAAAAACCCAACAAAATAACCACCCTAGCCACCACCTATATGGTGGCCGTTACCCCACCCTCGGCCCTGATTTGCTGCCCAAACTCCAGACACCTGCCACCTGTCGCCATGCCACGTTCAACATAATTCACCTTTGATTATAAAAGTTAAAAGACAATTAAAAAAAATTTACTGGATTTTAATATGAAAATAAAAACTACTTCATTGATACAATACTTTGATGAATTAAGATAAATTTTGATGAAATTGTAATGAATTTCGAATGATTTTAGTTTGATTCGTTTTGAAAGATTGAAAAGTTGAGAATGAAAAGGGTAAAGGGGGAAAAATAATGGTAAAAATGGTACAATTGAATAAAACTTTGTTACAAATGACCAATAATTTTCTCTGAATTTTTTTTTCAAACCGTCCCAAAATGCTTACCTACTTCGTATTTTTTAGCCTATTTTACTCCCTTTTTTTTTTAATCTTCTCCTTTTTTCTTTTTCTTTTTAATTTCGCTTCGATTTAATTTTGTTTCGACGATCATCATTTAGATAAGTGTCCATCAATTATTTCCAACCCTTCAACGATCATAATTTGGCAGAATTAAATTGTGTATGAGCAAGAAACTAAGAACGATAGAACAACTACAAATCTACAATAATAATAATAAGATTACTTGAGTAAATCATGAAATTTATGACATTTTGATTATAAAGTTGAGTCATTAATGGAGTCACGAAGTACCTCAAATCAATTCGAGTTTGTTCAAGTACGAGTAATACCGTAATAGTGTTGTTTGCAAGTTGTTGATCAAGTTGTTTGTGCATTTTACAATCTGCTCTAATCTTGTCTCTTCGCATTTAATGTCATTACATTTTCATCATTCATCAACATCATCTTTTCGTATTAATTGGTACAAATACCCGCTATATTGCCGAGCACTAATTCTTGTGTAAGTCAAAACTTACAATAAATTATTGGAATAAGTCTTAAATAAGACGATCTTACATTTTCTCTATTGTTAGACCACTTCAATTTTTGTGAAAACTCAATTATTAGTGCTTGGAAAAATAAATGTCAGTTATTTTAATTAATTAAATGCACTACACTTAGAGCATGTCCAATGCAAAGTTCTTAGCCTAGAATTTGTGAAGAAGAACTTTATTTATTAAGTTCTCCCATTAGGACAATAGCAATGGAGGAGTTCTTACATAGAGTTCATCAACAAAAACTTTAAATATAAAGTTTCTCCATTGCAAAATAAAATTTGTTCTTCATAGGAAGAACTTGGTTTGTGAAGAAGAACCAAGTTCTTCCCTACTTTTAATAAGATTGTGTATGTTTGTTTGGAGGAAAAGATGATTGTGGGACCTATCTAAGAACTTTATATAAGACCATGTTTATCCGTAGTTTAGCCTCAACTAGTTTCAACTAGTTTAAAAAATAAAATATTATTTTCTCATTCTTCAATTACTTCCTCCAACTACTTCAATTTTTTTACAGTTTATCCCTAGTTTAACTCCAACTACTCCAAACTACTTTTTACTTTATTTTATTCTAATATTTTTGTTATATTTTTCTAAATACAAGTGAATTTCACACTTAATGATTATTTTAAAATTTTATTAAAAAATACATATATAAATTTTAAATTTTTCCTTTCAAGTCTTAATATTTCAAAAAAGTATAATAAATTAAAACTTACACCAAAATATATCAAAAGTCATCTCTAATTGTAGAGATTGAAAAAATATGAATTTTGGTATAAATTTTTTTTTATTATAATTTGTAAATTTGAAAATAAAATCAAAATAAACAATTATAATAATTACATTATTGGTTGAGCAATAGTAAAGTAACAAGTGTACTAGTTTAGCAAGTGTTGGAAGTGTTGGCATGAAGAACTAGTTTGGAGATTTTCTCCAACTAGTTGCAACTAGTTTAGACATTTTATTTTTATTTTCCTTTATTTTAATTCCTAAACTACTCTTAAACTACTTCCTCCAACTACCAATAAACATGGTCTAAAGTTCTGCATTGTGGTAATAAGTTTTTCATACTTAGAAATTACTATATTAATACATGGCAAATGAATAACTTATTATAAAGTTCTCCATTGCCATTGAGTTCTTAAAAATAAGAACTAGGTTCTTATTCAAGAACCAAGTTTTTCAATTTTTTTAAAAAGATAAAAATAAATTTAGTAGAGGAAAAAAAAATCAATAGTAGACCCCATTTAAGAACAATATAACAAGTTATCCATTGCATAGAAAAGTTCTTAAATTTATTTATTATTAAAAATACGGTATTACTCATTCATGTACACTTTTTACCCTAATTTTTCCATTCAATACTCCTCACCTATTTTCAATTACATTTTTTTCTCTCTTTTATATTCACAATTATATTGCATAGTTTCGCTATAATCAAGCAATTATGACGGATAATCTACCCTTTCATGAGGTAAATCTAATTTTTTGAACGGTTGTGCGAAAAATTCAACTGAAATATCATTTATTTTAATGGTTCATTAATAAACACAACTTTATTTTCGGTGTTAATGGTAAATACGGATGTGTTGTTAAAATATGACGATGGAGAGACAAGTATGATCGGCATCGATATTGGTATGTCCCGGTGCCGGTGCCGGTGCCGGTGATAAAGCACATACAAGCTGTCCTCGGTGTATTCGTGCTTAGGGTTTGGTGGGGGTGCGGTGGGTAGTACAGCACACAACCCTTTTTTTTTTTTCTTTTTTTTTTTTTTTTTATGTTTGTTTTAAAAAAATTTTCTCTAAACTATATTAATAAAAAAAAATATTTAAAAATTAATAAAATAACTAAGTAATTAAAAAAAAAAAACTAATTTAAAAAAGCGTATAAAATTGAGTAAAAAAAATGTGTACAACAATGAGTAAAAAAAAGTGTACAAAAATTGGTAAATTTAAAAGGGTGAGAGAAACAAGAGAGAGAAAGTGAGAGAGGTTATAAAATATAAAGGGTACAAAATGACAAAATGTGTACATGAATGAGTAAAACATGTACATGAATGAACAATACCCTAAAAATATGATTTGACATTGGAAGAACTTTATATAAAGGGCAATAGCAATGCATAAGTTCTTACCTAGGATTTGTCAATAAAAACTTAATTTAATAAGTTCTTCTATTGTAGGAAAAAGTTTGTGGTACTTATTAAGAATGTGTAAGTCTCCCTTGCGACGGCCTTTTTTTGGTCACAATTTGCGACGGGAAAAATGTTACCATTTTATTGTAAAATGTTACCATTTTATTGCAAAATGTTTTATTACTAATAAAAACATTTTACAATCAAATGGTAACATTTTACAATAAAATGGTAACATGTTTCTCGTCGCAACTTGCGACGGTTGCAAACAAGAATTTGTGATTAAGAATTTAGTTCTAAAAGAAGAACTTGGTTCTTAGCCTCAAAAAATGTGAGATTAAATCATGAGTGGTGAAGATTTAATAATAAAAAAAATTATAATTTCATATAAGAACTTTATATAAAGTTTATGATTGTAGGAAAAGTTCTCCATTGCTAATGCTCAGCAATATTAATTACAAACACTAGTTTCTAATATCATTTTACTAATTTCAATAATAGCAGTAACATATTTTACATTAATTTTATTACAAACTATTAATTAAGGCGTTTAAAAAAAAAAATTAGTACTTCGTAAAAGTACATTCGTGATTCTTATTTATAAATAGTGTTACATTTTATTATTATCACGCCACTTTACATTATAAAGTGGTCACATAAAATATATATTTATAGACAATTATTATTGACGAGACTAAGGCAGTCCGAATCAATTATAGTACGAGTAGTAGTTACTACTTTATTAAATAGTATCACCGTGACAAATATAGTAGTTATTACTTTATTAAATAAACATTTCCTCCGAAATAAGAAAAAGTCTTAAAAATATTTCTTTCTACAAAAAAATGAAAGACGGGTTTGTGAATGCCTAAAAATTTTCGAATCGGATATCCGTATCCGAAATTCTAGTTTTTTAATATCCGATATCCGATGCGAAATCCATCGGATATCCGAAATTTTATATCCGAAATTTTCAGATCGGATATTCAAATATCCGACGAATATCCGAACCTATAAACATGTTAAATTCCACGGGTCTGGGCCACACCCGAGAGTATGAGAGAGTCCGCTTATAAGGTTTAGGAGGTTCCATCCTAAAACCAATTGGCAATAGGAGGAGTAACCCCTAGGCCTTATAAACAACACCAAATCTCATCTCACAACCGATGTGGGATCGCAATGTGGGAATTTATATTAGGCTGGATCCATCTCCAACAAAACACTTACTTTTCTGTAGCCAATTTTACAATGAACAGCCCGAAAAACGTAAAATTAACCCTTAATTTTGAATCTTACCATCAACAATTCATTACAAATGTAGTTATGTAATTATGTATAATACTAACAAATCAAATATGTATTACACTGAGGAAGAGGGACATGAAATGGCACCGGTGAACTCGTGACGGTGGACTGAGGAGCAGAATACGGTGGACGGTGGCAGCGTGGTGAGCCCTGGTGGCATACTGTGAAAAGAAGAGGATGGGGAAACTGACGAGCGTGAATGACGAGAGCGGGGCCAGACTGACGCGAGAGAGAGAGAAAGAGAGAGAGAAAAGTGGTTGAGGATTGATTTTCAGATAAAAAAAGCCATTTGCTTTACGCAGTAGGTTAATTACTTCGCGCAGTCGGCTTTTCTTTTCACTAATTACACTTAAGGATTTTAATGAATAATTATTTATTTAGGTTATTAATATCTATTATTAAGTTTCGAATTATTATTTTGAAATTTTTTAAACTTTTACGAAAAATCGTATAATTTTAAACACGGTATTAGTAAAATAGTAAAAATACAATATAACCTAATCTTTTCACTCACCACTCATTTACACTTCAAAAAATCCACTCACTACCCAAAAACTCTAAAACCAATTTTTTTTTTTTTCTAAAATGTCCGACAAATTAAGCGATGAGAGCGAGATAATTTTTATATTTATAGAAATTGAAAATCGCAAAAAAAAAAAAAAAAAAAAAAAAAAAGCGACATCACCCAGATCCCCATGTCAGAAGATGGCCTGAGTCTCTAAAGCGATCTTCCTCGACATCATTTAGGATCCTGGTGATGTCAGAAGACGCTCTGCAGACTCTAGTCTTCTCGACATCACCCAGGATCCCTGGGTGATGTCCTTTTTTTTTTTTTTCATTTTTTTTTTTTTTCATTCAACGATTTTCAATTACTCGTAATTTACTTTTTTTTTTAAATATCAATTTATTGCAAATAATGAACAATTCAAAATCGAGAAATTAATTTTTCTTAAGAGTAACTCAAAAAAAATTAAACAATCATCTAAATATAACGACAATAAAATTTACGGATTTTATGAAAATATCAAAATTTTAAAAAATAAGTAATTCAAAACATTATAAATAATATTACTAACCAAAACTAAAAAATAATTGTGAAATTCACTAAGTGTAATTAGTGAAAAGAAAAGCCGACTGCGCGAAGTAATTAACCTACTGCGTATAGCATATCCCAAAAAAAAAATGGTGGTTTGTGTTTGGGAGAGAGGCTAAAAGTGTGAGTGGGTTATTTGTGACTTTGTGTTTTGGTTAGTCTAGGTGTCTTTTTATTTATTTTATTTTATTTTTTCAAAATTTTCGGATACTTTTCGGATATCGGATATCCGAAATCTCAAAGATAAATATCCGACGGATATCCGATTTCCGAAAATTTCGGATACGGATATCCGAATTTTTTGAAAAATCGGATCGGATATCCAAAAAATCGGATAAAAAAATTTGGATTTCGGATATTTGGATATTTTGCTCAGCCCTAATATGTGACTATGTTATCATTGATTGTGAACACAATAAACAATAATGTGACCATTGTTGAAATATATAATTATGGTCACATTTTAGTTAATAATGATTACGATCAACCCAAATGTGGTTACACTTTATACATCATAAAAAATTTCTTTCACTTTTTAGTGAAAAACAACCTTTGGTTCGATCTCTTTATTTTTCCTTCAACTATTTCAGGCATCCATTAGTGCAAATTCAGGGACGATTCCACTAAATGTATCCACGCAAAATCAAACACAAATTGTAGCCTTGATGTATTCATATTATGGCAAAAAGAAAAAAAATGAATTAATATTAATTATCAAAAGAAAGAAATGAACATGAAAAGTATCATCTTCAAGACAAAAAATAAAAGAAATATTTAGAGAGAATATGGATTATGGAAGAACAATTTTGAAGAATGAAAAAATGAAATGAAAAACTGTAGAGCATGAGTAATTTTATACGAGAAGTTTAGTAGTGCAAGAAACACAACACTCATTAATTGTTTTAGGGTGAGCTTTTTGCCATGGGCTTAAACTACTTGGCCATGGGTATCAAGTCTATGAGAAAATATTTTTTTAATCCATGGATACACAATATCCCGTGGCTCAGTTCATTCCCTCCATGGATTTATCTTGTTTTAAGTCTTCTTTATTAGTTTGTTTTCTTGTAAATTGCATATTAGTCTTGGTAATATAATCCGTATTAAACTATCATTTAATTATTATTATTCTTTTTTTAATCAAAAGTTATTAATAACAGTTATCAATCTAACATACTAGTCTTGGTAATTATTATTAGTATTTTGTTACCATTTTTGTCAAATTTGTTTCCATATGGAACTTTCCATTTTACTTGTGTATTTTCCGTTTTTTTAGTTAAATTTTCGAAAAAAAAAAAATAGTTTTCAAAAAAAAAAAAAAAAAAAAATTCCCATGGTTCCCTGAGGTTTAACACATTTCTGATGGTACCCAAGTTTTTAAGTTTGTGTCCATAGTACCCTTCAACTTTCAATTTAGCACTTTCTGTTACCTTTTGGCTAACTTCCGTTAAAAACACATTGACATGTCAATATTAATATAAAGGAATTTTCCATGGTACCCCTAAAGTTTGACAATTTTCCGATGGACACAAACTTAAAAACTTGGGTACCACTGGAAATGTGTCAAAGCTCAGGGGTACCATGAGAAATTTTGGCCAGAATCCAGAATGGTCATATTTGATTCGTCTTAACCTTAAGACAGATCTACCCGTCTTAAGGGAGACTTATTGGACAAGTATTGAGTGCATGTGACATTTTTTGTATAAAAAACTTGTCTTTTTTGTTACTTTGAGGTAGGTCTATTTTCCTTTTTCGAATTTTCAATGATCAGAATTTTGTTCATAGTTCTTATTTTGATGATTGACTGGGTCAATTGCCTGTTATATTGCTGAAGATAAGATTTTAAAATGTCCGTCTTTCACTAAGACGGTGAACCACGAGTTTTAACAATTTCCAACCAAACCGGTGGCCTACTCATCGACGACACTGATATGTCTGTTTTATAGTGTTTTTCATACTCCCAATTAGTCGCATTTACCTCACGTTTAGTTTAAGTTATTAGGTTTGTTGAGCTATTTTGCTGGGTATTGCTGCTATTTGGTTATATTGCAAGTTTTGGCAATTCCAAACCATTCCGAGTCAACTAAGCAAGCACAAGTACCGAGATCACGAATCCAAGCTCGAGTCAACACGGGAGTTCGTAAACCAAGTTAAAAAGGAATGAGATCTACCGATGAAGTAAGATAACAAACCGGATCAGCCTATTCAATCACGGTCAAGCCGCGCTTTTAACGGGCCGTGTCGGCCCATTACATTCATAGCCCATTAGGCGGGCCGGGCCGGGCCGGGCCAGGGTGCCCTCATAAATGACCAAGCTCTAACCATAAACCAAAGAAATACTCCGTACATTCCACTGACATCACGCAACAATCTTTGACGTCATTTTCGTTTTTTTTTTTTTTTCTTTTTCCCAAACTCTAACAAGCTTCAACATTGATTTGAAGATTCGTTTCTTATCCGTTTTTCAATCGGTCTTCTCCATTGTAATTCTCTGTTTATCCTCTTCAATAAGGTACCAAAATCCCCCATTTTTATGTACTTTTTAATTTCCTAGGTTTTTGTGTCTTCATTTCGATTTTCTTAATTGAAATTAGCTACTGTAAGAGGAGGAGTATTGAGTATTGACCTTCTCGTGTCAAATTTTGGTAATTTTATGATTAAAATCTGAAATTTAATCGTTATTTTGTGATTTTTAAGTTAATATGAGTGACTAAATCTGGTTGTATGTGCTCAATTTATAATTCACTATGACTGTAGTTATATTTTGCCGTGTGAAAGTCATACGGTGTAGTTTGACACGTTAAAAGAATGTTTATACCCGCTCTAAACTAGCTAGTAGCGCACTAGTAAGTTTTAGAGTCGTCTCGTGGTTTCCGCCACCTCGGGGGTAATTATTATTATACGTTTGTTTTACCGCAGGAGGTTACAAAAAAGTAAATAAAAAAAAAAAGAATGGAGGAGAGAAGTATAATGGCCCACAACAGGCTGAAAATACAGGTGCTGAGGGAAGACTATGAAGAGATGGTGGGGACGCACTCCGGGTTGAAGCAGGACCTGGGGGTGGCGCAGATGCAGTTGAGACAACTCGTGTCGGCTGCGCAGAAAGTTAGGGAGGACAGAGAGGAGGAGGTGAAGAGAGTATTCGACAGGTGCGTCGTAATGGAGGGTGAAGCCAGGGTCGTGGAAGCGATACAAAGGGAGAATGATCAGGTCGATGCACTCGTTAGAGGCGTCTACCAAACCAACATCGACCTCACGTCCCAATTATCCCTTCTTCAATCTGAAGTCCATGCTATTCGACTTCAGGCATCTGACGTCGCCCCTCTCAAGTCCGATCTCAACACTATGCGTCACCAACTCCTCCAAGCCAGGTCTCTTCTTCTTCGCTGGCTTTGTTTTAGGGTTCCCTTTTTTCTGGTTAGGTAATTAGGTTTAGGGTTTACGGGTCTCTCTATTTCTTTTCGCTTCCAATTTCCCCCTTTTGCTCTCTTTCTCCCATTTCTATCTGTTTATGATCGTGCTTTTGGATGGATGCCTACGACTGTCTCCCACTCCCCCGTATCATTCAGAGTCGTTTTTTTTATTAGCATGTTCTATGCGTTCTAAGAACACGGCCCCTAATGTTTTAGGGCTCTCACCGGGTAGGCGGGTACTAAAGTCAATGTGATACTTGTGCTTTCAATTTTTCATGTGTACGTAGAAAAGTTGCTCGACAAATGAACAAATTATGTTCTTGTTATTGATATGTTTTTTTTTTTTTTTTTTTTTTTTTTCTTTTTTTTTTTCTGCTGTATGAGGATGCTAAAACTAATATAAAGGCCTCATTTAAATTTTAGAACACAAGCCCCTATAATTGTTCTATGACCCTAAAATTCATTCTCGTCTTTCTTCTTCATTCTACGACTCTTGCATTCACATTTTACTCTTCGTGTTTTAATTGCTATTCTTCCAACGATCTTTTTCAATCGTAACTCTTGATGCAACTTTTCCTTCCTTGTGTCCATTCATTCTTATTATACATGTATATAATTACTCACTCTTGACTCGACTGTGACACTCATCTGTGCATACACACACACACACACCCAGAGCAGCTATCGAATTTGAGAAAAAGACGCGCGCCGCTAACCTTGAGCTGTATCAGCAGATGGAGACTAATATGATGTCCATCCAAAGTGAAATTGAAAAACTGCGCCATCATCTTGCTCATGATCACCAACAACCCTCACGTCCGTCTAATCCAGGTTTGTTCATCTCTTTTCTACTTTGCGTACGACTTTGCTTTGCGCTACTACCATCTGATGTACGAATAATTATTTACAACTGCGTTCCTTGCTCTCCAGCTCATGGATACTCGGAAAACTACGGACGTCCTGACACGCTTCTCCAAGGAGGTCATTATCCTGTGCATCAGGTAAATTTTTTTTTTTTATTGTTTTAACGTAATAAATCGTTTAATCAACTTTTTGGTCCACACAATCTAACAATTCTACTCATGAAAGATCTAAATCACACCTCATATCTATCATATGCACATGTTGATGGTCGAACCTACAATAATGGTTACAATTCTACTTCACTCAAGTTGGGTTTTTTTTTACTGCTTTCAAGATAATTGAACTGACTAAAACCGAGATTAACAATTAAATGACATGTAAATTTAAGCAAATAATGGCAAACAAATAAATGAAGGTGTTATGTAAATTGGCAAAATCACGTGTCCATTGGTAGTAGTATGTATAGTAAATTGCTCGACCAATTAACAAAATCCCGCTGTCATGGCATAGTAGTTCTCGATCCCACTCTATACTCCTAATTATGTCTTGGCGTCTCAGATCTCCCGTTCTAACTCTATAACAAGGGTCATAGCTAATAAGTTAAAACCATTTGGGTGGCTAGCTAGCTGACTCTTATAACTCATGAAGTAATCGTACGAACGACTACTCATCTAACCCACTTTCATACGCTACGTCCCTTTATCAGTAACTGAAACTCTACTTGCCACATTTCAAACTCACTTAAGGAAACATGGACGATAATAAAGATTCTAACTTTAATCAACATTTAGCAGCAACCTTTAACCACGCCTAACATAAACACAACAGAACACATAAGAGAGTAATTGGCATTGCGAAAGTGATTGCACTAAAAAGGAAATGAGAATTTATCTCGGTGACCAACTTAGAATTCTAAACATTAAGAATATCGATCTCTCAGTCATGTCTTGTTATTCCAATGTGTTTTCATCGACTTGTTGAGCTTGACTTTGTGATGTACTGAATACTGTTTTCAAAACCAAGATATTGAGTACACCAGATTAATTTCTCTTATTACAATGTTCCTGCCATTTACTTTATAATCTTCAATTTTCGTTAACACAACCATTTTTACGATGTATGTAGTGTGAGAAACCAATGATCTTCTGAAGCAAAATAGTAATTTGGTGCAATTTGTCCCCTTGAGTCCCTCATATAGGTTGGTTATGTTGGTGAGAATTTGACTCGTGACTTGTTACTGGCACTTTCGGGAGCCTTTTAGGCTCTAAGGTAAAGTTATTATAAAAAAGCCCACTGATTGTCGAGCCTCGAGTATATGAATTTGCTGTGAAATGAACATTCTGATGTAGTCGGAAACCCTTTCAAGAGCTTAATTAACACCAATTTGTATGGCAATTTGCAATTTGCAGACAACAATTCACGATGAGGGTCCATATTCTGCTGTATTCAGACCACCTCCAAACGGTGGTCACGAATCTCATGATCCTTTTGATGCACATTCGGACTCGTGTACCAAAGGATGACGTCTCTAGTCATGTATATGCCTCTCATGTAAGTCTAGGTGCAACAAGTTAGGAGCGACATCACCGACATGCACAGGACCAATTCTACGCAGCACTAGAGTTTCTTTCTTTTTGCTAACTATGCTGTGTTAAACCGTTGACACTCCGTTGTACTCCGTACTATATATGATAATTATGGTATCCTTGGAAAAAAAATATTGCAAAATTTTGTTCGCATAATCAAAAAAACTGATAAGACAGCAGACAACACTACTCCATGTAAGACTCATGAATTCATGATGAACCCATTTCCGATACTGGTGGTGAACGCGTTGTTACGTTTGGTACTGCCATGGATTGTATCTGCTGGCAATCTGGCATTGCCATCACATTTGGTAGTCCATGTTGCTTGGAAGTTAAAAATGTTATCTCAATCTCAATACACTACTCCATATAAGACTCGTGAGTCATGGTAGTGTAAAGAAGGGAGAATTAAATTTGGAAGTGGGGTGACCGTGTGTGTAGAGCCGGCAAGTGTGACCAGATTCGAGTTACCCAACCTAAACCCGAGTAAACTCGGCCCTATAAAACCTGTAAATAGTGTGACCCAAAACCGATCCGACCCAACCCGACAACGACCCGTAATCTGACACGACCCATCCCACCCGATTAAATTGAGGACCTTATAATTTTTAAGCTTAACATTAGTGCTCAGTTTGATACCCTTAACTTGAGGAAGTAATTGAATCAAATAATAGTCAAAAATTTGAAGTAATTCGATAAAATATTTAAAGCCCAATAATGGGAAATGACTCGACCTGATAATGACCCGAACTGAACTAGACTCGACTTAAAACGTCAACTCAATATGACCCGATCTAACTTGACCCGACCTCACCGACCCCGATTGCTACCTCTAGTGGAAGACAGAGATATTAGGCCCATGTAACTCCACTAGTGACTAGTCCACTCCACTATCCATCAGTGCGTGAAAAAAAAGCAAGAAAGAGTGAGAGTGTATGTTGGTTGATGATGGAGTCGAAGAAAGAGAGTGAGATTGTATGTGTGACGGGTGCGAGCGGCTACATAGGCTCCTGGCTCGTGTCCCTTCTCCTCGATCGTGGCTACACCGTCCACGCCACCGTCAAACTTCTCGGTCTTTTACTCCTCTTTTACTACTCGTTTATAGGAATTAAATTCACATGAATTCTCAAAAAAACACACGTGAATTACATGTTAATTAAAACTCAAAAATTCCTCATTTTCAGCGACGTATATTGTGTGTGTGTTTTTGCTTGCAGAGGATGAGAATGAAACCGCGCATTTGTTGAAGCTGGAGGGAGCGCAGTCTCGGCTGCGCTTGTTCCAGATGGATCTGCTTGATTACTCCTCGATTAAAGCGTGTGTTGCCGGGTGTGCTGGCGTATTCCACGTGGCGTCTCCTTGCATCGTTGATCATGTTGAAAACCCTGAGAAGCAGCTGCTTGACCCTGCTATTAAAGGCACTTCTAATGTCCTCAGGGCAGCTAAAGAGGAAGGCGTTCGTCGTGTTGTCGTAACCTCCTCGATTTCAGCCATCCATCCTAGCCCCAACTGGCCTCCTCATCTCCCTAAGGACGAACGCTGCTGGGCTGATCAAGATTACTGTCGCCTCCACCAAGTACTCTTTCCGTTTCAGTGAATTGTTTACAGCTTTTTTTTTTTTTTTTTTTTGAATTGCAACGTTTGCAAAAAGTGGTAAAGTGGTGGAGTATAATGTGTTATGTGAGAGACATTTTTGGAATGTTGCAGTTCCACTGAATGAGCCGTTTTTGGTGAAGGTTGCAATTCCAGTGAATGAGATAGGGTAGCAATTAAAAAATGGATTAGACCAAAATAGAAAGTGTGAATTGGACTTGAATTGCCGACAAAAAGAAAAATGTGTTAATTTGGTCTTGAATGGAGGGAGTATCGTTAAGTCATATTGATTATTGATATGGTGTTGTTGCTGTTGTTGTAGCTTTGGTACCCGCTGTCGAAGACGTTAGCTGAAAAGGCGGCTTGGGATTTGGCTGAGGAGCTTGGGTTGGAGATTGTTGTCGTCAATCCAGGCACTGTAATGGGACCTATTCTACCACCAACTCTCAACGCTAGCATGCTCATGCTTCTCCGCCTTCTTCAGGGTACTTCTATTTCTACTCCAAATTAAGTATCCTCATTTCTATTTTGGGTAGATTTAAGAAGTGGTAAATTAATAAAAATGGGTAGAATTATTTGTTAAGAGTTACTATAAACATAAAGAGATACTTAATTTGGAGGAAAATTGATAGAAATAATGGCAGTTAATTTGGGATGAAGTATTACACGCCGTCTTCCGTCATGTGTTGTTGTTATGTACAGGCTGCACTGAAACGTATCAGGATTTCTTCATGGGATCCGTCTACGTTAAGGATGTTGCCCTATCTCACATTCTAGTTTACGAAAACAAGTCTGCCTCTGGGAGACACCTCTGTGTCGAATCCATTTCCCACTATGCTGACTTTGCTGCCAAAGTCTCGGAATTATTCCCGCAATATAACATCCCAAGGTATCCTATTTTCCAACCTTCCCGTCATTTCCTTATCGGCTTCTCGCCACTTAACTCTCTCTTTATTGGTCACCACAGGTTCCCCAAAGACACCCAACCTGGGTTGTTGAGGGTTAAAGACGCGTCTACTAAGTTGATCAATCTCGGAATGCAGTTCACTTCTATGGACCAAATCATCAAGGATTCTGTCCACAGCTTGAAGACAAAAGGATTTTTACCTGACTAAACTCACTTTTATGAAATCATCGACCTTGTTTCAACAATGTATCTCCTTCTTACTACTTATATTAGACTCCCCTTTAGTCTGCCTGAGGACACAAGCTAAAAGTGTTTGAGGCACTAGGGTGATGTTCTTGTTGGTCTTTAATTTAAAAGTTCCTTACGAATCGATGTCATGAATGATGTGTATGATGGTTCGCTTGTGATTTAAAGTGACTGCTCTAATGCTTCTTGTGAGCATTTTATGACTATGGTCACGATAAATTTAAATGGTCATAATAAGCTGTTTAACCGTTCACCCTTCAGTCACAAATCAACCGTTGTACGTGTACGACTGTCCAATTCAAAAGGGTACGCTTATCTGTAACGTGATCCCATTTCTCTTTTACGTTTACTGATTCATTTGGGCAGTTGTGTGCATGCGTGTGTTTTGTTATCCTGAGAAGGTCAACTGCTTTCATTTAAATAATGATGGTGATGTTGCTGGTGAATTCATATTAGTCTAAGAACGTTCACATGACGTGGTTAATCATCCACGATTGACTTTGTCCAACAACAGATATTTCATGCAATTTTTTATATCCACTTGGCATTGAAGGAAGAATGAGCTAATGTTTGCACATAACCCTTTATTAGTGTGAATTAATGTTTTTTATAATGAAGTTGGTATGAATTAGTCAAGCCTGTTTTGGACTTGGTCTGCATAGCACATAATCTTCTATCAGTGTGCATTTGTGGAAGATTAATTTTCCGCTTTTGGAGACGATGCTGTTAAACAAACCGAAGAATACACAGTTTTTTTGGGGTGTCGATGCTGGTCATTGCAAGTGGTTTCTTACTAGAAAATCAGAGTTCTGCTAGAGAAATGAGGATGAGAGATTTTGGAAGCGGAATAAGGTGTCTCCGACTTGTGTTATTTCTTGCATTTGTTTGTGTCAATGGTGGGTACGTAGCAGCAGAGACGGACAATCAAGATTGTAAGTCCCCATGTTTGTGTCGCCTTTATAATTCAGCAGTTGTTCTCCTTTGTTTTTATTGAATTTCTTAAACTTTGAATCACTTTTTTTTTGCTGCTTATGTTGGTTTGGAACGCCTTTTTGTAACCCAAGTCATCTTGTAGGTAGTCTGACGGTTTTGTTTTGAACGATTTTTGCCATATTTGATGTGTTAGAGCATTATGATCGTTCTCTTATGTAACTTATTCAACATAATGATTGTTTTTGACGAGTATGTGCGATATGCAATACTAACTCCTACATACGTAAACTAGACGGGTAAATTCGTAAATGATGTTTCTTTGACAACTGACTGCACAAAACGTTGGTACAGATGCTGCTTTAACTTCCCTCACCAAAGACTGGGAAAATTTACCGGGTAGCTGGAAAGGTGGAGACCCTTGTGGAAGCGGATGGGAGGGAGTCACCTGCAAAAATTCTCGCATTATTACAATGTAAGTTTCGGTTCTCTGAAACACAGTCTGTGCCCGTGTATTTTCAAGTGTGGAGTTTAATTCAACCAATTGTGTTTCAGAACATTATCGAGTGTAGGCGTAACAGGTCAGCTCACTGGAGACCTTGCATCGTTGTCGGAGTTACAGATCCTGTAAGTTTTGGTGACCCAATCGCCTTAGTTTTGGTGTAATACTTTTGATAAATTGCATAAATAGCAGTGAATTTCCTTGAAAGTTTGGTTATCAGGTCAGTATTAAGCGAAGACTTAGGGATTCTTCTGGTTACTTTTCATGGTGCCTGTTCGTTAACATAATTTCAGGCCACCGTTTTGTCTATGAATTGACATTTTGAAACAACACGGTTACTTTACTATATCTGTAACTTTATCTGCAGTACTTTTATCTGTAACTCCATTGTGCATATCGTTTGTATATTTTGCTATATTTTGATACATATGTTTCTGAAGAATCAATCATTGTAGAAGAAATAAGCTACATGCATGGAAAACCAACTCCAATTTTTAGATTTTAAAAAGAACTGAGAGTTCAAGACACTTGTTCAATTTTTTCTGGGTTTCCAGTTGCGTCAAGCATGATACGTGATGATCTGAGTCATCTGATACCACAATCCTGAGTCCTGGCCAATACTACGTTTTAATACCATTAACTCCATCACTATCCCTCCCCATCCTTATATTGTTTCCAAATAATAAACGTGATGTTCTTATCCGCTATTGTCTAATCATCTGTATCTAATGTATGCAGAGATCTATCCTACAATACAGGACTTACAGGTCGCCTGCCTTCAAGTATCGGGAAATTATCAAAGCTTACAAGCTTGTAAGAAACTTGATTGAATTTCTTTATGAACTTCTGCATTTATAATTAACATGTTGATCTGTTCTAACTACTATCATTTGCTTCTTCAATTTTCAAAATCAAGAATCCTTCTTGGTTGCGGTTTTAACGGGTTAATTCCAGATACTATTGGATCACTAGAGCAACTTGTCTACCTGTAAGAACCTCATATATAGCTCAACCTTCACAGATTAGACTCTTTGCCAAACTGCCAATGCTTCCTTATTTCATCATTTAATTAAAATTTAACGCTTGAATGTTGTCTTACAGATCTCTGAACTCAAATAAGTTCACTGGGCGAGTGCCAGCTTCCATCGGTAACTTGAAGAAACTTTATTGGCTGGATCTGTCCGATAATAAGCTCAGTGGAGAAATTCCCGTCTCTGACGGAACGACTCCTGGGCTTGACTTGCTAGTTAAAACAAAACACTTGTATGCTCTTATTTTGCACATACTTTAGTCCAGAGGTGGATCTAGAAATATTGAAATGGGGGTGCATAAAACAAGTTCAAGAGGCTTGAACCCTCAACCTATCACTACAAAAACAGCATGTTCTTATGACCATGTAGACAACCACAAAGGCCCTTTGTTATTTATAGGATTTTTTCAGCTCTTAAAATTACTTATTCCTAAAATATTGGGGTGCAGTTGAACCCATGGATCCGCCCCTGCTTTAGTCTTCTTTACTCTTCATTTGAAGTCGATTAAATTTCTGACTTCTGCCAACTATTTCAGTCATTTCGGGTTAAATCAGCTTTCTGGAGCAATTCCATCTAGTCTTTTTAGCGCGGACATGACCATGATACATGCGTAAGTTCTGTCTTAACTTCATGGAATCTGTTGCATCTTATAAAATGTATTTTTGTACCTACAGATATCGGAGAATCATAGCAATTTAGTGTTGTGCTGTGCTAGATATTTCAATTTGGAGTTTGTTGGAGCAGCGTAGCCTCTTCAATTCTCTCGTTTCTAAACCATGTAATCCATATGAGTATTTGTTGAATAGCTAAGATCATGTAGTTCAATTTACAACTAGGTTTACTTTGAATTCGACAAACTGTTTTTGTCTACCTTGTATCAACCATGCTGGACGTGTATCATTATGTTACTGTCGATCAGGGAGGCACCTAATGGTTTTCCTGACTGTAATTTTTGCCCTAGCTTACTAGAGATAAAGATTAGTATTCTTGAATAATTATCACTGTTAAAACGTGTGTTAGGTCTTTTGGTCTCCTGTAAAATCTTGATGGTAGAAGAAGGTGTTCTTTTGCTCAGCTATTATGATAAACACGCTTGTCGAACCCTTTATGTTTTCGTTTCACTCTCCTGTATCTACACTGGCTGTAAATAGATTCGGATCTAATGTATACATAGTCCAGGTGTTTGCTTTGGATTGCTCTCGTTCTCTTTTGTTTTTCCATTCTTGACATAATTTTAACTTTCCAGGCTTTTCGATAATAATAATCTCACTGGACGCATTCCCGTGACATTAGGTCTTGTCCAGACACTTGAGGCAGTGTGAGTATCTTTTGAGGAAGTTTTCGATGTATTTTGTAAGCTTCACACTGCTAATCAATTTTCTGTTTCAGTCGCTTTGACAGGAATTCGTTGAGCGGTGCTCTTCCAGACAACCTCAACAGCCTCACTCATATCAATGAGCTGTAAGCAAAATATTGGAAATTGCTTAAAATATTGCATCGTCCTCTTTCACCACCCTCTTTTAGAAATACAAAAACAAATGACTTTTTCTGTCTTTCCAAGTTTTAAATTGCTCAATCGTTATCATAAACACAGTTTGTTACTGCACTATTTCAGGGTGTTGTCAAACAATGCATTTTCCGGTCCTCTGCCCGATCTTACAGGCTTGGATAGCCTTAGCTATGTGTAAGAGCGAAACTCTATGACTCATTTGCTATTCTTATGGGTTTGTCTGTAATTTTGAGTTTTGGTTCTTGTCACAGTATATCTTCGTTAAAGAACAACTTATGTTGTGCTTGTTTCTGTAGTTACCACGCGTTGCAACTTTTGTCAAATATATCAGCTAAAAACTGCTATCATTAATTGACATCTCAAATTTCCAAATGTTTTCTAGCGACTCTCATGTAGGGCTGTCTTCTTGAATAGGATGAGTTAATGAAGAGGTTTAATTATTGAACTTAATAGTGGATAAAAAGACATTTCTTTGGGGTTATTTATTTACCGTTGGTTGATCTTAGTATGAGTTATGGTAAGATTGTCTTAATAAACAGTTTGTCATTGATTCATACTTGAGAGTTCCTCCATGCTCTACGCTTCTACTTGAAAGCTGTAATTATGTTCATATCAGTTAAATTCTGAGAGTATGAACAACTCAAAGAATTGTATCTCTAGTGCATGTAACTTTGTGGCATGGCCTGCTCTATGGTTCGTCTTTACGTGTTAATTTTTATATTTTTTATTGTTTTTTGGGCAGGGATATGGGCAACAATAATTTTACAGCCGCCGATGTTCCAGAGTGGCTTACAACTTTACCATCCCTAACCACTGTGTATGTTCTATTCCTTTTCCTCAAAACTCGTCTTGGCTTTGAGGGACTTAAATTTTCTTGAGAAAAGTGATACTATTGACTTGGTAAAGAAGCTGAACATTTGTTTGTGAACATCTACCAGAAGTTTCACACATTTTAGTTACCTTTTTTTTTTTTTTTTTTTTTTTTTTTTTAATTAGCTTTCAAAGTAAATGCAGTGTTTTGCTGATCCAGTTTTCTATAGTTGAACCCGTTGAAAGTGGTCAATCAGTAAGCTGACCTGTGCTTAAAAATCAACTCCGCAATGCATGTATTCTGCTGGCTTGCTCTTCATTGATGAGTAACTACATCACCTGATTGTGCCTAGCTGACGGTTAATTGCTGACGGTCTAATGAAGCATAATTTAGAACACTATCTAGTTGTAACTTATTTATTTTTTGTACGCCAAATTAACTGCAATGGGTTCATTATGCCCATTCAAAACCCTTAGGATAGACTGCTCCGCAGTGAAATCTCTGGTGTTCCAAAATAACGAATTTTTAAAATTTTTGGGGCTCTTTCATCTGTATGCACGTTTTTTTCTTATAAACACAATGCACTTGTATCTTTTCAGAATGATGGAAAATACAGGACTTGAAGGAGAGCTTCCTGCCGAATTCTTCAGCATAACCCAGTTACAAACTGTGTACGTGTCCTAGCTTTAAACAACTAATTTAGTAATGTCTATGTGATGAACAAATAACAATTAAACCCACTGTGATATTACTAAGGGTCCGTTTGGATTGAAGGAATTGGAGGGAAAGGGAGGGGAGCATTTTCCTTTGTTTGGATATAAAATATGGAAGGATGGAGATGGAGGGGAAGGGATTTGGAGGGATCCATTTTCCTAATTGTAATCTCTCCAAAATAGGCAAGATTTGGAGGGAAAATGGTATCCAAACACCACCATTTCCCCTCCCCTCCCCTTCCTTCCCATTCCCTCATTTCCCCTCCCCTCCCTTTCCCTCCTATTTTGCTATCCAAACATACCCTAAAAGTGTAATTTGTAAGAGTCAAAAACAATCTTGGGTCTGCAACCATAAGCTTAAACTTTTGGTTGATATGATTTCTAACATGGTATCAGAGCCTTGTGACAAGAGGTCACGGATTCGAGTCTCAACACCGAGTATGGGCAGGCTTGTAGTTGCATCCACACTTCAAGCCCAAAGGGTATTCGTGTGAGGAGGCGTGTTTGAATATAAAACCGATCTTGGACTTGCAACCACCAGCTAAAGCTTTTGTTTGAGTTGATTTCTTACACTAGCTTTTGATTTTTCACAGAGTAATGAAGAATAATAATCTTAGTGGCACATTAGACATTGGGAGCACCTACAGCCATCAACTTCAGCTCATTGATTTACAAAAGAATTCTATCGATGCACTTACAGTTTCAGCTGGATACAATTTTACGCTGAAGTAAGCTTCCTAGTTGCCTTTTGGCGTTGGGTTCTCGAAGGTCGATGGTACTCTAGCATAACATTGTAACTCAGTAATTCTCATTGCTGTGCAGGCTAGCTGATAACCCTTTCTGTCAGAAAGGTGGAGTAAAGTCTTCTTATTGCAGCAGTTCGCAAGATCCCGGGTCATATTCAACACCAGTATTTTGTTCAGCTCCCAAGTGTCCCTCTGGCCAAACATCCAACACTAAGTGTGAATGTGGATTTCCTTATACCGGAACCTTGATCTTCAGAGCTCCTTCTGTCTCAGCCTTTGGGGACCCGGTTTTCTTCACAAATCTCCAGCAGTCTCTTTTGAATACCTTCATCCGTCTTAAGCTTCCCATTGATTCCGTCTTTCTGAGTGATGTAGCGGAGGACAATTTCGGTTACCTTAATATGCATTTGGCAATCTTTCCATATGGAGAAGTATTATTTAACAGAACAGGGATTTTATCGGTTGGGTTTGTGCTAAGCAACCAAACATTTAAGCCACCCAAGGAGTATGGTCCGTATGTTTTCATTGCCAATAGCTACACATTTGGTGAAGGTTCAGGTGATTATTACATGCATTGTACTCCTCCTTCCTAAAGTGTTCCCCCCGTGTGCTTTTTACGATGTCTCCAATGCAAACCTTTAGTTATGTTTTTTCTCACTTTTTGCGGTGTCTCCTATGTGACGCTTTTATAATATTTTTCTCCCACTCATATGTGACATTTTTTTTTCTATCAAAAATATAGTTTTGTGAAATATACTTTGATGAAAAATGTAAATATTACAATAACTTACTAGAATTATTTCTATCACTGTTACCGATATATCCGCAGGAAATAAGGCCTCCCGTAATGGTTTAATTGCTGGTGTGGCTGTCGGAGGTGCTGTTCTACTGTTGCTATTAGCTTGTGCTGGAGGCTACGCATATCATCAGAAGCGAAGAGCAGAAAAGGCCAAGCAGCAGGCTAATCCTTTTGGTACCTGATGAAAGTCTTAGATGTATTGATTATGAGTTTTTGTCGTATGCCACAGTTGCTGATCGTTTGTCGCTAAATGCAGTTTCCTGGGACAGACAGCAAACTGGTGGCGGCAATGCTCCTCATCTGAGTGGAGCTAGGTTTTTCTCATTTGAAGAGCTGCAGAAATGTACCAACAACTTCTCCGAAGACAACAACATTGGAGCTGGAGGATATGGGAAGGTCACTAACTACTATCTTCCCCTATGAATGAATATAACATTGCAATATGACATCTTTGTGTTGAGTTTCAATCATCATCCGTTAACATTAGAGAATGTCAGGCCAGTGCATGTGCTTGATTCTGAAGTAGATTGCATCTTGGGCATTGAAGCCTTTTGTTCAAATTTCTTTTGATGTGATATCCGTTTTTTTCTCGGGCATGATGCGAACAGCTCTATCTTTGCAGGTTTACAAAGGCACTATTGCTGACAACCAGATTGTTGCGATTAAACGGTCTCAGGAAGGATCTATGCAGGGTACTAAAGAATTTAAAAACGAGATCGAACTTTTATCAAGAGTTCACCATAAGAATCTTGTGAAACTCATTGGATTCTGCAGTGAACAAGGAGAACAGATGCTGGTTTATGAATTTGTTCCAAAAGGCACTCTGATGGAGAGTCTTTCAGGTACGTCTTTAGAATGTTTTCAGAGCTACAATTTCAACTCTACTTCATGCCCTGGTAGACGTGATAGTCGAAGCGTCGAGAAATTCATATGATCCCAACAGGACGAAACAAATCACGTTTGCAATTTACTACTTACATAAATTTATTAATCCATTTCATTCTTTGATTGGAGCCAAAAATTTATTAATCCATGGTTTCCGGATACAAGAGATTATAATAAAACGACTCGCAAAATTGTATGTACTTCTCATATAGTAGGTTGTCGATTTGAACAGTCCATTCCCTACTAATATTTCATTACGAGTTTACAAACCGTAATGTCAAATTATCTCTGAGTAGAATGACTGGGGATTATCTGAACCGCCGTTTTACCCCCTTAATTAACACAGCAAATAACACTCTAATTGAGTGGTGAATCGGTCTGATAAGTTATTTCATTGGACCGTCACGTGGTCTTCATTGTTTCTCATAATATATTAACTGTACAGGAAAGTCTGGAATTCAGCTAGACTGGATAAGAAGACTGATGATAACTCTTGGAGCAGCTCGGGGTTTGCAGTATCTACACGAGCTAGCCGATCCACCAATTATACACAGGGATGTCAAGTCGTCTAACATTCTTCTTGACGAACAGCTTAATGCTAAAGTTGCTGACTTTGGTTTATCCAAGCTTTTTGGTGCTGAAAAGGGTTATGTTACTACCCAAGTCAAAGGAACAATGGTAAGTTCTGAATTTTAGCGAGCATTCGTTATGTTTCTACGATAGCTTTTTGCAGTGACAGAGACTGAGATCTTATCTTAGTTTAGGCAGATACAATGATCAAATAACATAGCCATTCGAGTTATTTGATGTTTGGGCAGTTGGGCTGTTAATCTGTGTCAAGTTGTTCCAAAATAGCGTTTGATGAAATTTTAACAAGTTTTCATTATGAGTCATTTGGAAATCATTCTTTTGCTTCAACAAAATAGGGTTAAGGACTTAACGTCCTGTTTTCTTTTGCTGTAGGGATACCTGGATCCGGAGTATTTCATGACAAATCAAGTGACCGAGAAAAGTGACGTTTTTAGCTTCGGAGTTGTCATGCTAGAAATGGTCACAGCAACAGCACCGATACAAAAAGGAAAATACATAGTAAAGGAGATCAAAGCAGCTATCGACAGGACAAAGGACCTGTACAACCTTGATGTGATAATGGACCCGTTTCTCCTCACGACCACTACTCTACTTGTCGGTCTTGAAAAGTTTGTGGAGTTGGCATTGACGTGCGTGGCAGACAATGGCGTTGATAGGCCTACAATGGGTGAGTTGGTCAAAGAAATCGAGAACATCGTGAAGCAGGCTGGTTTGAACCCGAGTGTTGAATCTGCATCAGTTTCATGGACCTATGATGGTACAAGCGGAGAAACTGACCAACATCCCTACGACAATGACCATCTTTTGCGGTAACCGTTGGATCATTCCAATTACGACGTCGTGAAGCTGGACGAAGAACATTTATGTTCGGTAAGGCTGAAACAGAAGTTTTGTGTATTCATTTGTCTTCGATTTGAAATCTTTGTTACATTCTTTTTCTCTTAGATTTTTGAATTCATTGCGCTCGGCTTGTAAATGAGATTTTATCTTTTGCCCTGAGCAATCAAAAAACGATTTTGAGCTGTAAATTGTGTTCATTGAGTAGAAAAATGAAAAATTGTAAGGATTATTTGTTAGACTTCACCAATTATACGGATCTTCACTCCTAATTCATTGTGTTTTCGTTTTGTACATATATTTTGTGCTTCTTTCAGCTTTCGTTATCGTTGCTTGAACTCTTTGAAGTAATCTGTAACAACTATTGTAGGTGACATGTTTGACGCAGAGTTGAAAGATTCAAACCTCAGGTCTCTATCTTTTGTCACGCTTTTCATCAGTGTTATATGTTTTAGTTAAATTGTGGGATCGTAGATCCTACGATGCGATCCTGCTAACCTCATCAATCAATATTCGAAAACCGTAATTAATAACATTAACTGTGAGACACCTTCATTGGTATTATGCGTTTTTAGTTCATTTGTAGGATTTTCTTTTTAAAGACAGGTAATTCTTACTTGAATTATGGTTTGTGAATAAAAATGAGAGGCGATATCGCACTATAAGAACAGTATGGCTAACCATTCGACGAAAATGGAGATGTTTCAAGGCATTCAACTGCCAGACGAAAATGGAGATGTTAGAAGGCATTCAACTGCCATTCGGGTAACTATGCAGATTTAAGACGAAAATTTCGTAAGCATTTTTAACCCAGAAAAAGTCTGCATCATTTTCTTGGGCAAAAACTATATTTCTTATGATTCCATTCACTTGCTTTATTAGCTTCCCTTTTTTCTTGCTGCAAATCCTCAAGTGTGTTTGTACGAGTACAACAGTTTTGCTTCTGACTAAAGGTCTGTTTTGCTCTTTTTTTCGCAACTTATCGAACAATTAAGAAAATTTCAGCAAATTTACGCCTTAAGTAAAACGAAAATTTTAGAAATTTCCAACAATATCTACTTCAGCTTCGGACAACTTAAGACGAGGGAAACAGGTCCTAAGTGTGATCGCCATTTTTAGTCCATACATCGGTGTCATTAGAGACGGTACTCAATTCTTGTTCCTAAGTCATATAATGGTGATTTCATGCACAACAAAACTGCATTACTTTATTGAGCTTTTGACTGATTCTTGTGAAGTAACATGCAAGTTGATGTTTTTATGTGATTAGTATATATATTAACGTGCTAACATATTGTTTGTAACTCTAATTGCAATTGGATTAACAGACATAAGTATTCGTTGACTAAGTTTGATGGGGTCATTAATCTTAATTTTTATTTATATGTATGGAAGACTTTGTAGCGTATTGGAGGGTTTATGACATTGCAATCATATTTGTTTTTTTTTGCCAGGGTGGATGAATTATGCAAAGGTTAGTTGAATAGACTTAAAAGTGTTGACAATTCTGATAATAAGTTATTGAGTTTAGTTGAACAGTTTAAGGTTTAGCCTTAAGTACTGAAGGAAGCATGGAAGGTTTGGGGTGTTCCGGTGGTAATCGCTTTGTCGTCGGTATTTGTAAGAGTTGGCTGGGATCAATGAGCCTGCGGGTGGCATTCTACCTGTTTTTGATATGCGCCTCGACTTCTGTCGTATTGTCGGAGACAGACGGACAGGATGGTCAGTTTTATGTTTGCTTGTGCGCAATTCTTTGTCTTTGCTGGTTATGTTGGTATCATTTTCTTGTTCAGAACTCCATTCCATAACTTATACATAAATTCACGGTCTTTGTCAAAATTTTGAATATAAGCATCTGTATATCTTACCTCTTCCTACATTAATTTTGATCCTTTGTGATACCGTAACAATGTTGTATAAGAAAACTCAGTTTTCACTGATTGGGTCCTGTAAGTATTTTTGGATTTGTGTAGCGTAACTAATCTTTTACGTAGTAGTATGTAATATTCAGTTGCCACCCTATATCGTCTACGAAATTTAATTATGGTTGTGTACATCTTATAATACATTGTTCCATTGAACACAGTGATATCAGTATTATTTAGCAATCTTTTTGTTTCTACTGAACGTTGACTGTGGTTCAATGAACTGAAGTGCAGAAATGAAGTTGATTCACATACTTACAGCATTTTGAAACTAAATTTTGTCTGCGTATTACGCAGTTGTTGGCTTAACTGCTTTAAAGCAAAATTGGAGAAATGTGCCGCCCACGTGGGACAGTTTTGGTGATCCTTGTGGCAATAACTGGGATGGGATTATATGCAACGGTTCCAGGGTCATATCTATGTAAGTATCGTCAGTTGTTAATTTTAGATCCTTGATATATCAGTTGCACCTTTTTCTGATGTTCTGGACGCTCTTCGACACAGAACTTTATCGAGCATGGGATTAAAGGGCATACTAACTGGTGACATCCAGGAATTATCGGAACTGCAAACTCTGTAAGTTTTCTGAAAGTAAGAAAGCATAGTTTCAACATGCTGGTTAGTGGTTACTCAATACATTCTCTCCTATCAACATGCTGGTTAGTGGTTACACAATACATTATAAATTTAAGGGAGAACTTGTTTCTATCATATAATCAAATCCCATCCATCATACTCGTAAATGGCAAGATTTTGAACGGCTTTTCTGTATCATGAGAGGCTTGCCAGGTTATCACCATCATGATATAAGCAGAAACCGCGGTTATCAACTTTTTATTTGTCCTGGAAGTTGCAGGGTTTAACGCTAAACTGGTCATTTTCTTAATCATTTCTTTTTATTTTTTATTTTGTAGAGAGCTGTCCTATAACAAGGGATTGACGGGGATTCTTCCTCCTGCAATTGGAAAATTAACGAAGCTGACCAACTTGTAAGAATACCAACTTTTGATAGTAGTATCATATTGTCGCTTGGAATATTAAATCTATTCCAACTTCTAAGTGTCAATCTCTCGTGGTGCATTAGGATTTTGAGCGGCTGCAGTTTTAGCGGAAAAATTCCTGATACTCTTGGATCTCTGACAGAGCTGGTCTTCCTGTAAGAAATCTTCGGAAAACTTTATAATTCACACAGATATATAGTGATTTACAAAATCATCTTTATCCTTTCATTCGAGTTCCATGCTCTAGCTGAAATGATATGCGTAGTCTCTACTGGGGTGATCTGCAGATCATTGAATACCAACAGCTTCAGCGGGAGTATACCGAATACCATAGGCAAACTGTCTAAACTTTACTGGCTTGATCTCGCCGAGAACAAGATCAGTGGAACTATCCCCGTCTCCAATGGAACAACTCCTGGTTTGGACATGCTAGTTAACACCAAACATTTGTACGTGTAAAAGCTGGAGAGTTTAAATTTTTATCCTTAACAGTTATGTACTGCACGAATTGCCGTCTTCCCGAATCCTCTGAATCACTAATACTTCTCTTCTGTGTGATTTTCTTTGTTTCACAATTGTTTGATGTTTAGTCACTTTGGAAGGAATCAGCTCTCTGGTGCAATTCCGCCGACACTGTTTAACGAGAATCTCACTTTGATTCATTTGTAAGTACCACAGAAGAAATATCAAGGCGTAACTTTTGTTATTCACATATTCTCAAGATTATCGCATGTTCGTATTTTGTTTCAGGTCTTCTATTTAGGAGGCTTTTGTTGAGCATTATCGTAGATCTTTGAAAATGATAGCCCGTAGAGAAACATTGTCTTTGTGATTTCGGTTTTCCACATGTGCTTAAGGTTGCACACATCTGAACCCCCTTGTTGTGCCATACGTGCATAGGCATTGAGGCACTAGGATAACGTTGTTTCCGTATATCTTAATGCATTATGTTATATCGTGCCTCTTAAGTTTCTCTAAATGCGCAGAATTTAGGTCTTCAAGGAACGATTTATCATTAGTTCCAATGTAGCAAACGCAATGACCATAGATAGCTGTACTACTTACAATGTCAATTAACCTTCAACAACTATGTTTTGCTGACAGGCTTCTGGATAATAATATGCTTACTGGCAGCATTCCACCTACTTTAGGCCTAGTGGATAAGTTGGAAGTCGTGTAAGTATCTTACGTAGTACTGTATTAATCGACAATCGTATCATCGTATGTAAGGTTATTTATGTGTGAATGATTTCACTTTCCTGATTCGTTCACGTGTTTGCTCATCAGACGACTCGACAGTAATTTCTTGACTGGTTCTGTTCCTTCAAACATCAGCAATCTTACTCACGTCACTGATTTGTAAGTGAAGAATAAGGACTTACTTCTCTGTCACAGATTTTCCGGCACTCTGAGGTACTGTGCAGCTTTTAAGTCTGTGAAATTCACGAAATCTGGCATTTTTTTTACCAGGCTTCTATCGAATAATCAACTGACGGGCCCTATACCTGATCTTACTGGCTTAAACCTTCTTAGTTACCTGTAAGTGTATCATGCCGTACTTCCAAGTCGCTAAAAATTCAGGTTTTAAAGGATTTTATGTTGAACAACTTACACATAACGACATGCAATGCCGTTTAATTTTTCTGCAGGGACATGAGCAATAACACCTTTGCAGTCTCAGATGTTCCGTCGTGGTTCAGTACATTGTCGTCATTGACAACCTTGTATTTTTCTCTCTTTTTACATCCTCTTTGTTTTACAGCAAGTCATAGGCTCATAGCTATATCTTTTTATGATGCTTATGGTACTATAGTACCCTATTTCTTCTTATTGATCTCTCATATTTTTTTCCTTCATCAGAGTGATGGAAAAATCACAAATTGAAGGCGTACTTCCGACATCAATATTCAGTCTTCCGCAGTTACAGAAAGTGTGAGTTTCACCCTAGTGTTTGCACAGCTCGAACACAGTATTTAACGACACCTGTAAGAATATTACTGTACAACTGTCGTTCATTGATTAATGAGTAAAATGTTACGGGAACTGGAATAAACATGGATCAGCCTATGGAATAAACATTGATTAATGAGTAATCTGAAGTAAATTTCTGAAGTCACATGAAGTTGTCTGAAAATTTTTTGAAGTTCAGTCTCTTTTTAAGTAGTACAGAGTAGTAATTTTCTTGAAGTTTTCTGAAGTCATCATACGTTTCCTAAAGTTTTTTGAACTATGGGTTTGGAAAAAATAAGATGAGGAAAACATGTCCTTACTGTTTCTACTTATGATGAAGGGTGCTGAAGCGGAATAAACTCAGCGGCACTCTAAACATTGGTGCAGAACACGGCTCACAACTTGGGCTTGTCGATTTACAGTTCAACAATATATCTGCGTACACTCAAAGACCGCAAGATGATGGTGTTCAGATAATGTAAGCTTCGCAATTCATCATTTAACAAATTAGGAAAAATAAAAATCCATATCTACTCTAAAAATGTTCCTAGATTATACGTAGTAATTCTGAAACATTCAGGACGAGTGAAATTTTCATTTGGTTAATTATTGCAGACTCATAGGAAATCCTGTTTGTTCGGAAAAGATCACAGTACAGAGCTACTGCATCATTCCTCAGCCAAATCCCTCGTACTCAACACCGCGGAAATGTGCTTCCGCATCTTGTAATTCAAATGAAGTTGCAAGCCCAACGTGCAATTGCGCTATTCCATATAGTGGAACTCTTAAATTCCGAGCCCCTAAATTTTCTGACCTGCAAAATATTTCTTACTACACGGCTTTGGAGAAGAAACTGATGACCACCTTTCAATCCACTAAAGCCGCTGTTGATTCCATCTCTCTCAGTAACATAAGCCGAGATTCTTCAAATTACCTGAACATGAATTTAGAAGTTTTCCCACTCGGCCAAGATCGGTTCAATAGGACAGGCATTTTGACCGTTGGTTTCATTCTTGTCAATCAAACATTCAAGCCACCACCAGATTTTGGACCATTTATTTTCATTGGCAACGAATATACATCCTTCGCAGGTAATTCTGAGTGAAAGAACTATATACTGCATGATCTACGAATAAAGGATTATACATTGGCATGTACAGATGTACGTATATCCGCCTCAAAGTGATTGAGCTTCTAAACAGATTTTCTGAGCTGCGCACAAAAGTTGTTGAGCTATTTTAAACAGTAATTAAACTCAACAACTTTAAAGCGGATGTAGTACATTCAAATGTATAATCTATTAACTGCATTAACGTAACCATGATTTAGATTTTCTGTAAACTTTGTCGTTTATGTAGATGACCCTGGCTTTGTTTCTGGATCAAGTAAGGGAATCAGCAAAGCTGTTATAATTGGAATCGCAATAGGATGCGCAGCACTACTATTACTACTGCTGTGCCTGGCTATTATTTACTTCCGAAAGAAGAAGCCTACAACTACTGTTAAGCCCACCACTCCTTCAGGTACTATCACTGATGTAGTACGATCAGTTTAGCCTCTTTGTTTCTGTTAAGATTCTTTTCTGAATACTTGTATGATATTTTGAGCTTCAAGGTATTCCGTCATCTGCCCCTTGGACTTCACCGGGAAGCACAGCTAGCACTTTACAGCTAACAGGATCACGGTTGTTTTCATTTGACGATGTTAAAAAGATCACCAACAACTTCTCGCCAGCTAATGTAATCGGGTCTGGTTCCTACGGCAAGGTATACCTTTATTTTACCATATTGTTTTTTCTTTAACAGAAGATCATCTCAGCTAATCTCGTTGTTCATTTTGTCTTACCTCTTGTTAGCCGACTTCTTATTATTTTAGGACAACACTTCTTAGCTACACTTCGTAGCGAGTCTATTGCTAATTACATTTACAAATGGTAAAAATTTATATTGCATATGAGCGTCTTCCACGAGACTTTTCTCACTTGCAAAAGTGAATCCTATGGGTAGGGTTAAAAACTGATCATGGAATTTCGTGTGAGAGGGTATTGTTAGATTAGAAAATGGATCATGAAGCTACAACCATCATCTTAAACTTTTGGTTGAGTTGGTAACAATTTTTTTTTCACGCATTCAACCCAAACTTAAGCTTTAAGATAATCTTCGCCAGGTTTATAGGGGAACTCTGCCAAATGGGAAACTTGTAGCAGTCAAACGAGCTGAACAAGACGGATCACTGCACGGCGGCCTTGGGCTTAAAACTGAGATAGAGCTTCTGTCGAGAGTTCATCACAAGAACCTGGTCACTTTACTGGGTTTCTGTTTAGAAAATGAAGAACTCATCCTCATATACGAGTTCGTACCAAATGGTACGCTAAAAGGAAGTCTCTCAGGTATTAAAACTGTCCAAACCACTGAATCATCTAAGCATAATACATCAGATTTTGGTTCTGTGGTGAGCACTGTCGTTTTATGGGCGTCTTATTACAGGAACGTCGGGGATACATTTAGACTGGAGGAGGAGAGTCAGAGTTGCCCTCGGTGCTGCAAGGGGTCTCGCGTACCTGCACGAACTTGCCAACCCACCGATTATCCATAGGGACATCAAGTCCAGCAATATTCTTCTCGACGAAAACCTGAGTGCTAAAGTTTCTGATTTCGGTTTGTCCAAGGCTTTTGCTGATGCCGGAAAAGGTCATATGACTACAGAAGTTAAAGGGACCATGGTGAGCGTCAAGTCCTTTCATATCGTGATTCTTATAATATCGTCTTAATAATTTCCTAAGTCAATATTGCGATTCATGTTAGCAGACGACAAGTTGTTAAATTGTTTTTTAAATCGATGCAGGGGTACTTGGACCCTGAGTATTATATGACCCAAAGATTGAGCGAAAAAAGTGATGTGTACAGCTTCGGTGTCCTAATGCTCGAGCTAATAACAGGGAAGTCGCCAATAGACAGAGGGAGATACATTGTCCGAGAAATCAAGAACTCAATGGATAGAACAGAAGACTTGTACGGCCTTCATGAATTCCTCGACCAAAGCATCGGTCTAGGCACAACATTGAAAGGCTTCGAGAAGTACGTTGACTTAGCTCTGTGGTGCGTGGAAGAGTCAGGGCTAGACAGGCCTGCGATGGGAGAAGTCGTAAAACAGCTTGAGGACATACTAGAAATGGCGGGTTTGAACCCGTACAGTGACTCAGCCACGAGTTCAACAACGTTTGATCGGAAGTCTCCTCGGCCACTCTATGGGGACGAGTCTCTGCACCATCACAGTGGATCACTACGTTAAGGAGTCTAAAATGTCTATGTTGTACATTTTGGGTCGAACCCTTTTCGATGTGTTTTGCATACGGTATACTTCAGTTTCAAACTAGCTGTATGTATGTGGCGTCTGTAAATTTGTGCAGTTTCTTCTTTGTGATGAAAATGTTTCAAGTGTATTGCTCATATATGTTACTCTACTAAGTACTAAAAGTTTGCTATCAAATGGAATTGATTTTCATACAAAAAAATAAAACATTTTTTCATATGAAACAATCTTACAATAAATTTTTGATCACTCAAACTTGAAATCTCACGGTAAATTTCAAATTACTCAAACTCGATTTCTATTAATTTAATTCCATCACCAATCAACCATTACCCATCCATCAAACTAAACCTACCAAATTCACATCACAAAACAACACCATGACTCATCATGACCCATAAAATGCCATGCGACATGACCCATAAAATGCCATGCGATATGGTAGTTTTTTTTGTTAAAATTTCGAGCCTACGTGAACCATAAAACCCTAAATATTTTTGTTAGATATATCTGTTTGTTGCCACTTCGAGTGACTATTTGGGGTACCGCTGCCCGGTCAACGGGCGGGGGTCTCATGGTACTGTTATCTGATATTGGGCTAGGGTTTTGTCTGGGCCTTAATTAGGTTAAATCTGTATTAGGGTTTAGAGAGTATTATTATATAAACTCTCTAATCTTCACCCTATATGTTTATCATCCTTTCTGAATCTATAATCTGAAAATTCTTCTCAAATTAATAAAACTCTCTCCCTTTCGCCCTGTTCGTTCTTTGTTGTTCGTTTTTCTCTTTTCTTTGCACTTCTGTTACAACAATTTCCATTCCCGACCCAAAATACTAAATATATTTTGTGAAAATCTCATTTGTGCCCGTGAAGGGAATAACTTTTCTCACTTGACCCTTACAGTCCTCATAATCTCAATTGTATCCTCGATCTTTATGAAAATTGACGTCAATTGGAGTTGTTAAGCGACCAAAATTAGACGCCAAATGAGAATTTCGGAATTTCCCATATTTTTTTTCACCAAACACCATATTTAGTCGTTTCGAGCTTCGTGAATTCAATATATGTCCTTCAACAATGGCGTCAGTTTCATCTTCCCTAATCTCCTTCTTAAACGGCGAAAGATGTGTCGTTTTACTCATTCTAGCGCGTATTCTCTACGCTTCCCCCATTTCTCTTCTCCTCTTTGAATCCCTTGCACTCTCTCTCCTTGCTGCTTTCGCTCTCTTCCTCGAAGTTTTCGTCGACAATTCTCATTTCTCTGTCGAACTTAAAACCAGGTAATCTTTGATTTGTTCTTAGTTTATGATGAATTGGAGGATTTAATTGTTTGATTTTGTCAAAATTCTGATTATTTCTGTGTGATTCGAGGTTTAATTTTGAAGAGAGATATAGTTGAGAGCAAACGTTTCTGGAATTTTAGGGTTTAGGTTGATTGAAAATGATCAATTTAGTCTGATTATTATGATTTAATTCATGACATCATACATACATTCATAATGTTGTTTGAATTTGTTGCTGAAATGTTTGTGGGTTAAATTGGATTTGTTGTAGAGCGGGTGCATCGTCGGGGCTATTGCTTGGAGCAGTTACATTGCCTGCTTTGATGCTCTCTAAGTTGATTCAGCTGTCCAGAGGATTGACATTGGGTGAAATTTCACCAACAGGTACGGTTTTTCGAAATTTTGGATTACGTAATTTTGAGTGATATTTAAGAAATTTCACGCGTATATGCACTGCTGTCGTTAATTTGAAACTTTTTAATTCTACGTGGAGAAGTGTTATACAGGTTTTTGGGTTGTGTATGCTGTGAAATGTTTTGTTTGTTTATTAGTCGCACTTGATGTTGGTTGCTGCAATTTTGTGTTTGCACCAACAGGTACGGTTTTTTAGTGATATATAAGAAATAAGAAAATTCACGCTTATATCCACTGCTGTCGTTAATTTGAAACATTGTAATTCTACGTGGAGAATTGTTATACAGGTTTTGGGTTGTGTATGCACTTGATGTTGGTTGCTGACATTTTGCGTTTGAATTTGGAGCCACTGACTGACTTTAATATATAAGATTCATTCTCTGAATCTTATTTTTTCTGTAATTATCCAACACCTCAAAAAACTTTAATTCGACCACAACAAACAAAAAAAATTAAATTAAATTAAATAAATAAAAACTTCGATCAATTTTTACATTACAATTATCCAAACTAAACACTATTTATCGAATTGAAGTAATATAACTCATCAAAAAAACAGAATCTACTTATTCATCCAAAAATATTTAAAGAGAGATGCTATATTTGTCCTGTACTTTCTTTTCAATTGCGAAAGAGACTAAACAGTTTGGTGAGTATGTTAAGTTGGCTTCTAGGATGCATATATGAGCTGCTTCATCGTGCTTCTGTCTGTTAGTCTTCTCATTGACATATTGCTCTACTTTCGTTTTGAATGCAAAAAAATTTCCAACCATTTTCAGAGTTTCAATTCGCGAAATTGCTTTTCTGGACTGGGTATATGAGCTGTTTCAGTGTTCTTCTGTTAATTGGCCTTTGGCGTTTAAGATGCAGCAATCTTCTGGTGAGATTTGGCTTTAAGAGTACAGTGCTGTGTGCTCTAGCTTACCTAGTGATTCAGCTTGGTGGTGCTAATTCTGGTACGTTTGGTATTTGTGCTAATATTATGTCCTTCTGATGGAGATACATTATTGCATTATCTACTGTTTTAATATCAAGCTTTTCATTGGTCTTATCACTTATGTGGTTTTTATCGAGTCTATGGTTGTTGTATGATTTGTTCATCTTATAATTTCAAGGGTTGCACTTGGGAGTGTTATTTCTCTGGATGTTGGGACATGGAGTAGCAGCTGTAATGTTGTTTCAGCACATTTTTAGTTGTTTCCCATCATGTGCATCTGTAGGTACGTGCCTCACGGATTTCTTTTTTTCCTTTTCGCTCACATACTGGAATGCAGAACTTATAGTTAATCCTGATAATTGAGAGGGGTTAAGCTTGTCATCATCAAGACAAAGTTACCTAGGGATACTGCGTGCAAGAAAGAGGGACTTATTCTGTAAATAATTCTGAAAGATTATTCATGTTGTACATCGGTAAATGAATTTATAGACTGTTAAGAAACTTGCATAGAAATTCGGTTTTGGGAAACTTTATAAAAATTTATAAAAATCTTTTGTAATATGATAATTTCAATTGTAGTCTTCCAGCTCTAAGTTTGATCTGTACACTCAGTGATTAATATGCATTGTAGAAATTTCTATGTTTACGGAGATCTGAAAGTGATTACTGCACTTTCAAAGTCATTCATTAATGGGAAAGAATTGAGTCAGAAACTGCTAATGCTAGGGTCTTATAAACTTCCAAGTTATCATATAGATAAACTAGATCAATCTTGTTCTCGCTAAAGTATGTTGGAAAGTGATTTATCAGGTTTCCAGGTTGACATCATTTATCACAACATTAAAGAAACAAAAGATACTTGTGCTTCGATTGACTCATCAATATGTTGATAATGAATAAAACCTGAAGTAAATGTTTTACAGGGGCTACAATATGTTATTAGCTCTTTCAATCTCAATAGGAGTCTGAGTACCATGAGAATATTGGGTGATTCTTCTTGATGTTTGTTTTCCTCCCAACTCCATACCATCGATGCTATTTCAATTGTAGTAATTCACTGTTGATCAGCAGCAATTGTTTGATGCATATTTTGTTAGTGTTGAACAATTTTTGTTATCCTCTGCAATTTAATTTTTCAGCTGTCCCTTCCATGTTGCAGGAGAGGGAACTTTGATGACCGTTGGTCTCACAACATATGCTGGTGACATGGTTAGGTCAACATTGATCAAGGTTTCTATGTTATACTTGTAGTTACTCCAATGTTTTTTTATTTTTTATTATTTTATTATTTTATTTTTTATTATTTGATTTTCTATCTGCAATTGACAATTTGCTGTGTTAATCAGATCATTCGTGTCCTGATGTCATCAGAGGTAATTTCTGTAAAATACATTGTAAAAAGAAGTGAGATAAGCACCATCATTCAGGTAAATTGCCTTTCTTTTCAGTTTATTGATGATGATGCTTATGGAATCAATCTAAATATATCATTCTCATCAATTACATGTGATTTTTCCTTTGTTACAGGGTTATCTGCTTGGCCTTCTATTCTTTCCTTTTCTTTTTGGTTTTTCTCTGCAAGTTTTTGATCGTTTTGCTATGCCAAGTCTAAGGATTCAGAGTTACAGAGGGCGATCGATTTTGTTCTTCACTCTGCTGATTTCTGGTGCAACAATAGTTATACCTTTGTGGGCACAATTTGTTCATGAATTTCAAGTGCATCCTTTGTTGTGGTAGGGTACTCATATCTTGCACTCTTATGTAGTCTTTTACTATTATTTTTCCTCACTTCCTTCCTTGATACTTGTCGCATCTTTTTTTATAAATAAAGGTTTTTGTATGTTTATCTTAAGGGCGGGAAAAATTATACTTTTAAGTATTTTTTTTTAGTATGAATTCAAAATGCAATCTTTGTATACTACGACGTCATTGGAGATATCCATGGGAATATCTTGGTTATGTTTGCTGCACTAATTTTATATTTATGAATCGTATTTGTTTTGTATCACATAAAAATATCTTAATTTTGGTTCACCAACATTAGTTCATTCAGCATTTAATTATGGCGATGAAGAACGCTGCCGGATGTGGATATATCTTGACTATGATCATTTCTTGAACAGGGTTCTCTCATTTGTCTTCTCAGAACCAACTAAGAGGCTGTCATTGTGCATGTACTGGGTGGCTGTGATTTGTGTCTCAGTTAATAGATTTTACTACATTTCCAAAGGGAGTAAGGTGGAAAGGATTCTTTTGCGAAAATATTATCATTTGATGGCTGTTGCGATGTTTGTTCCAGCTCTTATTCTTCAGGTGATCCGCTGTCCAGTTGAATGTATCTTATTTTTGTCTTCTATAAACAGCAATTGATGCTCTTTATTTATTTATATTATATACTTTTCTTTCTGAATCTTTTGCAGCCAGATTTCCTGAATCTTGCATTTGGTGCAGCATTGGCAGTTTTCTTAGTACTGGAAATTATCCGTGTAAGTTCTCGCTTTTATTGTGTATCCTAAATAATTTATTATTAGAAATGGCTCGCTTGGGATGGGGATAGCAATTACTAGGGTAATAGAGCTCTAAACCAGAACCAAAAAAAAGGGAGAAATAAAATAATATACCAAAAATCATAGTGTAGTGTTAGAATAATGTAACGGGCTTGGCCAAACCCGAGTGGAGGAGAGAGCGAGTTCACTTTACGAGTCCAAGGGCAATTCACATTTCCCAAACCAATTGGCAATGGGAGGAGAACCCTCGAACATTATAAAGCACATCAAACTCTTTTCCTGTTTTTCACCATCGGACACTCACATGTGGGTATATATTCCAACACTCTCCCTCACATGTGAGGTCCCTCGGAAACCAGGGCGAGACCATGGGAACGCACTCGTAGTGGTATATTCAACAAACCCTCAAAGAGGACCTCCTACGGTGGTATATTTTCTCTGAAACCCAGGATGAAACCATAGGAGCGCACACGGAGTGGTATTCAACAAACCTTCAAAGAGGACCTCCTTCGGTGGCATATTTTTCAAGGCCAGTTTTAACTTTATCGAACCCAAGACAAACCCGGGCTCTGATACCATGTTAGAATCATGAAACGGACGTGGCCAAACCCGAGTGGAAAAGAGCGAGCCTGCTTTATAAGTCCAAAGGAAATCCACATTTCTCAAAACCAATTGGCTATGGGAGGAGGACCCTTGAACATTATAAAGCACATCAAACTCTTCTCCACCATCAATATGGGGCACTCACATGTGGGTATATATTCCAACACTTCCCCTCACATGTAGCCCCTCGTAACCGCGTCGAGGACGAGTAAGTTGGCGTTATCGTCTAACACCAAGATCGTCGAAATGATTCTAAAAAAAAAAAAACACGAAACTGCTTTCGTAAATGTTGTCTCATGTAATTAACCCCTCTTCTAACAACAAGGGTAGTGTTTCGGTCAAGTGAGACTCGTAACCGCCTTCTCCGTCTTCTTTGCAGTAACTCTTGTATCGTATGTCGATAATGAGTTGTTGTTCCGTGTCGTCGTCGTCGTGGCAGTTTTTATTAGGCTTTGAGCAAGTGAGCAAGAAGATAAATACCTTTGCAAGGAGGACCCTTGGACTTTATGAACCACACTACACTCACTTCCACAACCAATGTGGGACTCTCACATGTAGGTCTCTCAAAAACCCAGGGCGAAACCATGGGAGCACACCACAGTGGTATAAACAACTCGAACTCACGAGGGCGGTAATAACCCGAACCCAATCGGAGCGGCAAACCCTCAAAGAGAACCTCCTCCGATGGCATAGTTTTTCAAAGGCTAGTTTTAAACTTATCGAACCCAGGGCGAACCCGAGCTCTGATACCATGTGAGAATCACGAACGGGCCTGAAATTTTTTATTTTTTCTTCAATAGAAATTGATTTTATATTTTTATTACGGAGTACAATTTTATTTGTTTAAATTATTCAAACCAAAGGAAACACACAACGGCACAATTACACCACCAAAAATGCACTCCGTACGAACCGGTCAACTAAACAAAAAGACTAACAAACTTAAATACAAATTAAACAGTAACTGCTCGAATAACGTTCATATATAGGACAAACAACGACATCAAGGATCGATGTTCCGGTGTAATGGTTAAAAACGACGTATTAGGTTCGAATCCCCTTATCATCATCCCGAAGATTTGAGTTTGAACCGACAAAAGGGACAAGCAAAGGTACAACCTTTCGCCACCATATCGGCTAGGCACTTTCCATGGATAACGTGATTACACGGCAACGACGCCACCACCGCGCGACAACGACCCCGTCATCTTCTCAAAACATATCATGCACGTAGCAGCCGACAACGAGGACTGAATCTCGGCACCAAACCTCACCCCACACCCAACCAAAAACTCCCTAACCTCCTCAGGATCGGCA
Source organism: Dianthus caryophyllus (assembly GCA_023091065.1). Taxonomy (NCBI): domain Eukaryota; kingdom Viridiplantae; phylum Streptophyta; class Magnoliopsida; order Caryophyllales; family Caryophyllaceae; genus Dianthus; species Dianthus caryophyllus. The sequence goes on along the minus strand of CM041518.1, from coordinate 35,380,848 downwards.
TCATCACCATTATCGTCCTCATCAATATTCTCGACATGTTCCTCGTCATCCCCACCGACATAAAATGATCTTCGTCAACATCCATGGGATGCCCTTGAACGTCTTCGTTAAAATCATCAACCTCGACATAACAACCACGTTAACGTCACGACGACCACCATAAGTTTTCTTAATTCCCATGTAACCCCTCGTAACCGCGTCGAGGACGAGTAACCTGGCGTTATCGTCAACACCAAGATCGTCGAAATGCTCCTCAAAAAACAACACGAAACGGCTTTCGTAAATGTTGTCCCATGTAATTAACCCCTCTTCTAACAACAAGGATAGTGTTTCGGTCAAGTGAGACTCGTAACAGCCTTCTTTGCAGTAAGTCTTGTATCGTATGTCGATAATGAGTTGTTGTTCCGTGTCGTTGTCGTCGTGGCGGTTTTTATTAGGGTTTGTTGGTGGGGGGATTGATGGTCACACATCACGCGACAGCTTCACGCCGGTCATCGACAAAGTTCACCGTACGGCGTGCAATTTTGGTGATGAGACCACCGACGAATACCGGTACATTAGCCGTAAAGGCTGTGGAGATCCTCTTCAACTGTAGAGCGAGGTGGTACGCGATATTGATGTGGAACTGTTTGGGTTCTGTTCGGAGGTATTGACCCAAAATGGTTATCTCTTCAGTGCGGACATTATGAGGTTCGTTTCTGTTGAAAATGGTCCAAGCCATGAACCTTCGCCAAATTCGGATAGCCGGCTGATGAATCTTTACTGAACTCTTGTGGCGACCCGGTTCCTGTTCAGATATAGCACGACATAACTCAGAATAATCAAACCAACTAGGAGGCTCATGCTCCTTCCGATTAGCTAACCCAAAAAGGTCACTAAGCTCCCGCATCGACATTGAACAATCGTTGTTCAAAAGGCGAAATCTTAAAACGGGATTCCTGGAGTTAGGATCCCGTTTCACTTCCAACAAACTCAAAAACTCTCAAGTAATACGAGCGTATGTCAATCAAAATCAAATTAAACATAAACACCATCCAGACACCCTTGAACAATTTCTCCGTCACGGCATCTAGTCCTAGGCCGCGCAACGAGTTTCTACAAATAAAACGAGTAGGGACAAGGGGGAGCTTTTTAAAAGCGGTAAACTACTTCCACTCACCTCTAAACTAGTTGCAGCTTAATTCCGAGGGTAAACGGGTTTGTCGTTGATCGGCGTGAAGCTGTCGCGTGATGTGTGACCATCAATCCCCCCACCAACAAACCCTAATAAAAATTGCCACAACGACAACGACACGGAACAACAACTCATTATCGACATACGATACAACACTTATTGCAAAGAAGGCTGTTACGAGTCTCACTTGACCGAAACACTATCCTTGTTGTTAGAAGAGGGGTTAATTACATGAGACAACATTTACGAAAACAGTTTCGTGTTGTTTTTTGAGGAGCATTTCGACGATCTTGGTGTTGACGATAACGTCAGGTTACTCGTCCTCGACGCGGTTACGAGGGGTTACATGGAAAATTAAGAAAACTTATGGTGGTCGTCGTGACGTTAACGTGGTTGTTATGTCAAGATTGATGATTTTAACGAGGACGTTCAAGGGCATCCCATGGATGTTGACGAAGATCATTTTATGTCGGTGGGGATGACGAGGAACATGTCGAGAGTATTGATGAAGACGATAATGGTGATGATGCCGATCCTGAGGAGGTTAGGGAGTTTTTGGTTGGGTGTGGGGTGAGGTTTGGTGTCGGGATTCAGTCCTCGTTGTCGGCTGCTACGTGCATGATATGTTTAGAGAAGATGACGGGGTCGTTGTCGCGCGGTGGTGGCGTCGTTGCCGTGTAATCACGTTGTCCATGGAAAGTGCCTTGCCGATATGGTGGCGAAAGGTTGTACCTTTGCTTGTCCCTTTTGTCGGTTCAAACTCAAATCTTCGGGATGATGATAAGGTGATTCGAACCTAATACGTCGTTTTTAACCATTACACCGGAACATCGATCCTTGATGTCGTTGGCCGTCCTATATATGAACGTTATTCGAGCGGTTACTGTTTAATTTGTATTTAAGTTTGTTAGTCTTTTTGTTTAGTTGACCGGTTCGTACGGAGTGCATTTTTGGTGGTGTAATTGTGCCGTTGTGTGTTTCCTTTGGTTTGAATGATTTAAACAAATAAAATTGTACTCCGTAATAAAAATATAAAATCAATTTCAATTGAAGAAAAAATAAAAAATTTCAGGCCCGTTCGTGATTCTCACATGGTATCAGAGCTCGGGTTCGATAAGTTTAAAACTAGCCCTTGAAAAACTATGCCATCGGAGAAGGTCATCTTTGAGGGTTTGCCGCTCCGATTGGGTTCGGGTTATTGCCGCCCTCGTGGGTTCGAGTTGTTTATACCACTCTGGTGTGCTCCCATGGTTTCGCCCTGGGTTTCTGAGGGACCTCACATGTGAGGGGGAGTGTTGGAGTTTAGTGCCTACATGTGAGAGTCCCACATTGGTTGTGGAAGTAAGTGTAGTGTGGTTCATAAAGTCCAAGGGTCCTCCTTGCAAAGGTATTTATCTTCTTGCTCACTTGCTCAAAGCCTAATAAAAACCGCCGCGACGACACGGAACAACAACTCATTATCGACATACGATACAAGAGTTACTGCAAAGAAGACGGAGAAGGCGGTTACGAGTCTCACTTGACCGAAACACTACCCTTGTTGTTAGAAGAGGGGTTAATTACATGGGACAACATTTACGAAAGCAGTTTCGTGTTTTTTTTTTTTTTTTTTTTAGAATCATTTCGACGATCTTGGTGTTAGACGATAACGCCAGCTTACTCGTCCTTGACGCGGTTACGAGGGGCTACATGTGAGGGGGAGTGTTGGAATATATACCCACATGTGAGTGCCCCATATTGATGGTGGAAAAGAGTTTGATGTACTTTATAATGTTCAAGGGTCCTCCTCCCATAGCCAATTGGTTTTGAGAAATGTGGATTTCCTTTGGACTTATAAAGCGGGCTCGCTCTTTTCCACTCGGGTTTGGCCAGGTCCGTTTCATGATTCTAACATGGTATCAGAGCCCGGGTTTGTCTTGGGTTCGATAAAGTTTAAAACTGGCCTTGAAAAATATGCCACAGCGATTGCATAAACTAAGTAGCCATAGCGATTAAATCATAGTTCCGGACTAAAGTCACAATTTTCCCTCAACCCTAGTGAGGGAAAATAAAAGTAGTTAAAAACAATGAACATAATTACCGAATAACGAGATGTGTGAAATTAATCCGTAATACTGACGGTTACAAGAAATTCAATCCCGAATTCGACATAAAAGTAAAACTTGAGGTTTTTGTTCTAGAGAAAATAAGCAGTAGAAAGTACGTTCTAAAATTTTAAGCATGAAAGTAAAGATGTTTCGAGACTCTAAGTCTCCTATTTATACAATTCCAAAGATAAGGCCCAAACGAACTAGCCCATTCGTTAACTGCGCTGACCGGATTTCCAGCAAATCCGGCCGGTTTCAGCAAGAATCCGACCCAGGTCAAATCACGTGTATTAGCTTGAGCTTGCTTCTTCGCGCGTAGCTCGGATTCTCCACGTCTCCACTCGTATTTCGAGCTCCCGTGTCGGCTCGAGCTTGGTCTTTTGGCCTCGATTCATGCGATGCTCTCTTTGACTTCAAACTTGGCTGAGGACCGCCAAATTCTGCAAAACGTAAATAGACCGCCAAATTCTGCAAAACGTAAACAAAGAGCAGCAGTATCAACATTCACAACAAATAGCTCATAAAATACATACAAACTCGACTATACGCGAGCTAAATGTGACCAAACAGGGGCATATAAATCAATATAAAACGCACACATCAGACGGACATCCACAACAATATGTGCATTTGAGTTACAAATATATCACTATTTCATAACCCTGCACTCAATTCCCTTAACAGTTTTGCAGGGTTGCCGAATTCGCTCCCCCCTCCCCCCCCCCCAAAGGAAATCGCGAATCGATTCGCTCGTATCGATTCGCGATTCGTTAGCGAATCGATTCGCTTTGAATTCGCTGGTATGAGCGAATCACTTTGCTAAAACAACAAATAGACAACAAAATGAAAATTAATATAGAAGATACTTACCATTGTAGGATGAGAAGTTCATATTCTCAAGTAAACTATAAAAGTTGCAATTTCAAGGTGAAAAGTGAAGGTTGTCTCTGCTTTGTTAAATGGGAAAAGAAGATGAACATGGGAAGAAGGAGATGTATACTAATGTTATATTGGTGGTAATACGTTTTTTCAAAGTTGGAAGTTGGGACTTGTACCGTGCCTATTTAATTGTGGCTTTTGAATTCTCCATGTATTTTATGTTTTTCTGTGCACACATTTAATATACTTTTTACAAATTAATTTTACTGTTTTAGTCTTTTAATACCTTAAGCGAATCGGAACATATTGTAATACGCTCATCGAATCGATACGCTAAATTTTGCGAATTCGAATCGCGAATTTCGAATCTGGTAACCCTGGTTTTGCCGCAATGACTAATTTGTCTATCTAGGGTAGTTGCTTCAGCCTCCTTATCTCCACTTCCACTAAATTTACATTCTCAGTATTCAATCTTGCTTCTGCTCGATCTGTGAAGGCAGGTATGGAGAATTTGGCCTTTAGGGGACATGATTCATCATTTCATGAATGCCTTTACTGACCATCGTGACTCTGATCTTCTAATTGTGAGGTAAGACCTTTTGTGCGAATGATTGTTTGGGGATACTAAAGTTCAGTTGGGAGCTGCAGTTACTAACATTCTCATTTTTTTTTCCTTCTTTTTAGCCACTTTTCTCTATTGCTTGGGTGTGCATTGCCAATGTGGATGTCATCAGGATTCAATGACCGACCACTTGCACCGTTTGCTGGTATTTTGAGCCTTGGAATTGGTGATACAATGGTGAGCTCTTGTTTAATGAGTATGTGGCAAAGTTTTTTTTGTGTTCATCTTCGAAAATTAACATGTGCACCCGTCATAAAAATACCGTCCTACCAACCCATAGATAACCCAAAACAATCGCAAATGTTCGACCACCACCCAAAAGCAGTTGATAGGAATTTCTCACAATATTCGCAGAAATTACGTTTGCTCTTTATTTCTCAAGTTAATAGATTTAGAATAATTGTGGCTAAGCTAGAAACGTACGATTACAAGATAAGAACAACCTTATCTTTTTCCCAATTTATTTACTGGTTTGTTCTTCCCTTTCACTGCCTTCATTTGTATTACAATCTTCCTTAATAGGCATCCATGGTTGGGCACAAGTATGGTGTTCTGAGATGGAGCAAGACAGGGAGTAAGTTTCTGTATAATGTGATATTTACGAGTCGGTTGAACATTTCATATGGATATTCAGAAAACCTTGTATAATTAATTATCTGACTCTTCACTTTGTGTTATTAGACAAAACAATTGAAGGCACTGCTGCGGGTATTACATCGGTCTTAGCAGCGTGCTCTTTCCTCCTTCCACTTCTGGCATCTGCTGGATATATACAGGTATCTATCTTCTTGTTTGTTTATTCTGTGAACTTAAATTTACACTGGCAAATATATATTTATCCAAAAATTGCAGAACTGGTGTTCACTTGTATTAGCCGTAATAGCAAGTGGCTTGTTGGAGGCGTATACAGCCCAGCTCGACAATGCCTTCATTCCACTGGTCTTCTATTCTATATTGTGTCTGTAATTGTCGTAAGTTTGACTGACGGCCGTGACCCGCTGCTAATCATTCGTTTGGACCTGTGACATCACGTTCTGTTGGAGGCTTGGAGCATTCATCCTTCCTATATATGTATACACATCTAACCTTCAACTTGGTACAGTCTTGCAGAATTTACTTCATTCCTTATTTTTGTCCTTATTTCACTTTGGTGATCAACAAATGATGTCTATAAGTCACGTTTTCACTGATTTCTTTTATAAAATTAACATATTGTATATTGTGAGAAGAAAACCATCGGTCGTAGTTGACATCATTTGACCACCAAAGTGAATTGGAGACGTAGAACGAATGGGTTATAGGGAGTAGTTCAAGGTTTCTGATGTGATCGCCTTTGATATCTCCAGGCCCATTTTGGTGTAAATAGTACTCCATAACATCACACGCCTTTTTATCTGTGTAGAGTAATGTAAAGTAACATGTCTGATATATGTGAGCCATAGCTGATTATCTGTAAGATATTTTTCGACAGTAAGATTAGATTTGTAACACTTTTTATGCACTTGTAAATGAAGATGATGACAGGATTTTTTTGGTCAAAATACTTGGGTAGTTTAGAAAATATGACAAATGGTTCGATGACACCGAGGTGCAAGGTGATTTGTTCCGTAGCAATGGATGCTTCATGTTGTATCTACGTTCATTAGCAGCTCTACGTTATGGTATCAAAGTCTCCATTATGTTTTTGTAGTAACCAAACTTGTTTAATTTCTAGCTCCCAATTTTAGGTGGCGCAAAAGTATCGAGATTATTGTATTAGCCAACGAGTTAAAAACTCCCATGTTGAGGAAGGGTGTGAACCAAATCAGTGTCCAATTAAGGTCTATTTTTCAATCTACGATTTTTGTAAATCTATTCTTTTCGGTATCGTAGGGATAGAGAACGAATAAGCTACTTTCTTTAAAGGGTGTCCAATTTTCAATCCGAAAGGCATTCTTCGCTGTAACCCTAAGCAGCCTCCTATCCAACGGCATAGGTTCACCGTCCAACGGATTTAGTAGTCCAACATGAGCAACAGACTTAAAACAGTTTGATTTTCTCATGAGCCACTTGGTTTATGAGCCTAAAAGTCGTGGCTAACAAGAACCATACATTTAACGCCTCGGCCAATGAATCAATTGTTTCAATTATCTTCACAAGTGTTTTCTCTTTGCTCTGAGCCTGTCGGGCAAACTTAGCTGACCGGTGACCAAACCGAGCAATGTACTCACTCATCCTCCAACCACCAGAAAAATCTCTCGTCTTGTTTGTCTAATCCAAGACCGTTCAAAATTTCAGCAGCATGCAAACGCTCATATATACGATCAAGTCTGTCATCCTACAGCAAAATTAGCGACACAAGTAAGTTACCATTTAGATTCAGTTACTCCTATAAAAGAGAAATTCCTTTTCTAATTTCATCCTCGATCTCCTCATCACAGCATCAAGAGCAGACATATCATAAGCTTCATTTTCTGATTCAGTAATTCTTCTGTAAGACTAGCCTTACACTAAGTTAATGCGAGACAAGAGTACAAATTGTAGTTAAAATGGTACTCCCTCCATCCCATCTTTTTCCTCCCATTTACTTTTTCACGGTCTCCTAAGCACTACTTTGACCGTATTTATTTGTATCAATACATCACTTTTTCCGGTCAAAAGTATAATTTTGTAAAAGATATTTTAACGACAAATCATAATATGTTGATTTCATAACATAATTTATATTATAATTTTAGTTATTGACGGTCAAATTTTGCGAAGTTTGACCTCCAAAAAGTAAATGGGAGGAAAAAGATGGGATGGAGGGAGTACAAAAACTTGAAACAAATCTACTAAAGTCACTTTTAGAGGTACTAAAAAATTTTGGTTACAATTAATAATATTTATTAGTAAAATGGTACAAAAACTATATAATCAAGTACAAACGAGGCTGACTTACAATAACTTATTGTAAGGCTTGCCTTACACAAGAATTTGTGTTTCTGATTAAGCTTCTGTTTAGAAAATCCCAACTTCAATTTCAGAAAACTTAAGACGAGGAGAACAAGCTCGAAATGTGATCAACGTAAGATTTAATACTATATTATTGTAAATATTACAATACATTGTTCCATTGAACACAGTGATATCAGTATGATTTAGCAGTCTTTTTGTTTCGACCGAACGTTAAATGTGGCGGTTCAAAGTTCAATGAACGGAAATGCAGAAATGAAGTTTATGTAGATAATTACGGCATTTTGGAACTAAATTTTATCTGCGTATCACGCATTTATTGGCTTAACTGCTTTAAAGCAAAATTGGAGAAATGTGTCGCCCACGTGGGACAGTTTCGGAGATCCTTGTGGCAAATACTGGGAAGGGATTGTGTGCAGCGGTTCCAGGGTGATTTCTATGTAAGCATATATATAGTTTGATGTTAATCCTAGATTCTTGATACATCAGTTGCACTTTAATTTTTTTCTGATGTTCTGGAAGCTCTTCGACACAGAACTTTATCGAGCATGGGATTGAAGGGCATACTAACTGGCGACATCCAGGAATTATCAGAACTACAAACTCTGTAAGTTTCCTGAATGTTATTAAGAGACCATAGTTTCAACTGATAATCTCTTACTAACATTCTTACGTATTGACGTGTTGGTTGGTGGTTACTCAATACCTGATACGTTTGATGACCAACGTGTTTCTATCATATAATCAAATCCCATCCGTCATACTCGTAAATGGCAAGACTTTAACGAATTTTCTGTATCGTGAGAAGTATGCCAGGTTGTCATCATCAGGATATAAGCAGAAAGATCGGGTATCAACTTTTTATTTGTCCTGGAAGTTGCTTGCTCTAAAGTTTATATTGTTCATAAAACTATTCAATTCACACAGATATATAGTGATTTACAAAATCGTCTTTATCGTTTCATTCGAGTGCCATGCTCTAGCTGAAATGATATGTGTAGTCTCTACTGGGATGATCTGCAGATCGTTGAATATCAACAGCTTCAGTGGGGGTATATACCGAATACCATAGGTAAACTGTCCAAACTTTAGCCAGATCTCGCCGAGAACAAGATCAGATCCCTGTCTCCAACAGAACAACACCTGGTTTGGCCATGCTAGTTAACACCAAAGCATCGGTCTAGGCACAACATTGAAAGGCTTCGAGAAGTACGTCGACTTAGCTCTGTGGTGCGTGGAAGAGTCAGGACTAGACAGGCCTGCAATGAGAGAAGTCGTAAAACAGCTTGAGGATATACTGGAAATGGCAGGTTTGAACTCGTACAGCAACTCAACCACAAGTTCAACAATGTTTGATCGGAAGTCTCCTTAGCCACTCTACGGAGACACGTCTCTGTAACATCACAGGGTATCGATACGTTGAATAGTCGCAAACATCTATGTTGTACATTTTGGGTCGAACCCTTTTCGATGAGTTTTGCATATGAAGACTTACTTCAGTTTCAAAATTAGCTGTGTATGACCTCTGTAAACTTGTGCAGTGTTTTCTGTGATGAAAATGTTTCAAGTGTACTGCTCAATTCTTGGTATGAAGTTTTGTTATGTTACTGTGAAAGTGGAGTGAGTAATTTTTATTTCATCCAAATCAACATGAATTTTTAACCAAGTTATTGAATTGAATGGATTTTAATTTATTTTTAGAGTGAATTGAATGAAATCTTTATCCAAAATATTTGTGATTACTTACGCTAATATTTTTAATTCATTTCAATTGATTAAATATTTCTTACGATAATTTCAAATTACTCGAACTCGATTTCAAATAATTCCACGACCAATTCACCATTACTCAGTTACTCACTAATCCATCAAACTAAAACATAACAAATTCACATCACAAAACAACACCATACATTCATTCATCACAATCATCAATGAAAATAAACCAAAACCCGAAAACCCGAAACCCTAACCACCGAATCCATAGAGTGTTCTACCCTGCCTCTTAAGCGCGTAAACGACATCCATAGCCGTGACCGTCTTTCGCCTTGCGTGCTCAGTGTAGGTGACCGCATCCCTAATCACATTCTCCAGAAAAATCTTCAAAACTCCCCTCGTCTCCTCATAAATCAGCCCGCTGATCCTTTTTACGCCGCCTCGTCTCGCCAGACGCCGGATTGCCGGTTTTGTGATCCCCTGGATGTTGTCGCGGAGGACTTTTCGGTGTCGTTTTGCTCCGCCTTTCCCAAGACCCTTGCCTCCCTTTCCTCTGCCCGACATTTTTATGAGACGGTTTTACAGTAAAATTTTGAAATGGATCGAGTGAAAATGAATGTGATTGATGTGTTGTGGTAAGGTGAGTGAAATGGAGGGGTTTATATAGTGTTGGGTGAGAGATTTGTGGTGGATTTTGGACGGTTGGATTTGACTTTGATCCAACGGTGGAGAGTGGTGATCCGTGTGTGGGGGGTTGAGGGTGTTGTGAGTCGTTGATTTGGATGTGTGGACGGTTGAGATTGAGTTGTGGGTTTTTTGTTGGATTTGTGTTTTGCTGGGTGATGGTCTACTTTGGCGCTCGAGTCTATTTAAAAATTTCGTAAAATTATTTCCTCAAAAGTCAAAACTAATACTCCCTCCATTCAATTAAAGATGTTCTATTTTAGTGATCAAGGAATTAGGGAGTTACTCTGAGCATTAGGTTTTAAGTTCAAATCTTCATCCTCCGTTATAATGTTGTAATGACCTTGTGTCTCCTCGTAGACCAAAAAAATATATTCCCTTAATTCAATTTTATTTTATACGTTAACTTTTTCATATTTGTCGAGCGAAAAATAATATTGACACACATTAGTACATTACAGATGACTATATTTTTCATTATACATTGCAAAAAATTTCAAAAAATTTCTAAGTTCATGAATAGTTTTAAATAGTATGCACAGAATGGAGCTGAACGGCGGACGTAATACAAATCAAATTTTTTTATCCAAAATTACTAATTCTAATTTTGATTGATATTCAAATTCAATTCTGAAATTAAGATTTGTATCCAATTCAAATAATTCATATCCCTACAATTTTTCAGATTTTATACGGTATTCAGTCAAATTGTCATAAATCGCCAATATTTGTATACTTCATAAAATTGAAAATGAAATTAAAATGAAGAAACCCAACATTTATAAAATGAGTTAATTTCTTTTAAAACGATTTTTTTTTGGTACGGCGGGTGGGTGGCATACTGGCATCGAGGGACTTTAGTAGACATATTTTATGTTTTTTTACCATTACAAGTTTACAACTAGAGATATGAATATAATTTAGTAAATAAAAAAAATCGAGGGACTTTAGTAGGTATGTTAAGTTCAACTCTAAAAAGTCAAAAGATACAGATCCCAAATTTTTAACAAATTTGTTAGTGACTTTAGACTTGCTCACAAGAATTAGTGTATATTGTAAGTATTTCGTCCGCTTTCTTCTCGATTTTCTTAACCCCTAAAATAAATTACATGGTTCTCTTTTCATTTCTGTTTTTGGATTTTTGTTAGGAAATTTTTTCATTTACATTTCGTTTTTTCATTTCTTATCTTTTTTATTTACTAAATTATTTTCATATCTCAAGTTTTATAATTGTAAACTATTATTTTAATCATATACTCCGTAATTTATTTGTATTTGTGTGTTGAACCTTTTAAAAAACACAAATTCTTGTTTAAGACCAAAGATCCGTCTTAAACTTTAAGACGGGTCGGGTATGACCCGTTTTTTTTTTTTCTTTTTTTTTGGAATTTTTTTTTCAAGACCCAATTTTTTTTTTTAAAAAACTTTTGTCGAAAATCGTGTTTATAGTGTAATTGAAAAGGGTAACAAAGTAGATCAAAATGGTAACATATTATATTATATTTGTAACATACTCCGTATTATGAAATATAGAGAATAAAAAATTGTCATAACATTTGTTTAATATATTACCATAATTATATAATACGTTACAAAAATAGGTCAATATTAAATGATAAAATACTCCGTATTACTTTTCAATGTATCATATTTGTTTTTTGCATTTTCATACTAAAAAAAACTTGATAACATTTCATTAATAAATGATAACATAATATATTATGATCCAAACATAATTAATTTATATTCGTAATGTGTATTATGTTTTTATGTTTGAAAATATGTCACCAATATAATATAGTATGTTACTAATTTTATCAATATTGTTACTGTAGATACCCGTATCCGTACCTCCCCAAAACAAGCCCGATGACGAAAAAGGACTTTTATGCATGTTTTATAAATAGACGAAACGGTACAAAGTGTCTAAAACATTTTAGTCTTTTTAACGTATTAATTTAAAATTGCATATTTCGTAAAATGAACATTAATTTTGTCGTCCTATTTCAAGCCGAGAAACACGACACGATTATTTGCTCACGAAAGCAACCCACAAAAACAGCCCACAAAAACAACCCACAAAAGCAACCCACAAAAACAACCCACAAAAACAACCTACAAAAACAACCCGCAAAAATACGCGCCCGAAACGGGTCGACACGCCTCCCGAGTCACATTTTCGTAAAACCAAATTTTACGACATCACAAAATAATACAATACAAAACAATTTTATTTCGAGTCAAAATCGAAAAACACGATAAAAACCGAAACACGAAACACAAAAACATGGCCCAAAGAGTAAGACTTTGGTCCATTGGACCAAAGCCTAAATCAACCCAATCAATCAAATATGTCACAAGCAAAAGGCGGCCCAAATCCAGAAAACGCACACACAAATCGCCAGTTGACTGGCGACTTGTATACAAATCACCAGTGCACTGGCGACTTGTATACAAATCACCAAAGGTAATCGCTGTTGACTAGTCGCCAAAGGTAATGGCGACTTGTTTTGCCCCTATTTTGACATTGGCGACTCGTTTTAGCTTCTTGTACAAGTTCAGCCAATTTCTATAAATACCCATGCATCCATTCGTTCAACACACAACATTTTCACTCAACAATTACACATCCACACAACATTTTTTTCAAGCATACAACACAACTACAACTCACACTTAGCATTTCTAAAAACCGTCTTTGCGTTTTAAGGTAAACATTTTACCTTCGAACTGGACTTTTTAGACTCGGACAAAGGGTTACCTTAACCCAACTCAATATTGGTTTAACGAACCCGTATTCGTAATACGGTTGTAGTAATTCGGATACCTAATCCGTCTAAACCTCGCCAATATTGCATAAACAAACGACCCACTTTCACTAAAGCAAACCGACGTTACATTTTACATTATGCAAATTCTCATTCATGCATTAAATATTGACTAAACACGGATTCGACATAAACTTGTACCGTTTCAACTAGTCTTTTAAACATGCAAAAGTGAGGGTTTTCAAAATACTAGAATTAGACAAAAGTCGGAAAATAACGTTTTATACTAATTCAAATCAATGAATTATTATTTTACGTACATTTCCTATAGCAAAACGTCATAACTTTGACGAATCACATTCATTATTTTGCATTTTTATCGAGTCATATTCGCACTTGTACGTAGCGTTTTATTAGCTCAAACATCGAAATTAAGCTTTGATAAAACTTTCGAAAAGTAACCTTGCCCCGAACCCTCACTGGTTTTGTTAGAAGAGGGGTTAATTACATGGGACAACATTTACGAAAGCAGTTTCGTGTTGTTTTTTGAGGAGCATTTCGACGATCTTGGTGTTGACGATAACGCCAGGTTACTCGTCCTCGACGCGGTTACGAGGGGTTACATGGGAATTAAGAAAACTTATGGTGGTCGTCGTGACGTTAACGTGGTTGTTATGTCGAGGTTGATGATTTTAACGAGAACGTTCAAGGGCATCCCATGGATGTTGACGAAAATCATTTTAATGTCGGTGGGGATGACGAGGAACATGTCGAGAATATTGATGAAGACGAAAATGGTGATGATGCCGATCCTGAGGAGGTTAGGGAGTTTTTGGTTGGGTGTGGGGTGAGGTTTGGTGTCGGGATTCAGTCCTCGTTGTCGGCTGCTACGTGCATGATATGTTTTGAGAAGATGACGGGGTCGTTGTCGCGCGGTGGTGGCGTCGTTGCCGTGTAATCACGTTATCCATGGAAAGTGCCTTGCCGATATGGTGGCGAAAGGTTGTACCTTTGCTTGTCCCTTTTGTCGGTTCAAACTCAAATCTTCGGGATGATGATAAGGGGATTCAAACCTAATACATCGTTTTTAACCATTACACCGGAACATCGATCCTTGATGTCGTTGTTTGTCCTATATATGAACGTTATTCGAGCAGTTACTATTTAATTTGTATTTAAGTTTGTTAGTCTTTTTGTTTAGTTGACCGGTTCGTACGGAGTGCATTTTTGGTGGTGTAATTGTGCCGTTGTGTGTTTCCTTTGGTTTGAATGATTTAAACAAATAAAATTGTATTCCGTAATAAAAATATAAAATCAATTTCAATTGAAGAAAAAATAAAAAATTCCAGGCCCATTCGTGATTCTCACATGGTATCAGAGCTCGGGTTCGCCCTGGGTTCGATAAGTTTAAAACTAGCCTTTGAAAAACTATGCCATCGGAGGAGGTCCTCTTTGAGGGTTTGCCGCTCCGATTGGGTTCGGGTTATTACCGCCCTCGTGAGTTCGAGTTGTTTATACCACTCTGGTGTGCTCCCATGGTTTCGCCCTGGGTTTCTGAGGGACCTCACATGTGAGGGGGAGTGTTGGAGTTTAGTGCCTACATGTGAGTCCCACATTGGTTGTGGAAGTAAGTGTAGTGTGGTTCATAAAGTCCAAGGGTCCTCCTTGCAAAGGTATTTATCTTCTTGCTCACTTGCCCAAAGCCTAATAAAAACCGCCGCGACGACGACGACACGGAACAATAACTCATTATCGACATACGATACAAGAGTTACTGCAAAGAAGACGGAGAAGGCGGTTACGAGTCTCACTTGACCGAAACACTACCCTTGTTGTTAGAAGAGGGGTTAATTACATGGGACAACATTTACGAAAGCAGTTTCGTGTTTTTTTTTGTTAGAATCATTTCGACGATCTTGGTGTTAGACGATAACGCCAGCTTACTCGTCCTCGACGCGGTTACGAGGGGCTACATGTGAGGGGGAGTGTTGGAATATATACCCACATGTGAGTGCCCCATATTGATGGTGGAGAAGAGTTTGATGTGCTTTATAATGTTCAAGGGTCCTCCTCCCATAGCCAATTGGTTTTGAGAAATGTGGATTTCCTTTGGACTTATAAAGCGGGCTCGCTCTTTTCCACTCGGGTTTGGTCAGGTCCGTTTCATGATTCTAACATGGTATCAGAGCCCGGGTTTGTTTTGGGTTCGATAAAGTTTAAAACTGGCCTTGAAAAATATGCCACAGCGATTGCATAAACTAAGTAACCACAGCGATTAAATCATAGTTCCGGACTAATGTCACAATTTTCCCTCAACCCTAGTGAGGGAAAATAAAAGTAATTAAAAACAATGAACATAATTACCGAATAACAAGATGTGTGAAATTAATCCGTAGTACCGACGGTTACAAGAAATTCAATCCCGAATTCGACATAAAAGTAAAACTTGAGGTTTTTGTTCTAGAGAAAATGAGCAGTAGAAAGTACGTTCTAAAATTTTAAGCATGAAAGTAAAGATGTTTCGAGACTCTAAGTCTCCTATTTATACAATTCCAAAGATAAGGCCCAAACGAACTAGCCCATTCGTTAACTGCGCTGGACCGGATTTCCAGCAAATCCGGCCGGATTCAGCAAGAAACCGACCCAGGTCAAATCACGCGTAGCTCGGATTCTCCACGTCTCCACTCGTATTTCGAGCTCCCGTGTCGGCTCGAGCTTGGTCTTTTGGCCTCGATTCATGCGGTGCTCTCTTTGACTTTAAACTTGGCTGAGGACCGCCAAATTCTGCAAAACGTAAATAGACCGCCAAATTCTGCAAAACGTAAACAAAGAGCAGCAGTATCAACATTCACAACAAATAGCTCATAAAATACATACAAACTCGACTATACGCGAGCTAAATGTGACCAAACAGGGGCATATAAATCAATATAAAACGCACACATCAGAGGGACATCCACAACAATATATGCATTTGAGTTACAAATATATCACTATTTCATAACCCTGCACTCAATTCCCTTAACAGTTTTGCAGGGTTGCCGAATTCGCTCCCCCACCCCCCTAGGAAATCGCGAATCGATTCGCTCGTATCGATTCGCGATTCGTTAGCGAATCGATTCGTTTTGAATTCGCTGGTATGAGCGAATCACTTTGCTAAAACAACAAATAGACAACAAATTGAAAATTAATATAGAAGATACTTACCATTGTAGGATGAGAAGTTCATATTCTCAAGTAAACTATAAAAGTTGCAATTTCAAGGTGAAAAGTGAAGGTTGTCTCTGCTTTGTTAAATGGGAAAAGAAGATGAACATGGGAAGAAGGAGATGTATACTAATGTTGTACTGGTGGTAATACGTTTTTTCAAAGTTGGGAGTTGGGACTTGTACCGTGCCTATTTAATTGTGGCTTTTGAATTCTCCAAGTATTTTATGTTTTTCTGTGCACACATTTAATATACTTTTTACAAATTAATTTTACTGTTTTAGTCTTTTAATACCTTAAGCGAATCGGAACGAATTAGCGAATCGGAACATATTGTAATACGCTCATCGAATCGATACGCTAAATTTAGCGAATTCGAATCGAGCGAATTTCGAATCTGGCAACCCTGGTTTTGCCGCAATGACTAATTTGTCTATCTAGGGTAGTTGCTTCAGCCTCCTTATCTCCACTTCCACTAAATTTACATTCTCAGTATTCAATCTTGCTTCTGCTTGATCTGTGAAGGCAGGTATGGAGAATTTGGCCTTTAGGGGACATGATTCATCATTTCATGAATGCCTTTACTGACCATCGTGACTCTGATCTTCTAATTGTGAGGTAAGACCTTTTGTGCGAATGATTGTTTGGGGATACTAAAGTTCAGTTGGGAGCTGCAGTTACTAACATTCTCATTTTTTTTTCCTTCTTTTTAGCCACTTTTCTCTATTGCTTGGGTGTGCATTGCCAATGTGGATGTCATCAGGATTCAATGACCGACCACTTGCACCGTTTGCTGGTATTTTGAGCCTTGGAATTGGTGATACAATGGTGAGCTCTTGTTTAATGAGTATGTGGCAAAGTTTTTTTTGTGTTCATCTTCGAAAATTAACATGTGCACCCGTCATAAAAATACCGTCCTACCAACCCATAGATAACCCAAAACATGTTCGACCACCGCCCAAAAGCAGTTGATAGGAATTTCTCACAATATTAGCAGAAATTACGTTTGCTCTTTATTTCTCAAGTTAATAGATTTAGAATAATTGTGGCTAAACTAGAAACATACGATTACAAGATAAGAACAGCCTTATCTTTTTCCCAATTTATTTACTGGTTTGTTCTTCCCTTTCACTGCCTTCATTTGTATTACAATCTTCCTTAATAGGCATCCATGGTTGGGCACAAGTATGGTGTTCTGAGATGGAGCAAGACAGGGAGTAAGTTTCTGTATAATGTGATATTCACGAGTTGGTTGAACATTTCAACTGGATATTCAGATAACCTTGTATAATTTAATTATCTCACTCTTCACTACTCCGTATGTGTTATTAGAGAAAACTATTGAAGGCACCGCTGCGGGTATTACATCGGTCTTAGCAGCGTGCTCTTTCCTCCTTCCACTTCTGGCATCTGCTGGATATATACAGGTATCTATCTTCTTGTTTGTTTATTCTGTGAACTTAAATTTACACTGGCAAATATATATTTATCCAAAAATTGCAGAACTGGTGTTCACTTGTATTAGCCGTAATAGCAAGTGGCTTGTTGGAGGCGTATACAGCCCAGCTCGACAATGCCTTCATTCCACTGGTCTTCTATTCTATCTTGTGTCTGTAGTTGTCGTAAGTTTGACTGACGGCCATGACCCGCTGCTAAGCATTCGTTTGGACCTGTGACATCACGTTCTGTTGGAGGCTTGGAGCATCCATCCTTCCTATATATGTATACACATCTAACCTTCAACTTGGTACAGTCTTGCAGAATTTATTTCATTCCTTATTTTTGTCCTTATTTCACTTTGGTGATCAACAAATGATGTCTATAAGTCTATTACCGATGAGATATACAATACACACGTTTTCACTGATTTCTTTTATAAAATTAACATATTGTATATTGTGAGAAGAAAACCATCGGTCATAGTTGACATCATTTGACCACCAAAGTGAATTGGAGACGTAGAACGAATGGGTTATAGGGAGTAATTCAAGGTTTCTGATGTGATCGCCTTTGATATCTCCAGGCCCATTTTGGTGTACATAGTAACAAAAATCACACACGCCTTTTTAATCTCTGTAGAGTAATGTAAAGTAACATGTCTGATTTGTGTGAGCCATAGCTGATTTTCTGTAAGATATTTTTCGAAAGTAAGATTAGATTTGTAACACTTTTTATGCACTTGTAAATGAAGATGACAGGATTTTTTGGGTCAAAATACTTCGGTTCTGCTGGTAGTTTAGAAAATATGACAAATGGTTTGATGACACCGAGGTGCAAGGTGATTTGTTCCGTAGCAATGGATGCTTCATGTTGTATCTACGTTCATTAGCAGCTCTACGTTACAGTGTCAAAGTCTCCATTATGTTTTTATAGTAACCAAACTTGATTAATTTCTAGCTCCCAAATATAGGTGGTGCAAAAGTATCGAGATTATTGTATTAGCCAACGAGTTAAAAACTCCCATGTTGAGGAAGGGTGTGAACCAAATCAGTGTCCAATTAAGGTCTCTTTTTCAATCTACGATTTTTTTCTAAATCTATTATTTTCGGTATCATAGGGATAGAGAACGAGTAAGCTACTTTCTTTAAAGGGTGTCCAACAATTTTCAATCCAAAAGGCATTCTTCGCTGTAACCCTAAGCAGTCTCCTATCCAACGGCATAGGTCCACCGTCCCAACGAATTTAGTAGTCCAACATGAGCAACAGACTTAAAACATTTCAAAAATATCACCTCCCGGGGTGGCTAACAGTTTGATTTTCTCATGAGCCACTTTGTTTATGAGCCTAAAAGTCGTGGCTAACAAGAACCATATGTTTAACTTAACGCCTCGGCCAATGCATAAATTGTCTTGTTTGTCTGAGCCTGTCGGGCTAACATAGCTGACCCGGACCAAACCGAGCAATGTACTCTTTCATCCTCCAACCACCAGAAAAAGCTCTCGTCTTGTTTGTCAAATCCAAGACCATTCAAATTTCAGCACCACGCAAACGCTCATATATACGATCAAGTCTGTCATCCTACAGCAAAAATGGTGACACAAGTAACTAGTAAGTAACCATTTAGAATCAGTTACTCCTATAAAAGAGAAATTCCTTTTCTAATTTCATCCTCGATCTCCTCGTCACAGCATATTACAGCATCAAGAGAAGACATATCAGAAGCTTCAGTTTCTGATTAAGCTTCTGTTTAGAAAATCCCGACTTCAATTTCAAAAAACTTAAGACGAGGAGAACAAGCCCGAAATGTGATCATCGTAAGATTTAATACTATATTATTGTAAATATTACAATACATTGTTCCATTGAACACAGTGATATCAGTATGATTTCGCAGTCTTTTTGTTTCGACTGAACGTTAAATGTGGCGGTTCAATGAACGGAAGTGCAGAAATGAAGTTTATGTAGATAATTACGGATTTACGGCATTTTGGAACTAAATTTTGTCTGCGTATCACGCAGTTATTGGCTTAACTGCTTTAAAGCAAAATTGGAGAAAAGTACCGCCCACGTGGGACAGTTTCGGTGATCCTTGTGGCAAATCCTGGGAAGGGATTGCGTGCAACGGTTCCAGGGTGATTTCTATGTAAGCATATCAAGGCGTAACTTTTGTTATTTAAATGATGAATTGCGAAGCTTACATTATCTGAACACGGCTCACAACTTGGGCTTGTCGATTTACAGTTCAACAATATATCGGCTTACACTCAAAGACGGGAAGATGATGGTGTTCAGTTCACGTAAGCTTTGCAATTCATTACTCGTATTTAACAAAACAAGAAAAAAATTCCATTTTACTGTAAAAGTGTTCCTAGATCAAAACTCTGCAGTTGTACACAAAAGTGAGACTTTTGCTCCCGCAATCTTCTGAAACATTCAGGACGAGTGAAATTTTCATTTGACTAATTATTGCAGCCTCATAGGAAATCCTGTTTGTTCGGAAAATATCACAACACAGAGCTACTGCATTCCTCAGTCAAATCCCTGTACTCAACACCGCGGAAATGTGCTTCCGCATCTTGTAAATCAAATGAAGTTGCAAGCCCGACGTGCAATTGTGCTATACCATACAGCGGAACTCTTAAGTTCCAAGCCCCTAAATTTTCGGACCTGCAAAATATTTCTTACTACACGGCTTTGGAGATGAAAATGATGATCACCTTTCAATCCACTAAAGCTGCTGTTGATTCCATCTCTCTCAGTAACATAAGCCGAGATTCTTCTAATTACCTGAACATGAATTTAAAAGTTTTCCCTCGGTGCTGCAAAAGAGGTCTTATGTAGGTATGTCAGTGGGGCGGGTCAACGTGGATACCGCCCCGCACCCGCCCCAGTTAGGGTGGAGGTAGGAGACCCTTTAGTGGGTCGTGGAGCGGTGGTAGATCTTAAAAGTGATCCCCGCCGCGGGTCGTGGAGCGGTGGTGGAAATGCTTCCCCCGCCATGGGTGATGGGGCGGAGGTGGAGGTGTGTTTTTGTTAGTGGATGCGGTGGTGGAAATGCTTCCCCCGCCCCCGCCCCGCCCCAATGACATCCATAGTCTTATGGGCGACACTGAATTACCTGAACATTAATTTGGACTGGCGGAGGAGAGTCAGAGTTGCCCTCGGTGCTGCAAGGGGTCTTGCGTACCGGCACGAACTTGCAAACCCACCAAATCATCCATAGGGACATCAAGTCTAACAATATTCTTCTCGACGAAAACCTGAGTGCTAAAGTTTCTGATTTCGGTTTGTCCAAGGCTTTTGCTGATGCCAGGAAAGGTCATTTGGCTACAGAAGTCAAAGGGACTATGGTGAGCTTCAACTCCTTGAAGTCCTGCCATATCGTTGTGATTATTACAATATCGTCTTAATATTTTCCTGAGTCAATATTTTGCGATTCATTTTAGCAGACGACAAATTGTTAAATTGTTTATTAAATTGATGCAGTGGTACTTGGACCCCGAGTATTATAAAGATTTGAGCGAAAAAAGTGACATGTACAGCTTCGGTGTCCTAATGCTCGTAACGGGGAAATCACCAATAGACAGAGGGAGATACATTGTCCGAGAAGTCAAGAACGCAATGGATAGAGCAGAACACTTGTACGGCCTCCACGAGTTCCTCGACCAAAGCATCGGTCTAGGCACAACATTGAAATGCTTCAAGAAGTACGTCGACTTAGCTCTATGGTGCGTGGAAGAGTAGGGACTAAACAGGCCTGCAATGAGAGAAGTTGTAAAACAGCTTGAGGACATGCTGGAAATGGCAGGTTTGAACCCATACAGCGACTCAGCCACGAGTTCAACAACGTTTGATCGGAAGTCTCCTCAGCCACTCCATCACAGTGTATCGATACATTGAATAGTCGAAAACGTCTATGTTGTACATTTTGGGTCGAACCCTTTTTGATGAGTTTTGTAAATGATGTACAGTACTTCAGTTTCAAAATAGCTGTGTATGACCTCTGTAAACTTGTGCAGTGTTTTTTGTGATGAAAATGTTTCAAGTGTATTGCTCAATTCTTGGTATGAAGTTTTTTTTGTTACTGTTAACATAAATGTGATTCTAAATAAAGTGAAGTATTTGAAAGTGGAGTGAGTAATTTTTATTTCATCCAAATCAACATGAATTGAATGGATTTTATTTTATTTTTAGAGTGAATTGAATGAAATCTTTATCCATAATATTTGTGATTACTTACGCTCACATTTTTAATTCATTTCCGTTGATCAAATATTTCTTATGATATTATGTACGAGTAGGAAAAAAGACCGTCTATATGACATTTAATTATTCTGAATTCAATACATTGTGAGTCGTCGTCACCCATTTTCATTCTCACTACTCAAACTCGAACTTTATGATTGAACAATTAAACAAGAAGAAATAGAAACAAATTTTCATACGAAATAATGATAATTTCAAATTACTCAAACTCGATTTCAAATAAATCCAATCACCAATTCACCATTACTCACTTATCCATCAAACTAAAACATAACAAATTCACATCACAAAACAACACCATACATTCATTCATCACAATCATTAATTCATGAAAATAACCCAATAACCCAATAACCCAATAACCCGAAAACCCGAAACCCTAACCACCAAACCCATAGAGTGTTCTACCCTGCCTCTTAAGCGCGTAAACGACATCCATAGCCGTGACTGTCTTCCGCCTTGCGTGCTCCGTGTAGGTGACCGCATCCCTAATCACATTCTCCAGAAAAATCTTCAAAACTCCCCTTGTCTCCTCATAAATCAGCCCGCTGATCCTTTTTACGCCACCTCGTCTCGCCAGACGCCGGATTGCCGGTTTTGTAATCCCCTGGATGTTGTCTCGGAGGACTTTTCGGTGTCGTTTTGCTCCGCCTTTCCCAAGACCCTTGCCTCCCTTTCCTCTGCCCGACATTTTTATGAGACGATTTTACGATAAATTTGTGAAATGTATGAGTGAAAAATTGAAAATGAATGTGATGGATGTGTTGTGATATGGTGAGTGAAATGGAGGGGTTTATATAGTGTTGGGTGAGAGATTTGTGGTGGATTTTGGACGGTTGGATTTGAGTTTGATCCAACGGTGGAGAGTGGTGATCCGTGTGTGGGGGGTTCAGTGTGTTGTGAGTCGTTGATTTGGATGTGTGGACGGTTGAGATTGAGTTGTGGGTTTTTTGTTGGATTTGTGTTTTGCTGGGTGATGGTCTACTTTGGCGCTCGAGTCTATTTAAAAATTTCGTGAAATTGTTTCCTCAAAACTAATATTCCTTCCATTCAACAGAAGATGTTCTATTTTAGTGATCAATACGGAATTACGGAGCTACCCTGAGCATTAGGTTTTAAGTTCAAATCTTCATCCTCCGTTGTAATGTTGTAATGACCTTGTGTCTCCTCGTAGACCAAAAAAAATATTCCCTTAATTCAATTTTATTTTATACGTTAACTTTTTCATATTTGTCGAGCGAAATATAATATTGACACACATTACAGATGACTATATTTTGCATTATACATTGCAAAAAATTTCAAAAAATTTCTAAGTTCATGAATAGTTTTAAAAAGTATGCACAAAATGGAGCTGAACGGCGGACGTAATACAAATCAAATTTTTTTATCCAAAATTACTAATTCTAATTTGGATTGATATTCAAATTCAATTCTGAAATTAAGATTTATATCCAATTCAAATAATTCATATCCCTACAATTTTTCAGATTTTATACGGTATTCAGTCAAATTGTCATAAATCGCCAATATTTGTATACTTCATAAAATTGAAAATGAAATTAAAATGAAGAAACCCAACATTTGTAAAATGAGTTAATTTCTTTTAAAACGATTTTTTTTTGGTACGGCGGGTGGGTGGCATACTGGCATCGAGGGACTTTAGTAGACATATTTTATGTTTTTTTTACCATTACAAGTTTACAACTAGAGATATGAATATAATTTAGTAAATAAAAAAAATCGAGGGACTTTAGTAGGTATGTTAAGTTCAACTCTAAAAAGTCAAAAGATACAGATCCCAAATTTTTAACAAATTTGTTAGTGACTTTAGACTTGCTCACAAGAATTAGTGTATATTGTAAGTATTTCGTCCGCTTTCTTCTCGATTTTCTTAACCCCTAAAATAAATTACATGGTTCTCTTTTCATTTCTGTTTTTGGATTTTTGTTAGGAAATTTTTTCATTTACATTTCGTTTTTTCATTTCTTATCTTTTTTATTTACTAAATTATTTTCATATCTCAAGTTTTATAATTGTAAACTATTATTTTAATCATATACTCCGTAATTTATTTGTATTTGTGTGTTGAACCTTTTAAAAAACACAAATTCTTGTTTAAGACCAAAGATCCGTCTTAAACTTTAAGACGGGTCGGGTATGACCCTTTTTTTTTTTTTTTTTTTTTTTTTTTTTTTGATTTTTTTGAATTTTTTTTTTTCAAGACCCATTTTTTTTTTAAAAGCTTTTGTCGAAAATCGTGTTTATAGTGTAATTGAAAAGGGTAACAAAGTAGATCAAAATGGTAACATATTATATTATATTTGTAACATACTCCGTATTATGAAATATAGAGAATAAAAAATTGTCATAACATTTGTTTAATATATTACCATAATTATATAATACGTTACAAAAATAGGTCAATATTAAATGATAAAATACTCCGTATTACTTTTCAATGTATCATATTTGTTTTTTGCATTTTCATACTAAAAAAACTTGATAACATTTCATTAATAAATGATAACATAATATTATGATCCAAACATAATTAATTTATATTCGTAATATGTATTATGTTTTTATGTTTGAGAATATGTCACCAATATAATATAGTATGTTACTAATTTTATCAATATTGTTACTGTAGATACCCGTATCCGTACCTCCCCAAAACAAGCCCGATGACGAAAAAGGACTTTTATGCATGTTTTATAAATAGACGAAACGGTACAAAGTGTCTAAAACATTTTAGTCTTTTTAACGTATTAATTTAAAATTGCATATTTCGTAAAATGAACATTAATTTTGTCGTCCTATTTCAAGCCGAGAAACACGACACGATTATTTGCTCACGAAAGCAACCCACAAAAACAACCCACAAAAACAACCCACAAAAGCAACCCACAAAAACAACCCACAAAAACAACCTACAAAAACAACCCGCAAAAATACGCGCCCGAAACGGGTCGACACGCCTCCCGAGTCACATTTTCGTAAAACCAAATTTTACGACATCACAAAATAATACAATACAAAACAATTTTATTTCGAGTCAAAATCGAAAAACACGACAAAAATCGAAACACGAAACACAAAAACATGGCCCAAAAAGTAAGACTTTGGTCCATTGGACCAAAGCCTAAATCAACCCAATCAATCAAATATGTCACAAGCAAAAGGCGGCCCAAATCCAGAAAACGCACACACAAATCGCCAGTTGACTGGCGACTTGTATACAAATCACCATTGCACTGGCGACTTGTATACAAATCACCAGTGCACTGGCTGCCAGTTGACTAGTCGCCAGTGCACTGGCGACTTGTTTTGCCCCTATTTTGACATTGGCGACTCGTTTTAGCTTCTTGTACGAGTTCAGCCAATTTCTATAAATACCCATGCATCCATTCGTTCAACACACAACATTTTCACTCAACAATTACACATCCACACAACATTTTTTTCAAGCATACAACACAACTACAACTCACACTTAGCATTTCTAAAAACCGTCTTTAATTTGCGTTTTAAGGTAAACATTTTACCTTCAGACCGGACTTTTTAGACTCGGACAAAGGGTTATCTTAACCCAACTCAATATTGGTTTAACGAACCCGTATTCGTAATACGGTTGTAGTAATTCGGATTCCTAATCCGTCTAAACCTCGCCAATATTGCATAAACAAACGACCCACTTTCACTAAAGCAAACCGACGTTACATTTTACATTATGCAAATTCTCATTCATGCATTAAATATTGACTAAACACGGATTCGACATAAACTTGTACCGTTTCAACTAGTCTTTTAAACATGCAAAAGTGAGGGTTTTCAAAATACTAGAATTAGACAAAAGTCGGAAAATAACGTTTTATACTAATTCAAATCAATGAATTATTATTTTACGTACATTTCCTATAGCAAAACGTCATGACTTTGACGAATCACATTCATTATTTTGCATTTTTATCGAGTCATATTCGCACTTGTACGTAGCGTTTTATTAGCTCAAACATCGAAATTAAGCTTTGATAAAACTTTCGAAAAGTAACCTTGTGTAACAACCCGGTTTTTCGTGACTTTAATTAAATTAAGGCGGAAAATTAATTAAGTCTATATATTACAAACCAGCTGTTATCGTCTTACAAACTCAGTATACATAATACGAGTTTAGAGATAAAACAGAGTATTCAAATCTCTCCAAAACAACGGAGTACAAAATAAGGTAAACCATCCCCAGCGTTTGATAAACATAAGTCCTCGGGGTACCTGCGTTCAGTCCCATAATTAGTGTTTTCTCCCCCACACATACTAAGCAACATCAATAGTTCACGTAGTATAGCAACTCTAAACACATGCGATATACATGATAAATAAATAAAACAAATAGCAAGCAGGCAAGTAGAGCACATAAGGAATTCATGAGGATTCAAACATGAGTATAAATCAAATAACATATCGTACAACACTCATAGACAATCATGCTCAATTCATAATCGTGTAGGCAAATCATTATCATTTCATTCATATTCGGGGTAGTCGACCCTTTTCAATTATTCATATAGTAACATATATTCGCGAGTCTTGACTACAGAGCGACTTGTGTACTCTCATAGTCTATCAGAGTGCACTAGTTACTCAGACTCGTACATCAGATCAAACACTAAGTAGCGTACGTGATAGCTACCTAACATCCAACGCAATATGGATAATCTAAGATGAGACCCACTATGAATCACTGATAAGTAAGGATGGAAACATGCGGCCTAATAAGCGTCACCGCTTGGTGAAGGCGGAAACATTCAACTGGTCAAGTCATTCAAGCTAAAGATATCAAGGTAATAAGGAGGATCGATCCCTTGTCTTTTGTATGCATACACCACCCTATTAGTGCGACTATTACACTACTGACATTCCGGATGGGAATGGTCATTTTCCGATTACCTCATATGGGCCCGTGAACGAATCGATACATAGGGCGAAAATCACGTTAAATAACGACTAAGAGAGTCATTAAATCACCACTGGCAATACATAGGGTGCCAAGTGTCCCCATATGCGGCTACCTTACAAATCCTGACTCTAATAATGTTTAACATCGCAGACACCCGAGTATTTAACACTTACTTCTTTTCTTAATTTCTCATTCTTACAATACTCAAGTGATAGTTCATATTAATTTTTATCGTCGAACCTGTATAATGAAAATCTAGTGTCTAGCAGTTCTTCAGGTAAACGGAAACACATAGGAAACTTAAATATTTTATTTGAGTCCGTTCGTAAATTTTAAATATTTTCACTATTCATTATTTTACTATTCATCGTATTTACTATTCATCGTATTTACTATTCCTCGTATTTTATACGTATTCTTATATGTATGCGTATTTTTATACTCCGTATTTTATTCGTATTTTTATACGTATCCGTATTTTTATACTTTATATATTTTATTTGATTAAGTTAAGTGATTTAGTTAATGTAACTAGATTTTCTAATTATTAGTTTCTTTATAATGTTTATAATTAGCTTTTATACAAATATCTAAAAAGTATCTAGACTTTTTAATCTAAGTGAAAAATTCTATTTTTATTTTCTAAGTATAATTTCTAGTTTTAAAGTCGTTGGGTTCGTTTTGTATTTAGTGAATTGAAATATTAATTTAACGGTAAAACTTGGTTAAATTTAGTCATATACTTAGCTAAATTTCTTTAACGGTTTCTATTTTTAGCGAGGTTGTCGTAGTTCATTTTAAATAGTCCGTATGTCCAAATCCAATTTAAGCAAAGGTAGTACACTCGAATTTGTTCATTTTAATACGTGTAACGTTTATTTTTTTATCGGTTTCGTCGATTCTTTTTATTAACGATTTATTTTACAATCTAATATAGTCCTAATTACTATTCAACTTTAGTGACTAAGTGATAAATTCATTTTGATCAAAATTTACCCACTTTTAATAGTAAAACCGTGGCCCTCTATTTATTTTTAGCTATTTATTTCTTTTCATGTTTTTATTAATAATTCATTACTTAACTAATTAAATTACTTTAGTGATAAAAATAAAAAGTGACAAAATCATTTTAGGTCCAAAATAATCACCAAAACCATGGCTCCTTTATACTTAAGCATTTTATTTTCGTTTTCTAATTTATCGATTTTCGACTTAAAGTTTTTACATACTAATTATTTAATTTATACTAAAGTGATTTAACTAGTTTACAATTTTCACTAAATATTTTATTTCATTTATGAATAGTGATTTTACTCACTTTAATTTTCTAACTTTCATAATTTAAAGATTTAGCTTATTTAACTTATATATTTAGTTTTGTATTTACTTATTAGTTAATAAAAACAATAAATAACAACAAACATATAAACATTATAAATCAAACTAAGCTAAAACATCAAGAACACATGAAGATTAACATGAACACATGTGAATTTCTCAAGAACAAATTTAACTCAAATTTTCATATTAACTTATAAATTTCTCAAATTTTACTAGTAAGCCTATTTAACCTAAACTAACATAATGTGTTAATTACAAAAATTAAAACTAAAAATTGGTCCAAATAATGGACAAAAACCGTGGCCTCTTAATATTGTTCATAAATTTTTATTTTTGATTTTTATACTTCTAATTCAATAACCAATTTCCTTTATATCATTTATATATTTAACATAGGTGAAATTCATACTAAAACATTTAACACATATAAGTAAATCATTTCATACAAAAATAACAACAATACTTTCAAAAACACACATGCTTCAAAATATTTAAATTTCACAACAATTTCATTTTAAGTCCAAAACATAAACTAATTACATTTTTATATACTTCTTATTTAGAGTCTTTTAAGCATGCAATTAACAAAAATTAAAACGAAAAATTAAACTAAAAACAATGGGTAGGCCGTGGGTTTTGTTAGTGTTACACTAATGTTATTTTTCGATTTTTGTCTTCTAATTTATCATGTGATGCTAGGTGATCATAAACACAATAAATATAACACATAACATTTATAGCATGCAATTTACAAAATTAAACCTAGTGTGCGGGGGCACCTTAATTTACTCGGTATGATTTTTCTAGCAATTATCCGGATCCACTATATTGTCGAATATGCTTAAATCCACCCCGTCACTTGGCTCTTCGTCTTTGGATTTCAAAGTACATACAAGAAATTTAACTAAGTTAGTAACAAGTTTCACTAAAATAAACTAAGACTATTGTTTTAGAAATTAACTTATTTTAGGTGAAGTATAGTTAAATTTTATTCTATGATTTATGTCCATTAAAATTTAGTAGGAAAAAGAGGAAGTGAAAAGAAGCAACTTATGAAGAATTTTCATTTTTATGAATAGTGAAAATTTAAGTGGAAAACTTAAATAAGGAAGATGAAGATCTTGAGTTTTTATTTACAAAACACATACTTTAATTTCCTAAGTTTCATTTTATAAGTGTAGTAGTAGTATGATTTATGTGGAAATGATCTAAATTAAATAGTGAACTAAGTGGAGTAATTTATGAAATAAACATAAGTGAATTAAATTTAGAAATAAAAATAAAGAAGAGTGGAAGATGAAGTTGCTCATGAAAATGAAGAACACCAAGGTTGTGTTCTTACTTAGAAATAAATTGGTTTTGTTTTAGAGAGGTTTTTGTGAGTGTATGTTATGTGTTTGTGTGGGAAAAGTAACGTGTAGTAGTAGTAGTAATGTAGTAGTAATTTTGTAGTATGTATTAATGCATTAGTTTGTTTAAACATTAAATTAAAAGCAAGCTAGAAATGATGATGAATTAAACTAGATATGTATTAAGAGTATTAGGATATATGAATAGACTTATAATTAAGTCTAGGTATTATTAGTATTAAGTATTATGTTATTTATGAACGACTTTTGAGTTACCCTTTACCTTGTATAAATACCTCTAATTAGGAGGTTGAATAAACACAACTCATAATAATACAAGTGTTGGTCTCCCTTAAAACGGGTTACCCGTTTCTTGGGAGAAACGGGTCAAATAGGGGGGAAAAAGACAAAGAACTAGTAGGGGAGAACAACTTGCTCCCCCACTTGTCCTTTGTCTTTTGTGGGGTATTTGACCCGTTTCTTGGTTTAAGACGGGTTACCCGTCTTAAACAAGAATTTGTGATAATACAATATCACTCTCTATGATTCTATATTATACTAAACTTAACATGGTATCAGAGCTTCGTTCCTGAGGTCTCTCGATACGTTTCCGCTCTCTTGCCGGTGAGCGAGCAACGCTCACCGGCGGGATCTTTCACAGTCCCGTTAAAATTGATGTTTTACAATTAAAAAAAATATTAAAAAAAAAAAAAAAAAAAAAAAAAAAAAAAAAAAAAAGCTCCTCCCTAATATTAGAATGCACGAAATAATTCTAATAAAGTGGAATTTGTGATGCTAGTATGTCCCATTACCCCCTCCACATTCTAATTCTCCTAACGAAGTTCATCAATTATACTCCGTAGCCATCGTGAGAAGCTCCCTTTGTTTGTGGGTTGAAGCCCAGCGTATGCGTTTTTTTTCAAGTGGTACGTTTTCGAGGAGTCCAAACAGAAAATGACGTTCTCCTCCAATGATTTTTCTTTTTTTTGTGGATCGATGTTCGAAGAGAATGGTTATCTCTTCGTTTCAATTGAAATTTGACTGGCGAGTTTAAAACGCAATAAAAAAAAAAAAAAAAAGTTGTCTGGCGAGACCTATACGCACGGAAAATTGATTGGCGAGTCTTATACGCAATGAAAATTTGTCTGGCGAGTCCTATACGCACGTATTGGGTAGGTTGTTACCCTCTTATATATGTACTGGCGAGTTACGCATTTCAAGAATGTCTGGCGAGTCCTATACGCATTTTAAAGATTGTCTGGCGAGTCCTATACGCACTTATTTTACCACTATTGCCGAGATGAAAACTGAAGATGACGATTGAAGATGTAGACATTTTATTTTCTTTTGTTCAGCCTATTCTCCAATCGCAACGTTCGTTGCACTACCGTTACGATTGCGGGAGGGTATTAAGAGTATTAGGATATATGAATAGACTTATAATTAAGTCTAGGTATTATTAGTATTAAGTATTATGTTATTTATGAACGACTTTTGAGTTACCCTTTACCTTGTATAAATACCTCTAATTAGGAGGTTGAATAAACACAACTCATAATAATACAATATCACTCTCTATGATTCTATATTATACTAAACTTAACAATATGTAAGTGAATTGACAACTTAGTAAAGCAAAGAAAATGGAAGAGGATAACATGGTCATGGATGACCAATATACACGGCTCACTTGAGCCAAAAATGGTTCGGTTTTCGTTTTTGAAATTTTCGGTTTGCGCGCACGCGAAAAGTCTTGAAACGAAATATATAGTAAAAAAAAAATGGTTCGAAGTGATATCGAAAATAAAAATGAAAATAAACCTCAAAACGAAATCAAAATAAAAATTGGGTATTAGTTCCTCGCAAGTTTGAATAAAAATTTTATTCGATCGAAATACTTATTTTTTTTTGTTGAATGTTATCGAATTAAATCATTATACTCAAACGTCAAAAAGTTTATCAGTTTAGGTTTAGTGAAACTCATTATTTCGATTTTTAGTGAAAGTGCTAGTTAAATCAAATTGAAATAGTAATTTGATAATAATATAATATGATTTATTTATAATAATCAAAATGATTACATTTTTTTGATGTTAAGAGTTTTTGTACGTGAATCTTGGAAAAAAAAAAAATAAGGTGGCTTGACTTTGACTTGCATGTTTGAAATCGTTGACTTGAATTTCAAAGCCGAGAAAAGTATAAGTGTCCACTTTTATTTTAAAAAACGAAAGGTGTTCGAAATTGAATTTTATGAACAAAAGGTTTTACTTTTATCTTTATGAATAGTTAACTAGGCTTGACCATTTTAAAATTTGAAAGACGATATACGTTTTGTGTTGACTTTTATAAAATTTTGAAATGTGTTTCTTTTTAAATTCTAAAGATAATACAACAAACTTTATTTTTCAAAATTTTAAATTTGTACTTAGGAAAATTTTGTATTATTTGGCGAAAAAAATTCAGTCGCATTTTTATTATAAGGAAAAAGGATGAATTTAATTTAAGGAATTAAATTCTTTTATGAAATTGTGTTACAAAAACACGGGGTGTTACACCTTGCCCCGAACCCTCTCTGGTTTCACAATAACCTTAGAAGGATAGGTATCGACGCGCCTTGAATTCTAAGACTCGCGTCTTATAATTCAAGACGCGTTAAAAAAGTTCCAAATTCCTTAAAATATTTGGTGGCGACTCCATTTGCAAAAACAATTTTCAAGTATTTAAGCAATGATATCCCCCATAGCAACTCGTACACTTTGCACACTCGCAATTTTCTCGCGTAGCGACCCGCCCCCTGATCAGGCGGGGCCCGCGCGAGGCGTCGAGGAGTGATCCGATTCCCGGTACCTTCAGTTGCCATTTAAAATTGGGATATTTCCCACAGTACCCTCGAATTTTGGCAGATTACACATGGTACCCCATGTGCGAGGTTTGTTCACATGGTACCCCTAAACTTTGTGAATATGTGCCCAATATGCCCATTTTGTGACGGAAAACTTGACGACGTTAATTTTATGGAAGAAGGCACCAATTATGAGTTTAGGGTACATTTAGACCCACATTATTCCTCGATTAAATGCTATTATTTGTACTCTAATTAACAAAATTTATACTAGTTAATCAACACATAATAGCATTTAATTGAGGAATAATGTGGCTTTAATTGTACTCTAAACTCATAATCGCGATTCTTCTTAAACTTAACGTCAGTTTTCCGTCACAAAACGCATATCGTACATATTTATTAAAGTTTTGCGCACCATGTGAACAAACCTCACACATAAGTGCACTACGCATTACGCCAAAGTCGAGCAAGATCATAAATATCCCTTTAAAATTTGTGTTTTTTCGCTTTCTAAAGTAAGGTTTTTTTTTTTTTTTTAAAAAAAAAAAAAAAAAGGGCTTAAAAAAAATTCGAGAAAAATAAATAAATAAAGAGTTAATGGGTCAAATTTGACCCGTCCGTCTTAACCTTAAGACGGATCTTTTGATCTGAGGGAGACTTACTGTTTAAAAAATGACTTGGTCGAAAATGGCAAACGAATGAAGTACTCCGTACTACTCCGTATTAATTGCTTTTAGGGTGGATCCTACTAAGGGGACTGAGAAAGAAAAGACCATGGACGACTTATGGTTGACTACTGTCTTACGGAGTAAAAGTTAAAACATCACAGTTTCTATATAGAGTTAAAAATATGTACTCCGTAGTACATTACTACATTCATATACTTTCGAGTTTCGAACCATAAACCCAACTAATTATAAGCAGAATTCCAATTTGTACGTACGATGGTGAAATTCAGATTCCTAGTCGCCGCTACACTTTGGCTAATGATCCACTCGTCATTGCGCGGACATGGTGAAGAAGCTACGTCTGCAAACTTGATCAGGTGCAAAACTCACGAACTGGACGCTCTGTTGAAATTCAAAGAAAGCGTTAGCCAAGATCCTAGGGGTCGTCTTTCTTCATGGGTTGGTGACGATTGTTGTCAGTGGCTAGGACTGAGGTGCGACAATGTCACAGGCAACGTCGTTACATTGAATCTCAGAGCCATCCCACTAAGCAGTAGTGTCTGTGTTTCCGATGAATCCTTGGTATTTCTGGAATTAAGTCCAGCGTTGCTTCAACTTACGTACCTGCGTCACTTGGACTTGAGCTTGAACGTCTTTAGCGCAAGTCAGATCCCAAAGTTTGTTGGTTCCATGACGAAGTTGAGATATCTAAATCTCTCGGGAGCTGGCTTCACTGGTAATGTTCCCCCTCAACTCGGAAATCTCACGCATTTGAAATACCTCGACCTCCACAGTCCTTTGGAGTGTGTCTTGCTTTCAGGTTTGAGCGCACAAAGTCTCGGGTGGGCATCCCGCCTCTCAAAACTGAAGTGGCTTGACCTCGGTAGTTGCAACCTATACGAAGCACACGACACTCTTCACGCACTAGTCAATCTACCTTCTTTGTCGTTTCTCAGCTTATCAGCGTGTAAGCTACCCTACGGTGAAATTCCACAAACTCTTGTTGCTAACACCTCAAATTCAAATTTCCGTACTGTACAAAACGTCGATCTTAGCTTTTGTAACACCCCGTGTTTTTATTAATACTAATTAATTATTTTAACAAAATTCTTAAATTAAAATTTATATAATTTAACTTTTATTCAATTACTTTAAAAACGCGGCTGAAAAATTTCGATTAAATAAACGTTCTCAAGATATTTTTAGTTAAACTTTCTCGATTTTTATACTAATCTGTATTATATTTTTTATTCCTAAAATACTCACAAACTAAAAGCGGCAGTTGATTGGTTTTATTAAACTTAATAAATTGCGTCTTACTTTAAAAATTATTATAACTTGAATATAATATGATTGTTTTGAAATGTTTTCGTTAAACAAACAGACCTTTTAAAAATATGTGAGACCGTAATAGAATTTGTAACTAATATTTTTATACACCATTTAATTTTAAAATATAAGTTTTACGATATGAAAAATAAAAATAGAATTTCAACGAAGTACACTATACTTAATATATTTTATAAAATATAAAAATTTATAAATAAGAGTAAATAAAACGGAGCAAACAAAATCAAACAGACCCAAATATTACTTGGGTATGTCGGCACTCACTCACATCCACTCATTTGTGATATTTACTTTATATCTCATACACACACTTTCTGATTTCTTTCTCCTTATCCTTCTTCATACTCCCTTCATCTCCCCTACTTCTTCTTCTTTATTTATTTCTTATGAAATAAAACAAGAGCAGACAACCACAACAATGGCACGACAACAACACAGCAACAACAAACAACACGGCAACAACAAACACGACAATGACAACAACTGACGGCAGCAACAACGGCCACCACGGCCGCCGTGCACTCGCCGGAGGCACCACCTCGGACCACTGTGGCCATCACCACCGCCGTCCTCCCCTGCCTCTCCTCTCTCTCCTTCCTCTGCCCTGTTTTCTCTCTCCCCTGTTCTCGGCCTCTCCCCTGCCCCGTTTTCTTCCTCCTTTCTCTTGCCGGAAATCGCTCTCGCCGGAGCTCCGACCACCGGAGTCGTCCCCAGGATGCCGCCACCATGGCCCTTGCCCTGCTCTCGCCATCTCGACATTGTTACAGGAGCTCAAGGCCCTCGCCTCTGCTCTCGCCGCCTCTGCCCTCTCTTCCTCGACCTCGGACCACCACCGGGTCAAACCACCGTGGCCCTGCTCACCGTGGCTGTGCTCTACTTGTCGTCATATTTTTATCGACGGTAAGTATCTATGATTAAACCGTTTTTATCAATAAATACGAATCGTCAATTTATTTTACCGACTCTAATTCACTTTCTCTTTTCCCTGCGTGTCCTGCTCATTTGTCGAGGACGAATTTGGAGACGAACCTGGAACGCTGTCCTCGGTTCACTGACCTCCTCGGTCCCGCCTTCTTCGTTCGCTATGCGCTGCTGTTATTTGTTCTTATGCTTCTTTATTTTTGTTGATTTTGGAGCTTGGTGAAAGACGAGACAAATCGGGTTTTATTTGGAGGCCTCTGTTCGTGAGCCAAATTTAGGTGACTCGATTTCTTCCTCAAAATCTCTAACAATTAACGTTTTGGTTTTGTTTAAATTAATCTGTTATTAAAAGTGAGCTAGTATGCATTAGACACGTATGAGTCCCGTTTCAGTTTAATTTGATAACTTTGTATGATTAGCTATAGTATGAAATTGTGTGTTAATTTTGGTTATAATATAATATTGAATTGATTTGTGAAATATGATATTTGTCTGATTTTGTGATAATATGTTTTGAGTGAAAATGTGTTGTTGAATTAATGTTGAATTTAATTGTAATATTATCGTGTTAAAATTATTTGTTATGTGTAAATTAAAATATATAAAGTTTATGTATCACAAGTATAAAATAAAACTTAAAATATTATTAAATAACTTAAGTAAATAAATTAAATTAAAATAACTTATCTATCGTCACTAAAATGTTAAATTGAAATATAACTAAAAATAAAGAATTAAGTTAAAAGAATATTAAGTTTAAATTAATATTAAATCATACTAAAAGTAAAAATATAAATTAAGTTACTCATATTAAAGTTTCTAAAATAAATAATTATATAAAAAGTCATATCTCACAATTACTATAAAGATTACTTTGTTAAAACTCTAAAATTTACAATGAACTTAAAATATACTAAATAAGTATTTAGTTAAAATAATAAAAAGAAATAAAGTATTTCGAAATATAAAATAAACCTAAGTAAAGCTTTTATTGAATAAAGTTAGAAATTTGTATTATAAACATGTTTAACAAAAAGATAAAGTGTTAAAATGATAATCCTATAAAAAGATAAAGTAAAATGACTTAGTAGAAAATTTAAGTTATAAAAACCATAAAAAGAATTAATATGTAAGTGGAAGTATTATTATAATAAAATTAATTTCTAAAAAAAATTACTTTTAGAAAGACTTATAAAATTGAATACTATCATTAAAATTTAAAATATACTTTAAAGACGACGACTTCTTAAATAGTTGTCGTGTTTATAAAATTTAAATGTATAGAACATACGTATTTATAAATACGTTTAAATAATTAAAGAAATGAAAGAAAAGTAAATAATTAAATATTAATAAGATATGAAAATATACTCCGTATAAAATTCCACCATCGAATTATCATTCACCTAAAAGGAATTTTACTAATTGTCACAATATTATATTTTATCAAGAATACTAAAATTTGACAAATATCGTTTAAGTAATATTTCTAAGTTAAAATAAATGTTAAAACTACTAAATCGCTAAACACTTTACAATTTAAATAAAAGGAAGAAGTAAATGTGAGTTATAAATGCAATTCAATTATTTATATTACTAATCACTAATCTACTTTAATTTACTTAAAGTTTAAATGAAACTAAATCATACTTAATCGAACTATTATTAGATTACTAAAATACAAAATAAAAATACGCATACGTATAAAAATACGTATAAATACAAAGTATAAGAATACACACAAGTATAAAAATACACATAAGTATAAACACAGATGTTTATAAGTATAATATTAGTATAAGTATAAATGTGATTTTTGAGTAAAATGAATAAGCATGAAAATTTACAACGCTTAGTAAATTTAATAAATAACTTAAGTCATAAGATATCTCGATAAGCGTGTCACGTTTTAAAAACCGCTATGAAAAGTAAAATGATGAATAGCAACTAAAATTTCAAAATGGTTTAACTTACTTAAAAATCTAAATGTAATACAAAAATAAAATAAGAATCAATAAAATAGCAAAGTTTTAACAATTACTTAAAATAAACATAAATAAAATAATAAGTGGGCATGTTAAGAAGAATATCAATATATACTTCAAATAAAATACCTTACTTGCTCTGTTTATATGAGATCATGTGGTACGTTATATTTAATTATAAAAGTTTGACGATATATTTAAGTTTCCGAATTGTCACTTGATTTGAATAAACGAGGAAATAAGAATTGAGAAAAACGAACTACTTGAATAAAATACTAGGATTGTTCGCCATGTTGCGACTCTTGAAATTCGAAGTTAACGAGGTAGCTGTATATGGGGACTTGGGCTCCCTATCAGAGTTGCCCAAGGCGAAATAACGATCTTAAGATCGCTACTCGACACGGTATATACAACCTCAGAGATGGGGCATCCTTGATATCTCCGTGGGCCCATATATTAGTAATTGGAAACGCCAGCCCCATCCGGGGCAGATCTCTGGTGATAGTCGAACTTTTTCGGTGATACCTTTTGAATAGCGAATAAGTATGATCCTCGATAGGTAGGGTATGCATACATTAGGCGAGTGATTGAATCGTCCTTATTACCTTAGATATCTTTAGCCTGTCAGACATGTCCAAGTTATGTTGGCCCTGATCGCTATCGCGCGGATTATGTCTGCATGCTTCCGCCTTACTAACGAAGACTCATTTGTTATCACATGTTGAATGCATTTCCTTGTTTGATTGATTATTGTCTGAATGACTTGATTTCCCGAGTATTGAAGTACGACTTATTGAGAATGATTATCATTGAGTGTTGTACGTCATGTGATTGGATTTATACTCGCGTTTGAATCATCATGTATCCTTATATGTTTTGCTTGCCTACCTGCAATGTGATTTATTTATTTATTTTATATATTGCATATGTTTTAGAATTGCATGATTGTTCACGACTATGTGTTTATTGAACTGATTACGACTTATGCATATATCTTGATTGCTATGATTTAAGTTTTTATATGTATTACGATGTTATATGAATTGAGATGATGATTAAGTTTATATATTGTGTTCTATAAATTAAAATGTTTTAAGTTTTGTTTAACATGTTGTATGAGATTTAAATATCTATATGTGAGAACTGATATTATATGCTAATTGTCCAATTTTATCGAAATATGCAATTCTTTGGAGTTATCTGGCGTTTAGTCTTTCAAAGTTACTTTTAATCATAGGTTAAATAAACCAAAAGCGTGGTTTTAGAGGTTGTTGGTTAGAACGATCGACTTCCGCCTCGGCGGAGATCCTCCTATTTTGTGTTTTTGTCTCCGTTGCAGGCAATTCTCGAGACTCAGGATTATCGGGACGATTGGGATGTTTCATTTGTTTTCTTTGAGAGCTTGTAACATATATTTGTATCCTATGCCATTTGAATGTAATTTAATTAACATCCGGCATGTATTAGACTTAATTAATTTTCCGCCTTAGTTTAATTAAGTCACGAAAAACCGGGTTGTTACAGTTGGTATCAAAGCTGTCTTGCGACCGTGAGTGACTTAAAGTTATCTCATCTAGCGAGAAGACACCTGGGCTAGACATACATATTAATATATATGTCCAGCATAGACTTATAGGACCAAATAATGAATTAGAAATCCTAGATCGCTAAAATAATAATCTTAGAACGCTTTAAATGTGAGAATGGGTAGAAATATTAAGGATTGACCGACTGACCTAGATTTTAGAATTTTCGACCGTCATTCAACCTCGATAGATTTTTATTTCTCTTTTCTTGCTTGCTAAGTGCTCTATGACTAACCTCTTTGACTAACTAGTCTCTTATACTAACGTTACAAAAAAATCGAGACGTATAAATCAAAGTCAACACTCAAGACGACAAGAATTCAAACGCAACAAATGGACGCATTAAGAATTATGTGGCACGAGAAGACATTCAAGATTTGAAGATTTCTGTCGAATTAAACATATTCATACAACTATATCAAAATCGTTCAAAAAAAAATCACCATTGTTTCAACTCTTTTCGTTTTTCCTATCTCCTAATAGTAAAATTCCTAATATTTTCTTCCATAAAATAAAATTAAATTTTACTACAAATTTCCTACTTCATAAATTTCGATTCCTTCAGAAAATCTAATTTCTTTATCAATAATTACTAATAATCTACTTCGTAAAACGAAGCTTCATTTTTCCAATAATAATTTTGGAAAATAACTCAATCCTGTTATTTTTCATTTTCAAACTCCTTAATCTTTATACTCAAAAACCTTCGAACTTTACTTCGTATTGTAACCCTCGTACAATTATTATTATCTTCTAAAATTCCTAATCTCGAAATCTATAATACCTACTAATTGATTTCGTAGAGATAATTTTCAATTGTTCTATTTAATCTCGAAAAAAAATGATTTTATCTTTCCTTTATAATTTCGTTAACTTTTTATTCAATCTCCAAAACCTATTCCCTTGTTCTAAAATTCTTGAACTCTTAAATTATAATTTCTACGTAGTACTTGTTAATCTCATACGATGGAGTTTATTATTTTCTTTTATTTTTGAAAACTCTTTATCTTTTAATAAAAATCTTTAAATTTGTAAACTTAATTGTTATAAATTCCTCATCCTATAATTTTAAATATTTTTAACTCGATTACCTTTCAAATTCTTAGCTTTACTATCTCGTTTTAAATATTTAAAATCGTAAAATTTTTAATTCCTAACTACATTCGAAAATGTACCTTCGTATTTCGTCTTAAAACATCTTCGAAAATTATTCCTTTGTTTCGCAAGATTTTTATTTCGTAGTTTGAAAAATCTTTGATATTTGTTTGTTTTTAAATTGCTTATTCTTTATTTCATACCTTTTGAACTTTATTACTTTTCAAGTTCCTTAAATCTATTATTACCTTCTCGAGAATTTTCATCTGTTTTAAAACGTATAGTTTTCTATGTATTAATCATTTAATTGGATTTCGTATTTTCACTGACCTTCATAAATTCCTTACTTCTTAATTTTCGCTACTTTTGAAACTTAGTTGTTTCGACCTCTTTTTATTTATATTTTAAATACCTTTCGAACTTGTCATATCTATTACAACTTTCTCTCGTCAAAATATACTTACATATCTCGTATTTTCTTTTTTATATAACCCCTTATTATAAATTCCGAATCATATCCTAAATATGATTTATAACATTTCTGTTTCATCTAATAACATTATAATAATAATTTTAGAAAATGAGCTATATCAACAAGGTTATCCATAATTCTCTAAAATTGTACTTAATCATTCAACGATAGCCTATATCCTCGTAAGTTCATTAAAGCTCATATTTTAGTTATGATCACTACGACTTTTACCTAATTTCCCTAAATGCCGTTTTTCTAAGGCTATATTTCATATACACGTGATCATTAAAAGTAACAAAAATAATATTATGTATATACGTTTAAAACTTCTTAAGGGGGTAAGACTATAAATCGATATTATCAAAATCCTAATTATATCTTAAAATTCCTTATTTCAATTTATTTTATGGTTAAAACTCATTTTTAAACTTAAATAAATTGTTTTTATTCTTAAAATGCTTATTATTCTACTTTAATAAAATTCCGTACAAAACTTCTAGGCCCTACCTTTTTGAAAACGTCTTTCGCGCAGATTTTGAAAATGTCAATGCAGCAACATTTTTATATTAATTAGAAAAGAATTATTTATACTTTGAAATTATTTAATTTCTTCAATAATTGCTTTTGATAAAATCTTACTCAATCAAGAGCAATGTTAATATCCTAATTCCAAAAAAATCTCGATGTTTTCACTAACTGTCTAGTTCTATCTCGACAGTTATCCATCTTATTCAAGTTTCGGGGACGAAACTTTTCTTAAGGGGGTAGGATTGTAACACCCCGTGTTTTTATTAATACTAATTAATTATTTTAACAAAATTCTTAAATTAAAATTTATATAATTTAACTTTTATTCAATTACTTTAAAAACGCGGCTGAAAAATTTCGATTAAATAAACGTTCTCAAGATATTTTTAGTTAAACTTTCTCGATTTTTATACTAATCTGTATTATATTTTTTATTCCTAAAATACCTGTCAAACTAAAACCTTGATTCAATTGGTTTTATTAAACTTAATAAATTGCGTCTTACTTTAAAAATTATTATAACTTGAATATAATATGATTGTTTTGAAATGTTTTCGTTAAACAAACAGACCTTTTAAAAATATGTGAGACCGTAATAGAATTTGTAACTAATATTTTTATACACCATTTAATTTTAAAATATAAGTTTTACGATATGAAAAATAAAAATAGAATTTCAACGAAGTACACTATACTTAATATATTTTATAAAATATAAAAATTTATAAATAAGAGTAAATAAAACGGAGCAAACAAAATCAAACAGACCCAAATATTACTTGGGTATGCTCAAGACTCACTCACATCCACTCATTTGTGATATTTACTTTATATCTCATACACACACTTTCTGATTTCTTTCTCCTTATCCTTCTTCATACTCCCTTCATCTCCCCTACTTCTTCTTCTTTATTTATTTCTTATGAAATAAAACAAGAGCGGATAACCACAACAATGGCACGACAACAACACAAAGAACAACAAACAACACTAAGAACAACAAACACGATAATGACAACAATCGACGGCAAAGAATAACGGCCACCACGGCCGCCAGACTCGCCGGAGGCACCACCTCGGACCACTGTGGCCATCACCACCGCCGCCCTCCCCGCTTCTCCTCTCTCTCCTTCCTCCGCCTCGCTTTCTCTCTCCCCCCTGTTCTCGGCCTCTCCCCGCCCCGCTTTCTTCCTCCTTTCTTGCCGGAATCGCTCGCCGAGTTCACCACCGGAGTCGCCCCCAGGATGCCGCCACCATGGCCTTGCCTCGCTTCTCGCCATCTCGACATTGTTATAGAGCTCAAGGCCCTCGCCGCTTCTCGCCGCCGCCTCTCTCTTCCTCGACCTCGGACCACCATCGTCAAACCACCGCGGGCCTCGCCACCGTGGTCAGTTTCTACTTGTCGTCATATTTTTATCGACGGTGAAGTATCTATGATTAAACCGCTTTTATCAATAAATACGAATCGTCAATTTATTTTACCGACTCTAATTCACTTTCTTTTCCTGCGTGTCCCGCTCATTTGTCGAGGACGAATTTGAGACGAACCTGGAACGCCGTCCTCGGTTCATCGACCTCCTGGCCCCGCCTTCTTCGCTCGCCATGCTTTGTTATTTGTTCTTATGCTTCTTTATTTTTGTTGATTTTGGAGCTTGGTGAAAGACGAGTCAAATCGGGTTTTATTTGGAGGCCACTGTACGTGAGCCAAATTCAGGTGACTCGATTTCTTCCTCTAGATCTCCAACAACTAACCCTTCGGTTGTGTTTAAATTAATCATATTAAAAGTGAGCTAGTATGCATTAGACACGATGAGTCCCGCTTTACTTAATTTGATAACTTTGTATGATTAGCTATAGTATGAAATTGTGTGTTAATTTTGGTTATAATATAATATTGAATTGATTTGTGAAATATGATATTTGTCTGATTTTGTGATAATATGTTTTGAGTGAAAATGTGTTGTTGAATTAATGTTGAATTTAATTGTAATATTATCGTGTTAAAATTATTTGTTATGTGTAAATTAAAATATATAAAGTTTATGTATCACAAGTATAAAATAAAACTTAAAATATTATTAAATAACTTAAGTAAATAAATTAAATTAAAATAACTTATCTATCGTCACTAAAATGTTAAATTGAAATATAACTAAAAATAAAGAATTAAGTTAAAAGAATATTAAGTTTAAATTAATATTAAATCATACTAAAAGTAAAAATATAAATTAAGTTACTCATATTAAAGTTTCTAAAATAAATAATTATATAAAAAGTCATATCTCACAATTACTATAAAGATTACTTTGTTAAAACTCTAAAATTTACAATGAACTTAAAATATACTAAATAAGTATTTAGTTAAAATAATAAAAAGAAATAAAGTATTTCGAAATATAAAATAAACCTAAGTAAAGCTTTTATTGAATAAAGTTAGAAATTTGTATTATAAACATGTTTAACAAAAAGATAAAGTGTTAAAATGATAATCCTATAAAAAGATAAAGTAAAATGACTTAGTAGAAAATTTAAGTTATAAAAACCATAAAAAGAATTAATATGTAAGTGGAAGTATTATTATAATAAAATTAATTTCTAAAAAAAATTACTTTTAGAAAGACTTATAAAATTGAATACTATCATTAAAATTTAAAATATACTTTAAAGACGACGACTTCTTAAATAGTTGTCGTGTTTATAAAATTTAAATGTATAGAACATACGTATTTATAAATACGTTTAAATAATTAAAGAAATGAAAGAAAAGTAAATAATTAAATATTAATAAGATATGAAAATATACTCCGTATAAAATTCCACCATCGAATTATCATTCACCTAAAAGGAATTTTACTAATTGTCACAATATTATATTTTATCAAGAATACTAAAATTTGACAAATATCGTTTAAGTAATATTTCTAAGTTAAAATAAATGTTAAAACTACTAAATCGCTAAACACTTTACAATTTAAATAAAAGGAAGAAGTAAATGTGAGTTATAAATGCAATTCAATTATTTATATTACTAATCACTAATCTACTTTAA
Organism: Dianthus caryophyllus; assembly: GCA_023091065.1. NCBI lineage: Eukaryota > Viridiplantae > Streptophyta > Magnoliopsida > Caryophyllales > Caryophyllaceae > Dianthus > Dianthus caryophyllus. The sequence continues at coordinate 35,336,925 of CM041518.1, read as the reverse complement.
TTTACTTAAAGTTTAAATGAAACTAAATCATACTTAATCCAACTATTATTAGATTACTAAAATACAAAATAAAAAAACGCATACGTATAAAAATACGTATAAATACAAAGTATAAGAATACACACAAGTATAAAAATACACATAAGTATAAACACAGATGTTTATAAGTATAATATTAGTATAAGTATAAATGTGATTTTTGAGTAAAATGAATAAGCATGAAAATTTACAACGCTTAGTAAATTTAATAAATAACTTAAGTCATAAGATATCTCGATAAGCGTGTCACGCTTTAAAAACCGCTATGAAAAGTAAAATGATGAAAAGCAACTAAAATTTCAAAATGGTTTAACTTACTTAAAAATCTAAATGTAATACAAAAATAAAATAAGAATCAATAAAATAGCAAAGTTTTAACAATTACTTAAAATAAACATAAATAAAATAATAAGTGGGCATGTTAAGAAGAATATCAATATATACTTCAAATAAAATACCTTACTTGCTCTGGTTATATGAGATCATGTGGTACGTTATATTTAATTATAAAAGTTTGACGATATATTTAAGTTTCAATTGTCACTTGATTTGAATAAACGAGGAAATAAGAATTGAGAAAACGAACTACTTGAATAAAATACTAGGATTGTTCGCCATGTTGCGACTCTTGAAATTCGAAGTTAACGAGGTAGCTGTATATGGGGACTTGGGCTCCCTATCAGAGTTGCCCAAGGCGAAATAACGATCTTGAGATCGCTACTCGACACGGTATATACAACCTCAGAGATGGGGCATCCTTGATATCTCCGTGGGCCCATATATCAGTAATTGGAAACGCCAGCCCCATCCGGGGGTACCCGTCTTTGGTGATAGTCGAACTTTTCGTCGGTGATACCTTTTGAATAGCGAATAAGTATGATCCTCGATAGGTAGTGTATGCATACATTAGACGAGGATTGAATCGTCCTTATTACCTTAGATATCTTTAAATCGACACGCCCAAGTTATGTTGGCCCTGATCGCTATCGCGCGGATTATGTCTGCATGCTTCCGCCTTACTAACGAAGACTCATTTGTTATCACATGTTGAATGCATTTCCTTGTTTGATTGATTATTGTCTGAATGACTTGATTTCCCGAGTATTGAAGTACGACTTATTGAGAATGATTATCATTGAGTGTTGTACGTCATGTGATTGGATTTATACTCGCGTTTGAATCATCATGTATCCTTATATGTTTTGCTTGCCTACCTGCAATGTGATTTATTTATTTATTTTATATATTGCATATGTTTTAGAATTGCATGATTGTTCACGACTATGTGTTTATTGAACTGATTACGACTTATGCATATATCTTGATTGCTATGATTTAAGTTTTTATATGTATTACGATGTTATATGAATTGAGATGATGATTAAGTTTATATATTGTGTTCTATAAATTAAAATGTTTTAAGTTTTGTTTAACATGTTGTATGAGATTTAAATATCTATATGTGAGAACTGATATTATATGCTAATTGTCCAATTTTATCGAAATATCACGCTTGGAGTTATACGCGTTTAGTCTTTGCAAGCTACTTTTAATCATAGGTTAAATAAACCAAAACTGTGGTTTTAGAGGTTGTTGGTTAATAGCTACTTCCCGCCTCTGAAATGAGATCCTCCTATTTTGTGTTTTTGTCTCCGTTGCAGGCAATTCTCGAGACTCAGGATTATCGGGACGATTGGGATGTTTCATTTGTTTTCTTTGAGAGCTTGTAACATATATTTGTATCCTATGCCATTTGAATGTAATTTAATTAACATCCGGCATGTATTAGACTTAATTAATTTTCCGCCTTAGTTTAATTAAGTCACGAAAAACCGGGTTGTTACAGCTTTACCAACCTCAAAGGCCCTTTTCCGACCATGATTAAACAAATGGTTTCGCTTCGGTCCCTAACTCTCAATTTCAATAATTTCAATGGCTCAATTCCGCTATGGCTCAAAAACATGAGGCAGTTAGAGGTTCTTAAGTTGCGTGTAAGCGGCTTTACACATGTCGAGGGAGGGGTATGGGGTATCCTTGGAAACCCGTGCAACTTCAGAAAATTGGATTTGTCCAACAATGCCATCGCCCAACGCGATATCCTCGGGACATCTTTCAATTCTTCGAGATGTGCTGCATACGATTTCGAATACCTAGATTTGAGCAACAACAAATTAGACGGTAGTTTTCCGTCTTTGTTGGGACAACTGAAAAACTTGCAGTACCTTGATCTTTCAAGGAACGAGTTTGGTGGTGAACTCCCGGCGTCTCTTGCTAAACTCTCGGCTTTGACGTACATAGATTTGTCGGTAAATGTATTGAGAGGACCGATACCAGATATAGTAGGGCACTTAACCAATATCGAGCACTTAGATCTTTCCTCAAATTCCATCGAAGGTACAGTCTCCGGTATAGGTAACCTCTCAAAATTGTCTTTCTTAGACTTAAGCTTCAACCATCTCAAACTCGACTTGGGTTTCAAACAGCAACCTCGATTTAAACTCCAAGTTTTCAGAGCTCATTCGTGTGAAATAAACACGGGTTTTCCCCTATGGTTAAGGAACCAAACACGAATTGAACGGTTGGATCTTTCGTACACCGGAATCTCAGGGGAATTGCCCACATGGCTTTGGAACATGAGTAATCTTCAGACGTTACAGCTTTCCGGTAATCAACATACAGGGTCATTACCGTCACATACTTTGTGTGACGGTTGTAATCTATGGATCCTCGACCTTCACGACAACTTATTATCAGGCTCCATACCTCGTTGGCTGAGTCACCTAGAAACGATCAATTTGATTAATTTGTCGGGAAATAAGCTCTCCGGGGAAATCTTTGCAGGAGGAAACGCTTCCTCATTTTTAACCGGAAGAAACATCCTAGACGTTCTCGACCTTGGTGACAATATGTTGTCCGGAGAGGTTCACGTAGGACACGTGCACCCTAACGCCCCCTTAAAAATCCTCACTCTAAAGGGGAACAATTTCGTCGGACCCATCCCTTCACAATTGTGCAATTTTCCGTCGCTCCGAATATTAGGGCTCGCACACAATCAGTTGACAGGGCGCATTCCTCGCTGTTTGGGATCCCTACAATTCGACAGTAACACGGGTGGGTTAATCAGCGAGACGGGGGTACAGATTACAGAAATACTCAAGGGATTAACAGAGGTGTTCGCAGGAACTACATCGACACAGTCGATCATCGACCTCTCGAGTAACTATTTAATAGGCACAATACCCGAGGAACTCACCAACATATCCAAATTGATGGCATTAAACCTGTCAAATAATCATCTTACAGGAAACATTCCTCGACAAATAGGCAATCTCAAGTCGCTCGAATCTTTGGACCTGTCGAATAATCAACTTACGGGAACTATACCACCAAGCTTGTCCGACATTCCATGGATAAGCAGCTTGAATTTGTCCTACAACAAACTGCATGGGCAGATTCCAACAGGAAATCAACTCCAAACCTTCGACGACCCATCAATATACACGGGCAATTTGGGGCTGTGTGGGTTTCCCTTGCCGAACAACTGCACTAAGCGTGACCCCACACCTAGTGCGGAACACGGTGATGACGAGGATGTGGATAAAAAAGAATTAATGTGGTTCTGTTTAGCAGTATTCCTTGGCCTAGTTACCGGATTTTGGGGGTTTGTCGGGTTTCTAGCTTTAAACAGGAACTGGAGATATGCTTATTTCCGGTTTGTTGAGAAGCACACTGCGCAGCTCACGGCGAGGGTGAACAGGTTTACAAACAGTTTCTAAGCATTTGCATTAAGCTTCACAATTACGAGTCGAGATCTCTTTTGAGTGTTAGATGATGCTACTCCGTATTTCTTATGTATCTAGATTGTGTTCTAAGTGCAATCCTTACAGACTTACAGTAGTACAAGTGTACGACTGTATGAGTTACGAGTATGTCTCTAGTGAGACGCTCAATAAATGTACGTATATCATATAACCCGTATGTATTCAGTAAGTTGTCGTGTTCGCACAAAAAATATTGTGCAACACCGACTTATTTGACAGACGACAGGTGACAAATGAGTCAGATAAAAATGTTCCCTCTGCATTGAGGATTTTCATCGCGACAATTCGGACTTTCCGTATCTGTCCTATGTGAATCTCTCCCGAAAGGCGACAACATATTATCACCAAGGTCGAGAACGTCTCTGAGGGGTTTCTATCGTTACTATCAGTACGATTAGAATAGACTTTTCTGGCACTGATAAGAAGAGATCTCGCGTATTCAAAGCTAATTAAATCATTGTTACCAAAAACGTTCCTAAAATATCGAAATCTAACGATCTGGGTAAACTATTACTGTTCAGAAACATTCCTAACATACCGCCTCTAACCTTCCTGTTTTTAGCAAAGAACAGAAGTTCCTATTCATCGTCTTTCATGAACAATTCAAGCCATCAGACTCGTGCTCTCTTGTTACTGCACCCCGGGCATTTGTACTGCTTCATAAGCTCAGCTTTGGCAGGCGTGACTTTCACACATTTACCATGGAACCATACCTCACACACGTCGCAGCAAATCCAAAACTGGTCGGACGCATAATTTTCCCCACATGCTCCGCAGAGAGTTCCGGCTTGTTCATCTTCCTCTTCATCTTCTTCTTCCTCTTCGCCATTTTCTTCTTCCCTGGGTAGTATAGGCATCTTCACAGCTTTACTGTGGGTTTCCGAGGGCCGTGACTGTGCAGACGTGAAAGAAAAGAAGATTTGTTAAAATAAAAGACAAAAGCAATCCAAATATTTGAGGATTTTCTACGCTAGTATGGAGAAATAATGAAGCGATTTTGCAACCTTTCCAGTAGATTTATTCTTGCTGCCGCTGTTATGGTCCTTGGGTTTCTTAACATTTCCAGTCAGAGATTCATACACAGTCGGCAAATCATTAATCATGTGAAATAGTTTCTTCCTGCAACCATTTCGACAAATCAGCTCAAGTAAGGCGCAAAAAAAAAAAAGTTACAGCAATTGGTACGATGATCACAAAAGATATGAGCTGTGAAGACGCACAAAGTCCATTATTCTCCTCTATTTTCATCAGGCAGCAGAGATAAAGTTTTCGGAAACCAAATCAGGGAATTTATATCAGCTTAAAAGTGCACAAAGTCTACAGTCATGTCTCATAAGAGAAGTTTACATCTGCTAGTTTCACCAGCTTAATAAGTGATTCATGTTTTTTTTTTTTTTTTTTTTTTTAATTACGAGAATCAAATAAATTATTTCTATAGCTTAGCCTCCAGGACAAAAATCAAGTCTGTTTAATGCTCAACAAATCATAATATACAGCTTAGCAGAAAAATCTCACAATAGTGCATGAAAATTACAAGTACTAATTATGAGCGACAGCGTTATGTTGACATCTATTTAAATCATGTCAGAGTATTTTTGGTTCGGCTAAATAAAGCAAATAATGGCTAGAGCTCTAGAAGACTCCTTAATTTTCACTATCACTAAAGTAAACAAGCAAATATAACCTCAATTTATTGCCATTATACCGAGACCTAAAAGTTAACTTACGCTATAGAAACTAATCCAATAAACGAAAATTAACTATAAAACATGCCCATGTTAACAAGAGAATGATAGCATTTGAAACACATAGGCATACAGCATCAATCTTACTAAAATATTTCACACGTTTGCTAAGCAAATAAAGTATCTTTGCATGAACACACGGATATTGACATTGTCTACGTTCCTATATATGCAACAATTAATCTTATGCGACTAGAATAAATGCAATAAACGGACCAAATAACTAACCTAAAATATATGGAGTACAAATCAAATTCGAGTACAAAAAAGCATGATTGAGAAATAAGGAAATCGAATTAACAAGCATATGAAATACATCTCCGAAGATCTGAGGACAAGATTAAGCATATTATTTCGGACACACATATATACGTATAATACCTAACCTGAATGTACAGCGCAAACTCTAAGATTTGAATGTTTGGCACAATAAATAAGCAAGTTATATAAGAATGTAATCCACACAAACAAACATATATGCAAGTTTCACAGCTAAAGATCTGAGGACAATATTACCTTTCGTTCTTAGTAAATCCAAAACGAGCACCAAAGTAAAATGCTACAGAAAGTAGCCACGAATCACAGTGAACAGCAACTAGCGATAGCCAATCCTTTTCCGGCATCCCATCCCTAGCAAAGTTAATGCCCAACGCAGGCTCGGGAAGCTCAGGGGGTACCTCTTCCACGGGTAGATTGACCTCCCATGTCCCATCTGGAAGTCCATAAAGGCACAAATTTTCCTTTTCTGCACGTTCAATAAAATTCATAAGTGAAGAAAATCATACAAACACTCCCAATCTCATGTCTGAACTAACGCATACATCTCCGAAGATCTGAACTAACACTGCCAGCTTTATCAATAAGTAAATGAATCAGTCACGGGAGTTTGTTTTCAATGGACAAAATTACCCATGTGGGTCAAGTCCCCTCTTAAAAGACACGGCAAAAATATTAAAGACAAAATTGTCCAAAACAAACAATCCCGTGGCTAACTGAATTGTTGCCGTGGAAATTCGGCTACCCTAAGTAAATACACCGAGAAACACAAAATGCTAAGAAACTACTAAAACCAACCGTAACAACTAAAGAAGCGAAGTAGTACATTTACATCATCGAAAACCAACAACACAGATAGTCAACTACCCAACTTAAGCATGATTAGACGATAAGGTCGGCAAAAGGATCATACAAAAATATACTCCGTAATTACTAAAGACACATCAAACGACTAACACAACACAAATTCTCCAATGAAAACATTATATGCGCACATAACGATTTGTTTCCAACTATAATCAAACCATTAAATTAATTTATGTGATCAAAATTGAGTTAGTTGTTTCCATATTTAGTGATTTGAAGATGATCATAATTTAGTTAATAATATCACGTTTCAATCACAAATGTAACTGTCTCATTGAAGAATTACTCGGGAAAAAAAAAAAAACTTGATTACTCAAAAATAAATTATCAACAAACAAATTGGGGCAAAAATTAATTGAGCAAAATACACAAACTTACCAGGATCACATTTCTGATAAAATTTCTTGACATCTGCAAAATCACCAAATTTAAATTGAATTAAATCAAATTAAATTAAATTAAGTAAATAACATGGAAACAACGAGTAAAAATTCAAGAATCAACAACGAACCAGTAGTGAGAGCTCTGATCAAACCGTTGCGGCGTCCCTGGAAATCGCTGAAAACTTCTTCAACCGTTCTTGGATTAATCGGCTGAACTTCGTCCATAACTTCTGTGTAATTTCGATGAATTTATGAACTGTAATCAACCAATTCAAAAGAATTCAAGTGTATAACAAATTGAAGGGAGTGAAATCGGTGAGAAAGACGGAGGAATTGAGTCGAAGATGGAGAAAATTAGGGTTTTGTGGTGGATGGAAGAGATTTGCAGCAGTTGATTTGGAGGGAAATTGAAGGATTGAATTGAATTGAATTATTAGGGTTTTGAATTGGGGGTTTTTTTTGAGTTTTTATTTTATAGGGCGGTTCACGTTTTGCACGTATAAAAAGCGGAATTTTATTCAAATTTACGCGAGGGAAAATAAAAATACTCGTATCGCGTATGGAGTAAGGACTTCTACGTTGTTTTCTAATCCACTATCATCAATCATCATTCATCAATATATATATGAGTATATGACGTTTTTGTTTTATAAAAGGGTATTAATTTTTCATATACAGATTTTACTCAAGTTATATATTTTTTGTCACTATTTTTCATTATCATTTTTCTTTCAGAATATATGTAATCTCCTCATTTGTTTCTGAAAAATCTTAAATCAATTTCATCAAATTTCTAAATTTTCAATCATAAATTCAATGAGTAATAATGTCAATTTTGTGTTTAAATTATTAAATTTTATTAATTTTTAATAAATTTAATTATAATTTTAATTAGGGTCATCTCGCATTTCAAACACAATGACTACTACGTCGTTGTGCTTTACAGCATCCACGCTACAACCCACACATGCTGCTTCTTCAGCATCATCCTCTGAGGTTTCAAAATCAGCACTGCAAGGTGACTGATTACGAGAGACGACATCCCAGAAGAAATCTGTCAGCATGTTCTCGTAACCCTAATTAAAAATTGTAATTAAATTTATCAAAAATTAATAAAATTCAATAATTTAAACACAAAATTGAAATTAAAAGACGAGTACTACCTCATTGAATTTATGATTGGAGTTCATAATTGAAAAGTTAGAAATTTGAATGAAATTGATTTAAGATTTTTCAGAGAAAAAAAAGAGAGAATTCTGTATATTCTTGGAGTAAAAAAAGGGTAGGGTGGGAAAAATAATGACAAAAAGTATATAACTTGAGTAAAATCCGTATATGAAAAATCAATTACGTTATAAAATAATACTCCGTAAGTATTAGTATTTTAATTTTTAAATTTAATTTTGAGAAAATATATTAAATAAAAGATATTCCCTTTATTCAGATTTATTGACATCTTATATTTTTCACACTTGTCGATACATATTTTATACCGATAATATCTATAGTTCTAAATTGTATAAAAATACAAAAATTTTGGGGTTTTACTTAAAACGACAAATAAAATAAATTCTCACATGACTATATTTTTATTTATACTTCACGAGTTACATCGAAAATTCTTCATCTATATAAATAGTATCAAAAGTGGCTGGATGCTATTGGATATAAATGGAGTGAGTATAAAGATTGTACTATAATTTTTTTGGATGCAGAGTAATATCCAATAAATTTTTTTAATAGATATCGAAGAAAGAAGTTAATACGATTATACGAAGTACCTTAAAATATGAGAAATTAATATAGAAAGCCATCGGAGATTATTTTTCGGGCTACGACTATAAGTGTCAAAAGTTTTGATTTTAGTTTTACTTTTGTTAGCCCAGCTAGACTTATGGGCCAATGCTATTAAAGAGTTTTTTCATGTACATTTAAATATAATTTAGGCAAAATTATCAATTATAGCCTTATAAAAACACATAATTAAAAATTACAGCCTTATATACCGTTTTTTTTTTTAAATTACAGCCAAATCTTTAACTCCATACAAAAATTGCGGTCAAAACAAAGAGATCAGGTTCATAAGTGAGTATATTTCAAAATTCGAAATTTTGGCGTGAATTTGGCCTATTTATGACCAATATACCCTTGAGCATTTCTTCCTTTATAATACCCAATTTTGTAACCAATTTTCATTCAAATTTTAATTCATCAATCTTTCTCTTTTCTCTCTTCTTTAAATAAAGTTTCAATCTTTTGAAAATCGGCTTTGTCGTTTCTGGGAAATTTCGCAGGTATTGATTGTAATATCGTTGACTTTCATGTCAGGTTACCCTTTTATTTTCTTTGTAATAACAGTTTGGTGTCATTTAGGGTTTGTAATCGGCTTTGTCGAATCTGGAATCAATGTCGGAGGGGAGTACGCAATATGGATACGGAGGTGAGAAGAAATGCTTCTATGGCAATCCATTGCTGTGAGAAAATCCATGACCCTTGATAACCCAGGACGAAGATTCGAAGCTTGCAAAATATGCAACCCGATTACTAAGTGTCGTGGGTGTAATTATTTTTGTTGGTTTGATAAAAACTGAAACTAATTGGCAAATGACTATTATCAACAAACTTAACATGGATAATAATTTGCTTACCACTAATTTGGAAAAGGGTAAAGAAGAATTGAAATCAATGTCATTGGAGCTTGAAAAATTGAAGAAAAAGGTTAAAGTTGTTAAACAAGGAAGAGAAGGTAGAGGAATGTGCTTCAAAATTAGCATTTGTGTGGTTTTAGTGAGATTTGTTAAGTTGTTTAGGTTGTAAAACCATAATTAAGGTTTAATTTCGAAAAAAAATAAGGTTTGCAAGTTAACACAATACCTTCAACAATTGAGGAATCAAATAAAACCCAGGAAAAAAAAAAGGATGTTGATGAAGCTCTGAGGATGTTGATCAGGATTTCATGGCTTCAAGTTACAGAGTGCTTCAATTTTGAATGAGGTGAAGTGATGATGTTGATGAGAAGTGACGTGAAGGGAGTAAAAAGGGGGAGTTAAAAAAGGGCAAAAGATTAACACTAATTCTCATGTAAGACAAATCTTACAATAAATTTATTATAAGACCTTCTCACATGAGGGTGGTTACTCTTAATTTAGTTTTTTTTTTTTTTTTTGAATAACTTTCATGTGTGACTTACGTTATATTAACGTAAGTACAGTCTTACATAAGAACTACTCAAAGATTAAAGAGAGAGAGAGAGGGGAATAAAAAAGGGGAGTGTTAGGATTCAAAATGAAATATAGAATAGAATAGGTGAGTATTAGGTAATCATTAATTAAGGGTAAATCGGTCATCTTTATTTTTTTCCACCGGAAATACACTTTGGCCGCAATTTTTGAACGGAGTTAAAGATTTAGCTGCAATTTAAGAAAAAAAACGTTATATAAGGCTGTAATTTTTAATTTTGTGTTTTTATAAGGCTGTAATTGATAATTTTGCCTATAATTTATTGAGAAATTTATGTTTTTGTTGTTGGAAAAAAAAACCACAATTTGGGATTCTTATTAACGGTCTACCACTCCTTCCATTTCACTCATCGGTTACACTTTTTCTTTTCATCAATTCCATTCATTTTACTCCATTACTATACAACTACCAAAAAAAAAAAAAAAAAACTCCATTACTATACATGGTAAACTTTAATTAATTATGAAAATTAAATTTCTACCTCTATCAATATATACTCATTTTACCAAAATACAGAATACTTTATAGGGTTTATTGCCAAACACCACCTTTAAAAAACGCATTTTGTCAAACACCATCTTTAAAAAAAAAATTGTCAATTACCACCTTTAAAAAATAATTTTTGTCAAACACCACCTTTTGGCCTGAGTTTGACTTAGATCAACTAAATTCCGACATTTTTGGTCACCGGAGCACTTTTTTTAAGTTGAAAAGACGAATTTCTAGGTTTTAGTGGTTAAATTTTTTGTTTGAGATGGTATATTTTGGGTTTGAATGATGATAATTCGAATTTGAGGGAAGTAAAAAGATGAAAATGAAGAAAAAAACGTTAATTCCGGTAAGTCAACGTCGGAATTTGGTCAACTCCGGCCAAAAGGTGGTGTTTGACAAAAATTATTTTTAAAAGGTGGCAATTGACAAGTTTTTTTTTTAAAGGTGGTGTTTGACAAAATGCGTTTTTTTAAAGGTGGTGTTTGACAATAAATCCTACTTTATATTTTGAAATGGGAGTCACTTATCTAAAATTTTAACATACCCTTAATTTTTTACATTTCTTAATATTTCTTCCAAATGCCCTATGAATGCTTTTTCATTGAAAAGAAGGGAGTACAATTTATAGGCCCACAAAGACTTGGATGTGTGAAAGTTGCGACATGACTCATGAGCTAGGTTACACGGACACTTCTCCAAATCAACGTGTTCATGTCGGACACCGACAGCCCTCGGACACACGCCAATATGTGTGGACACTTGTAAAACCGTGTCCGATTTTTTTTAATTTACTTGGAGTCGTGTCGGACACGGTTCATGATATTTGGAGCCGTGTCGGGCACGATTCGTAATATTTGGACACTCGTTGGACACACGTAACGTTGTTTACAGGTTTCCGGACTTTAATAAATGATGACAATATTGTAGGTTTATGTTGACTACCTAGGTTGCACGAACACGGCGGAAAATGTCTTGGATACACCTTAAGACGCATCCTTGGTTTTCAAAATGTAAATTCCTTTTATTTTAATATTTATATTGGTTTTTTTTTGTTGTGTCTCGTGTTGTGTCTGTGTCCATTTTCGTGCAACCTAGCTCATGAGTTACGTACTCTTTGAATAAAAACTAGAGGGATGTTATGAGTCTTCTCTTTTACCTTCTTCTCTCATAATCAATTTAAATAATACCCTTTATTTTGGGGTTCCATAATCCATTATATTCAATATTATATGTACACGTGAGAGGAAAAAGGAAGACCGCAAAAGAAACTGTCCAAAATAGACTGTCGATAGCATTTCTCTAAAAACTATTTACAATTCAAGATACACGGTAAAAGAAAAAACCCCCGTAGTACAAGTATAATGAACTCTTATCAAAATGTTATCAAGCACATGTGAGTCTCATATATATAACTTCGGTTGAAATTTTTGGGTACGCTCATAAAAAACACGTAAAATTAATTAACTAACATTTGACCACATTATGGCTAACTAGGTGAAACCCGTGCATAAATGCACGGGCTTTAATTATGAACTTATCAAAATGTAATTGTTGTGAATACAATAATACTGTTTCTCGTATAAAATAAACCATTAGATTGGTGATACAATTATGGGTTGTGAATATTATTTAAAAAACTAAATTGTCATGTGAATTCATCTTCAATCTATTGTACATGTTATTTAAATAAAAAAAGTACAACTATCATTAGAAATAATTTTATTTTCAGTCAATTTTGGTGAAATTGTACTATTAATGCATTTTTACAATTATGATCTATCATTATCCATCAAAAAAATAAAATTATGAACTATCATTAGAATATAATAAAATATAATATAAATGCGCATTGCGTATCAATAATAATTGCTTATTTCAAATACTATAATCTACAAATTCTTCTAAAATTCTTTTCATATCAAATTGTCTATGTAATTAAAATGGATAGTCATTGGCTCATTGCTATCACCTATATAAATAAAATGAGTCAATTCCATTACAAAGAATCAAATACTCCGTAATAAAGAGTTTTACTTTGTGGTAGTTTTCATTTAATTTTTCAAGTTGATGTTGCAGTATAATAACTTGTTTATTTACATTAATTTTAGACATATCTTACAATAATTTCTCGTATAAAATTTTAGGAATCGATAATAATTCAACAATTATTATCTCAGAAAGGTTTTACAAAATCTCTAAAGTAGTCTAGTTCTTGTGTGAGACAGTTTTAATAAATTATCATAAGACATTATTGCTATCAATTTATATAGTTTTTGTACTATTTTTACTGATAATTGTGATGCTATATCTTTGTAACTATTTTCATACTATTTGTGTCCCTTTTTATTGTTAATCGTAAGTATATTTTTTTCAGTATTCTTGTTAGTGATTTCCGTAAATCAATAATATGTTTTTATAATCGCTTATTTATGATTTGTACTTTAATTTCACGTCAACTTAATGTAACTGTCCTATAGAAACTAATTCTTGTAGGAAATGGAGACTGTTAAACGAAAAAAAAATATTTTTAACAACTACTCCGTATAATTTATTTATCACATAAAATTTAATGAATTGGTTTTGTTAAATATTAAATGTAAACTATTTTTTTCATCACGTGCTTCTCTAATGTTTTTGCTTAATTGATTACTTAGTTAATAGCTACTCCGTAATCATTATATGAACCAATGCTATTGTTCGTGTACGTAGTTACAAATACTTGAACTATAAACTCTATTATAAAGTAATTAGAGCACTACTATGTTTAACTTATTTGAATAACATCTTTTTAAATTACATAAAAATGTCACATTGTACATATTATTTCCTAGCTAACATTTAAATTTTTAGACAGTTAACTATCTTGTTTAAATATAAAGCAAAGATAAAATAAATTTATAACTATCAATTTAAATGTAGTAAAATTCTTTTAGACAGTTAACTATCTTGTTTAATTAAATATAAAGCAAAGATAAAATAAATTTATAACTATCAATTTAAATGTAGTAAAATTCTTTTATTTAATTATCGTGAGAGCGTCTAACATTCATGAGAATTGGTGTTCTAAAAATACCGCAAAAAAATTATTAAAACTTAATGTACTCACGTTCTTATTGATTGAGGCGCAGTTTTATCCTTTTGCAGTTTCATCGCGATTTCAATGTTTCGAACTACGATTTCGAGGTTACGCATACATGTTTTCATTTCGGAAATATGTTTTTGCTCCAAATTGTAAAACCTATTTTTTTTTGTAAATTGTAATGCAATTTGTTATGAGATTTAATAAATTGAAAACATGAAATGGAATTGTAAATTGTAATGTAAAATTTTATGAGATGAGACTTATGTAAGTTAAAAAGTAATGAATGAAAATGTAAATTGTGATGAGAAGTACGTTACCTTGCATGGCAGTTGAGGAGTGCATAATTGTAATTAGTGGGGATAACTCCCACGGTTAATAAGTAACTGAAAATATGGGTGATTTTAGTCATACGACTTTTGATGATGTTGGATGCCACATGTATTCTGATGTGTCCATTTTTTTTTTAGAATTATTCTCATGTTGACACCTCAGCCAAATGGCTGTGGTGTTGACACATTGGAAAAATTGGATTCTATTAATATAAGTAATGATGATGATTATCACTATCATTATGAAAAGTTTGGTCATGATCATCCTAAATGTAGCACATCTTATGAATACAAAAATAATAATAAAGTCTATTTTTTCACAAGATCTACTCTGATCGACAACCACCTATTTGTAAAGGACACAATTTCTACCCGAACTACCTCTACATGAGTACATGGACAAATAGACACCGCAGATACACGACCAATTTTTTGTTGTGAGGATTGGGTGCGGCTCAAGCTTTGAAATTAAAGCTCAAAACTAATCCGTTCTAGAGATAGACCAGATCGAGCCAATCCACGTCACGGATCTAACAAATTGGATGGTCCAAATTCCAAAATATCGATCCAAGTCGGTCTGACTCGTTATGTGGCCTCTACTATATATACTCGGATCCATTTCATAACCTTACAAATTAAATGGTCGTTACGTTAGATTTTATAAATCAATTATGACGAAATTATTCTTGAAATATGTCTAGAAGAATCGACAACATTCCTCCTATATACACACCTCTCATCTCTAGAGCTTTCCTTGGAAATCCTACAATTACGTTACTAACACACCTAAACTATTCAACGAACAATCTCGAATATAACACTCACACTATATATATTGCATTTTATTCATCCTACGCTCACAACATAATTTGATCAAAAAATTCAAAAAAAACAAAAAAAACATTATTATAATCAAAGCTAACGATGTCAAAGATTATGCTCACAATGTTATTACTTGTAGGGTTAATGACCCTACAAGCAAGGGCACTAGTGCCCTTTAATCCCAGGGTACTATGGGACTTCGACGACCCGTTTCGCATCCTGGAGCAGACCCCGCTCCCGGTCCCAAAAACGGGTCTTGAGACCGACTCGGTGGCACTGGCATTGGCCAGGGCGGACTGGAAGGAAACCAACGTTGAACATGTGATAATACTCGACATCCCGGGGATTAAGCGGGAGGACCTGAAGATCGAGGTCGAGGAGAATCGCGTACTGAGGGTGTCCGGGGAGAGGAAGGCTGAGGATGTCGAGGAGAAGGAGGGCGAGAAATGGCACCGTGTTGAGAGGATGACGGGTAAGTTTTGGAGGCGGTTTAGGCTCCCGATGAATGCTGACTTGGAGCGCGTTAAGGCTGAGTTGAAAGACGGGGTGTTGAGGATTAGTGTGCCCAAGATTGCTGAGGAAAAGCGGAAGAAGAATCGCGTTATTGATATCGTTGGTGGTGATGATGATGGGAAATCGAGTGCTCAAGAAGTTAAGGCTTCCGTTTAACGAATGAAATTTTGGTCAAATGTTAATAATTTGACTGATCAGAGATGTCGTATACTCGTATTGTTATGACGTGTTTTTCTTGTGTTATATATACAGAAGTGTGTTAACAAATGAAAGAGGGTTTATTTTGTATGTGTACTCTTGTATAATGTTGTTACGAAGTAATAAAATACTATGAATGAAAATGTTGACGTACTTTAATTTCTATGCACTTTGGACCTTCTTCGATATACTTGATATGATGTTAATTTAATTCGGTCTAGCTAACTTGATCGATCTAACGGTAAGAATACTCTACGATGTAGTAATAGTTGTAGAGTGTAGACGGAGAGCCGTTGATTTAAATCTTAGATTATTGTCTTAAGTATATTGAGTTAAAATTCGTTTATATGAAAGTATAAGTAGGATATAAAGAGAAACACTCGAACGAACACCTAAAACGTATAATCACTTACAAATTGTAAGGAAAATGTGAATCATACGTTAATTCATACACAATAAATTAAGGACATAATTAAGAAGTACGGAGTATTAGCTTAGTGTTTCTAAGGTATAATTAACAATAATATATAATTAAAAGGTCACTCAATAATTATAATTAAATAAATAAAAATAATAATGAGACGACGTCACCTGATAACGAACAATGACGAACAATACTATCTCATTCACTCCTTCAATAGTAAGAGACACATCAAACATGCAAGACGGCGGTACGAAACCCGTACTACCACCTGGTGACGCCCAATCGTTGTCTTGGGGACGACAAATTATCACATTGACGAAGATGAATGGTTGTTATTATTGTCGTGGTTGTCGTTGCTGTTGTTGTTGTCGTGGTTGTGGTTAATAATTTTGTTGGCTAAATTGTGTTTGTTATTGTGCATCCAAACCTTCAAAACCCTCCTCTTAACCCCAATTTCTTGACAAAACTGCTGCACAACAGATTCCTCTTGTCTTTGAATCTTCCACCCAACTCTCTCAGCAAACTCCATCATCTTCTCCTTTTGCTCCGGGCTAAACTTCGTCCTAAACCGCTTCCTCACCAAGCGATGGTGGTCGTGACTGTGGTCGTCAGAAGCGGGGTATGCCATACTTATTGGCACGGTCCTCGAAAAGGGAACAACCCCGTCGACATGATGTGTCGCAGCAGGACGTGTCCCAAAAATTACCCCTCTGCCTCTGGGCCCACCCAGGAGTACTGGGTGTGGGGTAGAAGGGTAAAATTGGGGAACTGTATTAGTAGTACTAGAATGGGGGACCACCTGTTGCTCCTCGCCCTCGATTTCCTTCCTATGGAAGTTTCTGTGGCAATTGCAAGCAGAACAAATTAAGTTCCCGAGACCACCGCCTTCTCCTCCTTCGTGGGGTCCACTCGGCATGAATTCCCCACACCCGTCAGTCGCATTGCCTCCCATTGTGGCGGCATGATTCTTCAAGCACTCTCTGTACCTCACGACCACCCTCCGTTTTGGGTGGTCGTCGTCTGTGTAATTCTCATGGTACCCTTGAGATTGCTGGCGCTGATGACGCCGGTCCTCCCTTGAGTTGGTAGGAGCATTGCTTGACGCCGGGGGAGTGATGTCGAGAGACGCTTCGTGGTGGTTGTGGTGGTGGTGGTGGTTATGGAGTAGGCCAACATAGGCACTGTTAATTGGCATGGGGATTTCTACTTCTTCATGACTTGAGAGTGGATCCATGAATAAAAGTTGTCTTTTAATTTATATGACTACCTACACCAATAAATAATTTAATACGACACTATTTTATTTTTCTAAAAATTTGTCGAAAGCGACGATAAATGACAAAAGAAAACATATACACTCTCGAAATATTAATTACGAGTATTTTAAGAGTAAAAATGCAAAATAATACGAAGTACTTCTTCTGTTGTATAATCGTATGAGTCTATTTTTTTATTGTTTACAAATTATTACTGGAAAACGACGGTCTTGCAAAATATTTTACATCACATTATTACAATATAAAAAGAAAATTACAATATGTAATCTGAAATCAAATTAATTTGGCTACAATAATTGTAGCGCCACAGCAGTAATTTTCATGTGACGTAAATTTCAAACATAAATAACAATTATTCTAATAATATTTCGTAACAAATTAAGACATTTCAAGTAATGAATGGAAGTGGTATAAAAGAATAATGCATGCAAAAATATGAACTCACCAACACTACTAGTTTAAAGCAGCTGCATTCTTTAGATAATAAAAGAGCTAGAGAATGAGAAATTAAGTTTACTTTGAGGTTATATTATTTAGTTAAGTTTAGACAAAGTGATAAGAAAATTATATAGAAACTTAGAAACAAAAAGCATAATAAGAAATAAAAATAAAAAAAGATTTGAAGAAGTAAAAGAGTTAAAGAAGTTTTGGTGGTGAAGCTCTAAACTACACTGCTTAAGCATATATTTGCATTTTTAAAGGCAAAAATTGGGATAATAAGTGGAAGAAAAAAAAAAAAAAAAAAGGTCGACATAGTCCCCTCTATTATTAAAATTTTATATAAATGTTTGTCATTAATAGATACTTTGTAGTCTGTATTATATTAATTTGTACGTATACACCGTTCAAATCAACATAAGAACAATAGCATAATTAAAATAAAATGACTTCAGAGTTTATACGAGTCTTTTAGGCCTTGTTTTTTTTTTTTTTTCTTCAGAACTCTAGTTTTGTTGAACTGAATTGAATGAAACTCATGTGAACTGAATTGAACATGACCTACGGAGTATTAAATTGTATCAAAATCAAATAGTTTACGCCAAAAAAAAAAAATTAAAAAAAATTTACGTAGTTGATAATGTTATGACTAATTGACCATGTACGGAATATATCCACGTGTTAAAAGTGTCAATGTCCTTACGAGTCTCTTTAAAAGAGCATCACAAACTAATAATATAAGGGTCCGTAAAAGTTAGTATTACTGTTCATAAGAGAAATTTTAGTACTCCGTAAAAGTTATCACTAAACATCTTTACATATGAAATGTCTTAGAATAAAATTATTGTAAGACCGTCTCATATAAGATTTTGGGATAAAATGAATATCCTGTGCCAGTTATCTGTATGTATATTATATATATATGACGGTCTCATTAGTATACGGAGTACTATACATGTACAGTATTGAGAGGGTAGAGTGAAATTTATGAAGGGTTGAAAGGGGGAAAAACATTGCTTTGCTTGCAAAAACAGACATTACATGATGAAGTTGATGAAGAGAAACGTATGTACTCCGTATGATAAGTAAATCAGAGGATGCATGTGTGTCAGTTATGAGTGATCACTATTCACTACTATACACTTATCTCATCACATACATATATGAATTCTCCAAATTATTCCTACTCTTTCTGTCTCAATCATTTGTTTACAGTTTAACTTTTTTCCCTTCACAAAAAAGTCAAATTGTAAACAATTCACTGAAATAGAGAGAGTAATATTTTTATTCATGTTTAACTTTTTTCCCTTCACAAAAAAGTCAAACTGTAAACAATTCACTGAAACAGAGAGAGTAATATTTTTATTCATATTTAACACTATTTTTCAAGTTTCCCCCAATTGCAAACATAATGCAAAAACAGTAAAAGTAAATATAATATAAATATATAAAAAATAATAAAAATGGAACATGTGTAATTGCATGTATAATTGCAAGTTAGTTTGTAATAACTAGGGGTGTTCATTAACGGTTCGGTGCACCGAACCGTTAATTTTTACGGTTCGTGTATGGTTCGGTTCGGGAAAAATCCGAACCTAAACCGACCATTAAGAATGGTTACTATACGGTTCGGTTCACATTTTTAACGGTTCGGTTATGCGGTTCACCGCGAACCGTTTTCTCTGTCAAATTAAAAAAAATTGCAAGTTAATTATTGATTTAACAACACACTAACGGTCCAAAATAAAAACGACAAATTACAAATGCCACATCTAATATACCATTATCAACTAAATTAATTATACTCCCTAGTAAATAGAAAATTTATAAATGTTTTAACTCAAAAATGTGTATTGAACAATAACAAAGCAATAAACATGATAAAATTGAAGCGAGAGAGTGCATATGAGATTTTATTTTACGAGAATGAGGCTTTTGAGTGTTAGAAAAATGTGGTAGAATAAATAATTGATATTTGAAATTTGATGAAAGTTGTAAAGTTAAACTTTATGTTTTAGTTTGTATATATATATAAGTATAATTTATTTATATTTTTGCTCTTAACGGTTCGGTTCGATTAACCGTTAACTCAAAATGCCGAACCTAAACCGAACCGTAAACCGTTAATTTTAACGGTTCGGTGCGCCGAACCATTATTTCTTAACGGTTCGGTTCACCGAACCTATAAAACGTGCGGTTCTCGGTATTTTCGGTTCGGTTTATCGGTTCGGTTTTTTTTGCACACCCCTAGTTTGTATATGTTGTGAGGTAAGGGATCGATGGAGTATAGGGAGCTAGGCCTTGTTATTTTCTCGGCTCATTAACATTAAATTTATAGAAGTTGAATTTATCGAAGTTGAATTGCACTAGAATTTGAAGTGAACTTTTTTCTTTGTCAATTTTTGTTTGTTGGGGCACAATTATATTGAACTTGTGGAACTGAAAAGATAAATAGCTTGCCCCTAGTAGGGTAATCGTTTCCATTAAAATATGTAAAAAATGATTTTTTTTTTGAATTTTTCTACGATTAACGTATATATCGAGTGATTAATAATCAAGTTATTTTCAAAAAATATACGGAGTACTCTGTACATATTATAGCTAGCTAGTTTCAATTCATTGTGCAGAAAGTCCTAAGTGAGACTCTCACAATTAATTTACTTCATACTCCGTATTATTTAAGGACTTTAATAATAAATAATCAAAACAACAAAGTGTGATATGAAGATATTCGATTTCCTAAAATACATCCTTATATCATATCATATACGGAGTACATTTTAAAAATAGAAAATTGAAATATTGTTTAAAAGTATTGAGATAATGAAAACAATATATAACTATTAACTCGATCGATTTTTCTAACGTGTGTTATAATGACTCATGTTAGTATGCTAATTAGAAAGATCTGAATATAACATCAAAAATTCAAAATCAAACTCACGAAAATCGTACTAGAAAATTATTCAAATATTTCTCAATTAAAACCTTAACGTGCGTTATTGTCATACACATTAGAAATTTTTTTAAAAATATGCCCTAAGGATAAATGTTAAAGCTAAAGAAATGAAATATTTATCTAAGATTCCTCTTAAACATGGTAAAATTGTTGGTTACTCTAAATCTTATTTCTATTTGTTCCAAAAAAATTCTTATATGATGATAGATAGTGACAAGTAAAATTAAACACTACTTTGAAATATTTGTACTCAATTTATCTTAGTCATTTGTTTACACTTCTTTTAAATTTTTCTCACAAAAAAGTTAAAGTGTAAATGTAAATAATTCATTGGAGCAGAGAGAGTAATAAAAGAAAAAAGAAAAAACATAACATTTAAGTTACAAGTGCTTATCATAAATTTATATAATGATATATCACACATTCACACCACTTCAAATTTAATTATTTCATCTCTCAAACTTAACACTGGTCAAATTTTTAAACAAAGTCAAAATACACAATTATCTTTTTTGGTCTGAGAGAGGCATAAGGGCATTACAACAGGGGAGGATTGGTTCGAATGCTAAGGGTACCTCCATCTTGATCATTACGCCATAACATCTTCGATACATTCAAAATACACAATTGTGTACATTAAACCACAAAACTTCCTTAAGGTAATTAACCAAAATTCTACTGAAAAAGTTGGATATGAAAAAGGATAAGTTGTACAGTGGGGTGAAATATTCTTCATGCGCCAGGATTACTATGAAGAGAAAAATTACAAATCAAGCATAAGTGCATGATAGAGTTTAAATACTCCTAATAAATAAACAAATAAAATATATAAAACCAAAGTTTATACTTCCTCCATTCCATTTGATTCTATACATATTCCTTTTTCGGAAATTCCAATCAATTCTATACATTTCTATTTTGGTCCGTACTTTATTAAACTAAAAGACCAATATACCCTTCATTAATACCCCACACAACCCACTTGCAATATCCTTTTTTAAAGAATAAAGTAGGGGTAGTTTGGTAATTCTATTGTCTACCCCACTTGATTTTCTTCTACCTTAATTACCGTGTTTTGGTCAAATGTATAGAATCAAACGGAATGGAGGAAGTATATATTGTCTTATACGGAGTATTAATTAGTGTATTAACTCGTTGACTCGTTGTATATGTATGATTATTTTCACTCTCTAAATCCTAGCCTCTCTCTTTTCTCTCTTTAAAAAAATCCTCAAAAAACCCTCTTAAACTCTCTTTAAGGGCTATCATCACTCTTGTGATGATAATAAACCCCAAAATTCATCTTAATCAACTTTAAATCTATTATAATTATAATAAAATAGTCTTCGCTTTATGAGAGATTCGTCCCCACAGTTTGGTGGGTTTGTTCTCTACTTTGTTAAGAGTTTTTTTCTTTGTTAATTGACTTATTGCAGATGATAATGAGAAAGATTAATGGGGTGTTACGAATTATTTCAAGTTTCCGACAATAATTTACAAAATCCAATGAAATTCGGTCTCTTCAAAACAATATCAGATCCAAAGAGCCCCTCATGGAAGGCTGCGTCAATAGGCAGCGATGTGATAGAGGCGGGTGTGCAGAAGCAGTATATTTTATTACTAGAGGTCTTTGTTTAGATGAGAAGAAAATCATTGTAATTTTGATAATTTTGTTTTCGGTTAATTTTGCAATCATTTGTATGCGTGATATAATTTATTATTAATGAAATTAATCTTTCACTCAAAAAAAAAAGTAAATGTATTCCATAATTACTTTTAGATTATGTTTATTACTGCTTAATTTTCATATATTACTTTTATATATGATGCATTTTAATTTTCACAAATTCTTGTTTAAGACCAAATATCCGTCTTAAACTTTAAGACGGGTCGGGTATGACCCGTCTTTCCTTTTTTTTTTTTTTTTTTTTTTTTAAATTTTTTTTCAAGACCCCAATTTTTTTTTTTAAAACCTTTTGTCGAAAATTGTGTTTATAGGGTAATTAAAAATGGTAACATATTATATTATATTTGTAACATATTACGGAGTATGAAACATAGAGAATAAAAAATTGTCATAACATTTGTTTAATATGTTACCATAATTATATAATATGTTACCAAAATAGGTTAATATTAAATGATAAAATATTACACTTTAATGTAACTTTTTTTTTTTTTTGCATTTTGGTACTAAAAAGCTTGATAACAATTCATTAATGAATGATAACATAATATATTATGATCCAAACATAATTAATTTATATTTGTAATATGTATTATGTTTTTATGTTTGAGAATATGTCACCAATATAATATAGTATGTTATCAATTTTATCAATATTGTTACTATTTAAAATTTGTGTTTTTACGCTTTCTGAGTTAAGTTTATAAAAAAAAATGAGTCTTAAAAAAATTCGAAAAGAAAAGGTTAATGGGCCAAAACGGGTCATATTTGACCCGTCTTAAACCTTAAGACGGATATTTGGTCTTAAGAGATTCTAGCTGTTTAATTTTAAATTTAATTTCACAATGATGTTTGACGACTTTTGGATTGAAAATATTAAAATTGAAAACTCTTTATTTATGTATATATAATTGTTAAAATTTTATACCCTTTCGAATAAAAACATAAATATTCCGTATTATATTACCTTCAAAAAATATTTTAAATCATCTACTATAATTTTGGTCGGAATTATTAAAAGTATACAAAAGAGAATTCAAATAATTACTACTGCTGTTTATTTACTTGATTTGATATAACTATAGTTTGAACTAGCGAAGATAAAATTTAGATAAAATTAAACTCATTGTACGAGTAATTACTTATAATTTCTAAAAATTTAGAATCACCAAAATTGTCTCAATTTCAAAATTAAATTTTAAATTGCAATTACATACGGAGTACACTATTTTACAACTTTGGCAGTTACTCAATAACGATCGGTTGACCACAATATAATCTAACGATAAATTTATTCACTGTGTACTTTTAATTATAAATAATTTATTACTTCTTCCGTCCCAATCAATTGTTTACCTATTTCATACTCCCTCCATTCAAGTCCAAAGGCTACATTTGCCTTTTTGACACTATTCATATGTGTCGGTAATCTTTGAAATTCCCGACAATCTATAAGTGAAAATATAACCATGTGTGATCTTGTTTGATTCGTCTTTACGAGTACAATATTAATATCCAATTTTTAAATTTTTTTATCGTGTGAAATTATATATATTTCCGTTCCGACATTCACCTCGACAAATGTGATAAAGCAAATGTAGCATTTGGACTTGAATGGAGGGAGTATTTAGGTGTTTTACTCATTTGTTTACCTTTTCTTTTTAGGAAACTTTTATCACACAAATGGACCAACTAGCCCTCTCGCTCTTCCATTTAAATTTTCCTCATTAATATCACTAGTTATATGGAGTACTATCTAAGGGGCATATGTGTTTTTTGTAGACTTTTCTTGATCTTTGTGTCAAAATAAAAGGTAAATAAATGATTGAGACAGAAAAAGTATTAGGCATAGCAGTGAAAAAGAATAATGTGGAGAGTAGAAAGAGGGGAAGGAGGAGGTCCCCCAATTAAAAATGTCAGAAAATAGTGAAAGAGGAAGAGCATGCTTCTGGTGCAGCAGCATTAAATTTACTTTACCCTGTTGAAATGTTGTTGTATCATGAAGTTTAAACACCATTACTCAATGTGACAATGATGTATTTCCCATCCTTTAATTTCTCAATGAATTTCAATTTTTTTAATTTTTTTTTATGATTTTATTTTTGACTAACTTTTAGGAGTAGTATATTTCTATGTTGAAAATAATTGACTTTCCCTCAATTAAAAAATTGATTGATTGATTGTAAGATTTGTAACTTGTTACTAGGTTTGTTAATCATCCGAGCAGACTCGTCGAGCCCTCAGAATCGGCTCAGTCAAAGATTGACTCTAGCTCGGTCAAAACGAGCTTGAGCTCGAGCTCGGACAAATACAAGCCGAACCCGATCTTAGTAAGGCTCGTCTCGAAAATTCGTTTGGGCTTGTTTATCTTTTTTTAGTATAATTTTATTATATCTTAATATTAATTTTATTTCAAATTATATGTTATTAGGCATTTATTATAAGTATACTCCGTATATAATATGATAATACTTTTTTTTTTTTTTTAACATTTTACAATCTTATTAGTTTTATCGAAAATATTTATATTAGTTAGACTCAAAAGATCGGATGAGTAAGATAAATAATACAATGACAAACGAGCTCAAGTTTTTTCCGAGCCGAGTTCAAGCTTTAATATTCTTGGCTCGACGAGTTTCGAGCCGAGCCGAGCCTGAGCCCACCCAAACTCGAAATCAGATCGGTTCATTTATACCCCTACTTATTACATTAGCGAAAAAATAACTTATTGCAGTATGTATTAATCGTAATAGATGACTTAACATTGCTAAAACAACTTTAATTTGCAGCAAATGATATCAATGAAGCATCAAGCATGTATCACACTGCATTCGCAATATTTGTTAAGGATAAGAGGAATGGTTTAGTAAGTCATTGAACAAGAGGATGACTATATAAAAATAAAAAAAAAAAAAAAATGTACCGTGTCGCGGTTGGTGAATCACCACAAGTAGATTTAACGGGTTTTTACCTTTTATTACACGACAACATTATCTTTCAGCGAATATTTGATATTACAGAAGTCCAGTGAAATTTAATTGAAGGCATGTTGCATATTTAATATATATGGTAGCCCTAACTATTGAAAAATATTTGTTACTTAATCAAGGTACGTTATATTTCCGTATTTTATAGAGTTGTATTACATATTTAAGAATTGGTTTGACATTACCTTCCTTTTAAAATTATAAGAATATAGTTTAAATTCTTTATACGTTATTAAATACGAGTAATTGATAATCTAATACTAGTAAGAGTAATATTAAACTTGTACACCAAAATAAGCATAATTATTGGTAAATTAATAGCTATATAAAATTATCACTTGTTGTCATGTCATTTCAGTTAAATATTGAGCAGCATGATAATACATATATATATTTGAAACCGTTTATTATTTAAATGCTAATTTCAAGAATCGAATATAACATATTCCCTGGCCCTATATTTAATATAATCGAATTTTTTGTCTCTGATGTCTATCAAAGTGACTTAGTTATATATTTTTTTATATATACAAATTACTCGTATAAAATATAATATGAGTATATTCTATAAATTTCGTAGGTTAATTTTATGAAAACATACATTCGACACACAAATATATCCAAATAGCTAGTTTTTCATAGAAACTTGCATTATTCAATGAAAAAATGAATGAATCTTAAGAATAATAATTGCTATCAAATATTGAAATCACATGAAAATTCAGGGTGTTTAACTTGGATCATACGTTGCTTCAATTCCTTTATTGTTTTATTTGTTGCATGTTTTTGAGAGCACTTAATTGGGTGCATGCAGCCTTTTATTTGTTATGATAATCATGCAAGTTGTTTTATACCCCTTGAAGAGTAACATACCCCTTTACTTAAATTAGGGCTATCAATTGGTCTCATATACATCTATGGTATGTCTTTGCTTCTACTATTCACAATCTCCACACACATGTGCAATTTGATATATCTCATCATTATTTTACTCTATTCATATACTCCCTCCATTCATATCCACACTACAACTATACCTTTTATATCCATTCATATCCACACTACCACTTTCCATTTTCATCCATATGGCCCACTTGTTTTATTAATATTTTATACCTTTTATTAATATTTTATTAATATACCTTTTATTTTCATCCATATGGCCCACTACAATTATACCTTTTATTAATATTTTATTTTTTTCTTAAAACAAGTGCAAAAAGCAAAGTTGGAGTGTGGATATGAATGGAGGGAGTACATTATTTTAGATGTTTATTTTTGAGTTTTGATCATTATATTTCCTTGTTAAATGTTAATAAATTGAAATAATAATTTCATTAACGTAACATAAATATATAGGGATGACTGAATTAGATACGAGTTACAAAGTACATTATTGATAAAGTTTGAAGATATCGTATTTGTTGGTTGGAGATAATTCGTTGTTAATCAAATATGAACATATTAATAGTGGTCATTATGTTGATTGAAATCAAATGATCATTTAGGCGTTGTTCTTTTCAGCTTAATTTTAGCTCCTATTAGTTCGATCATCTCGAGCAAGCTTTAATGTCAATAGGTTTCAGAACCTATTAGTTCAACTCTTATAAATTTTAGTTCTTATAAGTTCAACACATATCATATAAGACGATAAGTTTGTAAGGAAGAGTTATGTCATTAATTATAAAGTTTTTCACAATTGAGCGTTATTCTTATACGGAGTATAAAGGTAAACACACTAAGTTTGGTATTATTAAAGTTTTATGACTTGATTTGTGACAAGTTTAGTCTTATAAGAAGTTGTTATACTACTACTCCATCCTCCAATGAATTGTTTACAATTTGGTTTTTTTGTGAATGAAATTTGAGTAAAGTATAAACAAATGACTGAAACAGAAGAAGTACATAGTATTATCATATTTACGATAAGTCCAACTTAATACATACTCCATAAAATTAACAATATGAGGCCACATTATTAAAACCATTAAATAGATACGGAGTATTTGCTATAGTTATTTTTCTGCCTGGTCGTTAATAAAAAGTAAAATAAGTTTATCACATTATATGTAAGATAATTTTATACTCCCTCTGATTCATTCAATTCTTTACATTTTTGTTTACGTGGGAAAAACCCTTAGGAATAAGAGAAAAACCACGGGCACCAAGCTAGGAGAGGATTTGCACTATGGTCTGGACAGAACGTACAGGACTGACAGCAGGACTGAGTTTCGTGAGTACAATTGAGAGTATTTCGATAATTATAAGCTTAAGAGGATGAGTAATGCAGTAGTAAAAGTTGTCTTGAGTTATGATGTATCCTTCCTTATATATGCTTCTAATAACGGCTCTTTTTGGTTGTCTGGAGGGTGTAACAGCTGCTGTATTGAATGAGCATTATCCTCGTTTAATATAGCTGATTTGTTGTTTGACCTGGTCCATTCTCCCCAACGTCACTCTTCCCATTATACTTGGGTTTTGGCTTGACCCACCTTGACCACGACCAAGTGGGCCTTTGACCTTGACTCGCTTAGACCACGCTTTTCGGGGTTTGACTTTTGTTGACCGAGCTCCTCTCCTTGACTTGGGCTTTTGTTTTGTTCCTTGGGCCCATGTGGGTATTTTGGGCCTAACAGATGTCATTAAATTCTTTACATTTTTATGTTTGGTAAGTTTACTTTATTAAAAAAAAAAACGGTTTTACCCCCAATTTTTTCAACACATATCAAATCACCAATTTTTTCATTTACAAACAAAGAGTATTTAGATAAATTTAATACTAATACCCCATATTCCTAAAAAAATTGATCCAAAAGCAAATTGTAAAGATTTCAATGGATCAGAAGGAATAATTAGCGAGTATAATACAAACAAAAATTGAAGTGGTATAGAGTAATTCTCTTGTGAGGCAGAACTCACATTAAGTTAATTAATGTGAGAACGTGGTACAAATTGCAATTAAAAGGATACAAAAACATGAAACAAATCTACTAAAGTCACTTACGGGGTATAGGAGGTAGTTAGAGAATCGCTTAGTTAGTTTCAATAATCGAGTATAAATAAGACGGACTTACAATAACTTATTGTAAGTCCTAACTGACACAAGAATTTGTGAGTAGTATAGGAGCTAGTTAGAGAATCGCTTAGTTAGTTTCAAACTTTGAAGTTGAATATTACTCGAAATTCAAGATAAAATTTTTGAAGTACTCCATAACAAATACTCCCTCCGTTTCGGTGATTTGTTTACATTTACTTTATACACATTTATCGATGTGAGGAGAGAGGTAAATAAAAAAACTATAAAATAATAATATAAGTACAAAGTGGGTAAAATAAAACAATGTGATTGGTTAAGAAAGTTGGGTCCACCTCCACAAGTGGGTCACCATAGACATTTATGGAAAGTGTAAACAAATGACCCGTACACCCATAAATGGAAAGTGTAAACAAATGACCGGGACGGAGGGAGTCCGAGTAATGCCTAGATTAGTCGTTCAATTATTCCCGTCAAATTTTTTTTAAAGCAAGCTAAAGAAATAAAGTTAAAGGTAGTAGTGAATTTAGAATATTCACCTCTTTATTTTCTACGTGCATCTATGTAGTAAGTAAAAGGATGGTTGAAAAAGACAAGTAATGTCTATTGTCTTGTAAGAAAATGAGGGACACAAATATTTTTCATGACCTCTCACTTGTTTCACTAATTTCATTATAATAGGTTCTATACGTTTGTTTTATGCACGTATATCAATACTTATTTTGTTTCGTTCATATCTTTAGTGGAAATATTACGTTTAATTTATTTTAATCTGAGGTATATTGAAGTGTAGCTCACCTTTCCACCTCAGAAAATTATATTAAAATATATCCATACAGGCTACAAAGGTTGTAGCTTACCATTGGAGCGGTTTATAGCTTAAAATCAAAGTAGCTTGAAAATCTGAGGTGGAAAGGTCAGCTACAATAGTTTGTAGCTCACCATTGAAGATGCCCTAAGACCACCCGTAGTGGCACATTTGAGGGAGGTTTAGACCTACCTTGGTAATAAAATAATATTATAAATTTTGGACCTAATTTTCATTTTCTCCCACCTAGGTCCAAAAACCTTGTTTTTTTCCTTTTTTTTTTATTAGTTTATTATTTTATTTAATTAAATATTAAATGTGATGTATATAAAAATATTGATAAAATAATGTGAACCCAGGTCTAGACCTAGTATTATTGTGTTGGTAAATAAGAGGTAGGTTTGGTGGAAAAATTAAGAGTTGAAAAAATAATATTTTAATGTAAAATGTAGGTTAAGACCTACTTTTCAAGACCACTACTACGGGTAGTCTAAGGTCAAACCACATTAATGCTATTTTTCCTCTATTTTTTTAAATTGAACATATTCAAACACTTCAATATAAATTTTCAAACAAATAAGTTAGGACCCCATTTCACAAATCAGAACAGTGTCTCCAAAATTTATGGATCGGCCCTGTATAGGAAAAGGTGGATTATGGCTGAGTATAAAAAAGGCTTTCCATTGGGCTGAAACTTCAAAATGGGCCGTAATTGTAAATTGTGGGGTTGGGCCCCAAGTTGTGGGCTTTACTTCGTTTGCCCAAATTCCCCACTCTCGAGATTAAATGGACCTTTTAAAGTCTTTGCCCGCGATGATAACAACGGAGTTCTAAGGGGTCGTTTGGTTCAAGGTAGAAAAATAAAAATTTCGGGAACAAAAATTTACGTGAATTATAGAAAATTGTTTGGTCATGGTGAATTAACTTCCTGCAAGAAATTCTACTCGCCTAAAGGATATTAGTAACTGAATTTATAATGGGGGGACTTCACCCCTGAGAAATTGCTGAATTAGGCAATCAAATATGATTTTTTTTTTTTTTTTTTTTTTTTTTTTTCGTATATTTTCAAATTCTTATGAATTTAAAGGGCAACCAAACAAATAAACAACACTTAAGTTTGATCTAAATTTTAAAATACAAAAATCAAGTATGAATCCATAAATCACAAACTCAAAGAAAATATTATGGAGTAAAATTCTAATTTGAGCTTCCAATATGTATTGTACTAATCACACACGCAATTGACAATTCCATTATTTTTTTTATTTAACGCCTAAAAATTCTACGGATTTGATAACACCAATAATCATACGAAGTACTAATAATCATACGGAGTACAATTCCATTATTTTTATTTTATTTTTATTGTTTACACCTTCCAAATATAATGTATCTATTTTTTCCAATTTAATTTGGAAATATAGATTGTTTAGATTTGATATTTTTAATGTATTTTAAATTTGTTTAAGGTGAGTTTTTTTTATTTATAAAGATTTTATTTTATTTTAGAATCCTAATAATATTAAATATATAATTTTATTAAGATTAATAAGTTATTATATAGTAATATATTAACTTAGATTATATATGTTAAAATAATAATTCTTTTATCAACCAATCATATTAGGACAAATATCGACCATAAATGTTTCGACTTTTTATATACTCCGTATATATATATACGGTCATACGGAGTACGTATTAGATTAGATAGTAGATCTATGTCTTGCTGACTTGCTCCCTAAGAAACTCACCCAAAACCATATTATAAGGGTATTAATTTTTCATATACGGATTTTACTCAAGTTATATACTTTTTTTCATTATTTTTCCCACCCTACCCTTTTTTACTCCAAGAATATACAAAATTCTCTCTTTTTAATTTTCAAACAAATCTTTAATCAAATTCATTCAAGTTTTTAACTTTTCAATCATAAACTCCAATAATAAATTTAATGGAGTAATAAGGATCTTATAATTTTAATTTTGTGTTTAGATTATGAATTTTTATTAATTTTTAATAAATTTAATTATAATTTATTATTAGGGTTTTTAAATAGGGGATTATGGCCTTAGGTAGAAAGAACTGAAGTTGGCCTTGGGTAGAAAGAACTGCAACATACGGAGTACAATCCCCTTTGCATACGAGCGTATAACGAGAAAGTTGGTTCCTATCATACACTCCCTTCACCCTCCTTAAACGTCCATTTCATTTCATTTGCAGGCAGAGCTATCACATCATACCATCCCCGTTCTCGTCCCTCGACAGATTTGATACGGATTATTACATGTGAAAAGTTAGAAATTTGAATGAATTTGTTTTCAAATTTGTTAGAAAAAAAAGAGAGTATTTTGTATATTCTTTGAGTAAAAAGGGTATGATGGGAAAAAATAATGAAAAAAGTATATAACTTGAGTAAAATCCGTATATGAAAAATCAATTACGTATTATAATCTCCAAACTTTTTCTTTTGCTTTTTTTTTTTTTTTTTTTTTAAGTCTCCTTTACTTAATAAACTCACTTAGTTCAAAAACAAACTCACTCACCAAATCAAAATTAAAAAACCCAGAAAACACAATCAACATAAACCCTAATTCACTAAAAAAATCCCCAAATTGAACAAGATGAGCAGCATTGGTACCGGTTATGATCTGTCGGTCACCACCTACTCTCCCGACGGTCGCCTCTTTCAATGTGAATACGCCACCAAGGCCGTCGACAACAGCGGGTTTAATTATTTCCCTTTTTTTTTTATTTTTCAATCAATTTGATTGATTTTTAATTTTGATGTTTTATTTGTTGTGATTTTTGATTTCATCGTGTTGTTTTCAGTACTGTCGTCGCCATCAAGTGCAAGGATGGTGTTGTTCTGGTAATTTTCGATTGTTAGATTTCGTAGGTATTTGTTGTTTGTTTATTGAATTAATAGTTTTTGATGAGTTTTTTTTTGTTGTTTTGATTTTCGGTAGGGTGTGGAGAAGCTGGTGCAATCGAAGATGATGTTACCGGGATCGAACCGTCGAGTTCACTCCGTTCATCGACATTCTGGCATGGTTGTTTATCTCTCCTTGTTGTTCATAAATCTTAGATGATATTTATTTGCAAAATGCTTCAGAAGTCGCGTTGCTGTTTTAAATTCGTGAAGTAGTTCTATGTGTAATTGGGAATTTTGTCTTTGGATCGTAGATGTATACGAGGTAGTTTACTTGATTGAATAAGTAGTGGAGACTTGTGGAATGCTTTGAGCTTTAGTTGGATTGATGTTTTTGTCGAGAACAGATCTGAGGATTGCACTAGCGAAATTGATTGATTTGGGATTACTGTAACTTGTTTGTAGTGATTTTCGAGCACTCGTAGTATCTTTGATTACATGACTAGTGTTGGATAATCTCAAATCATGCATCCCAATTTTAGCTCTTGATTAGGGTTTTGAGATTGTTTGTGGAGCATCGGAAGCATTACTCTTTTGCATTGGTTTCAGCGGTTTGACATTTAGATGTCTTTTTGCTTATGATTTCCTCAGTGTCTTAGATCTGCATGCGTCGAGTTACTCTGTTAAAGGCTCTCTGTCTATTCTTTTCTCTGTGCGCTTTTGTCTAAGCTTGGCGTGTCTCGTTTGTGATTCAGGCTGTTGCTGGACTTGCTGCAGATGGAAGGCAAATTGTTGCCCGTGCAAAGGCCGAGGCTACCAACTATGAAAGGTTAGTTACCATATGGTAAAGGGATGATATTTATGTTGCTTGGAAATATAGTCATACATCGTGAGATTAATCACTTAAATTTTCAGTCGCCTAATTGGAAGTCGATGTCGTATGGAGTCACTAATGCCATGAAATTTTTTATTTTGGAAATTCTGTATGTAATACTCCGTATCCGGTATCTCTGTTTATTGATTGACATTGTAGATGTTGTTTTGTATATTTGACAATGCGGCTTGGGTAAAAGGATAACAGGTTGATAGCACTTTGAGCTCTGTAATTAGACAATAAAGTTTCTCCAAATCTGTCAGTTGATATTCTCTCCAATATACTGCTCCATAGATCATTTCAGATGAATGTTAATGACTGAGAAGGTGCTTGCTCTATTGAGCTCGACGTACGTTTGACAAAAACACTAATCGTTGAAAAATGTACAATAGATAGTTTCCAATATTCATGGTCTTCCTGATATAGCTTTGAGTTAATTCTCTCTTTCTACTAAAACAGAATGTAAATGTGCTAATGTTTCATTGTTTTGGCTGACTCATTTGTTCCCTCTTTTCTCTGTTTATCACTTGCTGTGTTCATCTCTGTTTGCCTGCTGTACCTGCCCTATGTAGTAATTTTTTTTCTGGTTATGGATTTAGGTTCTTTGTAAGAGGAACTATATTGAGTAATTAAGTGTAGAAGGATGGTATTAATTAAATGATGGAATATATGAGGAATAATCTATTTCGGTTACTGAACACCAATGAGCGCACATGTGCCTGATTAATTGTTTCACAAATTTTCTTCGGGACGTTTTGGGAAGTTCGTTGAGAATGACTGGCTAAATGATGCTTGCCTTGCCTTTGTGGCTTGATGTTTTGCTGGCATAGTAGTAGATGTGGCTTATGTACTTATCTTGCTCGCTTTTCTGCAAAATCATCTTTGGACATAAATAGAATTAACGGATTGTTGCCAATCTTAGTTTTAAAGGGCGTGCATAAGGCATGTCTCAGATACGGCTTGTTGCCAATCATCTTTGGACATACTCTTTGTAACTTTTTTTGACCGGATCTTTAGTTATGGCCTTCCTTTTTCCCATTATTCTTAATATTACTCCTTTACATGTTTGTTAGCTTGAGAACTCCTGAAAAAGGTATTTTGGCCCAATCGTTTACATAAGTTTAGGGTGCCTTGTGTCAAATAAACATACGCCTTCGCATTGCATGTTGGGTCCTTGACGCCTTGGTGCGCCTTGCACCTTTTCGAACTAAGCTGCCAAGTGATGATAGTGGCTGTTTTGAATAATCATATGATGTTTATAGGATGTCAACTATGTTTGCGCAGCTTTACTTGGGTGGAAAAAATATTGTTGAGCAGTTCTGGGGTGAAGACTTATACATGACAGATTTTAATCTAGGATGATCAAATACACCTCCCCATACAATTTAATCACATTTATCTTTTCTTCATGCCTCGTATTTCCTACTTGCCCGCTATCTCTCTACCACTCCACCACTCTTTCGGTGTTCACTGGGCAATCACAGTCACTAGTTACTTCCCCTAACTCCTACGCTTCCATTCACAATCAGCTCGCCCACGATGAGGTCATTTTGGTTGCACGTCCACACTCCTACAACCGTCTTTACTTCTCTATAATCCCAGTGTTTTAGTGTAGGAAAGTTTCATGTCAGATTAATGCAGCTTTGAATTAGCTGATAAAAAAAAAATGTTTGTTAAGTATCTACTCCATCTTGCTCACAATATTCTTCCTATTTACTTGTTACGTGATCATCATCAGAACATTTGACCACTTTTTCCTCTATTCATATGTGATGTTTTTGTTAAATATGATTCTAGGCAAGATTTTTTTTCATGTGCAACTATTTTATCTTCTTATTTTAAATATGTATATTTATACTTCATAAATTATGTATGGTCGATGCTTTAGAAGTTTGATGGTGAAAAAGAGGAATGGAAGAAATGTTGTGCGTTGAGGGAATAATATTCTAATTATTATTATAGATGAAGTTGACCCTTCAAGTCATTTGAGGTTCTTATTGCTCTTGTGATAATTTTTAGGATGTCCTTGCTAGTTTCCTCTAATTTCTTGTTATTGAACACCTTTTTGTAGTACATATGGTGAGCCGATTCCAGTTAAGGAACTGGCTGATCGAGTGGCCAGTTATGTGCATCTCAGCACACTCTATTGGTGGCTCAGGTTCTTTTTAAATATTTCATCTCGCTAATCACTTTATTCATATGAACCTTTATGCGTCATGAACAGCTTATTTATAAATGATTGTTTTGGCCAGACCTCTTGGCAGTGCAGTTATCCTTGGTGGCTATGACAGAGACGGGCCTCAATTGTATATGGTCGAGCCTTCTGGTATTTCATATGTAAGTAGTTGCTAACTCTGCTGAAGTTCTAAAGGTTTCTGTTCTCCGTTGCTCCTTTAGTTTTGGAGTTTCAGTTCGATTCTCCAATATTGTTGCTTTATCGTTTATCAATTTTCTAGCTAAAACTTATCTTTATTTTATCTGTAGAGATACTTTGGTGCTGCGATTGGGAAGGGGAAGCAGGCTGCAAAGACGTAAGCCACACTCGTCATTTATTCTTGTTGTTTACCAACTATATACGTCGTATTGTATTAACATCATTTATATCAAACTGAAAAACTCAGCTCTTTTTGGGAATTTCAGTTCAAAACTGATTCCATGGCTGTTCCTTCATCATATAGTTACGATTTATCACTTTCACGGAATTGCTCTATGAATTTCTGTGTACGACTGTATTCTTTCTAATGATACCTCAACTATTTTCATGGCAGGGAAATTGAGAAGTTGAGCCTTTCTGAAATGACTTGCAGAGAAGGCGTCATTGAAGTTGCTAAGATGTGAGTGTTAAAGATATTATTGTTTTGATGATATTTTGTTGGGTGTTAGCACTTAATTACCGAAACAATTGATAAGCTTATTTTGATGTTTCCGGTACCAGTTAAGTTTTAGTTTTTGGGCTATTCTTCTAGCTGGGCAGTGAGCCTTTGAAATTTGCTATACCGTACTGTTTAATCAATCTGTAACCATGGCTTCATTACTTTTCTGAAATATAGCCATTTCAGTCTAATACACGAATGGGGGTGGCTAGGTGGAACTTGGGAAGTGGCGTGCATAGTGGCGAATGCATTGGCGGTTTCGGTGTGTGAAAGGTGGCTGGGGGGTAAGGAGGAGGTGGTCAGGTGGGAAGCGGTAATGTTGTACATTTGACGATTGGAACTTGTCAATTAAGGAAGGATGTAAAGCCGAATGAAATTCGCCAAATAGGAAAATGCATAGTATCGCGTGGACCGAGTGTTTGTTTTGGTAAGAATGACAGCTCAGCTAATGGAGACAGGTCAAACAGTAGTCTCAAATAGGAATTTTTTATCACGTTAACAAAGCTACTCGTAATAGACAGTGTAGGCATAGATGTTGGTGGACCGAGTATCAAGTACAGTAATGGTAGAGGAACACCTACATCAATCTATCCGTCCTTTATTTAGCTATCAAAATATTTGAAATTTGTAACAGTTATTCTCCAGATTCCATGAAGCTTCATGGATCCGTAGCTAGATGATTGTGTTTTTATCGATTTTTGAGAGAATGGATACAGAAGTTGATTAGAATGCACTAATATGTGACTGTTGAATTTTACGCTGTATACATATTTGACACTTTCAATGGTCGTCATTTTCTTTCTAATCCATGTTTTTTTTGGTCTAAATTAGCATTTACAAGGTCCACGATGAAGCGAAGGACAAATCCTTTGAATTGGAGCTGAGTTGGGTCTGCGAGGAGTCCAAAAAGGAGCATCAAAAGGTAAATCTCGTACGATTTACTTTGACATTTCACTTGACAATCGAGTCTACCACATTTATTAGCCGATAATAGTCACACTCTCACATCACAAATCACACATGGCCAACAGGCTAAAATCAGACAAAACACTGACACACTTGACTATATTTATCTATATATCGAGTTTCAGCGGTGTCAATTGTCAAATGTAAAGGCTTTTACTTTTGAATCAGGTACCTGAGAGTCTCTTAGAAGAAGCCAAGGCTGCTGCTGCTACTGCGTTGGAAGAAATGGACGCCGACTAATGATTTTAGCGTGGCTCGTATAACTTAATGTTATGGCTGGATTCATTGTTATGCTTGCTTTCAACCATAGACTTTAAATGTGTATCACTTTGGTCATTAGAACATGAGTTGTGATTTCGTTGTAAGCCTGTTCCACCCGATTTGGAAAATAATGTTCGAATGTGACTTTTATACTTTGATCTCCATGGTTCAATGGTAACAAGGCAGTTGAAAACTACGAAACACCGAACTGTAGTAGTTATTGATGAATGAAAACGGGTACTCCGTACTATGTTTTTCGCATATCCTGTCTTACGAGTAGTTTGTTACATTTTCATTTTCATTATATATATAATAAGTAATTAGCCGAAACATCAGTGTTGACAGTGTATTACTCACGTTTTAATATTGAAAATTTGAAAATATTTTTTATCGTTTTGACTTGAGAAAGCCGAGTTCCATTCCAAGAACTATACTGGAAAATAAACAACGTTTTGGACTAGTCTTTGATTATTCGTCAATGTTGCCGTAAAACCGGTGGTTGGAAGGGTTAAAAACAGGGACGCTCGTGCTGATAAATATGGTCAATTGCCGAATATAATGACTTAACTCTCGGTGTCATAATATTGTCACCATTTGATTACATATATTAGTCCAACAATATCCACTCTCTAAGAACATGAACATTTAGCCACATTTATTTCCCCTCTAAGCGACGATTTCATTAGTTCTTTCGAAATTCATGTTTGATAGTCTATTATCTCTAGATGCCATTTGATGTAATCGATTGTTTTGGCGTTCTTTGTGAGAAATAGAAGAAAATCGTAACATTCAGCTTCATAGCAACAATCAACACTTGATCAGACAAGTAAAACAGTCACAAAACCTAAGTTTACCTACGTTTTATTTATCAGCAGCACCCCTTCATTTCAAAGGACATGCAAATATGACCCGAAAGGTCCAAAAACGCAATTTCAAATTACAAGCACTAATAGGAGTATAATGAATTTATTTATACTCCACCGAAATAATCCCAATATCAAATAAGTTGCAGAAGTACGATGTTGTCGACAGAAAATCACATCACTCGGTAAGCTGAAGATGCTTGATCTATTGGATTTGCTTTGCTGGGTTTAACCCCTTCGGACAAGCACGGGCACAGTTCATGATGGTATGACACCTGTACAGCTTAAACTCGTCATTGATGGTATGACACCGGTACCAGCTATTTACCTGCATCCCAAAAACAAAGAAGTGAATCGAATAAAGACAGAAAATCGTGCAGCCGATAATAAGAACATACATATCAATATATCATCAGTTCATCATATGACAACTTTTAAGCGCATCTGAAAGCGACTTGTAAAGTAGATAGCATTGCTCAAACATAAATCAGCATTTCAAAATATATTTACAAACCGCAGAACATTTTAATACTTCCCCACATGGTTGCAGTCTTACCACCTGCGTTGATGATAAACTAGAAACTTGAACTTTATTCCACCGACTTCAGACTAACGACAAGACATTTAAGACCCAGAAACTTAAAGTAGGCAAACGCTACAACAGTTCTTATAGGAGAGACTCAAATGTGAAAGTACTCGCTACAAGGGACGACAATAAAATTATTCAGTTAAAAGACCGAGTTGAGAATCTTTTAGCATTATCTGAGAGCGGAATGAGAATCACTAGATCGCTCAAAAATCAAAGAAACTATGAAGACCTTAAGTTCCAACTTTCCAAGGTGAATGGAAACTCAAATAATTTTATTTCTTTTGATCCATTTCATGAAATAGAAAAAAAAAAAGTTTGTAAAGTAAATTCAAAAAAAAAATGTTTGGTTACTTGCAGAGTTGATGTTGGAGAAGTCAGAAATGATATTCTGTATTCCATACATAGTTGAACTTACTTTTTTGATCCAATCTAAATTACAATTGGACATATTTTAACCGTAAAGAAATATAAGTTCGAAAGACTTCAATGCCGAGTTGAGATAAGCGAGAGTTGTCAAGTTATAAGAGATCATATATCGAATCAATACGGACGGAATATTAAAAATGAAAAATAAAAGGAGATGCGAAAAATTTAAAATCCTTTAGAAAAGTTTAGGGTAAAGTGAAAAGAGATAATAGTTGACAATCAAGCATACAAATTTCGAACGTTAACATCTTATGAAGAATTTTTGATAAATTCCCATACGCCTCCGAAGATATATGCTTTGACAAGACCTCAACGTATTCCAGCTATAGACTCCCTATTTTACTAGAAACCAACTAATGATATTGAAACCTCGACATTATGCCACACCCACAAGGTCAAGAATAAATAGACGGAATTCCAGGCGAAGAGACAAGAAATTCAATGTTTCTAACCCACGTGCATCAGTCCGAAAATCACCAAACCCAAGA
Source organism: Dianthus caryophyllus (assembly GCA_023091065.1). Classification (NCBI taxonomy): domain Eukaryota; kingdom Viridiplantae; phylum Streptophyta; class Magnoliopsida; order Caryophyllales; family Caryophyllaceae; genus Dianthus; species Dianthus caryophyllus. The sequence continues at coordinate 35,297,291 of CM041518.1, read as the reverse complement.
CAGCATCAATCCAAGCTTAGTGACCTATCTCTTGTTCCGGTCATGCTTACTACAGAAACCGAGTATCATGCATATTTCATCCATAGCTAATTCATGGATCAGCTGACTATGGAACTTTCAATCAATCGACATCTCAGGAGTAATATTATTATATAAATCCGATCTAATCCCACAATATGAATCATTATTGCCAGGTTCCGCGGTTCCATTTCACATTTCATGTTACACTAGAATCCCAACACAAACTCATGAACATAATCACGAAACTGATGCAGTTTCACCTTGCCAACTACCACCTTCGGTAAAAAGAAACACTTAAGACAATTGCTCCGACTCAAAGGCACGACCAAACCTCTAATCTAACCATCAAATCCATCATTTTTCCAACTAATTTAAAAATTTCCCTAGCAACATAATATTAAACAGTTCATAATTTGATTTGCCTTTTCCTCAAAACCTTATATCATAGCACAATCTGCAAAAGTTGCTCATTTCTTAAGCTTACAAATTCGGGAATACACGTAGATAATTTAAAAATGGACATATAAAATATTAGAGTGAAAAAAAAGACGCGTCTTATTGTGGGCTCGTGGCAATTATTGGTGTCTAAGAGGCATCTTATTAGAAAACGAGGTTAGGCCTCAGGTCGTGTTAAACCAAATTTCAGTTACTGTAACCCATCTAATCAGCCATGCATGAGTTCGTACCTTTAACTTAAGTGTTGAAAGATCCTATAAGCTAGCGGCAAGACAGGAAGATTCTTGCTGCTTCAGACTATCAGCAACATGTTTTACTACCCCATGACCGGCATTGTGAAACCATTCGTTTTTCACCTGAAAAGACAGATGATGCTTAAGAAACACGGGAACAAAGCAAAGCAGAGAGTAGGAGACAGAATGTGATCGAGGCTTGTACATGTATGTTGTTGTGTGCAAAAAAGGGCCACAGTGCAGAATGGAAGCTCACATCAACTTTCTTCCATCCCAGACGCTGCAAGCCCCGTATCATTTCCTCTGTACACAGAATGAGACACACTCAGTGAAATGATTTACAATAAGAATTTTGGACGTTCGAATATATAGACAGACAAATTAAAATAAAATAAAATAAATTCCCACAGGGAAGCTAGATTTTTGTGTTTGAGAAACCTTCCACAAGTTCATGATATTCAACTGTATTCTGAGCAGTGGGTTCAGTTTGTGCAGCCACTTTTGCTTTGGCAACTTCTATATCAAAATGGGGACCGTCTGAAGACACTTGTGAACAATAATCAACGTCAACCACATGCTGGTACCCATCCAAGGATCGTCGAGGGGGCTGCCAAAAGAATAACCTTTCGCTAATTTTAGAGAAGAGTAAAAAGAATTAAAAATACCAAAATCAACAAAAGATAGATAGCATGGATCTAATATTAATCGACTCACCTTAGGAAGTTCTGTCTCTCTCCTTATTGAAGATGTGCGCCAACCAACCATATCTAGTAAACGTCAAGGAGGTTCACATTGTGAAGTAGAAGAGAGATATCACATTTATATTGCTAATTACAATATGTTGTAAAGAATTGCAGGATACGATCGAAGGAAACATTTGCATAAAGTATACGACATTTGAATGAACCAAGTGCAGATCTGTGCAGATAGACAAAACAAATGATTACAGATTTGCACGGACTCACTGAAGAAAGAGATCCATTAAACAAAATGTTATGGAACAAAATAATCGAAGTAATCAAAGAACTCTCCCTGCTTTAAGAAAATTATTTACCTTATACTCCCTCTATCTCATTCATTTAGCCCCATGGCCCCACTTTTCTCCTCACAAAAAGTGGACCCATGGGGCTAATCTATTGAAATAGAGGGTGTATTTCTATAACCTTACACCTAGTGCGGACGACGTGATCAATCTAACACCAGACGTATGAGGCTATGACTGAAATTATTCATCAAATCAGGGAAAACGTAATGTTGCATCTCATTTCACCAGCCTTATACTAGTACTATGTCAATAACGCTTCAAAAGTAAATGGCGGAAAAGAGGGCTATATTTCACCAATAACAATACTCCCTAGCACCTCCACAGTTACAACTTCTTCCTATTGACATCCTGTGGTCGCAAAGATGACAATTTGACCATAATTTTTTATTTATATATGGAAACATACTTTTGTCAAATATATATTCTCACAAAAGATTTTATGATTTCAAGTGTAATTATTTTCCATGATGCTATAACTTCTTTATATTTTCTAACATGTGTGTGATCACATATTCACATTTGCCTATTTATCGAAATAGACTTGTACACACATTGACATACAGTCATTACTAGATAACCGTCGGTTTATTTCGGAACTGAAAGTATTCTAACAATGACACCAGCAGTCTGACTTACATAAATTTCCCATCTTCACAATCTGTTGCCATTTTCAGAAGCAGCGGCGGTCTATCCGGTTTACCATCAGTCAGGAATAACTGACTACCTGTTCGACCAGCAAAAACAGGAGCTAAGGGAGGGGCAAGTCTCTCCAACAAAGGAAGTCCCAAAAGAAAAGGTAACTGAGATGTAAGGAAAAAAAAAAAACTTTTTAAGTACAGCGGACATATGAGCACATTTTATAGAGTTGTCAACAGAAGGATACTCATAAATCATACAATAAACTAGTGCACTAAAGCATTGGAGTGGCTATAACTTTCATCATCTATTTTCTACCCTCCATTGACAAGAAGCAGGTCCAGAACCCACCACACAATATCAAATAAAACGATGACATACTCAAATCTATCAAATTATGAGCTTAGATAAGCATCAAAGGGAAGAAAGACAGCAGAAAAATGCATATGAACCAATCCATAGAATACAAAACATTTGTAGTGCACAGTGTAGGATATACGCCCTCGGTTCATTTAGATTTGCTACATTTACTTTATTCCACCATATTGCAACATTAACATCAATAGTTAGCCTGTTAGCCATCATTAAAAGGAAAAAGAACGTTTCAATAGTTTTCTTGCAATGATATAGACAAATCAAACAAGATTCTGCATCGCTATATGTGGCTCTAATATAGTGCAACGAATACTGCAGATTCTTTAAATAGATGAATAGTGTCAAATATTAAATGCTACAAATCTAAATGGATGGAGGGATATAACTTTAATCCAAAACTATAGTCGAAGGGATCCAGTTTAAACCCTATTAATCCTTTTAAACATAGAACACTTTTGGGGAAAAGTAACCTCCCTCTCATTCTCAAATTGTATCCAAACAAAACAGCTCATCTTACTTGCATCTATTCAACAGAAAATGTACAAACAACTGAAAAGCTTTAGTTCTGAATTCATTTGAGGACATCACAACAAAATATTTGTGATATAAATTCGCTTAAATGTGATGAGAAAACGATGAATGCATACGGAAGGGAAAACAATGAAGTAAAGCGAAAGATAGAGAAAACAAATAGTGCCGAAGTTGTATCCAAGGAAATGAAAGTAAGAAACTAACCAACCTGCTTCCTCCCTCTCACCCCAAGATGAGGGCTAGCCAAGGTAATGAAACTCATCGGTTCCAGTCCAGCTATCAGACCAAGTTCAGTAGAGGAGCTATGATTTGGAGCCTCAGTATAGAGGACAGCTACAGCATACCGAGCAAACAAGCCACCAAGAGAATGAGCTAAAAAGGATATTTTCTTGAGACTCTTTGTCTTACGTACTACTTCCCTGACCTGTAGGTAAAAACTAACTAGGTTTTAAGGTGTAATCTCAACGAGAATGAGCCGCATCTTTAGATCTTATATACCTCCTCTGCCAAGCGTTTCCCTGCCCCTTCAATTCCGCTAAATGTTTTAGTGAAGGTGTTTGATGAACTTGCTAGAGACATGCAATAAAGAATACAGCAGTTTAGAAAAAGGGCTGACAAATACTTGTAGATAAATGGGTTACAAACATGCGAAGCAGTTTCAGGAGAAATTAACAGATGATCAACCAGTAAGCATTCATATCAAGTTTTTAATAGGCCTTTCAACTCATTGCAATAATATGTCTTCTTTTGTAGACAGAGTCCTCAGCGACATGCTCGTTCATATATGAGGAGTTGAGGACCATTGCAAGGCCTTACCACACCATAGATTACAATTAATGCTGCGAATAACAAAAGTAGGTAAAACACACCGTAGATTAAAAAGTTTCGTCCCAGGCGCTTCTTCAGCTCTGCTTCAAAGTATGTCCAATCACTTGGGCTGGCAATGGAAAAAGTAAACCATCATTAACTCTTTGTTTATTTTTTGATAAGCAAGTTATTATATAAATGAAGCAACATAAAAAAAAAAAAAAAAAATTAAATAAAAACAATATAAAGACAGGGCGTCCTCGTAAGAGAGCTAATTAAAAGGTACTTGGTAATTAGATTTTGCAGTAAATTAGTGATAGTGATTTCTAAAAAAACCCGACTGTTTTTACCCAAAGAGAGGCTACAAAGAATCACTCCAAGGTTGAATTGCGGTTCAGTTGACAGCTATACATAACTTTTACAGTTTTACTAACCAATTTTTCCAAAACCAATGCCTAATAGTTCCTCAGATATACCTAGTAGTTCTAGTGTTCTACAGCGGATAACTTTAATCCTACAAAATGTAGAACCTCAAATCTTATCCTTAATTCACTATTACGGCTAATTAACATATTAACATAAACGCCTCAATCAAAATCTGGTGAAGTTAGAAGTAGAAGCGCACCCACCTAGCCATGATACCATGGACAAGTACAATAAGATGATCTGGCCCGCAATTTCCATTCAGGCTGAGAGAAGACGACACTGAATCACCAACGGTGGTACTCATTGCATGACCGTTTAGGCTTCTATTATGCCATGAGTTATTTAACCCTGAAAATTTCAATTAACGCAATAAGAAAAACAAAAAAACGCATTAAGTTATCGTTGAGTGGGGAAAAAAACAGAAATTTCGAATAAAATAATGTTCAATACAACGCATGCTAGCACCAAATATAACTCCGTTTAGTAAGATTGTAAGCAACGACCATTTTTTTTTTTCAAGAAGCTTAAATATTGCATTTTCTTTATGTTTCAACTTTCAACTATCGGCTCCTCGTATTCCTACTTAGTTCAAATCAATTTCTACAAGTCTGCGCAAAATTACAACAAAGTAGACATTTATTGAAAAACTCCGAATCACAAAACCAGAAGTACATATTAAGAATCTCAATGCATGTATCTTTGTTCTTCCAAAACTTCACGATGAATTCTGTATCTTAATTCCTGTATAATTACGGAAGTATAAAGCACTTTCGAACCCAGAACATAATTTAATCCTTAGAACGCAGTGATTGAATATAATTTAATCCATAACTTTTTCCGATTCATCTTATATGATCTAAGTTGAACTTAAAACCGACGTCAAAACCTTATAATTTCGCCAACATTACAACATGTTCTTCAACCAATTGTTTTAACCTAGCTACAAAAATGTCGTCGAAATAAACGAAAACATCATCAGGTTACATGAATACCAAACAATAATCCCCGCCTAAAAATCACCAAATTTCCATCACAGCACACACGAGACACGATTCTTATCTAATACATCAAACAACAGATTTCAATCCAAAAAATTCGACTGAACAACAGCAAATTCTTGCGTAAAACGCCAAAAAAATATCATTGTAACACCATCTTGTTTACTGATTTCTCAAAATCAATATTTTACTGTAACATCAACGCAATTAACTGGGAAAAAATCACCGAAATTTGATAAAAATAATAAACAATCGGATACAAACAGTTTAAAAAAAAAAAAAAAAGTGCATCAAAGATTAATATTGATAATTTATACGTAATTGATGATTAATTAATACTGAGTAAATTAATAATGGAAAACTAGAAAATAGAAAATTACCAGGAAAATTACAGGAAGTTGAAGAAGAACAAAAGTGAGAAGAAGAAGACGAAGACGAAGAAGAAGAAGAAGGATGAGGAATTTTCGCGCGACTTCTGGAAGAAAAGGTAAAGCTGCAACAGCGCGTGTGGAACAAACTCACCGACATTGTTGTTGCCATCTTATAAGGATTTTATTTTAGTGGCGATAAGTTTGTTAAAATGAAATGAAATTACTAATCACACCAAAAAAAAAATTAAAAAAAAAAAACAAAAGGAAAAAAAAAAAATAAATAAATTATTTTGTTTATTACCTTATTTCATCAAATCGTACTTTTTCCGTTCCAATAAATGGTACGGACTATACATTTTAGTTTTGGACACTATTCATCAATTTGAAAAAATTTCGATATAAATTTTAACAAAAATTAGTCATGTGTGATACAGAATATTATTGATTGTCTATCAAGCACATTAATAACAGCAGTTTTTTATAATTTTTGATAATACGTAACTAAAGATATGATTCATATGAACAAAAAAACGAACATCGATATACGTGCATAAAACAAATCAATAGGATTGATTGGAAGGGAGGAATTACAAAACATGATAATTTTGTTCTCATCATTTACACATCACATCTTCCCAATTTTGCTCATTCTTTTCCCTATGACGATGGAAATGTGGTTTATGGGGTTAGTGGCTTAGTGCAAACAGTAAGTCTGAAATTAATCTGAGATCAAAATATAAATTACAATTAGTGGTATAAAAACATAAAATAAATTACTAAAGTCACTTATAAGATACTAATTTTTTTTAGTAATAACTATTCATAATTATTACTAAAATGGTTCAAAACTTACGGAGTATGTAATAGAGCATAAATGTGTTGAACTTACAATAATTTATTATAATGCAATAACGCAATACATCGGAAAGTAACTAAGACTATTTGTACATCTTCCAAAGCTCGAGATCAAGCCGATCAAATTGTTGAGAAACTTGCGTGGCCAAAACACTTTGGTTACGAATTTTGTAGACGCGTTCAACCGATCCGGTTGCTGATACATTACCAAGGGCCAAACACTAGATTAATGTTTATTATTGAACTTTGGGAATTACTGACAATTTGAATGAAAATTTTCATGAATTTGTATGATTTTAATTGAAATTTCATTAGGTTTAAGATAGAGAAATACTTAAGAGTATGAAAGGGTAGATAGGGGTACAAATTTAACGATAAAAAAAGAAAGAAAAATGGTTAGAGTAAAATTTAGGTACGATCGAACAAATTATAAGACAAGTAATCAGCCACAAAACCTAATGATTATTTATGAGCATTGGTCCTCCATTTCAAAGGACATACAAATATCACCCGAAAGGTCCAAAACCACAGTTTCAAAATTACAAGCACTAATAATAGGAGTATAAAGAATTTATTCTTCACCGAAATAAACGAAAATCAATCATCGTCAATAATCCAACTATCAGATCAGTTGCAAAAGTACGATAGTCGACACAAAATCACATCACTCTGTAAGCTGAAGATGTTTGATCTTTTGGATTTGCTTTGCTGGGTTTAACCCCTTTGGACAAGCGCGAGCACAGTTCATGATGGTATGACACCTGTACAGCTTAAACTCGTCATTGATGGCTTCCAACCGCTCCTTTGTGTACTCATCACGGCTATCAGCTATCCATCTGCATCCCCGAAAAAACACAGATGTGAATCGAAGAAAGACGGAAAATTGTGCAGCATGACAAGTTTACGACACATCTGAAAAACGACTTGTGGAGTAGATTACAATGTTCAACATGTATCAGAATTTTGCTTTCAATGCATATTTCAGAAACCGCAGAACATTTTAATACTTCCCGAGATATTTGCAACCTTACCGCCTGACATTAGACTATTGAATCTCGCACAAGTGCCAGCCAAAAATCTCATCTCAAGCAAATATATCCAACGCCATTATCGATAAACTAGAAACTCGAACTTCTTCCACCGACTTCAGGTTAACGACAACACATTAAGCCCACATGCTTGGAGACTCAAATGTGAAAGTACTTGCTAGATTTGAGCACACCCGTATCAATTATTAGCATTGTTGAGTACTCCGTACCAAATAGATCAAGTATTAACATATTAAGAAGGATGACGAAGGGTGCTTCAGAGTTCAGACTTCAAACGACCAAATATACAAATTTCAAACATTAATATCTTGTTAAGATTTTTGATAGATTCCTGTACGTCTCCGAAGAGATACGCTTTGACAAGACCTCAACATATTCCGGAATCCAGCTATATACTCCCTATTTTACTAGAAACCAATAAACGATACTGAACCCTCAACATTATCCCACACGATGGTCAAAAATACATACACGGATTTCCAGGAGAAGAGACAAGAAACTCAATGTCTCTGACCCACATGCATCAGTCCGAAATCACCAAACTTATAACAGCATCAATCCAAGCTTAGCAACCTATCTCTCGTTCCCATCATGCTTTCTACCAATTCTACGGAAACCGAGTATCATGCATATTTCGGCCATAGCTAATTCATGGGTCAGCTGATTATGGCACTTTCAGCCAATTGACATCTCAGAAGTAATTTCGTTGTAAAAAACTGATCTAAGCCCATAGCATGAATCATTATTGCCACGTTCCGTGGTTCCGTTTCACGTATCATGCTTCACTATAAACCCAACACAAACTCACGACACAACATCACAAAACAGATGCTGTTTCACTCATATCACCATACAAAATTGGACTAATTGAAACATTCTATCTCATTGACACCATGAATTTATCTAATTTGTTCACTAAGTTCAATTGTGATATTCAAAGGTTTAAACTAGTGTATTCACATAATTTAATTTGCATATATACTCATAAAATATACTCAATCTATTCACCTATTTTAACCATCATATTCACCGATATGAACTGATATATTCAAATGATATAGTCACATGCACCATCAATTCTTGAAATCGAAAGGTATAAAAAAATGATCGAGCCAAAGAGAGTGTATATATATGATGACAAATGAACTACTGGACGAGGATCCACTAATCTAACCTTAAAAGCGACCACTTCTCCAACTATGACAATATTCCCTATCAACGTAATTCCATACTATTCATAATCACCAAACCTATGACTCGTTCTGGTCAGGATTTCTACGGAAACATAGTATCATGATTCATGCATATCTAAGCAATTGCTAATTTCATCGTTAAAATCTGATCTAAGCCCACAGTTTGAATCATTATTTCCAGGTTCCATTTCACATTCCATTCTTCACTTCACTTCCAACAAAATTACAAAAAACTGGAGTGATAGATACATACTATCTCATAGACACCATGAATTTCATTGTAATTGCAAACATAAACATACAGCCACAACCAATTAACTCACTCACAATTCAACACTCGGCAATCGGCACAATAACTTTATCAGTCTAATCACACAATTAAAAGCACAATGCACACCTCCCTAAGCCCTAGTCATATAACCCGCCTTGAAATTACTTCATAACTCTCAAAATCCACCTCCATTTTACATAAAATTTTCCCTCCTTCAACTTGTATGCCTAAACAACATCAGAATTCAATCGAAATGCCGACAATTTTGAAAGAAAACCTTGACAGCTAGTACCACCTATCAAAATCACCTTTTCCCCGAAATTACTAATGCTGCAAAAGAAGAACAATTCAAAACAAAAACCATTATACCATCCTATTGCTCCAACTCAAGAGCACGTCCAAACCTCTCTTCTAAACTTAAAGCTATCACCTACAAGGCTACAATCATTAGCTTGAGATGTCCTCCTTCCCTTCAATCTCTTTATAGATCAAATCATATATTCACACAAACTAACAATTCTCAAAATCGAAACAAAATATCAATTCAAAGGGAGTATATATGATGGTAAACGCATTATTCAACAAGAATACACTAATCTAACATTAAAAGCCATCACTTCTCCAACTATGAAAATTTTCTCTACCAACATAGTTTCAATCTGTTCATAATTTGATTTTTCTTTTTCTCAAAACCTTATACCACAGAAACATCAAAAATGTTACTCACTCCTTTTGACTTATACGTGTAGAATCGTCCACTTTCTATAATCGTTAGCCCAAGATGGCCTCCTTGCCCTCAGTCTCTCCATATATCAAATTTACATATCCACCACGTCAACTCTCGAAATCAAAAGGAAAACAAATAATTGAGCCAAATAGAATACACAAGTAAGCATCCAGTCTTTAATTACGAGCACCAAATACCTCAAAACAATAACAAACACATTAATCAACAACAAGAATCCCCAATTTATCAATCAATTAATCAATTAACGTCAATTCGGTAAACCAATAATCGATCCAAATAGAGTTCACATGGTAGCATCCATTCTCTAATTACCATAACAAATCATCTCGAAAATATATCAAACACATAACTCAACAAGAATCTCCAATCAAACAATCAACTCATTCACACATCACACACTCATATACTTGAAATCCAAAATTCAAATGAACAGAAGACGTATAATTTGAAAATTCAGACAAAATTGTATACACGGAGCATTCAATTCATAAATTAGAACAAACAAACATACTTCAAATCATGAACTTTTTCACAAAATAGTGTTATTTACAAAACAAATTAACAAAATACGGTTCTCTCGAAACTTATTACGCTCTATGGGTCCACGTCATCGTTTTTATATTTTTTTTCCGATTTTTCTCTAAGTCGCTGTACGAGACAATGGCTTTCGATTCGAAAGTCGAAACCATTTGTCCCCCAATTTCTTTAATTTCTTTCGTGATCTATGCTCTCTTCATTTCTTGTACATCTCCTTCAACACTTCCACCATTTTCACACTCCCAAAACCTCTAATCAAAAACCACAAAAAAAAATGGTGAAATTAGAAGCCATAGCTTGTAAAGCTTCTAAAAAAAACGCACGGCAAATTAAATCTTCATCCACTTCTTCTTCTTTTGGATCATCTTCTTCAACATCACCACTTGAAATTACCAAAATGCCCCCACCACTTCTCCCTCACCAATTTCATCATCCTCATCAACAACATCATCATCAACCTCCTACCTTTGAAATTTTACCATCTTACCCTCCTTACCATTACTACTACTACTGCTTCTACCCAAACCCGAATCCATACCCGGTTTACTACTTCCCGGGTCAAGTCCAACCACCACCAACGCAGTTCTATGTTCAAACTACTCCTCCGCCTTTTGTGGGCCCCACTTCTGTCGGGCCTCGGGTCGGGCTGTACCCGAGAAAGGCTAAATCGGGTCGTAAAATTGTTGCCTCCACCACCCTAATCAAGGTGTGGAAACCCAAACAAGTTAATAATGATGATGATGATGGAGAAGTTGAGAGAAGAGTGAAGGAAGAGCATCTACAAGAAATGAAGAGAGCATAGAGCACGAGGTAGGAGGAAGAGAATATGTGTGGGTGAAAGAAAATTTAGTAAAACGCTATGGGGGACAGCGGTTTCGACTTTCGGAACTAAAACCGCTGTCCTAGACAGCGACTTAGATAAAAATCAGAAAAAAAATATAAAAACGATGACGTGGACCCATAGAGCGTAATAAGTTTCGAGAGAACCGTATTTTGTTAATTTGTTTTGTAAATAACATTATTTTGTGAAAAAGTTCTCAAATCATTCCATGAGATCAATCAACATCACAACAAATCAATCATTCATTCATTAATTCAATCAAACCAAATAAATCTGCAGATATATCCACGACTACAGAATTTTCTAAACAACAAGATAATAATTCAATCCAATCCACTTAACTAAAGACGAAACACATAATTCCACAAGAACGATCCAAAACACATTCATTCAATCAATCAATCAATCAAGCGGATCATAGACGACAAACAGGTGAGCGTGGGAGATAATTCGATCAACAACACAATCAATCAATCAGAACAACGAAAGATGAAAGACGACAAACCGGTGAGCGTGAAGCAAGGCAGCAGGTCCAAGATAGGATTCAGGATTCCACCAATAACTCGGGCACGAAGTCGAACAACAAGCACACAAAATACACTCATACATTCCATCCAACTTCTTACGATCCTCTTTACTCTGCCGATACTCTTTCCCTTCCTCTGTCGCCGGCGTCTTCCTCTTCAACCACGGCTCAACACTCTTATACTGGTTATAGAAATTCGTCATATCCACCACCAAATCCTTCACCACAAACATGTGCGGCAACGGATTAATCATCGTCACCGCACCACCACCAGAAGAACCACCGTCTGTGGCGGCGGAGGCGGAGGAGGAGGTTGAGGAGGAGTCAGTGGTGGACTTGGGGATCTTGGTGAGGCAAGCGAGGCCGTTGCATCCGTCGATGTTCATGGCGCAAGAACCGCAGATGCCCTCGCGGCAAGAGCGGCGGAAGGTGAGGGTGGGGTCCACCTCGTTCTTGATTTTGATGAGGGCGTCCAACACCATGGGCCCACACTGGTTCAGGTCGATGGTGTAGTTCTTGAGCGTGGGTTTCGCCGGAGAGTCAGGGTTCCAACGGTAGATTGAGAAGGTCTTTAGAGCGGGGGTTGCGTCGAAGGATGCGGCGGTGGAGGTCGCTTGACAGCGGTGGAGGAGATGGCGGAAGGCGGAGGTTGGTGAGGTGGTGGTTGTTGCGGCGGCGGCGGTTCGTCGGAGAATTGTGGTGGCCATTTTTTTTATTTTTTTGGGGTTTGTTTTGAGGAGAGAGAGAAGGGGCGTGTGGTGGTGTTTGGGTGAAATGAGGAAATTTGGAGAAAAGGAAGGAAATAATTTGGGATTTGTAATTGGTTGTTGTTGACGTGGACAAGATTTTGGCCGCTATTGTGCTGTTTCACATATAATAGGTCTCGTGAGAAACCGTTTCACATAATTAATACGAGACATGCAACAAATAACTTAAAAAAAAATAAAATATGAAAAAATAAAAATAAATATGGAGTACGGAGTATAATTTGAAAAAGAAATAATCATCACTTTTGTGAGACGACGGTGTATTGGTTTCAGTAATGATTTCAAAATAATTTATGTTCTTTCAATATCCTCTTAACGAGAGCGGATTCTCTGTCCCATTTTTATGTCTCATTTGGTGTCTCATTACTACACATGGTATTAAATCTCATTGATTATAAAATATTAATGAAGAAATAATTATATAAACTACGAATTTATTACCTTATCAAGTAATGAGACACCAAATGAGACATGAAATGGGACATATGATCAGCTCTCCCTTTTAACTTGGTGATCATTTTGGATCAAGGTTAAATTCTTCCCCTTTTACATTTTTCCTCCCATTTACCTAATTTAGAAGATTTCATTTTTTTTATCTCATTTTTGAAATTTACGCTATCACTTTTTTAAAAATGGATACTTTCATTTTATGAACTGTCACTTTTTATACTCATTATAATTTGCTTAATATTTGTTTTTAGTTTTTTTTGTTATTTCCTTGAGAGAAAAAAAGAAGAATGGAGGGAGTAACATATAGAAAATTGTTACTCCTAGTTTAAGCTCCTTCTAAAAATATAAAGGTAAATTAATGATGGAGACAGAGATAATGTAATTTTATTGTCGTTAAAATTTAAAAAGGTAAATTAAAAAGTGTAGGATAAGTATTGAAGATACATCAATAGTTAATTGTATATTGATTAAAAGTTTGTTCATATTATTACATGATTTATGAGCGTTATAAATGCTTATGATAAAAAGAGTGACACAATACTAGACCCTTGCAGGATTCCTCAATAGCGTAGAGCTTTCCCAGCTTGAACCCGCGCAAGGTTCCGAGTAAACGTTTAGTAAAAGAAATTTGATACACATCCAATATACTCCGCATAAATTTATTGTATGCCCTAACCAATTTATTATGCATGATTTTTCCATTGATTATTTAGAAAAAAGTACGATAGAATATAATATTTTTATTGGTGTACAATAACGTGAATCACCCATGTATCCATGAATTACTCGAAAGATCATATGAAGTGAAAACTGGGTTAAGAGATGCATACATGGTGATCGAATCTAGACCCCTAGTCACATTATAAATATAATTTAGACTATGATATCGTCTTACGTAAAACTTACATAACTAAATAAACTATAAAATGGAAATCAATTACAGAGTAACAAATTGTACTTAAAAGGGTACTAAAACATGAAACAAATCTACTAAAGTCAGTTTTAGGGGTACTAAAAAATTTAGTTACAATTAATAATAATTAATACTAAAATGATACAAAAACTATATAATCGAGTACAAATGAGGCTGACTTACAATAACTTATTGTGAAATTTGACTCACACAACAATTTGTCACTTAAATTCAAGACTAGTTACTTCCGAATTTAAAGGTTGTCAATAAATAAAGCTATACGGAATATGGACCTGTTCTTTACAGCTTATTTTCAGCTCATTTCAGTTCAGTTTAGCTCACTTTAGTTTAGTTCGATTCGATTCGGCCAAATTCATTCGATTGGGCCTGGGCTTACATCATAGCTCAATTCGGGCCAAAGACAATGATATTATTTAATTGAACTTCATTCGATTCGATTCGATTCATTCGATTGATTCGATTCGATTCGGCTCATTTTGATTCGATTCACTTGATTCATTTGATTGAGTTGATTCTAAAAGTCAGAAAAGAACAAGTAATATGTCGTAGAAAGTTAAGACTTAAGACTTAGGGCTTGCTTGGATTGCCCGTAATTATTACTAGGGTAATGCCGGTCAACGTAAGAGTAAATTAAGAAGAAATGGTGGCAAGTGATGGTTGTAGATGATGAAAATGGAGGGAGATGGAGTAACAATTACCCCCATATGGGGGTAATATATTACCCTAGGTAGGGGGTGGGTAACAATTACCCCCCATTTATAAGTATGTTGGTACTCTTTTTTCATCATTCTCACCCTTCATTCCCACTCCTTTATCACTATTTTCCTTCATTTTTGCCTTATGTTGACTTTTATTACTAGGGTAATAATTACCCTCAATCCAAGCAAGCCCAGAGTAATCATGTGTTTCGAGACTTTGCCTAAGCCATTACACTCCTTTCATTTTTGTGAAGGTTATGTATAACACATACACATATATTTTTTGGGTTACATGTCATTACCCTTTAAAATAAAGGATAATTTTGTAGTATCTAGAAAATTGGAAACAAAAGAAATGAGATTTGTAAGTGAAATTGATAACGAACTGAGATTTGGATTGGACGTGGCTTAGGTTGTGGCCTATACTTTGATTTTGAGACCCAAATTTGTTTGATGACTATTGTTACGTGTAGACAAGCTAAATATTTGTCAAATGGTTTATAAATTTTTTAGAGATGTGCTTTACGCAGTTGACATTTTACTTCGCGAAGTTGATTTTTATTTTCACTAATTATATTTAAGGATTTTAATGAATAATTATCTATTTAGGTTATTAATATCTATTATTAAGTTTCGAATTATTATTTTGAAAATTAGCAAAATAGTAAAAATACAATATAACCTCATCTTTTCACTCACCACTCATTTACACTTTAAAAAAAAAAATTCACTCACTACCCAAAAACTCTAAAACTCTAAAAATGTCCGACGAATTAAGCGATGAGAACGAGGTAATTTTTATATTTTATATATATTTGTGTTTTTTTTATAGTGTATTTGATAATAGAAAGTTTTAAATGTTGATATTTGAAAAACGATAATTTTGAAATTGAAAATCGTCGAATGAAAAAAAAAAAACGAAAAAGAGACATGGCGTGAGGGTGGGTGGTCATGTATGGGTAGATCACGCAGGGTCAAGAGGTGAAGTTATGGATGATTGCGCAGGGTGAATGGGTGATGTGTTGGCGGATTGCGAAGGGTGAATGGGTGATGTGTTGGCGGATTGCGAAGGGTGAATGGGGTGATGTCTTGGCAGATTGCGAAGGGGCTCTTTGTGATGTGTAGGCACTTCACCTAGGGCGTGTAGGTGATGTGTAGGAGTTTAACGTAGGGCTTGTAGGTGATGTATACAGTTTTCGTTTTAATTTATTTAGACGGTTTTGCTTTTCGAGTTTAAAATTAGTCGTAATTTACTTTTTTTTTAAAAAAATATCAATTTATTGCAAATAATGAACAATACAAAATCGAGGAATTCATTTTTCTTAAGAGTAACTCAAAAAAAATAAAAAATAACCTAAATGTAACGACAAAAAAATTTACGGATTTTATGAAAATATCAAATTTTAAAAATTTGTAATTCAAAACATTACAAATAATATTACTAACAAAAAATAAAAAATAATTATGAAATTTACTAAGTGTAATTAGTGAAAAGAAAAGTCGTCTGCGCAAAGTAATTTGCCGACTACGAAGAGCAAATGGCATCTTTTAATCATGGACTTGTTTCATTTCGGTATAAATTTTAATTAAGGACGTGCAACGTTTTAAGACCATATTAAAATTAAAATTAAATGGCACATCTGAAAATACGGTATTGGTCAACATGCAATTAGTCGGTTTAGGTTAGGGTTCTATGATTATGAGCAAATTCTAGAATATAATGGATTCACGCATGCGACGAGACTATTACTAGCTAAAATGTGACTACTTAAATGTATAATGTGTCTACTTTAAAGTTTAAAGTGAACACTATAAGGCCTCAAAAAGTGGTTACATTAAACGTTAAGATAGTCGTTTTAAATGTTAAAGTGGTCACCTTTAGTCACTAGTATCCCATGGTAGTATGGTACGCATAAATCTGTCATATAATAAATTTATTCATTATTATGACTTATTGGAAGACTGGAAGACACATGAATGGGAAAAATCACTATAAGGATTAAGGATATAACATTATTATTATTATTATTAATGTAATAATCCTTCGTTGAATAATAAATTAACTATTTCATTTAATTATGGGTTCTTTGCGATATATTTTTTACACAACATATAAATATAATTTGTTCTTTTCCGATTGAAACCGCTTAATAAAAAATGATAGATCGATAAATTATTGTTCAACGAGAAAATGAAACAAAATCGAGTCATTTATAACCGTAAGAATCAGCTAACTAGGCAAATTTTAACGGTCAATAGAATTACCAAACACCCCATTTAATGTTCATGATAAATGATTTTTACCCACGTCGATCTTGCCTAAATTTGACTGTAATTTCATGATAAATGATTTTTACCCACGTCGATCTTGGCTAAATTTGACTGTAAAATTACAACAGCCAAAAAAAGAGAAATTCATTTATCCTCTGCTCCAAATTACTCAACCAAGATTACGACGCTCTTTCACCTTTGTTCCTTGTTCCTCCAAATAATCCGATATTCAAAGACTCGTCACCTTGGGTCTAGGCTTCGTGAAACTATTAAATGATCAAGTCTTGTATACAACATTTGTACACGTACGACAGGTAACTTGTGACTTTAATAACATGTCAACAAATAAATTTGTCGATTATACATACGAGGACAGGAGCAAATTAAAAGCGCATAGCAAGTATATACGATATGGTTGATCACAGAGCTTCCGTGCTTCAATTCTACGAAAATTAACACACAGAAGGGAGAAAACGACGACGACAATTTCATATACTAAGGAAGGCTTCATTTCACAAAAGATTACACAAACTTTTCTCTTATGATCTCATGGTCACTATAGGACAAGTAGTTCACTGATGGAAGCCGTATTTCTCGATCCATAAAGTAGATGGACCTCTTTACACTAAGTATTCGAATTTGTCGGTATATGTAACAACTCGAGAACAATTTTACAAAGACGTGTGCTATTTACATCTCATTTTGTATCTACAGACGACTAACAAGCTATAAACATGGGACTGTAAGGTCTGTAACTGAGAGAATTAACAAACTATAAGAGGGAAAGGTGAAAAGTGTACGTGCCTGGTGTTGTTGAAATTGTCAGTACTTTTGCTAATCAACGAATGAAGGAATTCCGAATCGAATCAACGAATGTAACTCTACATGTTTGCGACTGTTAACTGGTAGCCTTTACCTGAATTTATACAGATCGTGATCATTATGTGAAGGTATAAGCAGAAACATACGACAAATGAAAACTGCGCATAAATCAACATTTCATCAGCATGAATGGTGACACCCATGGTTCATAGCCCACAACTGCACAAAGGCACAAAGCAATTGGATTATCAAGGTTTTATGATATTTACGAAACAAATGCCTTTCAAATTGATATGCCTCTCGAACACAGCTGTACAGCACCACGTATGCCTTAACCGAGAACGCCACATCTATTGTTTGAATGCATTATTCCCCCCACCAACTCACCAAGTCTTTCGCCGAGAAGAATGGGTTTTGAGGGGAAAACAAGACAGTAATATCCCAGTAACAATGAGTAGAGTCAGAGTAAAATAAAAAAACGGTAACTTAGATACTAGCAACATCGTAGATATTTGGAAGGCTAAACAATATCGCTCTTCCTCTTTCTCTCCCTTTCCTTCCCTTCTTTATATTAATTACTGCTTCTTTCTAATAAAGTCCGGGAATTAGGCTGCCTATTCTAGGGACATGCTGCTAACCGAAACTTAAGCACGGATGTAGTACTACTGCATGGAACACGAATTTACTGAAGATGTTCTGGCCTAGTAGACAGGACGGAAGTACTCTGAGCATTAGGTCTCATCCCCCCTCCCCGTTGTAATGGCCTTGTGCCTCTCTCAGACCAAAAAAAACACATGGAACGCGAATTTAATGTGTAAAACAGCATGACTGGGAAAGATTGACAAATTTGAACAACTCACCGACTTTGGGGTTTTAGATACCGGTGTCTGTTGATGTAATCCCACATGCCTCTTCTTATGCCGACGATCTACATGCTGTGATTGATAAGGTTGGCCAGATAGTTTCTGAACGAGCTCCTTTATGTGATTATAAATACTGCATATAGAATAAAAATCAATCACATTCCTACTGCATGTAATGAGTTCATATTTTCATAATTACACCTCGTAAGTCTTCGACTCATAGTTTTTTCATGCTTCGTATTTTTTACCCCAAAGGGATCGCTTCGGAGGGGGTAATTATTACTAGGGTAACAGATCTAAACTAAACTAAAAAAAATGGAGAAAAGTGGGCGGTTGAAGATAGAAATGCGGATTAGTATAAAGTTAACAATCTCCTCTAATTTGTTCGTTCTAAGCTTTATTACTTTCCTAATAATTAGTAATTATTAGGAAAGTTTACCCACATCCCAAGTGACTAAAGTGAGTTCTGAGAGGAAATGATTCTGAATGATCATCACTCTTAAGAAAATGAAAAATATCGATCGCCCACCTTAGTCGATGTCTGTTGCAAGCTGCAAAAAAAGCAACAAACCCGTTTAAAATGCTCCTAACAGCACGGAAGACCTAGCAGTGGATAGAAAACTAGGTGTTAGCAAAACGCTTAACTCAGAAAAACGTTTCAGAGGCTCAAATTAAGCACTGAGGAAAGCACCTTTGAGAAAAGATCATTCCACAGTGAACGCAACAACGATGACTCGTATGTCGTCACGGTTCCCTCAGCAGCTGAAGCAATGCTGAAGATGCTACTAACTGATGACCAGATTTCCCCGAGCACTTCATATGACAAGGTACAGACGTACGCTATGAAATTTGTTAATGCAAGAATTAAGCGGATAGGAGCATACAAAACCTCCCACAAAGCCCACAAAATTGGCAATATGATAGACATAGCTGCAAAAAGTCGAAAAGAAAACATTGTCAACGGTTTTTTACACTAAACTCCACATAAACTCATCAAGAGAAAGGACGTCATTTTATTGGCAACTTACCCATGGTCCAGATAAATGACAGGATCCACCAGATTGGCAACAGCACCACCTCGATTGTGTTTCCGATAAAATTGAAAGTAGATCCAAGCATTATCCAGATTATAGAAAATAAATTCTCTACCATTTGAATACAGAGCATCCAAAATGGACCAAATACATTGGAAAACTCTATAAGCGGCTCCAGTATTGGCTGAGCAAGAACGGAAAAGAATGATTTAGTAGTGCGGGTTATCATCAAAATCCACTTAACAGCCTTCTCAAAGTTATGCAAAAATAGCATCGTTCCCAGGTACTTGACCCTTGATACCATTTCCCAAGTCTCTATCCAATCAAACAAGGGTCCGAACAAATGAGACGCAGTTGCCTTAAGTAGCGGCACATTCTTATATAGATCATAGAACCCTATGACAACGGTAGCAACTGAAATGACCACATACAAAGCTCTTGCTAGAGGGCACATCCACGGCCGATAGATATGGCAAAAGACTGGATACGATTGAAGAAATATCACCCAAGATGGAAGACCGGATTCCAAGAGAGTCAATAAACGCAGGTCACACATGACTATATCTCTCAACTTAAAAGGAAGATCTCTGTCATTAAATCGAAATAAAACCAAGACATCTTTGTATTCAGTTGATTCAATACTCGATTCATAATAATCAAATGAATGGACATCATTCTTGGGAGTCTTCGGAGTTTCTGCCGCAAAGGTACCATCTTCAGTTGCAGAGTTGTTAGATCTCATGAGCTTTCTTCTTTTATAAGGCACATTAGGAGGTGGGGGCGTATGCAAGATACTAGAGTCATCTTCAACAGCTGAATGAGATACACTAAAATCAACTGGAACCTCATAAAATGAATCATTTTCAACAGCAACATCATAAAAGCACGTAGCTTCTTCGTCTGAGAAATTTTCCTGTGCGTCATAGAAAGTGTCATCTGCAGAAGTTACAGTAGCGCTGACATGAGACTACTAGTGATCAATATAGAGAAGTATTGATATCTAAAGATACAAACAGCAACCATCACTCGTCACTGTACAGTCGGTAGACAAAGTGATAAGCTCAATATGATTTTATTATCTTCCTTCAAGTACTCGTACATGAGTTACATTCATACTATGAACTAGCCTCTATTTCCAATTTTTCCTAAACAATGAAACTGCGGGGGAGAGATCACAAATGGCAAGAGGGACGTATGAACTTTATTCAGAACTGATTGTTTTACATCAAAAACTTTATTTTTCTAAAATTACATTAAGACCTGGTAAGGAAGGTGGAGAAATGGATGATGGAAGCGGAAACTAGGGCAGTTGTCTCTGTACTAACTTTGCCTTAGTCTTTTGCCAAAAGCAAATGTAAACAATGGTTAGAACAGAACAAGTGAAGTGCGAGTTAAGACGTGTGTGTAGTAATCACTGTATTCCAGAATCACTGTTATTTTGTTAAATTATATCAGTATCCTAAGTCATGCTATTAGGATTACGCGTAACAGAATTAATTACGAAGGCATTAGGCAACAACTTTAGTTACTATTTTTCATCAGCACAGAATAGAAGTCATGCTGATTTCTCTGAGAGCTACTGGGCACAGAAACACACAACATTCAAACTACAACAACTGTTTGTTGAGCAGACAAAAGCCATGGCCGAAAAAGTTACCTACAGTAGAAAGCAGGTAATCTCTCAAGGTGTTTTGCTCATTTTCTGTCCCTGAGAACCAAGAAGACATGCTGTCAACTGCTTGCTTTACGCTGTCAAATTCCCATCGTCTCATAAATTTTGACTCTAGCGCCAGAGATGTATCAGTCTGAAAATGCATGACAAGTCAAAAAAAGGAAATTTAGGCCTCAAAGTGCCACAGTATGGAAAAGCCCAAAAAAAAAAAAAAAAAAAAAAAAAAGAGTACCTGAAGTTCATTCAAATAATTGATACCACGAATGTCATCCCATGCAACCTCAAATATAATTAAACCAAACAAAGTCCTGTGAAGTTCGTGATTTAGCTGTAATGAGTACTTGAGCTTCTTAACAGGTAGCAATGACCTCTTTTGTGATAATGTAGCGGCATCAATCAATGCAAACCATCTTTCAGAAAATTTGGATTTAGCAGACTTGGTGCATTTTCTATAATTAGCTCCTTTGTTGCCTGCATTTTTCTCCAAATCTTTTCCAGTTGTTCTTCCTTTCCGAGCTCTAGTATTAGCGAATGGAGATAGCCTTGACTGTGTCCGGTAGAGTAAACAAGAATCTTATCAGTTCCAAGGTTATAAAAACGATAAGAGAACGAGATCATAAACATGGATTACCTTGGTAACCATCAACTGCCACAAGTGTGCCGGACGCGATCCTAGACCTTCTAGCCATGGCCTATTGTCCACTAAAATATAGAACTTGTTGCTCTCAGTGCACAGGAAAAGGCTGAGACGGGAAAGATATGACTGCAAGTCCCTGTGACGATCAAAGAAGAAACAGTCAATAATGCAAACGGGACAGTAGCTCCTGGAAGATTGGGTGAAAAATGAAACAAGGAACACTATATTTCCCAGCCTTAAGCATACAAAATAATACGAGTAGATTATAAAAATACTATTGAGGTTAACATCAGTTAATTCTGCGTTATGTATATCAGTGTAAACTATGGTATTCAAATGCAGTATTGATCACGACATCATTTGTAATGATCACAAAATATAGGCATCATAATGCTGTATATCTGTATTGTACTCACGGCCAACACGTTTGGAATTTTAAAATCACAACTACATGATTCAAATTTTCACTTCTCTAATCTCTCCTATTTTTTTTTTTATAATAACAATTACAAACGGAGTACATCATTTCCGAAATTTTATGTTCACAAAACTTCCCCTAAATAACAAGGGTTACAGAATAACTGTAGGAACAGCGGTATAGCAACAACGATATTTTAAAGTGCAGTGGTAAATTTATTATAATTTATATAGTGTTTAACCAACATGGAATTGTGCATGGGTGGCCTAGAATTCCGTTTATCTCCTAACAGGATGATGTAGTGGCCTAGTGGGCGGCAGAAAACTGAAGCTAAAAACATCACCGCTTCCTTAACAAGAATAGATTATTCTCAAAAAACTGAATACTTCACTTGTGCCTTTGGAACACAATCCAAAAATCAAGTCACTCGTCTCACAAACATTAGATCATGCGTAAGTGCATAACTCCATTCCAAATCACCCATCGGGTGCACACAAAATTCTTTATTTCCGATCATGATTGGAAGTTCACTAAGCCTCAAGTGGGGTGGGCAGATCAAATAAAAGCTTTTCAAAGTCACAAAAGTTTAAAAGGCCAGGAGAAAAATATGAGTCAGCACGGTTTATGAATGAAAAACTCTTCCTTCTAGGTCAATTGTGTTTTTCTTTCCTTTTAATCTTTAATGAGCGAAGTCTAAGGCCAATGCCTAGCTAATTCAAACAGATTAACTGTAAGCCCTAAGTTAAAAACAAAGCTGCCTACAATCAACTCGTCTCTGAAATTGAAGTTTGAAGCCGAGCTTTATGAAAAAAGTTGATTCACGACACAAGTTACTTTCAAAGTTCATTGGTCAATGTATGGTTAAAACATTGTTATGTCCAATATGCTAGTCAGGAATCCAAATGTTTGGAAATGTAAAACCCCTTGATTTCTGAGTTGATTATAAACACATGGATGAAGATTTTTACTTTAAAAAAATAAACAAAGTTATTACCAAGGTAGTGTGGCAAAACCGAAAACAGAAGTTTTCACGCTAACAATTCAAACAAAAGAAATTTCTTGAAATACTAATACTATTATTAATTGTGCTGCGGATTCTCACATTCAAATCCAACTGACCATCTACCTTCCGAATCAAGATATTAGCAAGATGATTTACATTTGAGACGACATCAACAACATTACCCTAAAGCCTCAAGGAATCTTGCAACAGTAGGATGATGGGAGTCATATATACGCAATTTCCACATAACCCAAAATGTAAAATGTGCCAAAAACAGCATCGAGTAACTGACCGTCTAAGTCACTCACAAGGCACAACGTATTTTTAAAAAAACTCACACAATTTCACCCTCTCACACTATCTCAGTGATCTCACAATCACCTACTGGCTACTGCTGTAGTACTTTCCCAATTCCCATGGTTAGTTGGTAACAATTTTCTTCCTCTACAAATTCCTCCTCAAACCCTTCCAATGACGCTCGTGCTCTTTCAACTTACAAAGCAACACTCACGACTAACTCGGTAATCCATAGTGTTGTTTTCCGACTGAGAACCAATGTAAATGAAACATGCACCAATTTACAAAATTTGAGAGGAGGGAAATGGGGGAATTCGATTGTATAATTGATTACTGATTTGTAACCATTACGGAGTACATTTTAGCACATCGTACATATAACACTAGTAGGCATTGGCGGATCTACCTTATACGCAATAGGGTCTTGGAACACCATAAAACACATAATTTCGGCTTGTTTTGTCCATTTTTTAAAAATAAAAATAAAGTAATTTACTATATTTATATAACAATGATTTGAAAAAGAATAAATTGTATGGGATCCCATAACTATAACACAAATTGTTGTGTGAATCAGACCTTAAAAGTTATTGTAAGTCCGACTCATTTATACTCAATTATATAGTTCTTTCTGCATACAATCTTCTAATAATACTAGTAGGCATTGGCGGATCTACATTCTACGCAATAGGGTCTTGGAACACCATAAAACACATAATTTCGGCTTGTTTTGTCCATTTAAAAAAATATATATATACAGTAATTTACTATATTTATATAACAATGATTTGAAAATAAATAAATTATATGGTTCTTTCTGCATACAATCTTCTAATAATGTCGAGAAAATAAATATATTTACGCAAATTACCGACATAATTTCACAGCATATTCGATATATTTAATTCCGTATATATAACATGTTGATATCTCGACATATCTTGAAATATACAAACAACAAAAGAATATCATCAACAAAACCGCAAATTACCAAAAAAAAATGAAACGAAAATCGATCATTTCAACAAAATCTAAACAAAAACACAAAAAACAAAAGATGATTAGATGAAGATGAAGATGAAGATGAATAATAGAAGTACATGTACATACCCAACTTGTAAGCTAGTTAAAGGGAAAACACAACCACCATTATCATCATTTCCCATATGAATGAATTTCCCAGTAAAATCACCACCCTAAAACACTGTCAAAAATTATTACTTCTCCAAATTAAAAACCGACAACAATTTGCGACTAATTTAGCAGTAATTTGTAGAAAAACTTATACAATAAGTGTAATAATGGTGACAAATTTTTAACTTAATCAATAAGTAAAATAGATTAAATTGACGAGAAATTCAGTAATTAATAAGAAATTACCTGAGAAAGGATGAAATGAGAGAGTGCATGTAAGATATAAGAATTAATTAAGGATGATGAAAAATTAAATGCGGAAAAAAAAAAAAAAAAAAAGTGAATTGAATTGAATTGAATGTAACAGCAGGAGGCACGAGAATCAAGGGAAAAAGAAGAAGAAGATTGAATTTTAATATGAAATGAAATGAATTGAATTAATGGGAGTGATCACAGATGATAAAGAGAGGGAGATTATGATGAATTAATTGAAGTGCATGTCAATGTTGGTAATATATTTATTTAATTAAATAAATTGATTAAAATGGAAGGGGTGAATACTGAATAGAAGAAGGATGAAGAGAGAGGGGGGTAGAGTGTGGAAAATGCAAACTACAAGTAGTAAA
Source organism: Dianthus caryophyllus (assembly GCA_023091065.1). Taxonomy (NCBI): domain Eukaryota; kingdom Viridiplantae; phylum Streptophyta; class Magnoliopsida; order Caryophyllales; family Caryophyllaceae; genus Dianthus; species Dianthus caryophyllus. The sequence goes on along the minus strand of CM041518.1, from coordinate 35,271,746 downwards.
CTGAATTTGAATGAAAAACTGAAGAAACAAGAGTTTATTGTAGAAGAGAGGAGAGAATAAGAGATAGATTATGCCATTTGGAATTGCACAAATTCTTGTGTATTATTGTAAGGCTCGACTTATTTGTACTAGATTATATACGTTTTGTACCATTTTCTAAATAATTATGATTAGTATTACTAAATTCTCTTTAAGACTTTATAAGTAATCTCAGATATTTTTTGTTTATTTTTGTACCTTTTAAACTGCAATTTGTACTTTAGTCTTACATTAATTTAATGTAAGACCTGTCTTACAGGAGACTTACATTTGAAATTGAGATCATTTGTCTCATTCTCGTTTCACTAATTCTCATGTGAGACGGGACTTACGATAAACTTATCGTGAGAGCAAGTGCAATGGAAGAACTTAATATTAAGTTCTTCCTATGCCATGTTATATTTTATCAAACTCTAAATTTAAGAACTTTTTGCTACAATGGAAAAAAGATGAGTTTGTTCATAAAAGGCCCCACAATATTATTTTTTCTATCTAATAATTGATTTTTGTTTTTATTGAAAATTACAAGAACTTGGTTCTTAAAGTGTAGTTCTCCTGAAAGACGGGCCTAACGATAATTTAGTGTAAGTCACAAGCAAAAAAAAAAAAAAAAAACCTAACTAGTAACTACCCTTGTGTGAGAGGACTTACGATAAATTTATCGTTAGGCCCGTCTCACACAAGAAATTGTCGTTCTTAAATTAGAACTTAGTTCTTAATTTGAAGAACTCAATGTGCATTACAATGGTAAGAACTTTATTTTAAAGTTCTAATTGAAGACCCCAAGAATAAATACTACCCATTGCACTTGCTCTAAGTCATCTCACATGAGGGGTAGTTATTAATATTTTTTTTTTGTTTTTTAATTTTTTTTAAGTGGTTAAGTGAGAAGACTCACACTAAATTAGTGTCAAGTCTTACACAAGAACTATTCTCGTTTTACATTTGGTGTCTTATTACTTCCTCCATTTCAATGGGATAGTTGGTTCTGCCGCTTCAGCGGAAGAGGGATGAAATTGACAGAACAGTTACGCAGTGACTCGACTAAAAGGCAGTTTGATTAGATGGGCCCAAATTTGCACAAATTTTAAGAAAAGTGGAAAAATTGAGGGTAATATTGATAGTTTGATTAGATGGGCCCATTTGTAATGATAAAGTGTGTAATATTTTGGTTAAATAAGTATATTTATAGGGGTAAAATTGTTATTTTAACTAGTAAAAGTTGACAAGAATAGAAATGGGGTTAAATGAGTAAAATTGCCAAAAAAAATATATGAAGCTAAATGGATAAAATGGAGAAAGTATTATTGATTATAAAAGATTAATGAGTAAATAATTACGTATAAAAATTTCTTACGATATAAAGTAATAAAATACGAAATGAAATACAAAGTCGGCACAGATTATTTCGCTCGGATAAATATGATGCATTGATGCCTCACGTCACCCACACTCATCCCCCTCTCCTCTCTCTCTCCCCTTTAATTGATGTGAGAGATACGGCGCTAAGCGCTCCACCACGTTACCCCCCGTTTTAATCACGTCAAAGTCTTTAAAATAAAAAAGAGTGATGGTTTGTTTAGAGGTACGGAGTGTAAAAATGTGATTTCAGGCCAATTATTATGAATACTATTTACGATTATAATACGGAGTATGATGTAAAAGACTTTCATATGTAAGGTTTTATATCGGTTGAGTAAAAAAAATTGTCCAATTTAAAAATTGTCCAATTTATTAAAAAAATGACCCATTGCAAATTGGTTTTGAGTTGGGGCATTCTATGGTTTATGAAGTGAAATTTTTTCATGTTGTATGCCGTGACTTAGACCTGTTTGTGGTTCTATCATATGATTATTGTACTCATACATTTCACGTTGGGTGTGATATTTTACTTTTAATGATAAGAATGATCGCATTTTACTTTTAATGATATAAGTTGACTCATAACCAGCCTAATTATCGTTATAGTTTGTGTATTACTAGAAACTTGTCTTTCACTTTGTTAGCAAAAGACGGTCTTTTACAAGACTTTACTCTTTGATTACCTGCTCATCCCTCGTATTGGACGGATTGGGTTTGACCCATTAACTCATTGACTTTGACTTTCTCTTTCTTTTATTGAGTTCAAATTTTTTTTCTTAATCTTTTGAAAAAAGGGCTGAGAAAAAAAAAGGTATATTTGCGTAATTAACTCGTTTTTAAACTTAAAAAGAAAAAAAGAGATACTCCGTAATAGGTTAGACTAAACTAATCAATCGTATACTTCCATCTTAAGGAAACTTATATTATTAAGGAAATTTATTTTATAAAATGGATCTATATACTCTAGTAGGTGGTAAAAAAAATAAAAACTCAATAATATGAATGTTGTATCACATTAATCAAAAACTTAAAAGGTTAATTTCTGATTTTCAGATGAAACTCTATCGTTTGACAAAGTAAGTTCTCGCTCTATTCTTTGGGTGTGACTTTGATCTGTCTTTGCATTTCTGGTTCAACAATAAGAAGAATTTCTACTAATCTTAATTTTATATACGGAGTAGTATCTTTAAAATTTTGGATTTAAAATAGAATAACTTATTATCATCGTACAAGTGCCATTTAAACACCACCAAAACACACACACAAACCTAAGAAACAAAGCTAATCAATCAAAGCTTCTTTCCCGCCAAATCTTCAAGGGTGAAATTCAAAGAATCAATGCCACCCCGTTTTACGTCGTCCCCTTGGGCAGCGAGAAGATCCTCGACACTTCCGGGCTCACCGAACCAGCCTAGCCTATCGGCCATCAAATGAAGGTTATTACATCCTCCGCAGCGTACGACAACTACACCATTCTCATATGATTCCCGACAACACGTCTTCACTGATCTAGTTTCACATACTTTGCAGGTAAACACCATGGCAAGGTCGTGTCGTGAAGATACTTTCAGTTTCGAAGTTGCAGAGCTTCGGACTGAGAATTCTGATTTCGCTTTTACAGCTTCAGCCTTCAACTCTGATATGGCCTCCACTGCGCACGAACCTTCAGCCTTCGGGTCAACATCGATCTTTTGGATACTTCCTTCTGACTGCGTCTGAATTCCTCGAGATAACTTCCTAAACCTTTCGAGTGGTTTAGTTGAATAAGACGACGATCGACAAGATGCTGCTTTGAAAATACATAAAAAAGAACATGTGGCATGTCAGACATTCCCATATGACAATTATTCTGATAGTGATTAATAATGCAACAAGCCAAACAAACACATGCAAGTATGCAACATGTTTGATCTCACTAATTTGCTTAGTAATAATTCTCGGTTTGAGACATGATATCGCAATCGATCATTGCCACTTGATGTGAAAAGTTATGGCATAAATCCAAGCCGATACCGTCTCAAAATGCACATGAAGTTGCCTTGATAACTTGGCAGCTCATGGCATGGTCATGATTTCGACCCATGCTGATACATGACCAAGTTATTGAGATTAAAACAATTTGACATTAAACCTCCGTGGTTACATTTACTGAGGAACTATCGAGATTAATGCGTCAAGACTGACATTAAGATCGAGTCCAAACCACGATTTAGGACTATTTTCGGAAACAAGATCTACAGATATCAATAAAGGTTCACGAAGATTTTACCAGTGAAATACGAGTACGAGTTAACATCATACTGAAGAGAAAAGGTAAGTATTTCAGTTTAATGACCGAGTTGAAGCACAGGAAATGTTTTCATAGAATAATCGTTTAAACACTGCAAACATGTGAATACATCCAATACTTGGGCAGTATAAGTAATGTATCTTACAGGTACTAAACTCCCACAAGTTTAAACTTAGGTCGAAGCTCAGAATTCTATAACCCAAAGTACAGCTAATCTAGTGTCACCAGTTCACTGCACGATATTTAGGTGAGAGGATACGAGGGCACCTCATACTAACACCACCCCTCTTGGGTGCGGTACATGACTAACTACAACAATAAAAAATAAAAAAAATAAAAATAAAAAAAAAAAAAAATAAATAAATAAATTATTAAAAAAAAAAAACCCACAATTATAAAAAACTGCAAGCTCAAAGAAATTCATAATCTTAAAAATGTTAAGACAGTTGAGTTTCTTTGCTACAGATTGTTAAGCGACAATCAACATCCACGATTTACAATCAAGAACAATGAAACTGACAAAAAACCATGTCCCCTCATTCCTGCCTTTGTTCCGACTAATTTATCGCCATAAAAACATTTTTGAGGGAAAAACTTAAGTACCGACAGCAACTTATGATCATAGATTTTAAGGAATATCACATCTATCAGATGTCAGCAAGTGAAGGCCAGGAACTCAAACAAATCATTCGAGAACACCGTGTACTGGTTTAAAAGCTCGGGAATCACTTGGCCAGAAAACTGAAGGACTCTAACATACATCATATGATAGTCTGTATAGACTATAGGGTTTGTACACAAGCCTTCATCCCTCATAAATTGCATTCTCTTCCAAATCGCAACAGCTTATCTTCACCTCCTCATTTATGCCCACTGGCTAAAATACTCACATTGTTCACTTACTTCACTAGTTCTTAATATTGAATGGATAGTAGTGAAGTAGTGATTAGCATTTAACAAATTCGTAACCTAAAAGTATCTTGCAAGGGCTCCATTTCATGGATTCTATGTTATCCCATAAACGTATTCCTGGACACCAATACTTTGCCAAGACAACTATAATCTGTCTACACTTACCGCAATAACCGCTCACCTAGACCCCACGAATTACCACAAAAATCCATCCAAACAACCGATAATTTCTTCTAGGCTGGTCCATATCACTTTTTCCAGATTGCAGAAACTGGAACTTTCACAAAACAAGCTGCGGACTCACGGCCAAATACCTAATAGGCGTTATTTGGTTACATCTTTTTCTTGCACTCATTATGTAACTACAACTCCTATACACTCTAGTGCTCTACACTATAATCTCTGGCATTCAGAATTTACATTATAAACTACTATTTCTTTTTACAATCTTCATCTCTCATTAACTCGGATCTTTCATAATACCCACTACCTTAAGGCCTAAATATTTCCCCACATTGTTCATCTTTTGACCATATTGTGCAAGTTAACCCTTCATAAACTCCCAAATTAAGAAAATGAGCCGTAGTAGTCTTAGCATTAGTTCAACGTTGCTCTACAGTCTACATGGTGGCATTCATGTTATACCCAGGCAAATTTAGATTAAGACCCAAGGTCATTAAACATCGCTATAGTCTACTACAATGGAGACTCAAGAGTAGACGATAGAATCCCTCAAATGCACTCACATTACCACAATACAACTTTCCCAATAAAAAATCTGCACAATAAAGTCAACTAAAAACCAGCAATTAACTTTCAAACTAGAAACCCAATCCATTAAAATCAACCTGATTCTACGCCTGGCTCTAATACAGTACGTACGTGTGTTACCCAATTCCCATATACAAACAAGCTTCAACGGGAAACACTAATTCTTAAAAGAGTATTTAAGGTTTTTTTTTTTTTTCTACATTAGTATCTTCCGATTGATTACAATTTTCAATCACAGCCACCTACCTACTTGGCATTACTTGGTTATATAAATTTACGTCATTTTTCGTGCAGTCAATATGTAACTACTATACAACTATACACTCTACACGGTCGTGTAATCTCTTACTTCAAACTTAAATTTACAAACTACGAGTACCACTTATGTTTACACTCTTCAAACTCTGATCTTTCACGATACCCACTACCCTAATGCCTAAAATATTTCCCCACGCTGTTCAACTTTCGACCATATTGTGCGATTTGACCCTTCATAAACTCTAAAATTAAGAAAACGCGCCATAGCAGTCTCGACATTAGTTCATCATTACCCTACATCATCCATGTTCATGTTCTACCTACACTGTTCAACATTCAACCATATTGTGCGAGTTAACCCTTCATAAACTCTCAAATTAAGAAAACGCGCCACAACAGTCTAGACATTAGTTCATCATTACCCTACATCATCCATGTTCATGTTCTACCCACACTGTTCAACTTTCGACCATATTGTGAGAGTTGACCCTTCATAAACTCTCAAATTAAGAAAACGCGCCACAATATCCATGTTCATGTTCTACCCACGCTGTTCAACTTTCGACCATATAGTGCGAGTTGACCCTTCATAAACTCTAAAATTAAGAAAACGCGCCACAACAGTCTAGACATCAGTTCATCATTACCCTACAGCATCCATGTTCATGTTCTACCCACGCTGTTCAACTTTCGACCATATTGTGCGACTTGACCCTTCATAAACTCTCAAATTAAGAAAACGCGCCACAACAGTCTCGACATAAGTTCATCATTACCCTACATCATCCATGTTCTACCAACACAATAATTCAAAAAGACAACAAAAGGCCGTTTAATAACTCTATAGTCAGTCTACTCTACTCAAATGAACAACCCAAATACAACGATTGCAATTGAGAATTTGTATTCTTTAAAAATGATAAAACCCTAAAATACATAAATCGAAAAACCCTAAAAATTTATAATTCTTAATTGTTGGGGGAGAAAAGTGAGAAGAAAAGACGCACCATTAGAAAGAATATGAGAGCGAAGAAGAGTAGAACGAGAGAATTGTTGGAGAAATTGACGATGAAAAAACTTCGTCGCCATGAAAATCCAGAAGTTGCTCAACACCGAAAGGAAGGCGCTAGATGATTATTGCAGTTTTTTTTGGATTAATTGTCAATAATAATCTGAACCGTTCCTCTTATTTCATAAATAATTCGAACTCGAATTAATTCACGAATAATTCCAATTATTGAGGTAACATTCCATACTTTGGCCAATTTTAACCTGTTTTAATCAAAAAAAAAAAAAAGTGAAAACGGTTTGAATTTTACTTAAAATAAGAGTGAGGCAAAGTTCGAGTCGATTTCACCATTTTTTTTAACGTCTTAAAGTCGATTGAAATTGGCCAAAGTACATTATTGAAAATTTGAAATGTTACTTCAATAGTTGAGATTATTCGTGAATTAATTTGAGTTCGGATTATTTATGGAATAAAAGGACTATTTCGGATTATTCTTGGCAATTAATCCTTTTTTTTTAATTTTTTTTTTTGGGGGAAATTCTACGTTGTACCCTGTACTTTTCGTTTTTCTACGTTATATTCTAATTAACATTTTGAAAATTTATAACGTACCCTTAAACTTTACCTCTAAATATATACTCCGTATATAACATTTTGCTCAAATGACCCTATTGCATAAAAGTTTTCGAAAGCTACTCTTAATAACGCTTTTTTTAACATGATAAATGTTTCATAAATTGTTAAATAACTTTATGCGTGATTTTTTCATCTAATATATAATTAGACAAGTTAACGTGTAATTGAATGGTTTTATATGCAAATGAATTCGTTAATAAATAATCGGTTGGACTAATGAGTAAGTTAGTAGCTTAAATAAACGACTAACTCAATAATGACTAACAATTTGGTCATAGCATAGACAAATTTTAAAGTTTAGGAGTACACCATAAAATATAAAAAAGGTAAGGCTACAACATAGAAAATGGAAAACCTCGAGGGTACACCATAAAGTATCTTTTTTTTTGTTTGTTTGAAATTTAACAAGAAAAATTATACTACTATGTTTATATTTTTCCAAATAATCCAAAGTATCATTAATCTCACAATAATTTCAACTATTATTCTTATCTTTTCAAAATAATCCCATTTAAATTTTAAAATATAACCGATTGCTTAAAATGTGGGATCCGTATTTTTTAATACATGGATGTTGTAATAGCACTTTCTTCTTCATTTTTACAGCTCCTCCATTAATATTCATAATTAAAAAAATCATCTCAAAATAAAATCTCGTATGTCATGTTCATCGTCATCAAATACACGAAGTTCGAACATATTGTGAATCTAGAGACGGGTTCGGTCCACACCCACAAATAGAAGGACAGAGCCCGCTCCATAAGGCCTAGAGGGCTCCATCCCGAAACCAATTAGCAATAGGAGGAGCAATCTCTAGACTTATAAAGTGAGCAACTCTCATTTCTATGATCAATGTCAGACTTACATGTGAAGGTATTAAGTGTCTTTTCACTCATATCAACTGAAACCAATTAGCAATAGGAGGAGCAATCTCTAGACTTATAAAGTGAGCAACTCTCATTTCTATGATCAATGTCTTTTCTAGAGGGCTCCATCCCGAAACCAATTAGCAATAGGAGGAGCAATCTCTAGACTTATAAAGTGAGCAACTCTCATTTCTATGATCAATGTCAGACTTACATGTGAAGGTATTAAGTGTCTTTTCACTCATATCAACTGACGTCTTATGCTACCACAACTTTTGTAATGACAGTTGACAATGGTCCAAATGTGGCAAAAAAATCTTCGGTAGTCCTTTATGATCGGTAATATCAATATCTTTTATTCTCCTCTATTTCATTTGGTTAAGTATTTGTGTTAATAAGACGTTGAATAATGTAGAACAAGAATTGTGGGTTTTTCTTGATAAAAGATATTGAATCAGAAAAAGATTCAAAAGTTCATGGAAGGCCGTCATTGAAAAATACCGTTTTGTGACGATCGTACGTTAATTTTGAACAAATGAGCAAACGTTTTCTAATTCCATTTAAGTAATAACCCAAATATCATTCTTGAACTACTTGAGTGGTTAAACTTCAACAACTTAGGGAGCAAAATCAACGTTTTCTTGAAAAAGAAGATAATGATGATAATTTGTGGAGTATTTTAAAATTGCGTAAAGGGAAAAAAAAAAAAGAGTGAAGGAAGCTTAGAATGAAATCTGAGATTTAGATAAATTTTTGAAGTATAATAAAACGAATTAAGCGTCCTCAACGAGGCTTCCCCTCATAAAAAAATTTGGTCCATCCATTTATTCACCCGATCCATCCGTTTCACCCGCGGATGACGGATGGATGGATGCGGGTGATGTTAAAACCGGGTGGAAAGCGGATCGGGTGAAGCGGATGAAACCGGGTGACGGATGCGGGTGACCCTTCACCCGATCCGCATCCGATCCGTTGCCATCCCTAAGTGACTCATTGTTAACAATTGACTGGGACAGAGAAAATATTAATTTGTCCACCTTGAATCAATCATTGACTTTGAAAAAACTAAAAAAGTCCATAATCCAACAATAATTGATGTCACAAATCACTATTATTCAAACATTTCAATTATACATGAAAAGATTGAAAGTACACACAACTACTCCATTTCATACAAAGCAGTTAGCTCATCACAATCATTTATTCATTTTTAATTTTAAAACTGAAATAAACATTATTTCCTCAACCATACAAATACAAATCTATCGACAATTTAAACTAATAAACTGATCAAATGAAAATATTTTTTGTGTAGGAAAACAATTTACTATACCTTTTACCAAAACAAAAAAAAAAAAACAAAAAAAAAAAGGTAAACAAATGACTCGTACGATTAATTAGTGCCACCAAAGACCTTCTTAAGCTTCTTAATCTGCGCACGATCTAACAACGTAACCTTCTGAACAATTTCAGTAGGCAAATCATTGTTAAAAAGAGCATTAGAAACGGTCTGAACACCAGGGTTTGGGCTAGCAAAACTAGCATAAACAACCGACGGAATATCCCCCGCGTTCACTTGAAAATGCTCAAGCGTGGGCGGTATTATAAACACGTCACCCTTCTCCAACGTCTTATAAAAAGCCGTGTTATTCGTGTCGATAAACCCTGCAATGATAGTACCCTCAACAACTACGATAAGCTCGGCCACACGGTGCGTGTGCAGAGGTACAGCCCCTCCCACGCCCATGTCCGCTCGTACGATGGAAATCCCCATACCGTTTAAGCCAGGGAATTGGTCAACGAGGGCAAGGGAGGCACCAAACTTGAACATGTTGGACGTGTTCCCAGGGACACGCAGGCCTGAGTAGGCGAAGTCATCGACTGTGGCCGTTGACGGGTCCTTGCAGGCGTAGCCTGTCGGCCCATGACGCACACTTGGGTCTGCGACACAGTAGTCGAACTCGATCATGTTCCCGTACGAGGACGAGATAACTACAGAAAACGCGACTAAAATCGATAGAATCATGTTTTTTTGTATAAAACTTATTATTAAGGGTAATAGTACTAAGGGATGTATATATAGATATAGGTCGATCTAGTTAAGTCAACTAAGTGATAAAAGTAAAAGACGTGTGGTGTGAGAATTGTATAAAATAGTGAGTAGGGTTGATGAAGATGTGTACTCCGTACCAACTAACAAGTGATAATGAAATTATTGAAAACAAAACTTCAAACACAAAACATTATTATTCCAAGTTGTTGCGTATCAACAGATCACTCGTGACGCACTCACTCTACACCGTGTGTTAGGATTTTTCGCCTGTATACTCGTAGAAATGTAATACTCGTAGAAATGTATTTTTCGCCTTAGTGGGATGGTCATAAGGTTGTACCAAAGTTACTAGAATAAAGTGATTTTAGAAGCATACAAAGTACTTCCTCCATTCCATTCAATTCTATACATTTGCTTTTTGCACGTACGTCGATGTACGTTTTCTTTTGTTTATATCTTTAGTTACATAATTCTGAAAAATATAAAATTTGAATATTAATAATGCTCTCGAAAAGACAATTAAAACAAGATCTCACATGACTATTTTTTATTTTATATATTAGACGATATATCGAAGATTCTCCTCACTTTTGAATAGTGTACAAAAAGCAAATGTATAAAATTGAATGGAATGGAGAAAGTATATGATAGCGAGACGTCAACAACTTTCCTAAAAGAAATTAGGTCCTCACTATTATATGGAGTATTTCCTTTGGGAAACAAGGCCCAAGCGCCCTAAGTGCCCGCCTAGTAGTAGCCCACTAGTATCTACGAAGTATTAGATAAATGATACGCCATCTCTTATTCCCTTTAAGAGTGTGTTTGGATATGGGTATTTCATTTGGAAATGTGGATTTGATACAAATGACATGTTTGGGAAAGTTGCAAAGATTTGGATTTGGATTTGTGGGAAATCCAAGCCTATTCTCATCTAAGCATAAATTTGATAATTTCATATCCCACCCCCACCCCATGTCATTTACAAATACAAAATTTCACATTCCATATTCCAAATGAGGATTTACAAATGAAATGACCATTGCCAAACACTATCTAACTCAATTTGCATCAAAGAGAAATTTCCCACTATTCATTGAAGTGTATAAGTTGCGGAATTTCTTGCAATATATAGAACCAAACATATAGTCACGCGGGATCTTGAATGATACGTTTTTATGAGTATAATAAGAAAATCAATTTTTTACATTTTTTAATAACGCGAAATTATAGATATTCTCGTTCCGACATTTGCCTCGACAAATGTGAAAAGTACAAGGGATATGCAAATGAAGTTGAAAGGAGGGAGTAAATAATAGCAAGCCCAACATGGGGTATATGTTAAATACAAGCATCACTATACGAGAACACAAAGATGGATTCAAGATCAATCGAACCACGGATAGTTCCCAAGAAATCTACCTCTCAAAGGCTCAAATAGTCAAATGTCATAAAAGTATCTATGCTAAAGTCACGACACGAAAATATCTACATATCCACCAATCACATAATCTCGTCCTCCTCAACCAACAATCGTCATACAAATCTCAACTTACATATAATTAGCTCCAACATAACGATATTTTTTATATAAGCCTTTTTGCTAAGTTAAAGAACAATATGTTTTCATCAAATTATCAATTTTAAGTTTTAACCCTTTTCATTATACGATCGAATAGTCTAATTTATACGTACTCGTATACACATAAACAAATAACTAATCATATCAGTTATCACTCATGTATGATATTTTAACTTATTTACAGGAATGTCATATGCTTTTATTAACACACATTGTCGACATTAAACCATTGACTTTGTGAAAACTTTGAAAGTCAAACTCCTACAATAATTGATTGTCACAAATCACGAATATTCAAACATTTCAATCATAAATGGAAGTACACACAAGTAGTACTCCATTTCATACAAGGTAAGCTTTAATCACAATCATTTATTCATATTTAAAATAGAATTGAAATAAAACATTACTTCCTTTAAACAAGTACAACTTGAACCATACAAATTTATCAATAATTTTAACTGATAAATTGATATAATATACAAGTATTCTCATATTTGAAATTAAAAAAAAATAATCAAAAAATAAAAGGTAAACAAATGACTGAAATGATTGATGCGAGATCAATTAGTGCCACCAAAGACCATCTTAAGCTTCTTAATTTGCGCACGATCCAATAACGTAATCTTTTAAAAAATTTCAGTTGGTAAATCATTCTGAAAAAGAGCACCAGTAACACGCTGAACACCAAGGTTCGGGCTAGCAAAACTAGCATAAACAACCGAAGGAATGTCGCCAGCGTTAACCTGAAAATGCTCAAGCGTAGGCGGTATTATAAACATACGTCACCCTTCTCCAACGTCTTATAAAAAGCCGTATTATTCGTGTCGATAATTACGATAAACCCTGCAATGATGGTACCCTCGACAACTATGATAAGCTCGGCCACTCGGTGTGTGTGAAGAGGTACAGCCCCTCCTACGGCCATGTCCGCTCGTACGATGGAAATCCCCATACCATTTAAGGCAGGAAATTGGTTGACGAGGGCAAGGGAGGCACCGAATTTGAAAATGTTGGACGTGTTCCCAGGGATGCGCAGGCCTGAGTAGGCAAAGTCATCGACTGTGGCCGTTGACGGGTCCTTGCAGGCATAGCCTGTCGGCCCGTGGGGCAGAGTCGGGTCTGCGACATAGTAGTCGAACTCAATAGAGTTCGCATACGAGGACGAGATAACTACATAAAACACGACAAAAATCGGTAGAATCATTTTTTTAAGAGTGAACTTATGTATGTACTTATTAAGGGTATAGTAGTAAGGTATATCTATTAGACCTGACAAAACAGACCTGACCCGATTGACCCGACCCGATAAGGCTGACCCGAGACCCGAAAGTGACCCGATAATCACAACCCGCTGTCGACCAGAAACCCGAAATGACCCAGACCCGACCCGCAATGCATTGACCCGAATTTGACCCGAAATGACCAGATACAAAATACTCTTCATAACTTCAAATGACTCAAAAAGAACTTATTTGATATTGTGAAATCAATTAACACCAATTACATATATAGACCTGGCAAAACAGACCCGACTCGATAAGGCTGACCCGAGACCCGAAAGTGAGCCGACAATCGCAAACCCGAAATTGACCCGAACCCCAAATGACCCGACCCTACCCAGACCCGACCCGTTATGCCTTGACCCGAAATTGACTCGATAAAAAATATTCTTGGTGACTTCAAATGATTTAAAATAACTTATATGATATCGTATAATCAATTAACGTCAATTATATACGTAAAAACCTTAAAAGGTAACCTTTTGACGAAAAAAAAATGTTTCTTTTACCAAAAATTTTCATTTTGACCCGATAGGGACTTGACCCGACTCGACCCAAATTGACCCGAACCCGAAATGACCCGATAACAGATGACCCGATATCAACCCGAAACCCGAAATGACTCGACCCGATATGATACTTCAATCAAACCCGAAATGACCAGACCCGAAATGACCTGACCCAGACCCGACCCGATTGACCCGTTTGTCAGGTCTACTATTATATACATAAAAACTTTAAAAAGTAATCATTTGACAAAAAAATCGTCTTTTCTTGCCAAAAATTTGCATTTTGACCCGAAATGACCCGATCCGACTCGAATTGACCCGAACCCGAAACAACCCGATAAAAGGCGACCCGAAATAGACCCGCAATCCGAAATGACCTGATCCGACCCGAATCAATACATCGATCAAACCCGAAATGACCGACCCGAATTGACCCGACCCAAATCCGACCTGATTGACCCGTTTGCCTGGTCTAATATCTATTTCTATAATATAGGATTAGTTAAGTCAACTAATAGGACCTGTTCTTTCGGGCTTATTTTCACTTCATTTGATTCGATTCATTTCGATTGATTCGATTGATTCACTCCATTCGATTCGATTGATTGATTGATTGATTCATTTCAACTATATGAAATTCAGGTCAACTATTATTATTATTATTATTGTTATTGAACTAGGTTGTTGTAATTAAGGCGATTCAGTTGAATTTAAGCGTATAATAAAGATAGTACTCCGTATAATAAAGATAGTACTCCGTAAGATAGTACTCCGTATAATAATAGGTACTCTGTATAACGCTATCAAAATAATAATAGGTACTCCGTAAGATAGCACTTACTAACAACCTATTTTACCATAAAATTGCTAAGGCTAAGGCTGAATTTTGAATTCAACTGAATTTAAAAGATAGTACTCCGTATAATAAAGATAGTACTCCGTAAGATAGTACTCCGTATAATAATAGGTACTCCGTATAACGCTATCAAAATAATAATAGGTACTCCCTATAATAATAGGTACTCCGTAAGATAGCACTTACTAACAACCTATTTTACCATAAAATTGCTAAGGCTGTTGTAAGGAATTGCACTTATTAATACTTCCTCCATTCCATTTGATTATATACGTTTGCTTTTTTGACACTATTCACGAGTGAGGATAATGGTCGATATAATTTTTAACATATAAAATAAAACATAATCATGTGGGATCTTGTTTTAATTGTCTTTTCGAATACATTATTAATATCAAATTTTTATAATTTTTTGAAATACGTAACTAAAGATATGAACAAAAGAAAACGTGTATCGATGTACGTGCAAAAAGCAAACGTATAGAATCAAATGGAATGGAGGAAGTATAATAATAGGTACTTCGTATAACGCTTGATGTTATTATTACACTTTTAAAGATAATAATAATAATAATAATAATAATAATAATAATAATAATAATAATAATAATAATAATAATATTATTATTATTATTATTATTATTATTATTATTATATTAATAGTAACAAAAACAACAACAATAAAGATCAAAGAAGTAATAATAATAATAATAATAATAATAATAATAATAATAATAATAATAATAATAATAATAAAAAATAATAATAATATTAATATTAATAATATTAATAATATTAATAATAATATAATATTAAGAACAATAATAATAATAATAATAATATTTATCATAAAAATAATAATCAATTTTAATTTTTTGTTCATTTCATTTCATTCGATTCGATTCGATTCGATTCATTCGATTGATTCGATTCGATTCGATTCGAACATTCGATTCGATTGATTCGATTGATTCGATTCAATTCTAAAAGTCAGAAAGAACAGATCCTAAATGATTAAGTGTGATGTGATAAGGGTTTAAAATAGTAACTGGGGTAGTTAAAGATGTGTACCAACTACCAACTACCAACTACCAACTAACAAGAAGATACGAAATTACTGAAAACAAGACTTCGTACCCAAAACATACCAAGTTGTTGCGTACAAAAAGATCACTCGTGACGCACCCACTCTATAGTTTGCTTCACACATCATGAAATACATTTATGCACCCCGTAGGCGAGCAAAATCATATATTCGATACTGTTTGAAAATTGTATCGAGTACATAATTTTCAAATCGAATAGTTTTGTCGTACACCTGAAAATTCTTATACCCAATTTTCACACCCAGATACGATTTCAACTAGGTCTCTTTTTCAATTTATGAAATTTGCAAATCATTTCAACTATACAAAAATTTAGAAATGGTAAAAGCATTCAAGTCTATAACATTGCGTCCACAAGAGTGGCCGATTACACCATCCCCAATTCCCCATACAGACCAACCGACATCCAAGTTATACATACAAGTTACGGTTACGCGATTGCTCGTCAAGTCGTCGGAAATATCATTCGGATCATACAAGTCACCAAGAAAAGCAATTTGATGACAAATTTTAACAATACAACACCACGCGTCAGCCAACACGTCGAGTAAGAAACTAAGAATGTAACTATGCTCTCTCGCATAAACAACATGAATACTTACCCTACGAAGATATAACATGCTAAGATATACAAAACACGACGTAATACATTAGATGAACAATAGCAAGACATAACGATAATAGTATGAGCTCATCAACAAATAGAGTGCAATACAACCTAAACGAGTATCTCAAGTCACAAGATGTCCTTCATTCCGAGTGTTCATACCCTTCGTAGTGCTAACCCCTGCGAGCAGAACTCAAATGAGTCTAAGATCCACCGGACAACGGGTAGTTCACAACGAATCCAGCCCTCAAAACACATATCGTTACCCAAGCCGAAGTCGCCATGCAAAAATATCAACATATCCATCTAATTAGTCTAACAATCTCTTAATCTCATCCTCTTCATCCAATATTTATCAATAAGCGTTTTTACTAAGTCAAAGAACCATAATAAATTGATCTTGATTATCAATAACTGTAACCCTTTGCATTATTAAATCGTAAAGCTAAATTTATACTCATATACAAATAAACAAATCATAGCACTGCACACATGTATGATGCTTAACTTGACATACATCAAACCATTGACTTTGCGAAAACTTAAAAAGTCAAACTCCTACAATAATTGATAGTCATAAATCACAAATATTCAAACATTTAAATCATACATGAAATTAAACACAAATATGCGTTAATCACAATTATTTATCCATTTTTAAATTATAATGTCACAGAACGCAATTTCCTCTAAACAAAATACGACCTGAACTATAAAAATGTAACAATTGATAAGCAGATCAAATGATATTTTTTATATAAAAGAAACAAATCATTTTGCTGATTTCGAAATTTAAAATGCCAAACAAACAAGTGAAACGATCAATCCCGTAATTACTTAGTGCCACCAAAGACCTTCTTAAGCTTCTTAATTTGCTCACGATCCAACAACGTTATCTTCTGAACAATTTCAGTAGGCAAATCATTTTGGAAAAGAACACTAGATACAATCTGAACACCGGGATTCGGGCTAGCAAAACTAGCATAAATAACCGACGGAATGTCCCCCGTGTTCACCTGAAAATGCTCGAGCGTAGGCGGTATTACAAACACGTCACCTTTCTCTAAGGTCTTATAAAACGCAGTGTTATTTGTGTCGATAAACCCTGCAATGATGGTACCCTCAACCACGATGAGGACCTCTGCCACGCGGTGCGTATGCAGAGGTATAGCCCCTCCCACGGCCATGTCCGCTCGTACGATGGAAATCCCCATACCGTTTAAGGCAGGAAACTGTTGGACAAAAGCGAAGGAGGCACTGAATTTGAAAGTGTTGGTCATGTTCCCGGGGATGCGCAAGCCTGAGTAGGCGAAGTCATCAACTGTGGCCGTTGATGGGTCCTTGCAGGCGTAGCCTGTCGGCCCATGAGGCACAGTCGGGTCAGCAACACAGTAGTCAAACTCGATCAAGTTCGCGTATGAGGACGAGATAACTACAGAAAACGCGACTAAAATTGGAAAATCATTTTTTTTTTTTTTAAGAAGGGTGAACTTTTGTACTCCGTATATTATTTAGGGTATAGTACTAAGGTATATATATAGGATTAGATAAGTCAACTAATGATAAAGGTGTGGTGTGATAATGATAGTATAAAATAGTGAGTAGGGTTATTTGGAGAAGTGTACCAACTAACAAAATGGTATGAAATTCCGTAAAAAATACTTCAAACACAAACCTACCAAGCTGTTGTGTACCAATAGATCACTCGTAAGTCGTAATAAACTCGATCACTCTATAGTTTGCTACAGCCAAAAGCATCAATTCTAAACTGGGAGAAACACGTAACTCTCGTGGTTTGTACGGAATACTACTTAGGCCCTAGTCTTTTCGGCTTAATTTTAGCTTATATAAGTTTAGCTCAGCTAGTTCAGCTCTAGTTCCTACCTACAAGTTCAGCTCTACACCAACGAGCACAAATTCACAAACAAAAAGTTACTTCAGCTCACTTCCTATGAGTTCAGCTCCTATAATTAAGTTTTAATAAGTCGAAAACAACGGGTCTTATTGTACAAACAAAATGGCTGAATTTTGATCGTACATATAAATTTATAAATTCTAAAATGAGGAAAACATGTCGTCACCTATGACTTAACCAGACTACAACTGGGTATGACTGCTGTAAGAGTATTTTTAAGGAAAAAGAAATATGCTGATGATAAAACTAAACTAAGGTAACAGGTAGCAAAAAAAACACATTTTTAAAAACACATTTACCAACTGCTAAATCTTTTTTCTGGGACACGAAATTGTGGTAAAATAGTCAGTCGGTCAGAGTTCACCATGATAACATACCTGATTCAGAGACGATGTGCACACGCTTTGTATTCTCTTCGGCTGTCAAAGCTATTCTCTATGATGCAACTGGGGGTTCCAGGACGACTTACGTATCAGCTTGACGATGATCCTTAAGTCTCTCTTTACTTCCTGCAAAGAACGTAGAGACAAATGAGTAAGTGCAAACCACATAGCCCAAATCTTCAAACAAGCGAGAATTTCATAGCATAACGCTGCTTGTCCACTTCCTACATGCAAATTCAGATCATTTTCTAACATTTAATTTTGATGAACAAGGGGAAAAGGAAAGATATATGCAGCAATTTAAGGAGATAATATACCCTCTCGTTAAACGTTGAGACATATACTAGTTTTATTTCTCAGGATCAAGGTATCACTTAACAGTCAAGTATGTTGGGTCTACCGTCTACGTCCACAGCTGAATCCATGCAATGGCATGCACGCTTGAGGATCCTTTTCACATACACAAGTATGTTACGTCTTGTCGCCTATGACAAGATTTCGTCGTTTGAAATTCCTACCCCTAACGACCGCACAGAGGCGGATCTAGACTCGAGGGTTTGGGGGTGCGAACAAAAATTTGTACAGAAAAATATATACTCCGGTAAATAACGTCGATTTTCAATGAGTAATATAGAAAAAGTATGCCAAGAAAAAAAAAAGAAAAAGGAAATGCAAAAAATTAATTAGTTATTGAGACTTGAACCCTTGACCTCAAGTTCTTTAATGACTCTCCTAACCAACAAATCACACTACAATTTCATGTCTAATAAACTTTTTACTAGTATTTATTTTTGGACTTTGGGGGTGCAGTTGAACCCTTTGCACCCCCACTGGATCCGCCTTTGCGACCGCAGTTGAATATGTATACTATACACTAGAAAAAGCATTTTGCAACAAGTTGGTGAAATGAACTAGTGAGAAAATTATTGTAATTTTCTCTATTAATGTCACAAATCAAGCGAGAGCAGCAATTGAGATCAGAGCTGTTAGAAACCGCTCTGGAGCTCCAATTTTGAGGCATCATATAGGGAAGGCATGTGCTAAATAGCTTTAAAAAGCTATTGTAAACCTCTAGGGTTTCCAAGCAGCGTGTGAGCTGAAATCACTAGGAAAAAAAGGAGACCGAAATAAGCGCCACACTGCTTTTTTCAACGTGCTTTTGCTGCCAGGCATAGGTATTGTAGCATAAATTAGGTAGACTAGTTCCATAATACTGGTTTTATTAGGTTATCATGTTATATAAATTGTGAACAGGGGGCATTGGAGGAAAGGAAGAAAAATGAGGGAAGGAAAACGAAAAGACGGCAAAAGAAAGAAGGCCATCAGTC
Source organism: Dianthus caryophyllus (assembly GCA_023091065.1). Classification (NCBI taxonomy): domain Eukaryota; kingdom Viridiplantae; phylum Streptophyta; class Magnoliopsida; order Caryophyllales; family Caryophyllaceae; genus Dianthus; species Dianthus caryophyllus. Next base: position 35,251,984 of record CM041518.1, on the reverse strand, counting down.
TCTCATCTCGTCTCACTACAACTCTCTTCAGTAGTTTCACCCCGTCTCATAAAGATCATTTATGTTCAAAATTGTGGGCACTTAGAAGGTATATTGCTACTATGGTTACTTTAACACAACCCATACTTGTATCAAGCATAGCTAAAGTATAGCCGGATCATACAGTATATTGAACAGGCATAAACGTTGGACACTAGACGCTAGTCATCTAACCGATCTTATTGGCTTATCGCTGGAGTACATTGAGTGTACAATGTCGAACTGTCCAAAAGCCTATCAACATTTTGAAGGTCAAAATGAAAACATTTGGAGGATATAACTCGAGATTGGAGCACTATGTCTGATATCAAGCCACAGCAGCCGTCACCAAGATCAAGTATGTATCTAACTAAGATTTCATGCATCGGAATAGGGGAAAAGAGATAAAATGACAAGTGATTTGTACGGCAAAGCAACCACGTGTCTGAGTAAAAACATTAGACCATAAAGTAAAAGCACAAAGAAGGAACAAGAAGCTCAACAGAAGCATCATCAATAGACACAACCCAAGAGAGGGCTGCTTTAAACCGATTGTAAGACAATTTTAACCAGCAAGGGCATCTCATATTAGGTAGAAGGAGCTTAGTAAACTTACTTGCCGAAGAATTGGGTGAGTGACAGTGGTCTCTCATAACCGCTTTTCTTCTCCACAGGCGGTCTTTCATAACCCGCTTTCCAGGATGCTTTGCTTAAGGAATTTCCCAGTGATTATTTGATATTTGATACCATCGACTCTGCTTGTTCCGTGTAAGGAAAGTTCTCCTTTTGGAAGTGATTTCACAGCCATAGGTACATTGAACAAACATTGGTGCAAAGCAGAAATTATAGAAATTTTCTAACGATATTCCCGGTACTTTTTCCAACATATTAGCCACCTTTCTTATACCAGCTTGATGACACAGAAAGTATAACCAATCAAGGTGACAATTATCGGAAAACTTTTTGTCAAGCTTCACATCCAATTATAGTACAAACTGATGAAAGTTAGGTCAGAAACAGAACAAAGTAAGGAAAGCGCAATCTTTTAGCGGTAATCAGATCAGAACATATACCGATAAGAACTTATAACAGGCTCTCGAAAAATAAGTAGTTTCGGCTGGAACTTTATCCTTTTGTTAGGTTCATTAGGATTTGTATCAGTTGAAATTTCTAGCTATCTCGGCAGGAGTTTTATATCGTTATTTTCCTCCCAGCAAATTCTTCTTTTTCCACAGGGGATCGTGACATCTTTCTATGGAATCGCATGCCTCTTTATTAGCTCGTATTTGTGGTGTACAGTTTCGTTGAATGTATGTAATGGTTATAGTTTTAAAGGTTCGTCAAAACAGCTAAAAGGCTCAAAATCACCCCACCGTATTGCTGTCCAAGAGTCCGTCCTATCTCGTATAGGTGTCACCAAAAAGACTACTACGACCAAACTGAAACTACCCATAACTAGACATCGAGGATTATGATGTAGAGTCAGATTAATCGATCATATCGCATTCATATGAACAACGATACAATACCGTGGGTTACAAACAGCACAAATATCAACGCATTTCAGTAAATCTCAGCGTGTATACCTGTTACGAAAACACTCGTAAAATCCAAACCGCTCAACGGATTGAAATTCCAAAAAATGTACCAGAAACTAGACTCGAAGGGCTACAAACTAGAATCAAGAAAATCAATAATATAATTTAAAAACCTTAAATAACAGAGGTACAAAGACAACCCAAAATCGAATAAAAATCAGAAAATTACAATCTTATGTTCCCAAATTTGAGTAAATTATCAGAATTTCCCAAACTTCATAAACCAAATACTATGAACAATCATCATATACATATAATAAATTAATCATCAACAAAATTCAAATTTCGATATAACTATCCAACTTATGATGTTAAATCATTGTCAATCATATTTACATCAATTATCAACTAGATTCGATATAATATAACTACTCAACTTATGATTTCAAATTAATTTAAATTAGCTAAATCATGTGTAAACCTAATTCACAGAAATTAAAATGAGTAAGATTAAGTTTTTACGAATCATCCTCTGTGAAAAACCCTTATTGAAGCTTGATTGGAGATCATTTATTGAGTTTAATTAAATTAGATGATGTCATGATGATGCTAAATGACGACGCCGCAGCTATGATTACGATATTGTTGTTGATGATGGAGTTTGAAGGCTTCAAAATTGATTTGGGGATTATTACAAGAAGAAGAAGAATTATGAAATTAGGGTTTTAAGTTTGGGGAGAACAATGAAAGAAAATGTCGTGCCTTTTACTGGGTTAGCATGTTTATTATTATTATTATTATTATTATTTTTTTTTTTTTTTTTTTTTTTTTTTTTTGAATTTGACTTTACACAGTATCCAAGGCACTCTTTCGATCACGTTTTTCATGGCTTGTATGCGATTGCTTTTGGTTGAAAATTAATGTTTGTAAAAGATACTTTAATAACAAAGTAAACATCTTATTATCATATACGGAGTAACAATTATTTATATATATTGAATTATATACAGTTAAAATTACGAAACTTTAACTTTCAAAAAAGTAAATGAGCGTAACCTTGTGAAACGGTGAAGTATATTTTTTCATTATTATTTTCAACACTACCTTTTTTACTCAAAAAATATACACAATTTTCTCCCTTTTTTAATTATCTAAAAAAAAAAACACCAACTGATTACCCCATTGCCAGCCCACCACCGACCGCCTCACCCACTCAGACCAACCCCACCAACAAACCAACAACACATAACCAACAAACCACCTTAAACCAATACAAAAACAACCACTAAATTTTTACCCACCATTAACCCCCAACTGGCAACTGGGCACCCCCTACCCTATGCTGATGGCGCCTTGACCCACGCCGACACCACCCCATTCCCCCGTTTCCAGCCACCGACTGCCACCACTAACCACCCATTTACAAACCTTAATTTTAAATTAGACTTAAACTTATTGAAAATTACTCGTAATAAACTTCAATATTGTTAATTTAAACACAAAAAATTAAAATTAAAAATGATTAAAACTTATTATCGGAGTTAATGATCAAGAAATCGAAAAATTAAATGACTTTGATTGAAAATTAGTTAAAAAAATTGTATATATTTTTTGAGTAAAAAGAGTGTTAAGATTTATATGAGAAAATGCATTTTAGAGAAATACAAATGATATTATTATTATTAGGTTGAGTTCTCTCCTTTACATTACAACTAACCACCTTATATAGATTTTAGATGGAAAGCTAAAGGTTTACATTTATTATTAAACTAAATACTACTATTAATGTCGAGACATAATTATATGTCTCCTCATATACTCTAATACCTCCTCATATACTCTAATACCCCCGCTCAAACTCATGGTAATTGGATAAAATTTCCATGAGTTTGCACAAAATAAAATAAAAATATGTCTTCGTCTTCGATCTTCATCTTCATCTTCATTTTGGCAATAGTGGTAAAATAAATGCGTATAGGACTCGCCAGACAATGTTGAGATGCGTATAGGACTCGCCAGACAATACTTAGATGCGTATAGGACTCACCAGACAATACTTAGATGCGTATAGGATGCGTATAGGACTCGCCAGTACATAAGAGGGTAACAGCCTATCCAATACGTGCGTAACTCGCCAGTAAATCTTTTCAGTGCGTAACTCGCTAGTAAATAAATTCAATACCACCTTAACGAAGTTGAAGAATTTAAATGAAGACAAAAATAGATAATTTGAAATTTGAGGGGTTTGGGTACGTAACAATCATAGCTTTAATACGGAGTAAATCAACAAAATTCTTGCTGGAGAAAGTCCACATGATTCCAGCACAAACAAGCCAAACTCTTCGAATAACAAGTATAGTGGAAACCTTTGTGGCTTGAAATTTTTTTATTGAGAATTGAAAGAACACTAAACTGATGAATTTTTTTCAATGTAAATGACAATTATGAGAAGGAAAACAGAAAAATGTTACTAAAACGGCATAAACTTTCCCCTCTAATTGAAACAAAATAAATTATTTGTCGATGATATCCCGCTGGTGGGCGTCGGCAATTAAAGCCCACCGGCAGGGCAGCGGAGTTTTGCGAAATTGGTCCTCAGAAGCCGATTGGCTTTGATACCATGTTAAGATTTATATGAGAAAATGCATTTTAGAGAAATAGAAATGATATTATTATTAGGTTGAGTTCTCTCCTTTACATTACAACTAACCACTTATATAGATTTTAGATGGAAAGCTAAAGGTTTACATTTATTATTAAACTAAATACTACTATTAATATCGAGACATAATTATATGTCTCCTCATATACTCTAATACCTCCTCATATACTCTAATAAAGAGTAAGGTTAGAAATAACAATGAAAAAAATTATACAACTTAAGTTAATTTCGTATATGAAAAAATTAGTTACGTTTTTTTTTTTTTTTTTTTTTTTTTTCATATTCATTTGGGAAATTGCTAGTCAACACAGACTTTTAAAGTGAGACGGTTTTACGTGATGGTGGGATTTTTTTTTTGCAAAATAATTTCAGTATGATATATCGTACTTGCATACTATCATATCCTATGTACACTATAAAAAGGTTATTTTTGTAACACCCCGTGTTTTTATTAATACTAATTAATTAATTTAACTAAATTGTAAAATTAAAATTTATATAATTTAAATTTTATTCCTTTGTATTGAAAATGCGACTGAAAAATTTCGTTCGAATAAACATCCTCAAGATTTTTCTAGTTAAACTTTATTAATTTTATATTAACTTGTATTATATTTTTATTTCTAAAATACATGTCGAACTAAAACTTTAATTCAATAGCTATTATGAAACATAATAAATTTGCATTTTATTTTAAAAATCTTTATTACTTGAATACATATAATTTTATCGAAATGTATCTTGCAAATAAACTAACCGTTTGAAAATATGTGAGACCGTAATAAAATTTATAGTTGACAATTTTTATACATTTTATATCTCAAAATATAAATTTTATAATACTAATCATAGAACTAAAATTTAAAACGAATAATTTAAAGTATAGTATATTTTATAAATTATTTAAGTTTTATAAATAAGAGTAAATAAAACGGAGCAAACAAATCAAACTGACCCAAATACTCTCATCTATATCGGTACACATTCTCACCACACAAAGTAGATATTTTGTTTTTTATAATATAATGCTTCTCTCACACACCTCCCCTTATACCTTTTTATTTAGGGTTATTCGCCAAATACAGCCTTTATAATGCGCGATTTTAGAAATTACAGCCCTTTTAAAAATTTTTAATCAATTACAGCCATATTTTTAGGGCCTCTTTAGTAATTGCATCCTCAGCCTAATTCCGGTGAAAAAAATGAGTGTTATGCCCGTTTTGCCCTCACTTAGTGAACACGTTGCTTTTCATTTTATTTCTTTAAACCCTTCCTCAACCACATATTTCCCTTTCATTTTAAAAAAACTCACGTTTCTTTCTTTGTCTCTCTCATCCTTTCATCTTCAACGCTACAACACCACAAATCCCCTGTTTTTTTTTCACTCACTCAGTGACTCAGTCAGTGAGTCATCAGTCAAGGTCACGTGTGCTCAGAGAAAAGCATATTCATCGTCACTTTTTGGTTTTCTGTTCCAAAGGTATTGTTTACTTTTTGATTTTTGTATAAATTTGTTTCCTTTATTTAAAAATTTAATTATTGATACAGTGGAGTGATTTCATTTTGCATGCTTTGTGAAAGAGTCACTTTTTTTTGTTATTTATCACAATTTCTGCTGAGATTTTTCTTCAACCCTAATAATTTGGGCAATTAAAAAACCAAAATTTTGTTGGTTAATTTTTAAAGTAGTCATTGCATGTTAGTAATAGTGTGAAATTGAATTGATGTGTAGGAATGGGTTATCAATGGTGCCTGATTTCCTCACCACAATTGGGTTCTCACAAAAGCAAGAGTATGTCTTCGAAGTATTATTCCAACTACCACAACTTTGATCAGACATTGAAGATTTGCTTTAAGATTTGAAGGAAAAAGGAGAGAAAAAAAATCGAATTTAGAGGACCGAAATCAAATTGAAACCCAGAAATTCAAATCCAGCAATGAACCCTAATTTCAAAGGAAGAAATCTAATTTTCCATTTTTAATCACAAAATAATGAAGGAAAGAGTTAAAAATATATATAAGATGTGAGTAAGGGTATCTTCGTCAACAAAAAAGCTAATTTGGGGGGGGGGGGGGGGGGGGGGGGGGATTTGAATTCTATGACGTTTAAATAGAATTCATTGCCGGAGCTCCGTTTTGTATGTGATTTACAAACGGAGAAAAATATGTGGCTGTAATTGATTAAAAAATTTTAAAAGGGCTGTAATTTCTAAATTCAAGTTATTAAAGGGCTGTAATTTACAATAAATCCTTTTATTTATGATCTTATTCACTTTCATCCTCAAACCCTTTTCTAAACTTCATCCTCTTCCTCACAACTTCATCTCTTTCCTTCTTTAACCCCTCATTCTTCCTACATAAAACAAAAACAAATACAATAGCAACTAATAATCACAACTACTAACAACACAACACATCAAATACTAGTGATAATAATAATAATAATAATAATAGTAATAATAACAATGCCGACATTAACAACAAGAAGCCCAACAACATCAAAATAATAATAATAATAATAATAATAATAATAATAATAATAATAATAATAATAAAACATGCAGCAGCAACAATACTACACAACAAACACGACATTAACAACAAACAACAACACGACGGCAACAACCACCATTCCCGACACCTCCACCCTGCTTTGCCGCCATCCACGACCACCATGGCGCGTGAGCCACCACCACGGCGTCCACGGCCACCACCGTCGCCTCGTCTGCGCCTTCTACCGCTTCTCTCTTCTCTTTTCGGTTTAGTTTACGACGCCGGTTTAGAACGACCCACCACGGTAGTCACCACCATGACTATCACCGTCACCGCTCGCCGGAGTTCATCAGGCCGCCATGGCCGTGCCCTGCCTCCTCTAACTCGTCTCGACCTCCCCTGTTCTTTCGAGCTCCATCGCCTCTGCCCTGTCCTCGGACCACCACCGGGTCAAACCACCGTGGCCCTGCTCTGCTTGCCGTCGTATTCATTCGTCGGTAAGTGTCGTCGATTAAATCGTCCATAAATTTTATCGTCAATTAATTTTCGCCGATACTAATTCACTCCATCTTTCTCCCCTACGTGTTATGTTTAATGGTCTGCGCCGATTTCGAACACGAACCTTGAACGCCTGCCCTCGGTTCACTGGCCTCCTCGGAGCTGCTACGGACTGACCGGACTAGCTGGTTTATCGGTGGGTCACGATGTCGATTCATATGAAGTCACGGTCTTATGAAGCTTGGGGCTGTGCTTGGAGCTGTTGTTCTCTTTTGGCTTCACGGGTGTTGATTTGGGTCCATAAGGAAATGGGTTAGGACCGTATTTGGAGGCCCTTAGTTCGTGTGCCAAATTAGGTGACTCGATTTCTTCCTCAAAATCTCTAACATTAACGTTTTGGTTTTATTTTAATTAATCTGTTATTAAAAGTGAGCTAGTTATGCATTAGGCACGTATACCTCCCGTTTCAGTTTATTTAATAACTTTGTATGATTAGCTATAATATGAAATTGTGTGTTAATTTTAGTTATAATATAATGTTGAATTAAATTGTGAAATATGATATTTATCTGATTTTGTGATAATATGTTTTGAGTGAAAAATGTGTTGTTGAATTAATGTTGAATTTAATTGTAATATTATCATATTAAAATTATTTGTTATGTGTAAATTAAAATATACTTCCTCCATTCCAATAGATTCTTTACGTTTGCTTTATGCACGTACATCAATACTCGTTTTGTTTCGTTCATATCTTTGGATTCGTATTCTCGAAAATTTTAAAATTTTGATATTAATAATGTCCTCGTTAAGACAATTAAAACAAGATCACACATGACTATTTTTTATTTTGTATTTTAGAAGTTTTATCGAAGATTCTACACACGTATGAATAGTGTCAAAAAAGTGAAACGTAAAGAATCTAATGGAATGGAGGAAGTATAAAGTTTATGTATCACAAGTATAAAATCAAACTAAAATTATTATTAGCCGACTTAAGAAAATAAACTAAATAAATATAAAATATTTATCGTCGTAAAAATAATTATAGTCACTTAAAAGTTTAAATAAAACACAACTAAAAATGAAGAATTAAATAAAAAGAGTATTAAGTTTAAATTAGTATTAAATCAATTTAAAAGTAAAAGTATAAATTAAATTATCCGTATAAAATTTCTAAGATAAATGGTTATATAAAATTTCATATATTACATTTAACATAAAGATTACTTTATTAAAACTCTAAAATTTACAATGAACTTAAAATATATGAAACAAGTATGTAATTGAAATAGTAAAAAGAAATTGGGTACCTTAAGATTTAAAATGAATCTAAGTAAAACTATTACTAAATAAAGCTAAAAATTAGAATCACAAATAAGAATTTACAAAAAGGTAAATTGTTATTATCATAGTAATATTTAAGGATCGACTAAAAATTTACTAAGTATAGTTATATAAAAATTATGAATAATATATTTATATATACAAATACAAAACCTAACTAAGATTTTGAACTATAAAGTTTTTAACATTTTAAAAAAAAATTATAAATATTAAATAAATTAAACTTAGGTGAATATTACTAAAATAAAAATATTAATAATCTCACGTATTAAATCACCTAATACGACTACGTAAAAGTGACATAAATAAAATCAATTAAGAAATTAAACCACCTAAAAGAAATTTAACTAAATGTCACTTGATCATATTTTATCAAGAATACTAAAAATTGTCGATTATCGTTTAAGTAATATTTTTACAGGTTAAAAATAAATGTTATAACTACTACTCCCTCCATTCAATTCCATTCACAACATGATGTCATGGTCCATTTGTCGAGGCAAATTTTGCAACGGTAATATCTATAGCTACGTATAATAAAAAATTATACAAAATCAATTTTAATATAGTGTTTAAAAAGACGAATAAAACAAAACCACACATGACCATATTCTCAATTATATATCAACCACAATATCGAAAAATTCCCGAGTACATGAATAGTGGCAAATAGTGTAATGTTGTGAATGGAATTGAATGGAGGGAGTACATCACTAAACACTTTACCATTTAAGTAAAAGGAAGAAATAAATGTGAGTTATAATGAGATTGAATTATTTATATTACTAATCACTAATCACTAATCTATCTTAAGTTACTTAAAATTTAAATGAAACTAAATTGAGCTTATAAATAAAATGAATTATTATTAATTACTAAAATATAAAACACTAATACGTATAAGTATAAAAGTGAAATATATAATTCAACCTTACCTCATACTAATAAGAGGAAGCGAATAAATGTATAAATAAATAATATACTAAATGTGATTAACGTGTTTATACTTTATTTGATACAGTCTTTACATAATACAAAGTTTGACGATATTATAATTAGTAAGAACTGTAACCTCTGCTGTGAACAATAAAAGAAGTAATGAATTAAATGTTGAATACTTGATGTTACTGTTTACCTCACATGTATAGAATAATCTTGCGCCACCCTTGTGAATTGACCTATTATTGACTTCACTCTGACCGTCCGCTCTAACTTGGGAACCCTTAGACTCTCTGCGGTTGTTTGGGTTGAATCCGATAATGAGCGAGTTATTCCTCATACTCGATATTCCTTCGACAATTTAGGATTTGAGTTCAAAGGCACGGCCCGACATGAGATTAAACCCTTCGATTATAACGTTGTATGATTAGTACTCGGGTGTCTGCCATGTCGCGACTCTTGAATTCGAAGTTAATGAGGTAGCCGTCTATGGGAACTTTGGCTCCCTCCCAGAGTTGCTAAAGGCGATCTAATAATTTTTAAAATTATTATTTCGGTGCGGGATATACAACCTCAGGGATGGGGCATCATTGATATCTCCGTGAGCCCATACTACGGTAATTGGAAACTCCAGCCCCACCTGGGGGTACCCGTCTAAGGTGATAGTCGTATTATTAGGTGACTACTTACTCGAAGGGCGAGTATGATACGAACCTATCTATAGTGGTGTATGCATACATTAGACTCGGGATTTGGCTGTCCTTATCGCTTTAGGTATCTCTAGCCTGTCAGACACGTCCGCTTTGTCGGCCCTGATCGCTTCTGCGCGGACGTCTAGTATGTCAGCCATGTCCAAGTTATGTTGGCCCTGTCTACTATAGCGCGTTTTACGTCTGCATGCTTCCGCCTCGCTAACGAAGATTCATTAGTTAACGTATGATAGATTATCCATTTTGCGTTGGATATTAGGTAGTCCGCTACTTAGTGTTTGATCTGATCTACGAGCTTGAGTAACTAGTGCATTTTGATAGGAAATTATATGGGTAATTTACTATGAGAGTACACGAGCCGCTCTATAGTCAAGACTCGTGAGTTTTGTTTGATAACTAATAAATTGCTATGAAAAGGGTCGACTATCCCTCGTGCTACGTGAGATATTGCATGACTGTTCACGACTATGTGTTTATTGAATTGATTACAACGTATGCATATATATTGATTGCTATGATTTAAGTTTTATATATATTACGATGTTATATGAATTGAAATGATATTTAAGTTGTATATCTTGTTCTATAAATTGAAATGTTTTAAGTTTTGTTTATCATGTTGTATGAGATTTAAATATCTATATGTGAGAACTGATATTATATGCTATTTGTCCAATTTTATTGACATAAGGTGTTGCTGAAGTTATACGCGTTTAGTGCTGCCAAGTTACTTTTAATCATAGGTTAAATAAACCAAAACTTTGGTTTAGAGGTTGTTGGTTAGAACAGTCACTTCCCGCCTCTGAGCGGGAGATCCTCCTATTTTGTGTTTTTGTCTCTGTTGCAGGAAATTCTCGAGACTCAGGATTATCGGGACGATTAGGATGTTTCGTTTGTTTTCCTTGAGAGATTGTAATATATATTTGTATCCTATGCCATTTGAGTGTAATTTATTTAACATCCGGCATGTATTAGACTTAATTAATTTTCCGCCTTAATTTAATTAAGTCACGAAAAACCGGGTTGTTACAATTTTAAAATAGGTAATTTGATATTTTGCATCTTTTGTAATCACGATTTTAAAATATTCCACCTTTTTGTATTTTTATTTAAATCTCCCATCTTTTATAATTTTCTTAAAAATTTCCACTAAAATGCTACTCGTATTTTTTTGTGAAAATTAAAGAATTTTTTTAAAATCTTTTGATAACTAATGAAATCTATCTTGCACTGAAATTCAAAATATAAAAAAATAAAACGAGAAATTATTGTTTTCATGAGTGAAAATAAACGTTTAATATGGTGAAAATGAGTTTTGGTGGGGATTTTTAAGAAAATGTTTATAAAAGGTGAGAGATAAAAAAAAAAAAAAAAAAAAAAAAAAACTTTAAAAAGATGAGAGATTTTAAAATTGTATTTAGAAAATGTTGGAGATAACAATTACTCCCTCCATCCCAAATAACTTGTCCCGTTTTGATTTTTGAAAAATCCAAAATTAATTGTCTCCTTTGGAAAAATTACTAAATTACCCTTAGGTCACTTATTGTGAGAATTTGCTCAAATTGTTTGAACTTTTTTCTAAATTTCTTAAATCTAACATTTTGATAAAAGGTGACAATTAATTTGGGATGGATAGAGTACTATTTTAAAATATTGGACTTAAAGTCCAAGATCCATATGATATCATCAAATTATCAATTTAACCCTTTTCTTAATCAATCCAATAGTTAAATTTATACTCATATAAAACAAAGTAAACAAAAAAAATAATTTTAGAATTCACGTATTGTTATGAAATTATTAATGTAGATGTCCATTGGGCTTTGTGGCCCATTATAATAGTTATGTAATTAGGGTTTTCCTCATGAGATATACTATATATATGCCCCTAATGAGATGAATAAAAATACAACCATTACATCTCCTCTCTAAACTCTCTATTTGCATTCGCTTTATTTTTTAGTTTATAACACGTTATCAGCACGAAGTTCTAATCTATTGAGCGTCATAAATTTATTAGTTATCTCTATATCATTCATTGATCATATATTCATATCAATTGATTAGTGTTATCAAGTTATTGGTTATATATTAACTAATTGACCATAACATCAATGGTTTTATTTCGATTGATCATATTATCTCATTGATCTTGTTCATTAGACAATATTATTATCTCATTTACTTATTTATTACAATCAATTGACAATAATTTATTTGGAGTGATTATATACCATATTTATTCATTGGATAATCAATCTAAAGATCACTCTTCCATTGATCGAAATATCTTTTTAATGACTATAGTCATATTATTAATTGGCTAATGAATCTTATGGTCATATCAATTTATTGACCTAGTTATTATTTTTTTTTCTTTGTGACACATATTATGTCTATTATATCATTTATTATTAATTGCAATCAATTAGTAATAATTTTTGTTTGATAATCACTACATAGCCATATTTATTCGTTGGCTAATTAAGCTTATGGTAATTAATTTATTGATCAATTTTTTTGTGATTATATGGCCATATTCATTCATTGGTTAATTAATTATTTTCTTGGTCATATTAATTCATTGATCCAGTTAAGTTTTCGTCATATTACTTTGGCTAATTGTTCTTTTGGTCATATTACTTCATTGACCAAATTAATCATACTAATTAATTGGGTATTAAAATCTACTACTTCTTATTTTGGTTAAAAATCATTTTTTTTATTCTTGGCTATATGACCTCGTTAGCCATGTCGAAAAATTGTCATATAAATTCATTGACTAAGTATTTTATTCATGTGATGATCATAGTATTTATTTAATTTGAATCAATCGATTTTAAGTTGTTTAAGATTATCAAATATCATTACCTTTTCTTTTCTTTAAGGTAATATTTTAATGTGTTTTAAATTCAACATTCATTATTTTAAGGACATTAATGTTCTTATTCCAACTTAATTTTGACAATTATTAAGATGATTATTATTTTTTCAAAATTCTTTCCTATTTTGATTTCTTTTTAATTTTGACAAGTTATTATTATGACCATATTATGATGATTCATTTCTCTTTTTAAGGTTTATTATTATAACAAGAGAATTTAATACAGCTTGATAACAATTGCTCTATTTATATCAAAAATGATGAAACTAACATCAATTGGCACATTATTATCAAGTGCATTCAAAAGTATTGAGAAGCATTTCAATTATCATTAACTAAGATGCATATATGGATAACTATGCATATTTAAGATATGTTATGTTTCAAAAATTTGTCACCATTATTTTACTTTGTATTACATATTGGAGATATTATTTCTAATCTTCATATTTTTTTTATACTAAGTATAATATTATGGAAATATTTTCACAATTTCCACATTTTCTTATATGGATATTGGAGATATTGCTTTTTGTTCTCCGCATTGTTATAATACATAATATTTGAGATTAAAATGATACTCAAAATTCAGTACGGAAATTATGTGCTCAATTATATCGATGAATGATATGTTACGTGGTTTATCTACCACATTCATAATTATTTTGAGTCCATTATGATGTTAAAAAAATTCATATTTATTATCATGTGCGAAGTGATTATATTGAGAAATATTCAACCTTTATTGGAGATATTATTTATAATCTCTATAGTATAGTACTAGTTGGGAGTTATCACTTTCATTCTCCATTTTTGTATTATATGTACTCCATAATTTTTTGGAGATTCTAAACGACTACTCTAATTAAGTAAGCAACAATTTTTTCAAATAATTTGGTTGATGATATATAAAGTTGCTTGTAAATTTATCGTACATTCACAATCAGTACGAGTAATTAATGTTATCGCAATCAAATTTGAATTATTTATAAATAAATTCATCTTCTAAATATGCATTTTAATTCAGTTCATAGAAAAGCCGACTGCATTATACATTATTCTCCATTAAAGATGATATTTTTACCATCTTAGAGGAAAAAAAAAGTTTAAGTATAAAGTTGGTAAAAGTGGTTATTCATTATTACATACTTTACATGAAGATCTAAACAATGAAATTTCACATTAATCGAGGTTGAAAAAAACCCTTCTAAATTCAATTGTATGAATTGGCTTGAAAGCCACATACTCGAGTACCTTGTGTTATATTCACAGGTTATATTATGTGAACAATTTGATATTCTATATTCACAGTTTCTTTTCTCTTTTCAGCAATTTGATAATCAATTGCGTACTCCCTATTTATCTTATAAAATCCCACGATAATGGTCATCAATGAAATCTCATTAGTATTTGATATGGGAAATTAAAATTGCATTCTAAGGTGGTTATGTAAATGATTGCAATCTATCTTGGATATAATTTTTACCACCTTAGGGGGAGAAAAAGAAGTGAAAAGTTGGTAAAATTAAATTACACCTGTAGTGTAATATATGGGGAATAGCGATTCCAGAAATCCGAGTACATGATCATGAAAGAATATTCGTATGAAACAGATACACATTTAAGCGCAATATTCAATTGCTTATTTAATTCGGACTTTAAGTCCATTTGACAGTCGACATATATATAGTTATTAATGAGCTCATAAACCTGAAATCCATCATGGATGTTGAAAATAGAACTGTACAGTTTGCATTATCGAGTCATCTATTGCATTAGTTAAGTACTTTCATTTTCATTTTTTTTACATCATTGCAATACTTCACTTTCTATAATTTTGAACCTAATCACATACCATATGCATATATATTATTGTTGATAATGTGATCATTCAAGTAAAAGTGCAGCATTACAAAAGTGACAGGTTATTTAAAGTGAAGATGTGCAAATATTTATGAGTTACCATTTTCATACTATGAAAGTTGAAGCAATCAAAGACTCCTATTAATTGAAGGCACATATAAAGTTGGTCAAATGCAAAGACAACTTTTCAAGATCAAGAAACCTTGCTACATCATGAGTTGCGTTGACAGTAATTCAAGTGATGTAACTATTAGGGGGAGTGTGCATGCGCTGTACTCTTTTTCCTTATCTATGGTTTTGTCCCACCGGGTTTTCCATGGAAAGGTTTTAATGAGGCAGCTGATTATGCATATTTGAAGACTATTGTACTCTTTTCCTTCACTAGTGTTTTTCCCACCGGGTTTTTCTAGGAAGGTTTTTAACGAGGCATGCTCTTCAGCAATGTACATCCAAGGGGGAGTGTTATGAAATTATTAATGTGGATGTCCATTGGGCTTTGTGGCCCATTATAATAGTTATGTAATTAGGGTTTTCCTCATGAGATGTACTATATATATGCCCCTAATGAGATGAATAAAAATACAACCATTACATCTCCTCTCTAAACTCTCTATTTGCATTCGCTTTATTTTTTAGTTTATAACACGTATGATGTTTTAACAAAAAATACTTATAGAATTAACACAAATAGTTGACATTAAGCCATTGACTTTGTCAAAACTTAAAAAGTCATAAGAGTACTCACAATCACAAATCACAAATATTTAAACATTTCAATCATACATGAGTGTACACACAAATCACGATCATCATTTTTAAATTAAAACTGAAATAAATACAATTTCTTCCAAAGAAAAATACAAGGCAAACCATAAAAAAATTAAGGGTTTTTCTATAAGGTAACCCTGAACTTTTTCAAATCCCACAAGGTAACCCTGCAAATTAAAAAACATCTTTGGTAACCCTGTACTTAATTAATACCTATCAGTGACTGAACTTGTATTAGTCAATTTTTCCGTTAAATAGTTAATCTGAAAGTGTTATGTTGGATTTAATTTTGTGTTTTTCTATATGTAATCTGTGATTTAAAAAATTCTACATAATAACCTTATATTTGTACATAACGTGGTCATCAAAACTTATGGAGTCATAGTAACTTGAAAAGCAAAAAAGATTGTAACTTTCGTAAATTAAACCATAAAAAAATACAAAATCATAATAAATAAACATAATTTAACATTTAAAAATAAGGAAAAACGCTTATCCTTACATTTGATAGATTAATGAAGACGCATCTCAGATTTTTTGGTTGATGATGATGGATGAATTTTGTTAAATTATGTTTATTTATTATGATTTTGTGTTTTTTATGGTTTAATTTACGAAAGTTACAATCTTTTTGCTTTCAAGTTACTATGACTCCATGTTTTGATAATTAATGCATGTACAAATATAAGGTTATTATATAGAATTTTTTTAAATCACTGGGTTACCATATAGAAAAAACACAAAATTAAATCCAACATAACACTTTCCGTTAACTATTTAACGGAAAAATTGACGGAATACAAGTTCAGGGTCACGTTGATAGGTATTAATTAAGTACAGGGTTACCAAAGATGTTTTTTAATTTGCAGGGTTACCTTGTGGAATTTGAAAAAGTTCAGGGTTACCTTATAGAAAGCCCAAAAATTAAAAATGTAACAACAATTGATAAGCACATCAAATGATATTTTTGGTATAAAAGAATCAATTGATTTTGTTGATTTTCAAAATTAAAAAGCCAAACAAACGATTGAAACGATCAGTTCCATAATTAATTAGTACCACCAAAGACCTTCTTAAGCTTCTTAATTTGCGCAAGATCCAACAACGTAATCTTTTGAACAATTTCAGTAGGCAAATCATTCTGGAAAAGGACATTGGAAACAGTCTGTACTCCAGGGTTTGTGCTAGGAAAACTAGAATAAACCGTCGACGGAGTTTCACCAATGTTCACCTGAAAATGCTCGAGCATAGGCGGTGTTATAAACACATCACCCTTCTCCAACGTCTTATAAAACACTTTGTTATTCGTGTCGATAAACCCCCTAATCATGGTGCCCTCAATGACAATGGTGAGCTCCGCCACACGGTGCGCGTGCAGAGGTATAACCCCTCCTACGCCCACATCCACTCGTGTGATGGAAATCCCCATACCATTTAAGGCAGGAAATTGCTTGACAAGAGCAAGGGAGGCACCGAATTTGAAAGTGTTGGTCGTGTTCCCAGGGATACGCAAGCCTGAGTAGGCAAAGTCATCAACTGTGACCGTCGACGGGTCCTTGCAGGCGTAGCCATTCGGCCCATGAGGCTCAGTCAGGTTAGCAACACAATAGTCAAACTCGATCATATCCGCATATGAGGACGAGATAACTATAGAAAACGCGACTAAAATTGATAGAATCATGTTTTTTTATAGAGGGGTGGACTTTTGTATGTACTTATTAAGTATGTACTACTATAAAAGGTATTACCAAGGGATATATATAGGATCAAATAAGTCAACTAATGATGAAGGTGTGGTGTGATAACGGTAGTACTCCGTATAAAATAGTGACTACGGTTATTTGGCGATGGTTACTAACTAACAAGACGGTATGAAATTACTAAAAAATGACTTCATTATTAATAAAAAAAGGACTTCATTAAAAAAATAATAAGATTTTATTATCAAAAAATAAAAATGAAAACTTCAAACATAAACATATCAAGTGTTTTGTACCACGAGATCACTCGTGACGCACTACGTCTTTTTTGGCAACGATAAACAGATATAATTACATAAAGTTCGAATCCTTTGAATCCATATTACATCTAAAGATTAACATAACTACATAACATGAAAATAAGTTTAGAACGACTAAAATATAACGTTGGGTTATTTTGCTTCAAATTTGTATTCCTATCCAATGAAATGCATTTTTGCACCCTATTCGCGAGCAAAATCATATATCCGATAAAGTTTGAAGACCGTATCTTTATACAATTTTATTTCCGTACACCCTGGTACAGTTTCTCAACTAATTTCGATACACCCTAATTCAGTTCAACCAGGTGTATTTTTCGATCTATGAAATTTGCTCATTTCAACCACACAAAACGATTAAAATGGGAAAAGCATTCGTTATGGTTGAAATGAGACTGCTCTGCGGATAGTCAGTCACCATATAAATTCATATTCTAAACTGGGAGATACATGTAACTCTCTCGGTTTGTACTACTTATTGAAAATGGCTGAAAATTTGTGATTGATCGTAAAAATTCATCAGTTCGAAACTACGAAAAACATGTCGCCTACCTATAAGATTACTACTGGCTATGACAGAAAGAGTATTTTTCGGAAAAAGAATATTATGCTGATGATAAAACTAAAGTATGACAACATGTAGCAAAATTTGAACGTTTGCCAACTGCTAAATCTTTTCCCCGGACACAATACTATGGTAAATAGTCAGTTCGCCAGAGTTCACCATGATAACATACTTGATTTGGAGACGATGAGCACGCTTTACATTCACTTTGTCTGTGGCTAATTCTCTACGATACAGCAGGGGATTCAACGACGACTTGTGTATCAGCATGATGATTCTCCCTTAAAGTCACTCTTTACTTCCTGCAAAGAACAGAGACAAAAATTAATAAGTACCCGATTAACGAAGCCCAAATCTTAACGCACATGAGAATTTCCATGCAAATTCATATCATTTCTAACACTTAGTTTTAATGAAGAAGGCCACAGAAGGAAATATGAAGCAATTCAAGGGTTGTACATGTACATATGCCCGTCAAAAGTTGAAACATAGGACTGGTTTTTTTTTTTTCGAGATTGACATTCGGCTAACAGTCAAGCAAGTTGGGTCTATGTGCAAAGACGAATCCATGCTGTGACACGTATGATTGAGGATCCTTTTCCAATGCACCAGTATGTTGCATCGAGTCCCCTATGACAAGATTTCATCATTTGAAATTCTTACCCCTATCCACCCCAACTGGGGAGCATTTAACAAGTTGGTAAAAAGATTTTTTTATAAAATCATCGTAAATTTCTCTATTAATGCCGCATATCAAACAAGCGAAGCGATTGAGATAAGAGCTGTTAGCAACCACCTGGAGCTCCACTTTTGGGGCATCATATAGAGAATGAATAATCAATTATAAACCTCTAGGGTTTCCATTTTGTTCTTCGGTTAAGAAATAACGCTTCAGATGTCAAATCACTATGAAAAAACGGAGACCTGAATAAACGCCACACTTCGTTTTTAAATGTACTTTTGCTGCCACGCATACCGATTATGGCATAAATTAGGTTGACCAATTACACATTTACACTATACTGGTTTTATCAGGTTATATGTTACGGAGTATATAAATTGTGAACATGAGGCATTGGAGGAAAGGAAAAGAAAACGAAAAAAAAAAAAAAAGGAAAGAGGGAAATGATAAAGGTTAACAAGCTAAACCCATCTGAAGGGAATAGTCAATTACTATAAATCCTTAGACTAATCGACACTATCTCAGTATTAGTGCGTCACAAGGTCCCACAACTAGAAGAGTTGGGAGGGTCGGAAGTATGCAGTCTCACCCATGTTCATAGAGATACCGTTTTGTTATGACCAAATTGTATTAAGTGGCTGATGCCTCATAATTAAATAAGCGTGCTCATTTAGTGAGCCGTTTTACTTTGTTTCATCAAAATAAAATAACCAAAGAATGTTGAGTCCTCGGCTCCAATGGTAGATGGAAATCATTTGATGATAATCATAAAGTTATGTTTTGCTAAATTAAGTTTTGTATATCATGTGTATCAATGCAAATACGAGAATTGACCGACATACACACAAATCGAGCAGACATTGTACATGGTACCATACCTGGCAAACTAAGAAGCAGTTACATTGTTTCTATTACCAGATTTTTTGTATGCTGAGGAATGGCCATCTTGTTTCCTGCAAGCAAATTCCACAAAAAACTGATAAGTACTGTGTGAAGGAGAAACGCAAACATGCATTACGACGAGAAAAATGCAACATGCAACACCCAAAACAGATTTAGATCAAATGATGTATCTGTGGCTCATTACGACATCATTTACACACTCAGGCAATCGGTCTCTCATCTCGTCTCATTACAACGCTCTTCAGTAGTTCTCACTCCAGTACTCCACTTTAAAAACATTCAAGTAACCAACCAAACGAAAAATACTCCCACAACAATGAGTCTCATTTTCATGTTTGTGGGGAAAATTATTCATCAATCCACTCGTAATTTTACCAGAAGGGTCTCTTATTCAGCCATTAATTGACAGCTCAACATTGATTAAACGATTATTTTTTCTTTCAATCTTCTATTCTTATCATGAACATCATAATAATTTCCATAATATAAAAAAGCCGAAACCAGCGTATACAATTTCATTGAAAGCCATCGTTCCTTTTTCATTATCACAGCAACAATTCATAACAGCAATATGAGGAAGGTACAACCGATTTGAATTCTTTTGTGAATCTTGAAAGCATGGAATTCAAACTCCAAAAATCAAGTAATAAACAGAATGGATAAAATAAAGAATTAAAGCATCTTTTTCTTTAAATTATGATCATAACTGAAATTGAATGTATGGCCGCAAAAGTGTTCATGAGTCACGGAAAATCAAAGGCACGTCGACACGCTAAGCTAAATGAGAATGTCTAATGGTAGTAGTGTGTGCTTTTTATATCAAAGCAAATGCTGCTTCATGTCTAGCGATCGGCAGCTGCAGTAATATTCTTTGCCTCAAATAAAACTCTGCCTTGAGCAAAAGATGTTATCTATAGAACAAACACCCTACATACGCACCATATATAAGAAACCAGCAACACCACACGTTAGCCTTTAAAACCATCTTAACCATGTTAGAAATTTAGACATTCACATTTAGAAGAAAGTAAGAGTGCACTCTCTTATTCCACATTTCATATTAACATATACTCCGTATAACTGAGTCCAATTCAACATTGAAACATTAGCACGACTATGTAAACTAGACACAAGACAAGTACACGTTTCAGATACCTCAAACCAACTAAGCGTATCATACAGAGTGGAATCAGACATACCTTATGAGGCTGGGGAACACTAGCCTATGATTTCAACAACAGATACAAATAATTGGTCCGGTGGTCCCTCAGTTCATATAGATTCACAGAGGATTTTTTACATATCTCAAATGGCCAAATAGGTAAATCATATTTCCATGTGGGTTAAAAATAACCATTAAAACACACAAATGTGAATGTGGAACCCAACACTCAATCTCCTGTCACATAATTATTTGTCATGAAAACGTAGTCTAAAAGCATACGTAGCAAAATGAGACTAAAGCAGAGAGTATAACATATCGAGAAGTTAGATCTTGAAATATCCTGCATCAATGATCATAACATTCTATCACTTTCAACTATAAATTCTGATTCCGCAAATTTGTTCTTCCTTTCATGAATGCAATTGAAATTCTGAGCCTAGTTCTTGATGAAACTACGGATATGTACTTCATACATCGCTGGATTCGCTCTCTCTATTCTAAATTTATCGTATCATGAGCAAAACTAAGTACTGCACATTAGTATTACTAACACGTTTTGAAGGAAATAAATGATATTTGTGCTCTAAAACTTATACAATGACTGCTACAAGGCGTGAACTTCAGTTGTGCCCATCAAGACAATCACTAAGCAGAAAAGGTAAAATGACCTTAGCTATGGATGCTACCTACAATAACTTGAAGTAGATTGATATTGTCAAAAATGTCAATAAAAACCGCCAATACAAAAATTTATAAGCCTATCAACATTTTGAAGGTTAATATAAACACATTTTGGGGATATAGCCCGAGAATGGAGCAGGATGCCAGAAATCAAGCCAGAACGACTTTCACCAAGATCAAGTATGTAGCAAACTGAGATTTAGTACCATGGGAATAGGTGAGGAAGGAGAAAATGATAAGTGAGTAAAAACATTAGACCATAAAGAAAAACCACAAAGAAGCAAGAAGCTCAACATAATCATCATCAATAGACAGCAACCCAAGAGAGGGTTTCTTTACACCGATTCTGCGGCAAATATAACCAGCAAAGGATAAAAAACCCTAAAAAAAAAAAAAAAGGAAATGTCCCGCGTGAAAACAAGCACCAAAAGCTAGCAAAGGCCTTGAATATGCTGCCACAATTCCTTGACTCCAAAGACAGCTTAAAGACGGAGAAGTTTCTAGTTCTCGTGATCTTGCCTGAAACTACCTAACAGTGTTTTTCCTATGAGCCAAATCTACCTGAAATATGCATTGCTACATTTTTAGTTTCGGGGGTTTTTTTTTTCCTGCAAATGAAAGCAGTAAACATGGGCACCAACTTTCGCTAATAAATCATTTCCAGATACCAAAACACAAGTATAGCACTACACCCTTCCAATACCATTATTACCACTGGGAAAACAACAGAAACATAAAGCAAGTACCAAAATTCTTTACCAAGTACCAATTATAGCACTCATAAAACATCTATTTTCTGAAGTGTCAAGATAACCGATAATAACGTCCATGAATCACTTTTAAATATTTGAGGGGAGGGGTGTTTCATATTAGTTGGATAGAAGGAGCATAGTAAAACTTACTTGTAGAGCTGGACAAGTGACTGTGGTCTTTCATAACCGCTTTTCTTCTCCACGGGTGGTTTTCCATGACCACTTTTCTTCTCCAAGGTATTTTTCTTATTAGCATCCCTAGATTCTGGTTTCCAGGTTACTTTGCTTAAAGATTGTCCCAGTAAATCTTCGATATTTGATGCCATCGACTCTGCTCGTTCCCTATACGGAAAGTTATCCTTTTTAAAGTGATTTGACAGCCACATGTACATGGAACAAACCTGGTGCTTGGTCTCAAGATCCAAAAGTTCCGTGTCATTTTTTGCAGAACCCTTAGGAATGCCCATAGCTATATTGACAGGCAGCTTTCGACTATATGTGGAGGCAAATCTCAAGAGATGGTACATCGCCTTTGGGTCACGAATATTAACCGGAGCAAAGCAGAAATTATAGCGATCTTCTAACGATAATCCAGGTACTCTCTCCAACATATTAGCCACCTTTCTTATACCAGCTTGATGACACAGAAAGTAAGACCCATCAACGCGACAATTATCGGAAAACTTTTCAAGAAGTTCAGCAAAAGTAATATTAGGCATTTGTCCTGCAAACAGCTCAATTTGCTCATAAAATGGGAAAAGACCGATTTTTGTGGCCTCTTGGAAAGGTTGCTTTAGACATTCAATAAGGTAATCCAAATCTTCTAACTGGAATGTAGTAGTAAGACCATCTGGATATCGACTTCCTCTCCTACCAGCCCTGCCTGCAATTTGTTTTACCTGCGACGCAGGCACAGGCATAATCTTATCCCCATTATATTTCGAGAGGCTGTGGAAGACTATCCTACGAATGTTCAGATTCAAACCCATTCCAACAGCATCACTTGCAACCAAGACATCGTATTCATTATCTGGGTCATTAAACAAAGTGGCTTGCTTTCTTCGGGTATCAGGCGGCAAAGCACCGTAAATAACACAGCAGCGATGCTTAGTATATTTCTCGATGGACAGCTTCACCTCAAAGATCTCTCTCCTAGAAAATGCAACAATACAATCACCAGACTTCACATTACGAAGGTCTCCATGCAATGTCTTGGCTTCAACAACTAATGGCTTGAACCTATCATAGTGTTGTTCAACCAACACATCCCCTGTATCCGCACAGATTTTACGTACGATATTTAGCACACTTGGATCCCCACATAAGTGAATTTCATCAGCATTTAGACCAAGAAGTGCCCTTGTCCATGCATATCCTCTAGACGGGTCAGCCATCATTTGAATCTCATCTATAATAGCAACATCATATAGTTCTTCGGTCGACGCCATCTCAACAGTGCACGCAACGTGATTGGAGAAGGGTACATGTTTCCTTTCCTGTCCCGTAAGTAGACTACAATAAACACCTTGTGCGTTGACTCTATCAAAAATTTCCATAGCTAAAAGCCTAAGTGGACTACAATATATCCCCTTCTCTGCTTCCATGAACCGTTGCAACGCATTATACGTCTTCCCACTATTAGTTGGTCCACAATGATAAACAATTTTACGCTTCATAGCCCTTGCAAAGGGAAACCAAGTGTGGGGCTTTGTAAGGTCAGCAGACTCAACCAATTTACGGAACTGCTTAATCTCACGAGGAAACTCCTCCAAACAAAACTCCACAAATATGGGAAACAGAAATTTCTCGGCCTCAGCACTAGGCCCAAGCGAAAGTAAGTACTTGGCAACATCGTCTCGACATTGCTTGATAAAGAAAGATCTAAACTTATGTACAGCAGTCGGGAAAAACGATGCTCCAATGTAGATAGCCAATGCCTGATTCGAAGCCCAAGAAGACCTCGCAAGCTGCCAAAAAATCCCGTGCAACGTCTGCCAATCTTCCATACGAAGCTTAGCGTCCCTAGGCAGTTCACGAAGCTGCTTATAAATTTCTGCAGGATCACTCAACCCTACATGTTCATACCCAGCATAATTCCTAAAGCTACCCTCCTCATCGTCATCGACAACAGGTAAATCCTCCAACCCCATTTCCTCGACATTCTCCCAATTTATCTCTTCATCATTTCCAGCTTTAACTGACCCAGCATCGGCATCAAAATCAACCGCACTATCGACCTCGGACTCAACCGGAGTTTCAATATTTGCGACGACGTCGCTATCATCAACACAATCAGCACCACTTTCCCCATTCTCGACAGAAGTGCACAAACATTTAGCAGCATAAAAATCATAACTCGATCGAAACGGCGGCAACAACGAGTTGCTAGAAAACGAATTACTAATCGAAGACGAAGAACGATGATTCAAAAGACGATGATAATAATAATTATTCAAAGGATTCGAGGATTGAGTGTTGCGAAGTAAAACCCTAACCTGGGAAATGCTACGCTTTGAAGAGTAACGCCGAAGAAGATGCCTAAAACTGCTGTTCGCCATTGAAGAACGCTAAAAAGGCAGTGAAATTTGGATGAGAGGTTAAGTTTGAATGATAAAAGGGAAGAAAATTAGGGTTTCAGAGGAGAAAACTTTCAATTGATTTGGGGGCTTGGAGATTAGGGCATAGTGGAGGAACTAACGAGAAAGAAGGCGGGAGGAGGGGGCACGAGATTTGAGGATTTTGGGCACTCTCGCCATGGTATCGTGTCATCATAACTTATGTTATACAAGCCCAATAGGAGAAACCCAATAACATTTACATAAATAAAAATAATATAAAAAAAAGTAATGAAATAAATTGTTACAGTAGTATTAATGAACAAAATAACATCGATGTAACTGACTTGAAAAAACAAAACTTAAAATCTGGCAAAAAAAAAATAAATTATTGAGTTTGTTTTTTTATTTGAAAAAATTATTTTCTTCTTTAAAATGTACGTTTTAATTATAGAACCTTACGTTTTAACTTCAAAACCTGACTTTTTAAGTTCAGAACTTGACTTTTGGAACCTCATGTTTAACTATTATTATATTCTATTCATTATTGATTTTTCGTATACGTATTTTACTCACGTTGTATACTTTTTTCATTTAGTTTTCCCACCCTACCATTTTTTACTCCAATTGTATACAAAATAGTCTCTTTTTATTTTCTTAGTTTTCTTAATTGAAATTTCAATCAATTGTTCAATTATTCAATCATGAATTTCGACAACGAATTCATCGAAAATAACGTCATCGAATTCAATTTCAACTTTTATCTTCAATTATCAATTTTTATTATTTTTTAATAGATTTAATCGAAAATTAGTGTTGTGGTTTGATTGTAAATTGGGAATAATGCAATGAAGATGGTACAGTTTTTATCATGCCTGAAATGTCGAACATGTATTCATCACTTCATCAGAACACTATGATACCACTGCTAATTTACCAAGTGGGAATATTAATGAAACCACCATAGTGAGATCTTGTTGAACTTCTCGAGGAGGCCGCCAAAATAACCCCATTACATATCCAATTTACTACAAATCCACACCTAACAACCACGGCGGCCATTAGCACGCAGACACACTGGTCACCAACGCGTCTGCCGACTTTACCCCCGCCTCCTACCATCGTCGCCGCATGCCCCCGCCCCCGCCCCCTCCCCTTAAAACAAATTACTAAAACTAATGTTCGATTATATCTATTAAAATTTAATAAAACAATAATGGTAGTAAAAAAAAATGGAATTTGATAATTACTTCGTTGAAATTGTTATTGAAATTCATAATTAAATAATTGAACAATTGATTGAATTTGATTAAGAAAGTTAGAAAAAAATAGAGAATTATGTATATTGTGGGAGTAAAAAAGGTAAAGATGGAAATTTAATGAAAAAGTATACAACGGAAGTAAAACCCGTATACGAAAAATCAATACCCATTCTATATGTTTGACCGTTTTCTTCTCATTCAATTTTAACACAATAATTTGACGTAATATATTAAGGGTGACGTTTGGCAACTCAAATTTAATTTCAAAATTTAGATTTAAAATTAGATGTTTGAAATTTATGTCTTTAAAATCAAATCACTAATTATGTAAGTTGGGATTGAAAATAACACCATTAAGGGTGTGTCATTTTAGGTAAGCTACTTTTATGAAGGGATGAATTTGGGTTAAATTTCATTCAAATCCAAAATTAAATTCTTCAAGTTACCAAACATCTAATTAACTCAAATCTAAGATTTGAAATAAAATTATTGCTCCAAACGCGTTGATTGAGTCTAGAGATGGCAATGTCATCCTAACCCGGTGGATATCCATCCATCCGAAATTAAATGGATGGGATATGGACGACAATATTATTTCTAATTTAGGGTGGGATATGGATATGGATGAATTTAGGGTGGGATATGAATGATCATCTATCACCCGCTTAACAATCCGTTGGATATCCTTAATTAATGTTCATAAGTAGACCTGGCAAACAGGTCGTGTCGTGTCGTGTTCGTGTTCGTGTCACGTATAAATGGGTCACTCACCCCTCAACCCAAACCCGACCCAATTAATAAATAGGTCATTATTAGTGCTTGACCCAAACCCAACCCGTTTATATTTTAAATGACCTGACTTGACCTGTTTAACCCATTTAAATAAATAGGTTAAATTTTAACCCGCTCGACCTGTTTGACCTATTAAACCTGTATAACCCATTTAAAATTTTTAAGCATTAAAACACCACAAATAACTCTATAGTCAAAATCAAAATTTTAAAGAAAGAAATATTTTGTTCCTCCGTAATCTTTTATTTTGATTTTTGAATTTTAGAGGGAAAAAAAAAAGTATAATAGTATTATATATGGGTTAAATGGGTTATCGGGTTAACCTACCCGCTTAACCCATTTAATTAAATAGATCTTTCGTGTCAGATTCGTGTCTGGAAGGCTTGACCCAAATCCAACCCATTTATATTTCGTGTCGGGTTCGTGTCAATCCACTTACTTAAATGGGTCATCACATAGTGACCCAAACCCATTTATTTCGTGTCGGGTTCGTGTCGTGTCACTTTTTGCCAGCTCTATTTATAAGTAATTTTTTATTACACTGTAATAATTAATTTGATGATTAAAAAAATTACCTTAAAATTTCTTATAAAATACTTTTCGAACTCAATTGAAATATAATTAAAAACGTAATTTGTAGCCCTTTAAGAATCTTAAACTTTAATTATACACGTAATTTTAGCTCTCTAAGAATGCGTACTACTAAAATACTAATTATGTTATTAATTACCGATATATCGATGTTAAACCTCAATTTGGGTACTTATTATTCAATCTACATTTTGTAAATAAAATTAAACTTTGTTGATTTTTTATTCATCTCTCATACATGTAAAAGAAGATTTTCAATTACTAATTATCGAAACGCCTATTTATTTTATCGACCCATTTTTTTTAGCAATATATTGACTTTAAAATTTTACGAGTGTAAAAAAATATCCAACGGATACCCGCTCCACCCGCTTCACCAGGTGGATATGGATATGGACGAATGAAAAAATAATAAATGGATAAAGGTGGGATATGGATGACGATAAATTAAATGGATATGGATATGGATACGGGGTCACCCCATCCATATCCCATCCATTGTCATCCCTAATTGAGTCGATCAATTTGATCATCGAATTTTCCAGATTCGTAACTCGTGACTAGTAGATATGGAGTAAAACCCGCATAATACCAAACACCATAACAATCGTTTTGCCTAAGTCGTAGATCTCGTTGAGACGATCAATTTGAACATCGAATTTTCCAGATTCGTAACTCGTGACTAGTAGATATGGTCGGTCAATTTTTTTCGATAAAATATTTTTGACCGACCATAACTTGAAACTACGTGTTCTAAACATGGATTTTTTTTTTATGTCAAATTGAAAAGCTCGAAAAGACGATTACTTTGAAAACAATAATGATCAAATTCTGAATTCGTGACTACGAGTTATGGACTTATGGTCAGTTAAAGGTTTTTTTTACAAAACAAAGGGTATTTCGGGACAAATTGCAAACCTCAGGGTACCGTGAGAAATATCCCTATATTTAATTTACTAATTCTACATTTTAGTGGATTTATTTGTCCGTTATTTTCTCAGTTTCAATCAACCAATTATATACACTTGTTTAGTCTAAAAATATCAATTTTACTTTGTTTTCTTAGTCTCACTTTTTTGGTTTTGTCACTAATGTGTGCGGTTCATATTGATTTGTATACCCCCGTTTGGTCACATTGAGCTCGCATTTAATCGAGTTTATATGTATAGTATGAGTTATTTGTTGTGAATGTTGGTACTGTTGATCTTTGTTTATATTTTGCAGAATTTGGCGTTCCTGAGCCAAATTTGGAGTCAAGAGGAGCTAACGCGAATACCGAAACTCAAGGACCAAGCTCGAGCCGTTACGGGAGCTCGGGATACGAGTGAAGACGTGGAGGATCCAAACTACGAGCGAAGAAAGGAGCTAAGTACATGCATTGAGGTAGCCCGGATTAGGCCAGAATTCGGTCGGCCTGGTTCAACGAGTGGGCTGACTTGTTTTGGGCCAATTTCGGAAATTATATAAATATGAGACTCAGCGTCTCGAAAACTCATCTTGGGTTGATCATTCTCATTACTTAGAATGTAGTTTACTACTTATTACTCAAAAACCAAAAACCAAAAACTTCAAGCTTTATTTTACTTCTTCTAATTTGGGATTGAATCTCTTGTAACCGTCAGCACTATTTATCAATTTCAAACTTTTACATTCTACGGTAATCAATGTCTACTCAATTTGCTATGTTTAATTCTTTGATTAAATTTGTGAATGCGCGCCCTAATCATGAATAGCTAAACTTCTCACAAGGGTTTAAGGGGGAATTGTGCCTTTAGTCCGTAATCATGATTTAATTGTTGTGATTAATTAGTTTATGCATATGCGATTTCTTTCTTCCTGCGCGTTTGAGTATTAATTGAATTTAGGGACGCCTTAATTGAATTCAATTTAGGGCAATATTGATTTATGAACAAGAGCCTAATCAGGATAAGGCGATTTAGTACATAGAGAGAGCGCGCTAAATCTGCTTAAGGTAACATTGATTCAAGAGAACGTGTTTATGCGCTAATCGCTTTACATACTCTAATAGATTGCTATTTTCTATGAAGTATTCGTCCGGATTATTGTCACAATGAACCTGAGACCCTAGTCTCTTTCTCATTGCTTTAACCTTTTACTTCTCTTTAATAGTTTAGCTTTACTGTTTTTTTCCAATAAAAATCTTTTCTTTAGGAATAGCCTAGTGTCTAAATGTCTTGCGAGTATACGTTTCTCTGTGGATTCGACCCCTTCTTATCGCTAGCTATCGTTAATAGTCCGTAGGGTTTATTTTTGATATTGATGATACGACTTAGTCGTGTCAAATTTTGGCGCCGTTGCCGGGGAAACAGATTTATTATTCGCTTTTACTTAGTAGGTTATTTCTATCGTTTCAGGGAACTCTAGTTTCTAGAGACCGTTTGTTACTGTATTCCTTGTAATTTCCTGTTTATGCCCAGCTCGTCTCGTAGTTCAGATTTCATTCCATACGATCCTGAACCTGAGCGAATTCTACGCAGGAGAAGGAACTTCCTAAAGGAAATTGTAGAAGCAGCCGACGAGCAAACTATGGAAGCGTTGTACGAAGAATTTCGTGCAATTGAGACGTCCAACGAAGAGATACATTTGATGAACCACCGGTCGCGATGCCGAAGCTATATACTCATTCAATGCCCAAGACCG
This sequence comes from Dianthus caryophyllus, assembly GCA_023091065.1. Classification (NCBI taxonomy): domain Eukaryota; kingdom Viridiplantae; phylum Streptophyta; class Magnoliopsida; order Caryophyllales; family Caryophyllaceae; genus Dianthus; species Dianthus caryophyllus. The sequence continues at coordinate 35,221,635 of CM041518.1, read as the reverse complement.
AGTCCATTACTAGTGGATTCAAGCTTCCGGACACAGTCCAGGTTAATTTCGAGATTTGTCCCGCCTTTCTAAACTTGGTGGAACGTAATCAATTCGGTGGTAACCCAACAGAGGATCCCGGTAGGCACATGCAGGTGTTTACATATTACAGTTCTACGATAAAGCAGACCGGGATCACCCAAGATCAGATACGAGAGATGCTCTTCCCATTTTCGCTGCGTGATTGAGCTCGAGAATGGATAACTGACTTGGACAGAATGGTTGTAGGGATACCGATTGGAGTATTTTGCGATAAATTATGTACGTGTAATGAATTTTGCAACAGACAAGTATTTTGCTATAAATTTTGTAACCAATTTTTTGTTACAAAAAAAAAATTACGATGAAATTTGGATGCAATTTATTTTCGGATAACTTTGTTGCTAACGAAAATCTATCGTAAAATCAAGACACCAAACATATAGTTTATCCATAAAAATTTTTCATCTCAAACAATTTTCTTTGTCACAATTTTTTTAACGACATATCTATATTTCGTCGCAAATTTTCATTGTATTTTATGCATTTTCCACTAACAATGCCAATAACTTTTTGCCACATATGAAGTGAAACTTCAAGGCTCAAACAAACACTCAATCTCGCACGTTTCACTCAAAGACACTCACTCAAGCAAACTCTTTTTTTTTGTTGTATTTTCTGTGAATTTTGTGAACAAACAAGAAGATAACTTAACCAAAGCACTAAGCCAATGGTTAAGGATTGAGCACTAAACCGAGGATGATCCCTAGGTAACTCCAAGCACTAAGCCAATGAGGGTTCTCAAGCGCTAAGCCTGGACAATAAAGAGGAGATTATACTCACGTTTCATTCATTCATCAACTGATTTTTACATGGGGTTAAGCTTGGTTTATATAGTACTAAAGCTTGCATCTATACCTTACATATGCTAAACGATCTAAGGGTCACAAATTGACCTTACAAGCAGCAAAATAAATCGGCTAAAAGGACATCTGATACAAACAAACATAAAGAGTGAAAGAGACACTTGATTAAAATCTACACCCTACAATTTGATGCTTTAATCTGATGGCCGAAATTATGGTCTTGGAGAGCAAGGTATGATCAGCCAATTTGACTCACATTGATGATTACAACACCTAATGGAGGGGACCAATGCATAAAGTAGACAAGGACACTAATGGAAATGACATAAAGCAAGGTAGTTGTTGTTGATGTTCTTCCTTAATTGGTCAGCTTATTTGAATTGTTTTGGCTTGACTTTTTGGTCCCTCACCAGCCTCCTTAACCGAGTATGACTCAAGCCAAGGGCCTACATGGTCCCCAAAAGCTCACTCAACCAAAAGAAGACAATTTGAATAGTGACACCTCCCTTACTTTCAAAAACAGTCCAAAGTTTGATTTTTTGGACCCCCCTAACCTAAGTGTAAATTGACTTCTTGTTATTTTCTCTTGAGGGCACTTAGTAGGAGTCTTGTAGGTCGCCATTTAGACCTTGGCTTGGGTCCTAGGACTCAAACCAGCCTTAACCTCCAAACCAAGCAAAGTTGAGCTTGTTTGATTTGTTTCAACATATGTGAAATAATTTGTGGCTAAATAGGTCTTTTTGCAGCATGTGTGGCTTGATATGTGGCTATAAAGGTGTTTTTTCCACATGAATAATTTGATTGGGGCTAAATAGACTTTTTTTGCTACAAGTTTAACTATTTTTATGGTACAAGTGTATATTTGTCACAGAATTATTTCTCTTGTGCCATAAAATTATTTTGTGGCAATTAAAATTGTTTTTTTTTCTATGGCTAAATAAAATTATGCAACATTATACAAATTTATGTGGCATAATTTGTGTCACAAGTTCTTATTTATTGTAGTGCCACTTAAAGTCTAAAACCATTTACTCATGTGCAGAAGGAGTGAAGCATTTATTCCAACAAACCTTAGAAAATGACTAAGTCATCTGGATGACATTTGTATACACGAGTTTTCGAAACCACTGGCTGCATAACGTCATTAACGAATAGTACGATCTCGTAAAGTACCCACTCATTGTTGACATCTTTCACCCGAATAGCTGGAAAAAATTCTCTCCAACAGGACTCGTGCAAGCTCGGAAACGTCACGGGCTCGGATACGGAACCCTCCATTGGTAGCAACGTGATATGAGCATTTATCCTCTTTGAGCAAACTCCATGGCACGACCACCTATAAGGTGATGTTGATTATGGATCAAAATGTCATGTAATGCCATTAAATTCAAAGAAAAAGAAAAAAAATATCATTTTCTTGTTAACTAAAACTTACGCATGTCAAGAATAAAGTCTGCCATATCAAACATTCGGTGAGAACCAACCATCATTTCTAGACAGGCTAACTGTGTGAGGACAGTTTGATCTAAGAGGTGTTTATCGTATTCAGTTTGAATGAACGTTGTAGAATACTTAGGCCTATCTAGGTTAGGGTACTCCGACCGAAAGAAAGTAGTCAAATACTTAGTCTGCATTTACACACATATAGAGAGACGAACATTAAATAAAAAGCGTTTTTCTAGTATAACAATTAATCATTTGGGTCACGATTTATGGCACGGAAATTAAAAGAGATACTTTCTACCAGTTATAGATGTTAGTTATAGATGTTAACGAAATACATGACATGGTAATTAGAATAATATAACATGTATAAGTTGTTGATTGTTTATCTATCGTACAAAATTACAAACTCCAGTTTTCTACTCCATTGAACATGATGTTAGACACACAATTCTCTTTCAAAATACAATTGAAGTGTATCTACCTAGACCCTCAAGAAAGTTTGCTTAAGCTCTACAAACACTACAACAATTAATCATTTGGGCCACGATTTATGCCACGGAAATTGGTTAGACGTGGCAAAATTTGCTTTAACCACGGAAAAAACTATTTTCATTGGCCACGGAAAAAATTTATGCCATGGGAGAAATTATGCGTGGCAAATAATCACTTACGCCACGGAAAAAGACTAAATCGTGGCAAAAACATTCATTTAGCCTCGATTATTACTTTTTTCCGTGGCGCAAGTGAGTATTTGCCACGACATCATTTTTCTTGTGCCAAATATTTTTGCTTTAGTTATATTAAATGAAAGCTTGTATATCACATAATAAAGCTAATATAAACTGGTACATGATAATAAAAATCATTTGGGTAAAAAAATAATTTTTTTAATTAATTTATCTATTTATTTTATTCGTGCGTAAAAATCTATAGTTTCATTTTTATTAAGTTAAAATAAATGTCATTAGTATGAATGTTAGACAACCATTTAAATAACTTTCGTATTAGTGTTTGAATAACTCACGTGTGCAGAATATATATATATATATATAGATAGATAGATTTAGGATCTGGTGAGAACTCGTGAGACCCTTTCTTAAAAAAGTTTTTATTTCGAAAATTCAGCATAGTTGTCTTTATTATCTAATTTATGGTCTAAGGAACATATTTGGGGTTCATAACTATCTTATCATGTCACGTTATATCGTCGTTAGTGTATCTAGTATATTATTCACCCGAGAGGCGTTTAAAACGATTGATAAGGGAACGTTTCCTCGGTATAATTACCCAGAGCATAACAGTAAAACTTGCTTTATATTGGTACAATGGAAGGCCTAAAGTTGAGTTATTTCGCCGCAGTGTCGTCCCCAAAAGAGAGCTCTGTTTCGCGATTAGCTAGTGTTTACCTGAGTGCCATTATCGCGTTAAGCAGACTCGGCAGAAATATCAACTGTCGGAGGCTCATTCCAAGCATCTGAAGCTTCATTTCATGGAGTTACGAAATCCCAACAGTTTCGAACAGCTTCTGGAGTCCATTCTTTTCCGTCCTTTTGTGCTACATTCTTTTTTCTTTTCACCCTTCAATTACCTCATAAATTATGCGGACTTTTGGGATGTTTAATTGTAATAATTTACCTTTATCAATTTTCATAATTATTTTCCCTTAAATGCTTTCCTTCCAAGCATTGAATGAATATCAGAATATCCATTGTTTTTTACACCTAACACAAATAGTCAAAACCATTTACATTAAAACCCTAGACTTACTGCCAGTGTATTCCGTTAAACAAGATCCGATAGATTTATTATGCCACAATTCACAAACTCTTCTTCTAATGTTAAAATGAGAGATTTCAAGAGCGAGACTGAAAAATGTTTTCCGTTTAAATGATTCTACGACCATTGGCACTATCAATGAACTAAAATGTGGGTGCTGAGAGTACTTGTTATGACTGTAGTCATGAACCAAAAAAAAAAAAAAACCCGATTCAAAAGAAAAATGTTTGAGCTAGTGATCCCAAGAAAGAAATTTGATTCATAGAATTCAGTGGGCGCTTTTTTTTCCAATCAAATTTATTTCACTTTTATTGTGTTTTGTCAAAAGCTTTCACTACTACAATTTGTCACTTGCGCCACGACAAAATTCGTGGCGCAAGTACTAAATTTCCGTAGCGATATTGCTGACAAATAAATTTGAACCCTTAACCTTTCGTTTGTTAGTTAATGTACGTATCATTGTGCAACTTTGAAATTATTGACTATTTGTGAAATCAATAGTTATTTAAACTTTAATTTGGTTATTTTTTTGCGATTTAGTTACAATACTTGAAGTTATAAATTTATATTATACACTATTCGACTTGAAATAGTAAATATTCATAAAAATAGTTATTTTTCAATATTGTTTTAAATAAACACTGTTGTTTCGGGTACAAAGTTAGGAACTAAGTACACAAACTAAACTAGATACAAGTGGATTAATTAAACTAAGTCCCGTGGGGTCTCGTGCTCCTTGAACGCTGACTGGATCTTCTTTCGGCCTGAAACACACAACAAACCTAGCCCCGGGGTTCCAGGGAAAGACCCTCCGACGCTCAAGTTAGTTATATGAAGTGTCATAGCCACGGAAATTTAGTACTTGCGCCACGAATTTTGTCGTGGCGCAAGTGACAAATTGTAGTAGTGAAAGCTTTTGACAAAACACAATAAAAGTGAAATAAATTTGATTGGAAAAAAAGCGCCCACTGAATTCTATGAATCAAATTTCTTTCTTGGGATCACTAGCTTAAACATTTTTCTTTTGAATCGGGTTTTTTTTTTTGGGTTCATGACTACAGTCATAACAAGTACTCTCAGCACCCACATTTTAGTTCATTGATAGTGCCAATGGTCGTAGAATCATTTAAACGGAAAACATTTTTCAGTCTCGCTCTTGAAATCTCTCATTTTAACATTAGAAGAAGAGTTTGTGAATTGTGGCATAATAAATCTATCGGATCTTGTTTAACGGAATACACTGGCAGTAAGTCTAGGGTTTTAATGTAAATGGTTTTGACTATTTGTGTTAGGTGTAAAAAACAATGGATATTCTGATATTCATTCAATGCTTGGAAGGAAAGCATTTAAGGGAAAATAATTATGAAAATTGATAAAGGTAAATTATTACAATTAAACATCCCAAAAGTCCGCATAATTTATGAGGTAATTGAAGGGTGAAAAGAAAAAAGAATGTAGCACAAAAGGACGGAAAAGAATGGACTCCAGAAGCTGTTCGAAACTGTTGGGATTTCGTAACTCCATGAAATGAAGCTTCAGATGCTTGGAATGAGCCTCCGACAGTTGATATTTCTGCTGAGTCTGCTTAACGCGATAATGGCACTCAGGTAAACACTAGCTAATCGCGAAACAGAGCTCTCTTTTGGGGACGACACTGCGGCGAAATAACTCAACTTTAGGCCTTCCATTGTACCAATATAAAGCAAGTTTTACTGTTATGCTCTGGATAATTATACCGAGGAAACATTCCCTTATCAATCGCCTTAAACGCCTTCACATTTCCATGACATTTAGGATTTTTTGCCATGCTTTCCCCCACTCACTTACTCAGCTCTCACTTTTCTCTCTCATTATTTTCTTCCAAAATTAGGGTTTACAGTGTTACCCCACTATCTTTTTCCAATCCTAGGTTTGCCTTTAGGTCTGGGTCTAGGTTTGGGTTTCTACTTAGCCCAGCAACTACAACGGACTACTTAATTTTAGTTTTCCATTAATTATTACTCTCTCAATTTCAATTAATTCTATACATTTACGCTTTTGACACTACTTATAATTGGATTCTTTTTTCAATAATACCGTTAAAAAATAGTCATGTGCTTATATTGTCTTTATTATTATTGATTTTCTGGTAATATATAACTAAAATTACGATAAAAATAAGACGAGCATCAATTAACGTGTTTGAAGTAAATGTATAGAATTGATTGGATTAGACAAACTAACGTACGTTTTTACCGATTACATATTTACACCATAAGGCCAACCAAACGCAATATGTCTAATATCTATGAGATATAATGAAGTTTGACACTACTTGTCTATTTTTCTTGTAAGAGCTTATTATTCTTACTATATATGTATGTGACGCGTTCCTTATAGTCGTGTTAGGAAGAATCAAATTAACAATTTATAATACCTTATTAAAACACTAAACGTAGTTAGAGATAAGAGATGGGTCGAACCCAAAGAAAAACAACTGTTTAAAATCGTATAAGCTAATTAGTTAGAGAACACTGGAATAATAAAGAGAAGACTAGTAAAAAGTTAATGAGGGGAACTATAGAAAAGTGAGAACGGATGCGGTGAGCTGTTTTAGTGTTTGGTTTCTGTGTGTCGCCATCTTGAGAGGTTGAAGTTTTTTTAGAATAACGAAGATGTTGATTTCTTGTTCGCTATCAATGAGTTATCCCTCTTTATTCAACTCAAACACCATGTCCTTGGATGTCTCGCCTATTGGTCTCCTAAGATTCCCTCATAGGTTCTCAATCTCGTGGTCGATGAACACAAGGACGAAGGGAGATGAACGAGTCGGAAACATGCAAGAATAATCCTACAAAAGTAAAAACAACACAAAATAAGTGACGTTAAGCAACCCAAATTTGGGCCACCACCAAATCTCAACTAACAACGTCAAGATAACAATTTATAAAACCCAATCAAAACACTAAGTAAACTTAGTTAAGGGTAAGAAAAGGATCAAACCAAAGGAAGACAATGGTTAAAACTCGTACAAGCTACGTAGTACTTAATTAGAGAACACTAACATAACAAAGAATGACTAGTAACAAGTTAATGAGTTGGAAATTTTTGAAAAGTGATATTGGAATACTACTAAATCAACTAAATATGAAGTAAGAATTATAAAATAAGATAAAATTCAAAGATGTAAAAAATATGAAAATTTAAGAATATTGTGTCATATTAACATCCATTACCATGATATTGCATTGATCATATGCTGATAGCCAAAACTCGAATATTACATAATTGCTTACTACCGACAAAAAATCAAGCAAGTGCAGTGAAAACACATTTATTTTCACAAGTCACTAGCTACCAGGGGCGGTGCCAGGATTAAATTACAGCAAGGGCCAAATTTTTAAAGTTCGCAAAATTATCTATCGATGGTTGGATACCTATTAAAATTTGAGAGATATCTATACCAATACCTATTAAAATGGTTTAAAAATAATACTCCGTAGAAGAGTATATAAAAACAATTACAAACTAACTTTAACAATGCCTAAATATATATCTAACTTTAAGAGTAATTAGACATACACTAGTCTCCCTAAAGCGTAAAAATTGTTGTTACTGAATGAAACAAATTACTAGTGGGTGAACTCAAAATTTAAAATCATATGAAATTGTTACAGTGTAACTGTTACGATAAATCAAATTATATACATACTGATGATTTTTGTAATATATAACTTCTTTTAAAAACCAAATTAAATTTTTTTTTTTGAAAAGACTTTTTCGGTTGGAGACAATGAAAAAATTACTATAAAGAACAAAATTAAAGTATTTTCTTGAATCCAATGTAAAAAAGAGATTCACATACTAACTACGGATAAATTTCAAAAAAAAAAAAAAAAAAAAAAGACAAATGATAATAATAGAACAAATTACAAGAGTATGCATATAGATATTTTTTAAAATAGCAAAATAAATAAAAATAAAACAAGTCATAGGAAAAAGGTAAAATAAAATAGAAAGAAAAAAAGAAAAGATAATAAGTAAACAAGATTTGGGCAAAATGGGGGCCGAACTCAAGACCAACCAATATGTAAGTAAAAGTCTTACCAACTAAGCAACTTGAAACAATTGATCCTTTTAGAACTAAAAATTATTTATCCAAATTATTCCTTGGGCCAAGGCCCATATGGCCTTAGGCCCAACTTCGCCCCTGCTAGCTACGTCCTACGAAGTCATGCAATGCAAAATAATCTAGAATGAATTTAACACGAGTCAAGCAATAAAAACAATATTCACAAGCATGAATTTATATGATAAAACAATCCACATGATATTCACTAGTCTTCTCCTTAATCAACACTTAACCCACAAAACCATGAGAATTTAGTATCAAACATGTCATCAAAATAGACAATTATCAATAATTTAGAGATAATAATCTGATAGTAATAGAGCAATTCACTATGATGATCAAGCAACATAAACAAGTAAGGAGAGATTAAATAATGCAATAAAAAATGTGGAATTTGACTCACAGTGTAATAAGATGATGATTTCAATCAATATAATCAACTAATAATAAACTAGCCACACATAATTTGTTTCATCTTCATTTAAATCTATAGAGGATTCTTAGAGAAAAAAGTTAATTACCCAAAAAATGACTAATAAAACTTAATATAACATTCCATGCAGTTAAAGCACCCACATCGCAAGTGGATTTTATATGTTTATAAGAGATTCATCTTAGAAACAAGGTCTTGTACTTTTGAGTTTAAGTGAGGACAAAACTGACCCAAAAGTGTGCCGCTCACCTTTAGGTAGGGTGTATTACGACGGTGGTGAGTCGAGTTATTATAATTGATATCACATCGTTGTGTTTATAAGAGATTTCACACATCATCTTAGAAACAATGTCTTGTAAATTTAGGCCTAAGTGAGAAGAAAACAGGCCAAAAAGTGTGTATCTCACACTTTGATGGGGTGTATTACGACGATAGTGGGTCGGACTGTTATACTTAGATAATGTCTTAATTAACTTGAGAGTTGATATACAATTACTTGAAATTCTACTTAAGTGGGTCGAGAAATACAAGCCAAAATTTCTCGACCATTCTACTTGAGAGTTAAGGATGCAATTACTATTGAGAAAGGAAATTGGAAACGTTGAAGGCAACTATCATTTGTATTCTCTCCATTCAAATCCAACGACATCCCTTCTTTTTTGACACTATTCAGGTAGGTAGGGAATCTTCGAAATAACTCGTAATGTATAAATAAAAATATAGTCATGTGAGATCTTGGTTTATTTATTTTAAAAAGTAGAATATTAATATTAAATTTTTATATTTTTATACAATTTAAAACTATAACTATTGTCGTTACAAAATACGTCTAGATAAGTGTGAAATAGGAAGGTATGTTATTGAATTTGAATGGAGGGAGTACTCCGTATTTTGTAAAAATGTCTCCTTTGATGAAAATATTTTGTACGAGTGTCCCTCCATTCCAAAATATAAGGGTGTGTTTGGATAGCAAAATAGGAGGGAAAAGAAGAGAAGGGAAAATGAGGGAAGGGGAAAGAAGGGGAAGAAAGGGGAGGGGAAATGGTGGTGTTTGGATACCATTTTCCCTCCAAATGTTGCCTATTTTGGAGGGATTCGAATTAGGCTTCGAGGAGGGAAAATGGATCCCTCCAAATCCCTCCCCTCATTTCCTTCCTTCCATATTTTGTAACCAAACAAAGGGAATTCAATCCCTCCATTACCTTCCCCTTACTTTCCCTCCAATTCCATCAATCCAAACGCACCCGATTCCAAAATAAAAAGACGATATTTTTTGACGGAGGGAGTATCATTAATAACTTGGCGCCTTTGATTTCAAATAAAAGCTCCCAAAATATAATTACACAAATCAATTTCAATTTCTGATTAACACAGCAAACCCTAGAAAATCAATTCAAACAAATCACCGAGAACAACGATGATCCTCCGAACTCCGCCACCGAGGAAACGCCGCGCAGATTCCAGGCCGCCGGAAAGCCCTCCGCCGCCGTCGTCCGGCGGCGGCGGCGGCGGCGGCGGAGGACTCGTCATATACGAAGATCCTTCGCCGTCTTCGTTACCGTCTTCGTCTCATCAACCACCCTCCGAACATATGCTGTGCACTTATCAGTGCCGTCAAATGGTATAACTGTGCGCTTTTTTTGTCTGATTTCACTTCTGTTTGAAGTCTATTGAAAGTGTTGAGTAGATGTTTGATGTAGTGTTATTGAATTGATATCTTGGTTTTGCCGATAATGAGGTGATTTGTGTGGTGCAATGTGCACGACAGAAGTGTGTAGACGAGGCTTGGTGTTTTTGGAAAGAAATTGTGGAATTTGCATTCCTCGGATGAAGTTTTAGGCAACAAATTCCCGTGTTTTGAAGTTTATAGAAAACGAGTAAAAGTAGGTCTACTGGGTTGAGGCAAACTCTATAGTTAAACGTCAAGACGAAAACGATATGGAAATTGTGTAGGGCTGCTTCGGAGGCACGCCTTGAGTGCACTTTGGGGCGCGCTGTTATAAGTCATTTGAACATTTTATACGCCTTATGGTTGTTTTTGAGATCATACTCTAATATTTGTATGGTTATATGTTGAAGGTGAAAGCAGATGTTTTGGACAATTATGCTAGTATGGAGAAATCAGTCACTGAATATCAGTCCAAAGTAGAGACCTTGAATGACAGACTTCTAAAAGCAGGTATCTTATCGTATAGAAAAACCAGATTTTATCCATCACTGGCTGCAAAGTCTCTTGATTGCAATGTTCTGTGACGTAATTTTCATTTTGGGTCATCCAGAAACATTTTCTGAACACACGGGTTATGTTGCGTACAGGCCATCCCCCTACCCACCTAGTTGCAGAAGCTGTTGATGCTTTTATGTAGGTAGTCTACGTTTAAATCTGTGTTTTATCCATGAGCCCTTGTCCTTGAATTTTTTCTTCTTTGCTCGGACTGTTGATTACATCTGATTTCTGATCTTTGACATTCTCCGATTACTTGCTATCACATGAGCTATTCAGTCTGCATTTTGTAGCCCTCTCTGATATGTATACATGAGACGAGGTTGTATCCATCTAGCCTGAAAACCGTAACATGTACAGAGTATACATGAACATTGAAATTGTAGACAAATTTGTCTGCTATTCTAATCCATGTTCGGCCCCTTGCAGAGGCGGAAGGTAAGAAATACCGCGATCAGTTTCTGTATGCTGAACAAGAGCTTGCTGCTGCAAGGGGGCGCGAGCGGGCACTTCAAGAGAAGGTACTAAAGGAGATCAATGATTCGGAGGGACAACTGAAGAAGCAAATACAACTTTGTAGTGAACTTGAGGTAATTGCTGTTATTGACCGGCCTCAGTTTCATAGAACTTGTGATGTGTGTGTACACATTCCTGTGTTTTCGTATTGGTATTTTCTTTTTCCAGTTGATTCAGCCTATTCACCAACAACCGACATTGATATGACTCACGTGTTCGAGTCTAGGTAAAGCTCGAAAAGGAAATAGACATGCGTAGGGCTGCAGAATCGTCAGCTGTGTCTGCTGAAGAGAAGGCAAACCTGTTGGAGAGGAAATTAAAGCAACTTTCTGATGCTTCAGAGAGAGAAAAGAGTAGCCTACAAGATGAAATTATGCATTTGAAAGGAGAGTCAAACTTCTCAGTATCTAGGGTTAGGGCAGATGTGAGTGATTTGACGTTAAAATTGTTATTTCTTTCTACTTTATCACAATTACAATCCCTATTTGTCCTCCTGAAATTATTTTATATTGAATATATGTCTATAGCTTGAAAGAATGAAATGCCGAGCTCAAAATTCTGAAAAGGAGTCAGAGCTTCTAAAGGAGCAGTCAGAAGAGATCAGTAAGCAGCTTAAAAAGGTTGTCTCTCTTTTATTTTTTGATGTTTGTATTGCTCATGTCTATTGATTCGTAGACACGTACTAGATACTGGTTAGCAATGAAGCTTGTTTAGCTAGCTAGCTGGCTGGCTCGGATAAGAATGTTTCATATGTGACATCGATGGTGATTACTCGACATGAGATATGGGTGTGCGTTTGGTTTGTGGATTTTGATTGGATACGGTAAACAAAAAGGTTGGTAGTTACTATGGATTAGTGCTGTTACTTGCAGTGCTTTGGTTTGTAAATTGGGAGGAATGGTTTCCTACATTCACCTTTGTTGCTTACAGATAAGGGTCATTGTTATCTTGCTTTTTTATGGTTGAAGGCATCAATTGATTCTGTGAGTGCCCCAATTAATTAATCTATGTTGTTTCTTATGGGTCAAGCTTTTAAGCGTTGAACTTGGCAGTTGGCACCCTTTCTCTAGCTATTTTAACATCTACTCCAAATTAATTTTTTCTTATCCATAGTAAAGAACCAACTCCACTGTACTTATAGAGCCCGTATTGTTACTTCTAATTCCAGTTAGCTGTTATGAAGGCTGATAGCATGAAGGTACTCTGTATATAATAGTACAATCTTTAAGGAAATGTTGCAGATGAGATGACCTTAGTCTATGTTGTTTCCCGACATGTAGTTTGGCAATCTTGCTCAGCAGTTTCTCCTTGTTTATGTATACCCACATCTAAATTCGGCAATCTTGCTCATTACTTCCATGTTATCATTTTTGGAAAGTTCTAACTACTGTATTGCGAGAAAAAAATGGTCAGTATCAACATTATTTATTTGCATAACTCAGTTGTCGACAGTATAAATGAGATGGATGCTTGACGCATATTGTTAGACTTGGCGATTTATAGTCATTCATTTGTTGGTTTAGTAATGCTACTTGTTTGATTAAAAGTTCAATCTTTTCCAATGCTGGTTCTCTTTTTGATGATTTTTAATTTGTTTGATTCCAGTGCTTGCAAGAGAAGGCTGATGTGGAAAGACAATTATCAAATCTTATGTCCCTGAAGGAGGATTCTTCCTCTTCTTCCCAAAACGATATTTTAGTTCGTCATTTGCAAGATGAGCTTAAGAACTATGTAAGTGTAATCTCTCTTTGAATGTTCATTGATGGCTTCTGCTAAGCAATTACATAGTTAGAACTTACCTTATGTCTGACTGTCTGAGACTGCACGATCTAGGAATGTAGAACTTACCTTATGTCTGACTGTCTGAGACTGCACGATCTAGGAATGTAGAAATATGATTTTCTAAGATAAATTCTATGTATGTCTGTATGGTATTCATGATTCTGATAAGCAGCAGCTTGGGGTATTCTTAATCTGGTCTGCCGATTCACCTTGTGCTTTGACTCTGTACAAGGAAGAGTTAAATAGGCAATCTCTTACTACTTTTTGGCAGTTTAAGAGCTGATTCATTTACTGTTTCTACAGTGAAATGCACTATTCTGTTGTTTCTAGGCTTCTAGCTGATCAGACATGTATTGGGATTGATGAATACTAGTTCCTTGGTTTAAAAAAAAAAAATGAATACAAGTTCCTTATCCTAAACTTTATATGCTAATGCTGGCCTCTTGGTGGGATGGTCTTTGGAAAAACGAGAGTTAAAAGAATCTGAAAGTGTTTTGCTGGCATGTTACACTAAACTGACAAGTGACAAAGCCATTAGGTAGCCTTTGTTGCCACGTAGCGAGATTTATATTGGTTCAAACAAACTAATTAAGAAGATAAGTTTAGTGTTTATGGCAGCACATAGTAATGAACAGTTATGCCTATTCTTTTGGACTTATAAGAGTTGAACCAAACTGCATTGAACTGTACTAAAGGCTTTTAATTAGGTGGTGAGAGTTATATTGGCTCAAACAAACTAATTAAGAAAATAAGTTTAGTGGTTATGGCAGCGTATAATAACTAAACTGAATTGAACTGTACTATTGGCTTTTAATTTGGTGGTGAGCTTTCGTTGTATGGAGCATTGGAACATGTGAAACAGAGGACTTAAGTGATAGCCAAGTGCTTGTAGATACCTGTAAAACATGGTCAAAGCCCCTCGTTAGAGACCACACAAAATGAAGTGGGAAGAAATAATAAAAATGGAGGGAGTCTAATTGAGCATAGACCAATACAAATTTTCTTTTTACAGTGATGCAAGAATATTTGGTTGATAAAGTTTTTAGTTTGAGAAAGCGTGCATGAAGTGTGCCTGGGGATAGGGTGGAATGAGGCGCCAACCAAAACGCCTCACGGTGTACAAACAGCGCATGAGTGCACAATTAGGTGCACTCAAGGCGCATTAATGTTCATTCTATATACTCCCTCCCTTCGGCTCCATTCACATCAAAGAGAAAATCGGCACTATTCATTCAAGTGGAGAATTTTAGGAATTTCTTATAATCTATAGAAGAAGTTATAGTCACGTGGGATCTTGTATGATACTCCCTCCATCCAAATTTAAAGTTTATGGGTGGAGGGGTACAAAATTTAAGAGTAAAGTAAGATTTGGGGTGGAAAATGAAAGTTGAGAAAAATTGTGGGGTCACAATTGATAATAACCATGGATTATTGATAGAAATGTGGTAGGAACTTTAAATATGGATGGATGAAAAAGGAAAATAGGAACTTTAAAGGTGGATGGAGGTAGTACGTCTTTATGAGTACAATAACATTATCAAATATTTATAATTTTTAATAAATGCGAAACTATAGATATTTGCGTCCCAACACGTGTCTTAGCCAACGTGAAAAAGGCAAAGGATCTGAATGGAGTTAAAGAGAGGGAGTATTTTTTGTTAGTTTTTCACTTTTTCTATTGTACCTTAGATTTTCCGTTTTTTACCTTTAACTTAAATTTGCTTCATGTTACGTCTCATTAGAAAGAGAAAAGGACACATGCTAAAAAAATAGTATTTTAGAGAAAAAGGTAAGTTCATTTGCGATTTTAATGAGCCTCGCATCTGTAAGGCGCATGCCGTTGCCTCTCGCTTCACACCTCGTTGCCTTGGGACCCCGATCACTTGATGCGAGTCTTCGGAAACTATGATATAAGTAGTCTTAAAATGTTTTAGATGGGATAGTTGCTGGACAAAATATTTGAGTATCGTGCTCAGTAGCTCTATCTTTAAGGTAAATAAGTTTTAAGACGGGTTTACATTTATTATCCTTCTTCACTGCCTCTTTTTAACACGTCTTTTGGTAATCTAATATGTCCTTTATATTTTTTGTCAATTCCTTTTATTTGAAGGAGCGTGAACTCCGCGAAGCAAAGAATTTAAAGGTATCTCATGAGAACATCGAGTTATTGAAGGAGAAGTTGATAGAAGAAAAAGCGCGCAGGGAAAGAGTCGAGGCTGAGCTAGTGAAGCTGCAAGAGAATCAGATTAGCATGAATATGCTTGAGGATGAATTGTCTATCTGGAAGAATATCATCAATAGCATTCCTGGTGTTTCGTCAGCTGATGACATTCCTCTTAAGTTTGCCTCTTTACAGAAGTATGAGTTAATTTGGCATTGTGGTTCATGGTTTGCTTTTGCTTTACTATTGACCTCTGACACAGCTTTAATATTCTGGAAATCCTTTTCAATGTATATCTGATGTCAATAACAAATCTACAGTCCTGAAACAACATTTGGGACGGCTGTCATGAACAATGACTATAAGGATGTCAAGTAACTGAAAAGGTTGAAAGTTGAAGGAGGACAGTAAAAGACAAGATATATAAATAGGGAAGTGGAGGGAAAATGGTTAGAAAGAATCTAACAAAATCAAATTGAAAACTGAAATGGAGAGAGTTGATATGGAATGTATTTTGTGAAATCCTGCAAGCAGGCATCGTTGATATGGAGTGTAAATTATGAAATGCTGCAGTGGTTTTGAGTATCTTAGGATATTTGATAGGCAGAATAAATTTGGCTCTAGCTTACTTAGACATGAGATGACCAAATTGGATTAATTTACACATGCAATTTTGAAACTGGTAATGCATATGACTTGCTGAAAGGATGAAGGGTGGAGGGATATTGGAGCCTTATAGTGATTTATTCTATGAAGTTTTGAGCACATGCTTTACCCACGTTATTATCGATAAACCATTTTTAAATATAGCTTCCTGTGGCTAAGTATAAAATTGTGGTAACTGATTTGGTAATCCTTCCTTGTGCGTCAATTTGTTTTGGTGATTCCACAATGATTGATATCAGAAGGGTCACAGGTGCGGGGGACTGCTATTTTAGGAAGTTGCAGTGTCTCATCACCTGGCAAAACTATTGCAGTATCTTATTGTAGACTAGACTGCTCTTTGGATTAGTTACAACTGGGGTGTCACCCTTTAGAAGTATTTTCTTGCTTGGGCATCATCCTCTTGGCGTCCTTTGATTGACAACTGGTGTTTTATGATATGGCCTAACATTACGTCTTAAGATTATGCTCTCGACATTTGAGATGTAGCTTTGTTATGGCTCCTCTAGTGTAGCTGTTAGAAACCAAAGGTTGTTTTGTGTAATTGCTTTTGACTGCTGTAGGTGAATCTGGTAATCTTTTTTTGTTACTAGTGTTCTATAAATCACTTCAATTCACTTATCCACCTGTGTTTGTGTTTCTGTTTCCTGCTAATTTGTGATAGGTATAATAGAGTCTGAAGGTAGATTTGATGGATAAAATCATAGCGAGGTTCCATTGTCTTAGCTCTGCCATGATCTACTTTAATACTGTTAAACTCAAAGCTTTAATGGATGTGCACTAAATGAGTTAATAATGTTTATAGATTCCTTATTTTTGTAACATCATTGTCCGGTGTGTGCTGGTGGCCTATCTTTATTATATTGGTCCTTTTTCTGCTCTACAGAGAGGTTCTTGAGTACATGACAAAGTTAGGTGAGGCTAATACAATGTTAACACAACACGAGATTGCTCTGGAGGCTGCTGATCTAAACAAGAAGACTGCTGAATCTGAAGTTAAGTTGGCCAAGGAAAAGGAAGAATCTTTGAACTTGGAGATTAAGCAACTCCAGTTAAGGGTAAGTATTTTATGAACATCTGTATCACCCACTCTTGCTTATAAATGTTTTGGTTTTTTCACAACTCCCACAATTTTTATAATACACTTTTTCAAAACTCCCACCTATTATAATTTTTTGCCAAAACTATCACCTTTTATGACAAAAATGTTTTAAAACACCACCAAATGCTCATTTCGTGAAAGAATAATAAGGATTTGATGATGTGAGTTAAGACTAAATGACGAATAAATCGAAAGTTTAAGAATCACATAAACAAAAGTTAGGGTCCACTATAACCGGAGCGCATTTTATTTCACATTTTATGGTGACAGAATGAGGATTTGGTAGTGTTTTTAACCATTGTGGTTATATAAGGTGGGAGTTTTGGCAAAAAATTATAATAGATGGGAGTTTTGAAAAAGTGTATTATTAAAGGTGGGAGTTATGAAAAAACCCTAAATGTTTTATAAATCATATACTTTGGTTTTGTTAATACATTTTTGTGTAGATGTTGGGCTATGTTTTCTTCAATGTTTAAAGTTTTAGTTTTGTGCCAAAAAAAGTTCGATTTTATTCTATACTCAGAGTTTGGATGATATGTTTATTGATCTTATATGCATTTCAATGTTTGTTACTTCCCTTTAGATATTCTGGAGTCTCACATCAGTAAGTATAAGGAGAATGAGTTTGTACTTGATCTACGGTTAGAGAAACCTATTAATTGAACAAGAATGCAGGTGACACCCCCTTGGCACGCTTTTAACGAAAGGAAAAAGTAGGTATATACAGCAGTTGATGGGTGACAATTGGGTAATAAGAGTTTACTTAACTTTGATAAGGCAAATCTGCCCTGCTCTGCTACTAATATTTGAGCAATGTGGCTACTTTGCCATTCAGTTTACAAATGTCAAGGAGATAATATGAACCTCTATGCCTCTTCTTAATATTGTTTTTTGTTGGTAGTCAAGCTTTTTTTAAGATACACTATCTTAATCTTCTACTCTGCACTTTGCAATATTTGATTTTTTCTGCTATGATTTTGATAACTGTAGCTGTCTTCAACAATTGACGAAAGAGATCAATTGAAAAGTCTGGTTAATGACTTGAGACAGCTGACGAGTGTGGAATCTGGGAGTGAAGCTGTCAACAAAACCTTCATTCAGGTAGTTTCAGTTCCCCTAGCTCAACATTATATGTTATCGGACATATTTCCGTAATAGTATCCTATGTTGTTATTTTGGTGAAGGGTCTCGAATCCTCCCTTGCTAGTAAAGATGCTCACATTAAAGAATTGGAGAGCAACTTGATTGAGCAAAAGGCTGCTAATGATCGACACCATAATGAAGTACTAATGTTGAATGAGAAGCTAAATAGTGAAGCAAGAAGAATCAAGTCTCTTGAGAGAGAAGGAGACCGACTTCGCTCAGAGATTGCGTTGCTGGAATCTAAGGTATGCTGTATAGATTTGCACTTTCAACTAGTCCGTACAAAAAGCTAACATAAACAAGAAATTGAAATACTTGACCATATATGTAGAGAAACATTAATCACCAACCTAGATGAAACAAGAAATGAACAAGCATATCCTACCTGCCATGGTTTTCTAAAAATAGGGGCTTTTAAACTTCATTTCATAATCTTGTGAAAAGCTTCATTTTTAAGTGCACTTACAAAAGAGAGAAATGATGTCGTTCTCTATTTACAAAGTGTTCCTCTATATCCGAACTCATCGTAAGTGTTGAGAACAGAGTTTATTATCCAACATCGATACACTAGAGATCTATTGCTTTTGAAGTTATACAATTTAATTGTCTTCCCGTACGGTATCTGTTTCTCCCACTTACACAAATTTCAAATGCAATAGGTCTACAAAAGCTTGCAATTTTCATCTTGCGCTGCTAGATATGACGTACTTTGATCCTTCAATCTTTTAATGCAACATATCAGACATGGTTAGATTTCTCGCAAGAATTGGTTATTGTTCCCAAAAATATTAGCTGAAAAATACAATTTTATTTCTAAAAGTAGCGTACCTCGTGTAGATAAGGCGTTCGCTTTTGTCTTGCGACTTGTACCTCGTCACCAGGGTCCCTTGTCGCCTTGTGACGCCTCGACCTTTGTAAAGCTAAAAGCCTAAAAGTAATTCCGACAGAAAATCAAGATCAATTGACCATCTGATATGTAGGAACTGCTGTATTCGAAATTTCCATATTATGGTGTTTTAGTGCTTTAATTGTTTCCTTCACAGTTAGGCCATGGGGATTTTTCTGCTGCCAATACAAAAGTTTTGCGAATGGTAAATGCCTTAGGAGCTGATAGTGAGGCAAGGCAAACTATTGAAGCTTTACAAAGTGAACTTCAGAAGGCTTCTGAGAAACTAAAGGTTGTAGAAGAGTTAAAGAAACAATCAGGTGCATAGTTGTTTGACTTTTAAATTAGGTGTACACTTTGTTTTCTCCCTTTACCTTCTTTTGCTTTGAGGGTTTCCAAGTGTAGAACTCAAAAGCTATGTTCATATGAAAGTGGCCACATTATTTTGACTGTTCATGGTCCTGATTGTGAAAAGACATGTAAACAGACCAAACTAACTGCCATAGACCGTGCCCACTACTATTTCGTCCTTCTTATTTTACAATGTGCTATATTATCAAATGGTGAACATTTTGCATTAGTCGTTGCCCCGATCCTGAATTTCCGCTATTTTACTCTTAAATTCCAAACTCTTGATGCTAGAACAGAGTTCAAGATTAACACTTGTGTTAAATTTACAGCTGATGCAGGTCAGCTAGTTGACTCATATATATCAGGTAAAATAGTGCAGTTAAAAGAGCAGATAGCAACCCTTGAGAAACGAGAGGAAAGGTCAGACTCAATTTATGGCAAGTTAAGCCAGACATTTGCTGTTGTGCTGTTTCATTTGTATAGACCTAGCTGACACTTCCAGTTTTGATGATACGATAGGTACAAGACTGTGTTTGCTGATAGGATTTCGGTGTTTAGGCGGGCTTGTTGTGAACTCTTTGGCTATAAGGTATTCAATTATAGTTTTTTCATTAATGTCTTTTGGCTCTTGAGTTGAACGTATTTGCGGCTTTAAAAAGTTTCAGATAGGAATAATCTGAAAACTTGAAATCAATTGGCATAATTTTTTTTTTTTTTCTTTTCAAGTTGAAGTTCGGTAACAAGGATGACTTGGTTGGTTAGTCAATGTGGATTGACTGAGACAAGCTGAAAATACTAGATGAATCACTGATGAAATTATCATCTTATGGATAATACTTAATAACCTGTTGTGATAATGAAATAAATGGGTCAGATAATGTTTGAGTCTCTCAACACAAACCTGACTCAAATTTATTTATTTAAGTAGGCCAATAATCATGGTCAGCGACTACATAGATAGGATTTAAATCTGATTCTTTGATGCCCTTTTTTAAATTTGAAATGGGTGACCAGCTTGAGCAGATTAGTTGGCTTCAATAGATGATTGGCTTAGTTACATTATGTTATATATGCTGTGCACGTTGAGTGGGTAAAATTCAAAAGTGATTGGCCTTCACTTTTCAACAAACATGGATCAGACAAATCAAGTCGGGTTACAAAAGAAAAAATGACCCGGTTTTGTGTCATTATTAATGACATATTTATGTAATTGGGTTGAGCTCGGGTTGTGGGGTTAATGACCTCTTAAAAGGTGATTTGGACATGAACCCAACCTGATCTAATCTGATTTCTGATGTAGTAATGATTGCCGGCCTGAAACCTTCAGACATGTGCTGTCTCAATGACATAAGATAGATGTTACAAACTTACAACTGATATTCATATATCTACATTAATACAATCACCTAAATGTTTAAATTGGAAGGTGGTGCGTGCGTAGATGTTTTTAATTTATATAGTAGGAACTAGAAACTCACAAAATTTTCCATTTCCTTCAAGTATTTTATATCTGAATGTGTCTGTATATATAATCTTTTTTGCTACAGTTAGTTTGATACACATTCAGTTAGTTTGATACACATTATGCAGATTGTAATGGATGATAAACAACGTCCAAATGGGATTCCTGTGACCCGTTTTACTCTGCAATCCATTTATGCACAAAGTGATGACGAGAAGCTAGAATTTGAATATGAGTCTGGGAATACAACCATCTTAGTAAGTTCATTTGCTTATATATTGTCTCTGCTTGTTGGAGCTCATGGCTTCTCGTTAGACTTTCCCATTGGAAATATTTTTTCTGTATAAATTGCGTCTCTATCATACACTCGTATGTTTGATATCTTTTGTTTGGATCTCCAGAAAGTATCGGTTCTCTAATGTATTTATTTTTAGCTGTAGTATTAGTGATTATGTCGAATGAAAATGAACTGTGTGTGATGTTGAGTGTAGATTTATAGTATGAGATGATAGACGTGATTTAATCCATTATATGTGTGGATTTTGGATCACTCTCATCTTTCAAACTAGCAGACATCTGAGAAATCTAGAGCTGTCGATATACTGCCTGGCTCTCTGCTTTAAACTTGTTCACCTCAAAAGTTAAAACACAGTATGTTAAAACACAGTTTGATCATGCAGGTTAATGACTACGTGAAGCAGTCGGACATCTCTCAACAGGTGAGTATCACATAGCTGTCTGTGTTCCATAAATTATGTTCTCTGGAATATTTAATTCTCTCTCATAGTTCATCCCTCTGAATGAAAAGTAAATAGCCCTTTAAAGTTTCTTTGCTTTGGCCTGTACAGCATTAATATATGCGATGGTCTTTTGCTTTTGATTTATGACCATAGTTCTTTAGTCGTCGTGGACTTGCCTAGCATTTAATGATGATATTGGTCGGCCCTGTTACCTGGCTGGGATGTAAAATAGCTAAGAATTCTACGTTTTCTTCTCGCGATTTCTAGTGATGTGTTTTCACTTTCTAGAAAATAATGTACTTTGTACCGTGATCTCACCATAGACAGCTAGACTTCGCTGAAGTATAGGATTACCGTTAAGTGCTTTCTCCAGTTCATTTTTATA
This sequence comes from Dianthus caryophyllus, assembly GCA_023091065.1. NCBI lineage: Eukaryota > Viridiplantae > Streptophyta > Magnoliopsida > Caryophyllales > Caryophyllaceae > Dianthus > Dianthus caryophyllus. The sequence continues at coordinate 35,199,570 of CM041518.1, read as the reverse complement.
CTCAGACCTATTATTATTAATTTATACTGATATATAAATTAGAAATATCACATGTGATTTCGATCCTTTGATTGACATCTCAGATGATTGTTTTCTTTTGAAAATGCACATTTGCATAGCTTGCAACTTCATATCAATGAATAATATCAGATGTGTCAGAATTCAGATATGTGATTGAATTCCTAGTGATGCATAGCTAAAATTCAGATAATCCAATTTGATCTGATGTCTAATCCGTGTTTGGCCTGAAATTTCGGATATCTGATCGAAAAATAGTTTTAGATTTGATATGTGATTTGAATTTGAATTTGACATTGGAGGTGAATTTCTTGGGTATTAGATCTGATATGTGATTTCAATTTTAGAAAATGTAGATATCTGATACGCTCGAGATATATTTTCTTAATTTATTGATTACGGGTTCATCGGTGAATCACTGAATTCATTTGTAATGACATTTAAGTCATTCTGACCTAATTTGGTTAATGCGTATAATCTACTGAATTAGTGATATTTTTGTAGGTTGAAATATTTATCAGAAAGCTGAACTCCATTCCAGCTTTCACAGCTAATTTGACGGTGGAATCATTCAACAGGCGCACTCTTTCTTAATGTTATTTTGTTCTTCGAGCACTCGTCTGGTATTCTTTGAAGCTCCAGAGTGACTCGTTTTTAGGTATGCTTTGCATTTGCATGTTGAAAAGGTAACCAAAGTTACTCTTCACAAACAATTTGTCATCCGTGACAATGTCCCAAAATCAAAATGTGAGACAAATTGGATTTGATCGTGCAATTTTTCGAGTGTTGAGTTGATTTCTTGTGTTTTTTTGACGGCAATTTTATGGTTCCCGCTTTGGACCGAAGCCGAGGAAGATGTAGCAAGATTGTGATGCAGCCAAATGTTGTGTAGTTTGTGCTATTTTTGCTATGTAAATTGTGATTTTCGTGTTGGAGTTACATGTGGTATAAGAATTCTAAATTAATGGCATGTTAATAGAATATTTGGTCATGAATACTTAAGTTGTTTGAAATTTGTTTTTAAAGTTTCTAGTTCAGTATATTTTATAAACATAAAATATTTTGACATCATATTTTAATAGTAGTAATTTTTATGGCTTTCAACTTAGTGTTTACAAAAAAAAAAAAAAAAAAAAAAAAAAAACTCATTTCTGGTTTAAATTTACATCTTTAGCAATTGAATGCTACTCATTTGATGTTCTCGGGTCATTGTCTTTTACTCCGTACTTTGTTGTTTTAGCTGCAAGGAAGTTTGAAGCTAATATTATACGCAACACGAGATTAAAATATAGTCCTTTCCATTATTAAGCATTAAAAACAAACGAAAACACCAACAAAATGGCTCTCATTAGAGTACACACATGGACGCAACTCAATCTGAAATAATGTGGAGAAGGTTGCTCGAGTCCAGAAGTTGTACACTATTAGTGATTTGCATTGTGACGCAACAAAAGGTATCAGATAAGTTGCCAACACATCCATCACTATTTAGCAGACATCATGCCCTTCAAAATAAAAAATTCACGTACACAACCGGTCTCATGCGCCATACAATCCTCTGTCGCCCAAGACCGTCGCTTTCTGTTGCACAAGCTAATTGACGCATGTATCATGCAGGAATGATAATCATGGACTTAGTTATGTTCCCAAGTATCGTTATTATGGACTTAAGTTATGTTCCCACTTCCCAGTATCCACAGTCAGAGAAACACACCACTTGTTAGAATAGCTCTTCTGCGTGCCTGAAAATTGGAAGTTCAATATTTAACGTCAAAGTCGCTATAGCATAGGTGCAACAGCAAATTAGCAAGTAACGGAAACTGGTACAAACTACAGTAGATTGAATTTGGGATCCATGTTACTTGCTATTTTCAAGGTTCTATTGCGTAAATTAATCAAAATAATACTTGATCCTGCCGAAAGGGGCAGAAAACACATAAACATATACCGAGGATTGACACATGACATCCGCAATTAGTTAAATGCCAGATATTCAACCATTCTTTCATAAGCCAAGAAAATTGAATGTGGAGTACTTCAGCAGATTCTGATGTGAGATGATGCAGTAACGCACCCTTTTTTTTGTTTCACAGTTGACGTTGGTTATAGAGTATAAACCCCCCCACCCCGATATCTTGTATTCCGATTCACGCTACATCTTCCTCGACTACGTAGATCAAGCTATAGACTCCCCAAAGGACTATGTGACATCATATAAAATCTTCAGAAAGCCATAAAAGAAAACAAGAAAGATAACTAACCATATTTTTGACGTTTTAAATCCTTTTCCTCCTATCAGATGCGACACTTTTTCTTGTTTCTTTTGAAGCAGAAAGTTCCTCCCGTTCATTACTACCCTCTGCATCTTCAACGGCTGCCTTCTCATTGCTGTGGATTTCCACACTACTCTGGACCAGGGGAGTATCCTTAAGTCTCCTCATTTCTTCCAACTTCTTCAAAGCAGCCACGCGATATGTTTGTTCAAGGTCAACCTTCGCTTCACCATCTACACTGCGGGAGCTAGAATTCCTACAACAGGCCTTTACACTTTCAGATGTAGTCGCTTCGTCATTGCTTTTATTTATTGGCGACAAACTTTTTGTGTTTGTGTCATTAATTCCCTGACCTTGTGAAATCTCAAGACCTACATCTGAAAAATCCAAATCATTCTTGGACCTTGAACTTCTTCTATCCCCTTTGGACTTTTTCTCATGTTGTCGAAGCGTATCTCTATCGGAACCATTATCGGATGATTGAACTTCATGTTTCCCCTTTCTGCGGTTCTTTGTACTTCTATGTCGTCTGTCATCACTTCTTTCCTTAAGTCTTTCACTCTCACTGTCCACGGAATACGCCTGGTTCTCTGACCTACTATTTCTTCTGCTCCTATGACGCTTTTTCTCACCTGCTTCGATCCTTTCTCCATCAAGAGCTCTACTGGAGCTATTGTGGATATGACATTTATCAGCTCTTAACAAACTATCACTATTGTGGCTGCTCTCTCTGTACTCAGACTTGCCATTTGACATATCAATGGTTTTCCTATTCTTTTTAGGGCTCACGTCATCCCCAAATCTACTACCATAAGAATTGTTATCTAATAAATATGCTTCATCCTTCATATGCAAGTTTTCTGATCTACGACGCCTGTTTTTCTCAATCCCCAGACCGTCCTCAGCAAAATCAATGTCCGATGAAAATGCTTTTCCCGTCTCCTTAACAGAGTCTACATTGTCATGTTTATGGTAATTAAGACGATGCTTTTTCACATGAGGACTCTTCTCACAGCTGTGACGTTCATGAACAGACACAGTATCATTTTTCTGCCAGCTTGAGGTTCTACTCTTACGCTTGAGTGATCCCTTACCCCTTTCTCTCTCACTCAACTCCTTGTCAGAAGCATTATCTTGTCGTTCTTTATTCATTTTGCGATGTGTTTCTAACTTTTGGCATCTTTCCCTCTTGGAATTGCTATTATGACGAGACTTCCGCTCCTCGCTGCTGTAGTCTGATTCGTCAACACTATCACTTCTCTTGCGTTTACTTCGGTGATTCCTGGGAGAGCTTCTATTTTCTTCATAATCACCTCTGTGCTTTTGAGAATATTTTCTCCTATGGTCATTGAACTCATTATCCTCATCAGAATGAGTTCTTCTGTGAGGGCTGCCAGGTCCCCTGGACCATGATCTCCTCGAATGATAGCTACAACACGAACGAGAATAAGAAGAAAAGTTATCAGACTTGAGTACATGCAAAGTTAGGCAGAAGCATATTATAGTCCTCGTAAATTATCATACAGGAAGTGACAGGGTGCACGAGGAGTGAATAACGACTGATTTCAAATGGACTACAATAAATGAAATGAGCATTTTTTTTTGTTTGCTTTTAAGATGAAATTAATGAAGTTAAACTTGAGTTCTTAGATGAAATTAATGAAGTTAAACTTGAGTTCTTAAACTATACATCAGATTATAAACTCAGTGTCAATAATCGAAACCTTGCGAAGAACGCATCATAATCGATTTTTCAATATACTCTCTTTTACAACACTCTTCGAGTCTAGCACTACCCAAACCTAGTGTGTAGAGAAAAACAATCATTTCTTTGTCATTTTTCGTGTACTATATGTACAACACTAGCTTTAACAAGATACGTTTAAGAAAATATACTATCTGGATATCAAACAGTTCACACGAAATGTCTAAAAAATAATCAAAAAGAGTCTTTGGTTTGATCTATTTGCAAAATTACGGAGGAAATGAAAGGGTATTCAAACTGTTGGTCAAGAATTAGACTACATGGGAAAGAAAATAAGTTTTGCACAAATTTCAGGGGATCAACGAGGACAACTCTCGTCTTTACACAAAAAGGGCGATTGGAGTATTAGACACACAAAAGATTTCATAAAAGGGAAAATTACACAAAAAGCCAATTAAATATGCTTGCCAAGTTTTGATTTTTAAAAGAAAGAGTCTAACAATCAATCCAAAAATTCATAGCAAATAACCCAAATACTCCGTATTAAATATGGTGACAATAGAGCCATCTAGTCGTTCTGAGACAGATCAAATTCTAATAGCATCAACCTTGTGCTTTCACATACAGCACATCCCATGAAACGCAGTCTTATTTTCCAACCAAATCAACTTCACAACCATAGACGGAATAACATTTCTGCATTTGACTTTAAAGCAGTACAAAGTAAAAAGGCAAAAGAAACAAAGACGATCTGTGCTTAGCACTGCACATGGCTGCTATATAAAACAAAGATTGATCTGTTCTTAGAACATGGTCGCAAAAAGGAAAATTATCTGATGACTGCACTGTGAAACTCGTCACCATAATCCTAAAAATTGTCTAATAGAGAAGGAAGTCCAACCCTTACGTGTTAGGATCCTCTAGAATTTTTTGGTAAGTCGGATACAGTATACTGATATTTGTCAGCATATGGAAGGTTCAATGGATGCGTCACATACCTTAAATTTTCGTCTTTGAATCCGTCATCTTTGTGACCAAACAATGCATCCATCTCTTTCTGCCAGTACCTTGGAGCTGGTTTGTCCCAATCAGCCCATTCATAATCACCCCCAGGATTTCGGAAACAGTGGATAAAATTACACACTGATCCACGAGAGCAAGTCTGCCAAAAAAATGGAAGTCCCACGTCAAAACCACAACTGAAAACAAAATACATTGTATTAATGGTAAAAGTTCTACTATTCAAAATACTCCATATAAAATATAATAATTTATACTCCATGTATACCTTGAGTCTTGACCTCATATATTCTCCGCAAATTGCAACCTTCCATTTTGTGAGATTGACAAATTCACAGCTTAACTACAATAAACAACACACAGTTCATAGATTATAATGAATTTCCACAGATGTGAATTATTTATTTTGATTATATGATTTTCCTGATTTCCTTTACAATACAGCTCTACATTTAAATTAACCATTAAAAAATGAACACAAAAAGAAAAATAAATTAAAACATAAATGTAATTCTTCAGCAGACAAGTTCAGATAACTTAGCAATTCAAATGAATTTTAGTGATATAACGGCCACCAACAGGCTACTCACATATAGCCTCAATTCCGATGAACATTTTTATCCAAATTTCATAGATGCCTCTGGACTGATCTATAATCCACCTACCACGACAAATTCATAGTCCGAAAAGAATATTGGGTCACTTAACACAAGACATTACAAAGAATAGATAGGACAAAATAGGTTTAACATTTAACATACGGAATACATTATTACTAAAAGCTGCTTGAAGAAGTTGGATTAATTTATATACAAGGAGAGGAAGAATTTGGTCTCACTTGAGGGGCCTAGCATGCTACTTTGAAGTAATTATTAGAAGGAAATTCGAGCCAGTTTACTTCCTCTGAGCTCGAACAATATAGACTATTTGAGACTACCAGTTCTTGCTCGGGATGCTGCTACCGAAAGAAATAAAACACATGATATGTTTGGATAGCTGGCCAATAAATACTAATCATTCGTGAATCAATACGACCACATAAACAATAGCAGACACCTGACGCCTTTCAACAGACTCATAACTACAACAAACATACACACGCAACATACTTTTGACACTTGGAATGATGGAGTGAAACCATCTAACCTGTTTCCCAGCAAAAAACCGGCCGTTGATTGATTGATATGCGAGTGTAGCTGACTCCAACGACTTATAATGTACATATACATTACCCCGCAAATGGGAAGAAGCATTTCTGCACACCTGCCAGATAGGGAGGAAACTATTACTACATGTAAAAATATTAGTTCCAAATAATGGCTTATCTCTTAAATCAGATGCTGCAATAGATATTGGTCTGATTCTACATGTCTAAGGAGATTATTGATATTGAAATAAAGATTTACTAAACCTTTTCACTAAAGCACAAAAAAAGTTGCATAAAAAAACCGAATATGAAATGAATACGTTATTATGTATAGGTCAGAAGGGAGTGAAATAAGAAACAGTGGAAGAATATGATGCAAAGAGAAAATAAAATATAGAGCTGCCACTCTCGAAAGCAAACTGTACTGCCAGAGAAACAAAAATATTTATATACGTTAAGAGTTAAGTCCACCTTGAAGTTCACAAGTTCTCCAAACTTTAAAAATTCTGTGTGCACATCCTCATAAAATTCTTCAAAAGCCCGCTCAGCCTCATCCTCTGTATACTGATGAAAGGAAGAAAGCATTTTTCAATAACCTTTCAGCAAAAAGAAGAGGAAAGCACGTGCATAATACAGCTCAAACATGTAATATGCAGCGATAGCAAAGCCTTAGTCCTAAAATCAATTAGAGTCAGCTAACATGAGCCATCATTTGACAGTCCACAAATTCAAAATAAAAATAATTTAACAACACAAACATGTAATAAAATAAACTTTGCCCTTAAGACCTTCGTTCATGACACTTGTGAATAAATGACTAAGTCACCCAATTTTTACGATAACAAACACTTCCATACTAACCAAATCACCCAATGAAAATCCTTCGGACCTTCGTTAATGGCCCACAATAGCAGGAAAAGAAAACAAAGACATAAAAAAGTCAGCAAGCTAGACAAACCACTATTCAATAAACTCAACATCCCATCAGCCAATCTCTTACTCCCAAAATCTTACCAATAGAGGCGAGTTCCCAGAAAAAGGTTATTTATGGAGTAATATGTAAGATCAAGTCTGGTGCAGAATGGACTGTGTGTGAGTGCAAACTTTCAAGTATATTTCTCTAACTTGGACACAGTAACTATATCATTACTGACGGTAGACTTGAGAGAACAATCTGACAGTCATAATTTCATTATTATACCAAACAAGTTATAGTAGCATAGCATGTACTTATTTAGAATCAACAATACAATGGATACATATACGACATACTCCTCAAAACTGTAAGATCATAAATAGCTCACAGAAGATCATTTAACATATACAGGTAAACAGACCAGATGATACAAGGATGAACTATTGCAAGCCTAAAGGTATCGATGCCAAGGGTGAGTGGCTAATGTAGACACCAAAGAAACAGCCCCTTAAACCACTGGTTTAGTGGTTTCCCTTCAACTTATTCATGGAAGCAACGAGGAACATGGGACAGATCTTAAGTAGGAAATAAATGGCAAAAGGCAAAATTGAAGTAACTCATGGCATATCAATCAGTTGTATGATGACTTCTTTTGCCTTAACTATACCTAAATAATGTAATCCGCAGTATAGTAAACCAAAGTCGAAGTGATAAGAGACACCAGAACCAGTCAGTATGATGACCAACATGACAGCTTGAGACTAGAGTCGAAACAGAAACAGTCATCAGAGTAGTGAGATAGGGCTTCAGTTCGATCCATCTTCAGTACATAGAGATCAGCAGTAAACTATTGACTGTCAAGGAAAATAATAATCACTCGGAGGTGAACGGAGAGGAAACTCCGGTTGAAAAAAGAAGAAAACGTGTATCAGATGTTTTAAGCGGTCAAAACTACTCAGATAAAGAAATTCAAATCAGTGCCATTTCATGAATTACAGTTCTTTAATCAAATTCAAGTCAGAAAATAGAATATGAGCTCACATTTTCACCATCTTCAACCCACACAAAAGTGTGTTTGAGTATTTGACAGATGTTACACTGATTTTGTTAATGCATGTGCAATATTTAGTCCTAACAAGCAATGGCAATGATTTGCCGGCAAATTATTCACCCCAAAATCATGCAAGTAATATATATATAAAAAAAAAAAAAAAAAAAAAAAAAAAAAAAAGAAAAGAAGATGTCATATTAGGATACAAGAGCCACCCAAGGGCTTCAATAACAGACCTCAAGCCCCTCATCCTGCTCCCAAGCAAGGCCAGGCCCACTGTACATGTTCTTGAAGAGTAATGTACAGGATTTGTCAGGATAAAAATGAGTTCTGCTACAGCGAGCCCCAAATCGACAAGCACCGGTTTTGAGATGGAAAGGGCAATGTGCTTTATCCTGTCATCACAGAAGTTAAAAACAGCGAACAAATGTATCAGAAGCACATTAAATGATTCAATCCCTTGAAGACAAGTGCTTCGACAAGATGTTTAACACTGATTATGATACGGAAGTAACAGTGAGAAAAATAACTAAAAGATAAACCTGCTCAGTTCCAAAGTTTGGAACTTGTTGTGCAACACTTTCTAGAACTTCTTGAGCACTTCTGTAGTCTTTAAAGGCTTCGGATTGGGGAGCAAGCGGATTTGATATGGGCCTTTCACATTCCTGATCAGCATCATACTCCAGGATAAGTTTATAGTCTTGACACTTATGGTTACAGCTGAAAACATTATTCCCGTGGATATTACCTGTTTTTCTAATTGTAGATCAGGAGCTTTCTTAGGCACTTTGACTTTTTTCTTCTTAACAATAATCTCATTTCCTTTCCATATGATCTCAGCAGGCCCTTCTTCCACATACTCCCAATCATCACCTTCATTCAACTCGTCTTCGTTTCCATTAGTAATCTAGCATTAAAAGTATGCACATAATGCAAGGATCAGAAGATGAGGGAAGACCAAGAGTAGTCACACATCGAAAGTGACAGAGAATATGTCGAATATGTTAATCAACGCACCCGCATGAAGTGAGCAAGAGAAACACATCACAAACAAAGCAAAATAGACAAATATAATAATCCATTGTGCTATTGTTATGTCGGGGATATGTTTTTTCATATATTAAGTTATAAACCATCACCTCAAAAAAATTGCAATTCTAATCATAATAATGGATATAAGCTTGAATAAGATTTTCCGATGCTCTAATCCCGACTAATTGCAATTATTTAATCAAAATGTACTCCCTCTAATCCATCAGGTCAAAGTTTCAAACTATGACCGCAGTTTAAAAAAAAAAATACAATGTAATAATATACTCGTAATATATTTACAATTGGTGTCAAAGAAAACCCTGACAAAAAAATAATAATACATGGTTAAGTGTTGGTCAGGAAACCGCATACGCTCAAATGGGTAGTTTCTTATGAATCACAGCGAGCACTCCTATGTATAAGTAACATCAACAATATCACAAATACAATAACACGTGCATTCACAATGGTAGTAGCTCCTTACCAACTATAACAATCGTTACCAACTCCAACAATCGTCACATCATGAACTAGAACCAAAGTCTTCTCAGAACTACACTCATCGACAGAAAAACCTTGAGCCATTTTCCAAATGAACCTCCGCATCCTCTCGACTATCCCATTACCTAAATCGAGAAAGCAACTCCTAAGCCAAAAGAACCTACGCACTGGTCGTCAACAATTGTGGATGCCCTTAGGTTTCATCCTAAACCCTAAACCCTAAACCCTAAACTTAACCATTATGGATGCACTTAGCTTACATCCTATGCCTCGATTATTCCCCTCGAACTCATTCTCCTACCTGAGCAGTTGAGACAAATTCAAATCGACACCATGCCGCACTATATCACAGCAAAAAAATAAAAAAAAATCCAGTATACAATCTCAAGCACGGCACAACCAAATAGCACATTAATATGCTTACACTATTCCAAAACTACACAACGATCATCAGACATTTCCGAAACTGTTTATTCATAAAATTACAACTAAACTTTCCTCCTATGCTCAACTGTCTGCAAGTTATCAATTAATCCAGTATTCCACTCAAACTCATTCTCCTCGCTGAATTTTGCACACAAACAGCAGAGAATTTCGCAGTACACAATCTCAAGTACAAACGCAAGCAAACAAGTACAGCGACATGATCAAATCACACCTACACAAAAATCAACAGACATTTCTGAAACTACCTGATCATAAAACTACAACTAAAAACAAGAAAAATGCTCATCAAATCAACAGACACTTCCAAAACTACTTCAAATCGTTCATCAAATCAACAGACAGACAATACCTAAACTAAAACCGAAAAAATGCTCATCAAATCAACACACATTACCAAGACAACCTGATAATAAAATCACAACAAAAACCAAAAATCGCTCACCGAATCACGATTCGCCGCATCATCATCTCGCTTTCTGCGCTCCTCTTCCTCCGCCTCCTCCATCTCTCGTCTCTTCTTCATCTCCAACGCCGCCGCAAACTGCCTCTCTCTCTCCTCCCACTCACGGCGGTCTCTCTCCGTTCTCTCCGCCTCTTCCTCCTCCAACCGCCGCAACCTCGCCTGAGTTTCCGGATCATTCGCGGCCGCTTCCTCGATTTCGCGCGCATTAATCGCCGCCTGTCGCCGCAACTGCTTCCTCTTCAGCTTCTTCAACAACTTCCTCTTCTCCTTCCTGCTCATACAAACCGCCATGACATCATTGTTGTTGAGTTCGTCGTTTTGGACGTCATTGTTTTGATCGTTGTCGTCCTCCACCGCCATGGATTTTGAAGCGGGTGAAGAAATTAGGGTTTAATTGCTGGGAAATTTGATTCGATTATGGCGGGACTGCTAGTTTTTGTGAAATTAAATTTTGGGAAATTGAGGAAGTAGGAATGTCGTTTTATCGTATAGCAGATTAGCAGGCATACTCAGTTTACGAATATACAAATAGTTAAATAGGTTAGTTGAATATTCCGGGGTTCTAGCCTCCTTTTCTCTCTTCTCTCTCCTTGAAAAACCCTAAATTTACTTTGTTTGGGGGCTTACCATCATTAATGGTGGTAAGCCCTAATTCCTCCTAATTATTATCTACGTAATTGATTTTTCGTATACGGATTTTACTCTCGTCGTATACTTTTTTTCATTTAGTTTTTCACAACTACCTTTTTTACTCCTACGATATACAAGTTTCTCTCTTTTTTTTTTCCCCCAATTTTTCAATCAAAATTTATCAATTACTCAATAATCCAATCATCAATTACGATAATCGATTTAATCTTGTAATAATCTATTTCAATTTCAATTTGGATGTTAATATCAATTTTTAATAATCGTAATTTTAATACGGAATAGATTTAATAAAAATTTAAAGTTAAGGTTTGAATAGGTGATGGAATTGGTGGTATGTAGCGGTGGATAGTGAAAAGTACACCGGAAGGCCGCGTCGGCAAGGAACGCTAACGGTACGCGTGGGTCACCGGTGTAGTGGTGGGACAATGGGGTTGGGTACGTGGGGTGTCCATACTTCGTACTGTACGTCGTATGAGTTGTTGTTGCTTTTTTTTCTTTTTTCTTTTTTCTTTTTAATTTATTTTATTAATAAAGTGTTTAATCATGCGGCCGGCCGCCTTTGCCGGCGTTGCCTCCGGCAATAATTGCCGCCGCAAGTCACCGGTCTCATCACCTCTTTATAACCTAACCCTAATTTCATTTGAATCTATTAGAAAAAATTATAAAAAATTGATAAGTTCATGCCAAAATTGAAATTGAAGTAGATTATTACGTGATTGAATCAGTTATCGCAATTCATAATTGAATTTTATTGAGAAATCGATTGAATTTTGATTGAAAAAAGTTGTGGAAAAAAAGAGAGAAAATTGTATATTATGGGAGTAAGAAAAGGGTAACCATGGAAAACTAAATGAAAAAAGTATACGATGTGAGTAAAATTCGTATATGAAAAATCAATACCCATTATCTATTATCATACTCCCTCCGTTCCACATTGTTCTTCCCATTTCGATTTGGCTCAAAAATTAAGGAAGGTAAATTGTGTGGGTGAGATTAAAGTAGAAAAATAATAAAGTAAATTGTGTGGATGAGATTGGTTAAAAGTTGACAAAAATAGAAATGGGAAGAAGATAGTGAAATTTCCTTTTTGGGAAAGTGGGAAGAAGATAGTGGAATAGAGGGAGTATAATATATTTTTAATTTCTCAATAATAATCTCCCTTCATATGGGAGTTTCGTCCCCATCAATTGATGGGTTTTCGTTCTCACTTATTGGTGAGTCTTTTGTTCCCACTTATTGGTGGGTTTACCTCCTAATAATTGGTGCTCTGGTGTCTCAGAGTATGCGGAAAATCAAGGGTCGCTTGAGTTTTCATAGGGTGATGCAATTGGCGAGAAATTTTCATTGTATACAAATTAATTTGTCAAGCGAAAGATCTACTCTTAAAATTTTGGGAAGAACTATAGACCCCCTCGTGGAAGGCTGTAAAAAGAAACAGCGATATAATAGAGGGTGTGCAGAAGCGGCCATTATCAAGTTTTATGTTCTTTGTTTTATTGAGTATTTACTTTGTTTGGTTAATTTAATTTTGAATACTTTGATTGTTAATGCTTATTGTAGATGCCGTATGGCTTCTGATTAATGAAATGATTTTTCCGTTTCAAAAAAAAAAAAAAAAAAAAAAAAAAAAAAAGGTTAGTTGAATTGTAGAATTTGAGTCGAGTTAGTTTGGATCGAATAATTTCACGTTTACCAAGTACGATACTCCATATTTGTTAGGGGTGCAAAAATAAACCGAACCGAAAAAATGGAGAATCGCATGTTTTATAGGTTCGGTGAACCGAACCGTTAAGATATAATGATTCGGTGCATTGAACCGTTATATCTAACGGTTAATGGTTCAGTTTAGGTTCGGAATTTTGAGTTAACGGAATCTTACATTAAGCGATCGTACATGGTTTGACCAGATATATGGTAGAGGATAAATATTTGGATGATGTAATTAGGTTGTAAAAAGGAATGTTTGAATTAATGAGATTTACCTTTTACCAAAAAAAAAAAAAAAAAAAAAAATTGAGTTAACGGTTAACCAAACCGAACCGTTAAAAGCAAATATATAAATAATTTATACGGAGTACTTATTTATACAAACTAAAGCATAAAGTTGAACTTTACAACCTTAATCCAATATCAATTGTTTATTCTACCCTATTTTTCAAACACTCAAAAGCCTTATTCTCGTAACATAAAATCTCATATGCATTACTCTCGCTTTAATTTTAACATGTTTATTGTTTTGTTAGTGTTCAATACACATTTTTGAGTTATCATTGATAAATTTTCAATCTACTCGTACTATAATTTAACTGATAATGGTACATTAGATTAGGCATTTGTAATTTGTCATTTTTATTTTGAACCGTAGTATGTTGTTAAAATGTGTCGTAATCAATAATAAACTTCAATTTTTTTTAAAAAAAATTGACAAAGGAAACGGTTCGCAGTGAACCACATAACCGAACAGTTAAAAACGTGAACCGAAATGTAAAGTAACCGTTCTTAATGGTTCGGTTTAGGTTCGAATTTTTCCCGAACCGAACCATTACGAACCGTAAAAATTAACATTCGGTGCACTGAACCGTTAATAAACACCCCTAATATTTGTTTTAATTGGGACTGTTATGAAAGTAATTACACGGGTGGTGAGGGTGGGTTGGGTGTCAAAAAAAAAAAGGGTTATTTCACGAGAATAATCCAAACTAAGCTCATTCTTCTCGTTTTAATCCAAATTACACTTTAACTCAAAATAATCCGACTTATTATATCATTTAACTTTCCTTGAACTATTAGAAGGGCTACCTATTTGACCGGTTTCATTGAGTTAAAACTTCCATACTCCCTTCTTTTTCTTTATTTTTTTCTTTTTTTCTTTTTCATTAAATCATAATCAACATCAAAACTTAAACCAAAAATCATCACTAAAACAAAAATACAAACAACCATAACAACTACAACATCATTGAAACATTGATTTGAATAAAATTTTATGAGGAACATGGAGAATTATTGTTGGGATGATAAAAGAAAACCTTTGAACCAAAAAGAAAACTCATATTAACTAGAGTTTTTTGTCAAACACTACCTTAAGTTTACGCCAAGTTGTCAAGAACTACCTTAAGTTTTTTTTTTTTGTCAAACACTACCTTAGTTTTGTCAAACTTTGTGAGACACTACCAAAACCTATTTTCCGTCTAAAATTGACGTTTGACCGTCATTGACTGTTAATGAATTTTATTAATCCAACTAACTCCCTTACTCCCCTCTACTCATTCACTCTCTTCTTTTCAATCCTTCATTTCCCATTTTTATCCTTTTCAACCTCCACACTTTAAATTCAGATAACCCCAAAATGACGATGAGTTAGGTAGCCAACATGGATCTGATGAGGAGGATGAGTCTTACACTCTGCGATACGATCGAATCAACCCAACAGGAATTGACCCAACTGCGATCATGACCCTACACGATGAAATTTAACCGAATCCGACTCGAGTGAGACGATTGACCCCCTCTACTAGTCCCAGCAAATAAACAAAGTACGGAGTAGAAGATGTGAAATGGAGAAAAAGATGAAGAAGAGTAGAAAGGTTAGTAAGACTGTCGGACGTGCGTGCCTAAATCACTACTCAATAACTTTGTGATTTCATTTCAATTGAATCGAATTGAATTGAATTGAAGATGGTGTAAATCAATTAAATCATTCAACTGCTGGTGGTGTTGCTGATGATGGACGAATTGGAATCATTGTCATTGAATCCACCTGCAACTCCAACTGAAATTGAAGCCGCAGATCCAACCTCAGTCTCTGTTGCGGTGGCCAGCCCTAGCAGCAATGCAATGTCGTCATCAATTAAATCATTCAACTGTTCTCAGTCACTCCGGCAAGCCCATCTACTCCAGGTCTCTCTTCACTCTGAAGTTTAGTTTTAAGGGATTGCATGCAATGTCGTCATCGTCATTTTGGGGTTATCTGAATTTAAAGTGTGGAGGTTGAAAAGGATAAAAATGGGAAATGAAGGATTGAAAAGAAGAGAGTGAATGAGTAAAGGGGAGTAAGGGAGTTAGTTGGGTTAATAAAATTCATTAACAGTCAATGACGGTCAAACGTCAATTTTAGACGGAAAATAGGTTTTGGTAGTGTCTTTCAAAGTTTGACAAAACTAAGGTAGTGTTTGACAAAAAAAAAACTTAAGGTAGTTCTTGACAACTTGGCGTAAACTTAAGGTAGTGTTTGACAAAAAACCCTATTAACTAAAAAAAACTCCTTCAATCCAATACCATAATCTTGCTGTAAAAAAACAGAGCTAGTGTTTGACAAAATGACACTGAAAATGCCATAAGTCTCGGCGGCGTCAGCACCAGACGCGGCACCAGCACGAATAGTGCACGTCACATCAGAGACGGTAGAAAACACACAACAGGTGCTGCTGGTGGAGACGTCATGATTATCGATGGTCTTGTTGTCCTCCCTCACTCTGTCGCCCTACTCCTACCTTCTCCACCGAACTCATCCAGCCGCCATGTCCTCCCCCACCGTGTAGCCCCCTCCGCGTTGGCACTTCCTTTAATGACATTTGAGGACTGGAGGATTAAAGTAATAGATGTAGGATTTTTTTTTTTGGAGATCTCTTTTTTTCAAAGGAAGAACATGAAAGATAAAATTATGGATAAAAATCCTACATGAAAAAAAAAAATGTCAAAGGAAGAATAACCAAGTTGTTTATCAAGGGTAGATGAAATTAGTGTATATGCAACTTCAATTTGTGAAAAAAAAAATATATATAAGATGAAAATCGTGTTTTAAAAATGAATAAAGGATGAACTAAGTGTATGATAAAATATTTTTTTGGTAGGTGTAAGATAAAAAAAATTAAATATAAGATGAAAATAGTGTATGAAAAATGAATACAAGATGAAATGAGGGATAAAAAAAATGAAAAAAATGTGAAAACATTGAAAATGGCGCATGAGAAATGAGGAAGAAGGAAATAGAAATGAAGAAATTTAAAAAAGGAAAAAAAAAAGTAGGTGGTCCCACATTACCTATTAAGAAACCGGCAACAATAAGTCATACATGAGGAAAGTTCAAGGAAAGTTAAATGATATAATAGATCGGATTATCTTGAGTTAAAATATAGTTTGGATTAAAGTGAGAAGAATGAGCTTAGTTTGGATTATTCCTATGAAATAACCCTTAAAAAAAATCCCCTCCAACAGGTGGTGGGTACAATATATCTCCTATCTCTTTAGTAAGTTTTACTTAAAACCAGTATATCCGTCGTAAGTTTAAAACGGGTCACTTATCCCACTTGTACATAAAAAACAAATAAATTGCACCTTCCTAACCCCACTTGTCTTTTGTCTTATTATTACTGTTTGACCCCTTTTAATTTAAGACGGATATATCCGTCTTAAATAAGAATTTGTGATTTTTTTATGGGGCACGGAGTATTAAAAGTAGTGATTTTATTTGAAAGAAAACAACCATTCAATTAATATTATGTCAAATCGTTATGTTTATTGCGATTAAATAAGATGAAGAAAAGGGATTTATCGGGTATAAAAAATGTAAATGGGTTTCATCGATTTTACATGGGATGGGTAAATGGGTACCCACGTGGGTATCCGCGAGGTGGTGGGGTGGGTATATCAATTTAAAATCGGTATTACTTATTCATGTACACAATTACTCATTCCTGTACACTTTTTACCGTAATTTTTCCATTCAATACCCTTCACCTTTTTTTTCAATTACAGCTTTATCTTCTATTGTATTCACAATTTTATTCACTATAATCAAGCAATTATGACAAATAGCCTACCTTTCATGAGCTAAATTTAATTATTTTAACGGTTTTACGAATAATTTAACTGAAATATCATTTTTTTAAACGGTTTATTAATAAACACAACTTTATTTTGGGTGATAATTGTGATATAATACGTACTATGTTGTTAAAACATGACGATGAGAAGACGACTTCGGGATAAGGTCGGCGTCACGTGGTACGTGTCGGTGTCGGTGCCGGTGCCGGTAATAAACCAACAAAATCGTCTGTTTTGTGCGCTAGCCGCTAGGGTTTCACGCGTGGGGTGTGGGTGGGGGTGGTGTTGTTTGTGTACAGCGTGTACCCTTTCTTTACTTCACTTTTTTTTAAGTTTGTGTTATGAATAATGTATTATGGTAGTGTGGATGTCCAATGGGCCTATGAGCCAAAGTCTTATCGCATGCTATTAGGGTTTGACTAAAACCCTAGACTCTCTATGTACTATATATATACACCCATGAAGGATGAATAATACACAGTTATCTCTCTATTCTCTCTTACTCTCTTTATTTCACAACACGTTATCAGCACGACACTCTATATAACTGGGTAAATAAATTTTAACTGTTTGTAAATTAGATCTGATATTCGGGAGGTTCGTATCAGATTTTATTTTATTATTTCTTATATTCAGGTATGATCCTTTGATTTAGTTTGATATTAATATTATCATTATCATGATAAATTAAAACGATAAACTTTAATGTTACGAGTAAATTCATTTGTTTTCACAAAAAGATTTGGCATGATTTATATTACAACCTCGTAACAATAACTTTTAATGTCATTGAACGCATATGCATTGTTGTTGATTAGCATAAAAGGTCCGTGTTGTTTGATTAACTCATGGTAACAAACTAACAATGCTTAATTGCCCTTTTTAATTAATTGCTGCCAATGTTGGTATTATTTTATCCTCCCATACACCTGTTATATTTGTGAGTTACTCGTACAACTCTTGCCGCCCATTTTTTTTTCTATATTACGGAGTATAATCATAATTGTTGGTGCTCAAATTTATTGTTTATACCATATCTACTATATTATAATCCTATGGTTTGCTTTTCTTAAATTACTCCGTGTATGTACTGTCTTGCTATAATTTCTTTTCGTTTGCGTTATATTCTCCGTGTACACATAATATACGCTACATTATTATTACTATCATTACATTATACTGTCATTATCTCATGTATTTGAGAGTTACAATTACAATTTTTTTTAAATCAAACGAAACTCTTATTTTAACTACTGAATATAATTTTGAAAGTTTTTTCTTCCTTTTGACTTATATATGTCGTCTGCCTTTTAAGGCTTTATGTCACGATTTAAAGTGATTTTAATTTTAGTCATTGGTATTTTAATAATGGCTGACGGATAAGTACTTCATGGATTTCATCATTGCTTTTGGATTATTTTTTGATGTGCGTAGGGTTTCAATTGTTTGGTATATATATTATGTAGTATGATTGATGAATATTAAGTATTTTTCTCCATATGTGATCTTAATATATATACGGAGTATTTGTTAGACTGTATCATGACTTTGATAAAAGATTAGATACTACACTTAATTGAATTATATAGTAAAGATTTTATTTGTATGGATATGTGACAATGATATACTCCGTATTATGTTTGGTTGGTTATATTAGTATGATTATAATTTCGTCAAATAATATTTGGTACAAGTTATATACTTTGTCTCCCTATAATTGATTTGAAAGAGAAAAGTCATGAGACATAAATTAATTGAAATATTATGAGATTTATATAATGACATTCCCGGAAGCGAATGTAATATTTCCTCCCACATACGGGATGTGATTGAGGATGTGACCGCGGAGACGGTCTAAATCAGATTTCATCTAATATCGTTGTTTCCACCAGAAGTGGTCATTATCGAGATCTGACTTATAATTTAAAATTTTCCCCCACGTACGGGACGTGGGCGCGGATGTGGCCGCAAAAACGGTTACAAATTAAATTTTTGTGTAAATCTTTTCTCCTACTTGTAGTAGTTGAGAATATGATCGCAGAGACGATCTACTAGTTTTGGTTAAACTTTTTCTCCCATAGAGGGAGGTTGAGAATGTGACCAGGGCTAAGGTCGTTGAGAGTTTGACCACAGTTATGGTCAAAAGTGACAACTAACTAACTAAAATTGTCCTTCCACCAGAAGTGGCTAAGGATAATATGACCTCGAGGTTGGTCATAAATTGAGCAAATAAACTTTAAAATTCTCTCCCCTGGAAGTGAGATGATGAAAAATGCTCAAAGCACAAATCAGTCATGCCGACTGTATATGATGTGTTCATATAATTTTTGGGCCAGAGATCCCATGAGTGCTATTTAATAATTTAGTCATATGAACTATTTTTATTTGAAATACAATTAATTTAAATACAATTTTGGGCCGGAGATCCCATGAATGAGCAAATAAATTTGCCAAGATATCACTATTAAAACTCTTGACATGGGTGATCAAGAGTTTTAGGCTTAAAATATGACATATATAAATTTGGACCTGAAGTTCCAAATATTTATCCTGTGGAGTAAGACTTTGGCCTGAAGTTCAAAGTTTGAGAAATACTGTTCAAATCACATATTATTGTTCGTGGCTAGAATTCACATGTAAAATTAGTGGCCGGAAGTCCACATGTAAATGTCAGTGGCCGGAGTTCCACTTGTGTAATTTATGAATTGCTAAATTCGCAATTGAATTAATGAAACCTCTTTTGAGAATGAGTAATGGGGTTTTCTTAAATCCAATATGTGGCCTTAATTGAGCCTAATGTCATGGTGTTTTGAGCCTAAATTGTATATTAAAAGGATACATAACACGAAAGGCGTGTCAATCTCATTATGCGAGATGTGCAAATTTGAGAAATGGGAGAAAAATCATACTCTTTCTCATATGCAAATAATATTGTCTTAGGGACGATACATTGTGAGAACAAAAGGGTTCCACAATTATTTGAATTGATATTGATCTCTAAGTGGATTGAGAAAATTATGAGTTATTAGTGGAAAATGTGAATGTTTTTTATTGATAAATCGTCATTATTCCCCGAAGTGAATATGATATTACATATAAATTGAAATGGATAAATATTACACCACTTTAAGTGGTTAAGGGACTAAGTGGCTAGTCCTAAACATTCACAAATATCAATGTATCCAGTTCAATAATTAATAAATCCACCAACAATGGTGTGGGATAAATGTAAGCGATATGTGATCAATATATATTGTGAGGGAATAATCACTAAAAATCATTGCAATCGCTACATCCACTGGAAGGATGGATAAATTAACTAAACAGAGCTGAGATTATTCTAATAATCAGTTCTGATTTATATGTCACTCAGAATGAGTAATGTGATATATTCACAAAAGGAATATTGAGACATATAAGTCTTGCCAATATAAATGAGACACATTGGTTAGTGTCTTAAGTCACATCATTGATTTATTTGGCCAAATGTTAAAATTACACGATGAATTATTGCTAACTGGAAGCTTAGCACCATAATTTCACCAACAAGTTTGGTATTTAATAAGCGAATTGGTTGGGTCGTAGCCAATTTTGTGAAAATTTGTCACGGTTTTGACAAAGAAATGTTGACATGAAATACTTAAGATGTGACGATAAAAGCCATCCGGGTTCTAATTATACCCGTATTGATAAACGTGGAGTTTATCTTAAAGGTAAATAATAAAGTGCTGAAACTCTCTCATGTATCATAAATGGTTTTAATGGCAAGATCATGCATTGAGATTGAGTATATTGATATTATATTGGAGATCCGAATATATTACTCAAAATTAAATGTTGATGTATGGATTAAAATATATTAAGTGACCTCTAGTCACATACGAGTAATTCATGTGATCGGAGATTATCACCGCCTAATTATGACATAAAGTCTTTGATCTCCTCAATTGGGCATTATAATTCAAAGACTTATGCCAACTGCATAATACGATTCGACTCCCCATGTTCTATCCTTTGAATAAATTTATGATTATGACATAAAAAGGATATGTGATGTTATATAAGGTGGTTATAGTGATCGGTTGCCCATTAAATCTATCCGGCGTTGATAGTTTTACCACCTTAGGGGGAGGATGATAAGGAAAGCTGGTAAAAACGGACAATTGGTTTTTGATCCTCTACTGAACCAGAAGTTCAATGATTTGTTTAAAATATAATGTACATCAAATAGAGGTTCATTAAAACAAAAATGATGGTATTCATTTGGTTATGATGATGTACTAAAGTATACCGGCTCGATCACCTTATCGAAATGCGGTATGTTCATTCATTGAAATTTATGATTTGACTATAGACATGTATGACCTGGTCTAAGGCGTATCGAGCTATAGATTAGTCATGAAAAGTATTTGTGATGAACATTAAAATTCTTGCCCAATTGAACAACATCTACACACGGGGTGTAGCATGAAAGTCATATCGGTTTACATATTTTGGTGGCAAGAATAAGCAGTTGGTACATCTATATAAATTGGGATGTCCTGGAAGTGACATAGATATCTGAATGACAATAGATGGCCTATATTGGAAAGTGAATGGAATTATGGTACCACATATATTCAGATATCATCAATCAGTACTGACTATATCACGAGATGATAAAATGGTATCGATACGTGTAAGAAACTGATATGCATTTGTATTTGCGCGCATGATCGAATGGACTAGATGATGGGCATCTAATACGT
The DNA here is from genome assembly GCA_023091065.1 of Dianthus caryophyllus. Lineage (NCBI taxonomy): Eukaryota > Viridiplantae > Streptophyta > Magnoliopsida > Caryophyllales > Caryophyllaceae > Dianthus > Dianthus caryophyllus. The sequence continues at coordinate 35,177,772 of CM041518.1, read as the reverse complement.
AAGTCCATTTTGCTTGTCGACATAATATATGGTTGAAAAGAGCTCATAGACTCGAAGTCTATCTAAGGACATGGAGTCCATTAAAATCATGGTAATTGGTTCGAAAACTGTACAGTTTGCATTATCGAGTCATCATGTGCATATAGAGCATAAGTTCATCATTTGCATATATATACATTTTAGTTTCATTATACATATAATATTGTACATATATACTTTAACTCTTAGTTCATATCATACGCATGCTCATGATGGACATTATTATTACATATATACAAATATTTAAAATTAAGGAGATATATGCTCCTAAGATTGGTAACTCCGTATAGGAGTATATGGTAAATGATCGTCAGATTGAAAATGACGGATCAATTGAGTTTTCGGGAAACTCATGAACCTCTATAATGATTGCAGTCATGGGCACGCATCAATTTAATACTACGAAGTAGTATCATTGAATTTTATGGTTTGAATTCATATAGAGGGACTTTGAAACTCTTGAAGAGTTGAAATTCATTCCTTGTTGTCTCAACCTGAAGTTTGAGACTGTGAAATGTTTTGAATGGTTATAAAACTGAAAGAATCCACGGTTTGAAAGAACCATAATATTGGAGGGATAATTTCGATTCATGATGGGATTATTAATCCGTGCGATCGACCTCCTTGAAATACTTATTGCGGATTTTAGATTCTTATACTAATTCTAAAAAGGTATCTCCTGAAGAGATAAAATTATTCAATAAAGTATTTAATGGTCACGCACTTTTTTTCCCTTCGACTAGGTTTTTGTCCCAATGGGTTTTTCCTAGCAAGGTTTTTAACGAGGCAGCATGGTCGACACACAAATTGACGATATTTGTGATTATCACTTTGTCTGGACGACAAGTGTTATAGGCAATTGCACGTATGCCTATGAATGGTGGAAAAGAAACTACTCTCAAGCAAGGAAATCGAAATATTATTTCAAATGAAGTCGAGAACATTACGGTCTTCTGCATATTGCGAGCTTTGAAAGGAAAAATGGTGGTCATGGTTTATTTGATCGTAGATTGCTTCAAATTTATCTACTACGATGAATTATTTCTTGAAGACAAAAAGTTTCATTATTATGAGCTAAGACAAGTCAAGCAACGGATGCAATCGTCAGGGGGAGTAGACACGCGCTGTACTCTTTTTCCTTAACCATGGTTTTGTCCCACTGGGTTTTCTATGGAAAGGTTTTAACGAGGCAGCTTATCGTCTATGCGTGTTTCGAGAATGTTGTACTCTTTTTCCTTTGCTAGTGTTTTTCCCATGTGGTTTTTCTAGGAAGGTTTAATGAGGCATGTTTTTAATAATGGACATCCAAGGGGGAGTGTTATGAATAATGTATTATGGTAGTGTGGATGTCCAATGGGCCTATGAGCCAAAGTCCTATCGCATGCTATTAGGGTTTGACTAAAACCCTAGACTCTCTATGTACTATATATATACACCCATGAAGGATGAATAATACACAGTTATCTCTCTATTCTCTCTTACTCTCTTTATTTCACAACAGTTTGTTATTTTTTTATTAATAATGTAATTTCTTACTTTTAATTTTGTTTGTTTTTAGTGAATTAATTTAGTGGTTTATTTTTTTAAATATATTTTAATATTTTGAATAAAATAATTAATGTTTTTAATATATATATATATATAAAAAAAATGTAAATAAATGAGTAAAAATGTGTACAAAAATGAGTTAAAAAATTGTACGGAGTACAAAATAGTAAGTTTAAAAGGGTGAGAGAAAAGGAAGAGAAACAAGAGAGAGAAAGAGTAAGAAATGTTGTAAAACATAAAAGGTATAAAATGGAAAAATATATACATGATTGAGTAAATCATGTACTCCGTATATGAAAAAACAACGCCCTTTAAAATACATTGAATATAAATTTTTTATGTTAATATCAAAGTATGCATGTGTTTTGACTTTTGAGGATTGGCAGTTATTGGACCAAAAATGGTCAAGACGAACAAAGGCGGTTTTCGACTAAATCACGGATTGGGTCCTTGGCTCGAACCATGGGCTAGGTCACGATCCTAAGGTCCACCCAAGCTTATTTTTGAGTGAATTGCATAATAATATCTTGGTCAAGCTTGGTGGGTCAAAGAGGTCAAGGAAAGTCAAGACGGAGAGCAACCGAAAGTCGACGATTGTGCTATTTTTGAATGCGGTCGCTCGAGTGCACCCAAGTGGGTTCGAACCACAAGTCAAATAAATTTTCAAGAGCAAAAGTCAAGGGAAGAGCTACAAGTCACCAAAAAATGATCAAGGAAGCTTCACATGTTTTTCCTCAACGTGTCCCTTTCAACACACGCCACTATCTACCTTTTACGCTTTATACTTTACGCTTTATGTTTTGTTGTTTACCTTCAAATTTTCAGATTTGTAAGGCTTTAGAAGCCCCTAATTTCTACTGGTCAGAAGGTCTTTTAGGACCCTTAGATCTAGTTTGAATTGTAAGGTGTGGATTAGAGATGAGGTATTATATAAACCCACTCACACACAACATAATTTTCAGATTTGGTTAATGAAAAAGAAACCCTAGAGTTTATATTGTGTTCCTCATTTTCTCATTACTTTGTGTGTGAGTTAGTGAAAGATTAGTTTAGTGGCTTTGTGCTTAAACTAATCAAAACCTAAATCTATTACTTTGTGTGTAGATTTAGTGACTATCCTTTTTGTTTTCCTTGTTTACAAAATTTCAGAAAAATACTTCACAAAAACAACACATTGAGCCGAGATTTTCAAGACACATCAAGATCGATTTTGGTTCATCCTTTGAGTGAAACTTGATCCTCCTAGTTTCACTCCAAATTGGTTATCAAAGCCTAGGTTTGTTCTTCATTTTCGATTTGTTCTTTGTGTTGTCGAGTTGTTCTTGTGTTCCTTCTTTTATTTTCGTTTTTTTTTCCTTCTTTTTACGTGTGTCTTCCACAAAATCCACAAACATACTCACAAAATTTTCACAAAATGGTTGAAGATCTACACTTGTGTTAGTGTTGGTTTCGGTTCTCACACTCAAAGGTCCTTGCTTTACTCAAAAATTTTCAGATTTTGTTTCTTTGATTATATCAATGGGTGTGTTTCTTCCTTTTGATGTTTCTTGTGGTACTACTCTTGATGAGACCATGTATGATTCTATGGAGAAAGCTAGAAGAGAGCTTGAAATCAAAATGAGTCGAATGAGGGTAGACTTAAACCTAACCCTAGCCTTGATCTTGTGACTTTGAGGGGTCAAAGGGAGTTAGAGGCTAGAATGGCTCGATTAGGAGGAGAGCCACCCCCTAGTCTAGGCCGTGTGGATTGTGGAGCATTACATGCTCAAACCCTAACCCTAACCCTAGAAGAAAATCACCAAGTCGAAATCTTTAGGTCTAGGTGTACCATTATGGGAAGGGTTTGTAATTTGATTGTTGATGGGGAGAGTTGTTCTAATGTGGCCTCAAGCACCCTCATTGAAAAATTAGCCTTGCCTACACAAGAACACCCTAACCCTTACAAGATGAAGTGGCTAAACAATGGAGCCGAGATGAGTGTAAGTGTGGTTAGACAATGTTTGGTTTCTTTCTCCATTGGTGGGGATTACATGGATGAGGTTTTGTGTGATGTGATTCCCATGGATGCTTGTCATCTCCTCTTGGGAGACCTTGGAGGTTGGAAAGATATGGTAATCATGAGGGGAGGGACAATACTTATAACTTTAAGATTGGAGCCAAGAATATCAAGCTTACACCCTTACCTCCAATTTTGAAGAACCCTAGCCCACCCTCCTTGGTTGAATCACACGAAAACATGAAGGTTGATGGGGGACCCAAATGAAACAAGTGCAAACTGAAATGGTGGTGGCAAAGCCGTGGGACATGATACAAGAGGGCATACCAACACTCCTACCTTCTACCTTGAAGTATTCCACCCCACCCTCCATGTTTGAGCCTTACAAAGATGTGGTATTGAGTAAAGAGGCCAAACAAGAGAGGAAATGAATGTTGGTGAGAAATTGACCATTCACTTTGCTAAAGATAATCCTAACACTCAAGAGGAAAGCATGGGGTACAATGCCAAGCAAAGGGATGAGTATGATCATGAGAAGTGTTTGGCCAATGTCAAGAGGAAGGTATTCATGTGGTATGAGAATGTTGATGCAAGCAAAGAGTCGAGGGAATTTCTAAAATGGAAGTTCAAGGTGGGGATTGTCAATACCCAAGGAATGCTATGTGGTTATCATAATCAAGTCTATTCGAGTGGTTTCATGAAATGGGGATTCAAAGGGGGAACTAAGCTTGAACAAAAAGAGCTAAGTGATGATCTTCTACAATCTTCACCTAAGCTCAAGAAAGAAGATGGCTCAAGTGAAAGTCCAAAGATCGATTTGTGGGAGGAGAACACGGCCCTCAATGCCATACGTGGTCGCTCACGATCCTTAGGTCATCCAATTCAACAAGTACTTTCATGAATGAGAAGGTAGCCCTCCATTTGATCAAAGACAATCCTAGAGCAATAGGGAAGTCAAGGAGAGGAGCTCAATGAGCTCAAAATCGAAAATTCGGGCACTCAATGAAATACAAGGAGAGTGAATCATTTGGAGATGCAAAGGACGATGTGATGGAAAGTTCAAGTAAGTCCTTGAAATGGGAGAAAACGTTGGGCTCAATCATGACAAAGAGAGGCTAGGTGACGATTCTATGCATGAGGAACATCGAGTTGTGCTAGGGGATAATTGTGAATCCAAAGAAACCATGAGTAAGGAGAGAGCAAGTTCAATTCAATGAACCGAAGTTTACGAGAATCAATCTCTCATTCAATCTCTAAGCAAGTGGAATTCTTGGAAGACTAGAGCCATGGAACACAAGGTTGGTCATGGGGCTCATGGGGCACCCTCATCATGTTCTACTTAATCAAGCCATGAAGCCAACAAGAGTCCGAGTCGAGAAGGAGGCAAAGGATCAAGCCATGAGTCAAACTATAGTCCGAGCCGAGCAAGAGAAAGAGAGACCGAGGATTTGAGGACAAATCCTTTTCAAGGAGAGGAGATTGGACCAAAATGGTCAAGACGAACAAAGGCGGTTTTCGACTAAATCACGGATTGGGTCCTTGGCTCGAACCATGGGCTAGGTCACGATCCTAAGGTCCACCCAAGCTTATTTTTGAGTGAATTGCATAATAATATCTTGGTCAAGCTTGGTGGGTCAAAGAGGTCAAGGAAAGTCAAGGACGGAGAAAGAACCGAAAGTCGACGATTGTCTATTTTTGAATCGCGGTCGCTCGAGTGCAGTGGGTTCGAACCACAAGTCAAATAAATTTTCAAGAGCAAAAGTCAAGGGAAGAGCTACAAGTCGGTAGAAAAAAATGATCAAGGAAGCTTCACACGCTTTTCCTCAACGCGTCCTTTCAACACACGCCACTATCTACCTTTTACGCTTTATACTTTACGCTTTATGTTTTGTTGCTTACCTTCAAATTTTCGGCATTTGTAAGGCTTTAGAAGCCCCTAATTTAATTTGGTTGTAAGGTCTTTTAGACCTGAGATCTAGTTTGAATTGTAAGGTGTGGATTAGAGATGAGGTATTATATAAACCCACTCACACACAACATAATTTTCAGATTTGGTTAATGAAAAAGAAACCCTAGAGTTTATATTGTGTTCCTCATTTTCTCATTACTTTGTGTGTGAGTTAGTGAAAGATTAGTTTAGTGGCTTTGTGCTTAAACTAATCAAAACCTAAATCTATTACTTTGTGTGTAGATTTAGTGACTATCCTTTTTGTTTTCCTTGTTTACAAAATTTCAGAAAAATACTTCACAAAAACAACACATTGAGCCGAGATTTTCAAGACACATCAAGATCGATTTTGGTTCATCCTTTGAGTGAAACTTGATCCTCCTAGTTTCACTCCAGTTATTTTTTAATTTTCACTAGAAAATAGTTGAAAATTCAAACTTGTAGCTAAAAGTTCATCAAATAAAATTGTAGTTTTAACATTTTAAATCTCCATAAAATAATTCAAATTCTCGTTAAATCTAGGCTGTTATCTATATCCCTTAGCCTGAATTCCAACTCTTCTTTTCTGGCTCTTACAAAAGCTCACAAATACAAAATCAAATAATTCCAGGGCTTTAGATCGACAGCAGAATAATTACAACAAATGACTTCCGAAGCTCGAAAGTCGTCTGATATCTTCCGCTAAACTGAACCTTTCTTTGCAACCGCTTCCCTAAGTTTCCTACCCAATGCAAAGGCCAACGGTGGCGGAACTGCATTACCGATCTGTCGGTGCCTGTGCTGAATGTTGCCGGCAAATTTATAACTGTCCGGGAATCCCTGCAGTAAGAAAACGACAAAGACGATGATTAAATTAACAGCTGAAAGAGCTATTCAGCACTATCTGTCATCATTGCTGCACAAGCTTCATGTCGGATAAATGGATAATCAATGTCAGTGCTCAGAAATTAGACAGTAATACTTCATTTAACCCCTGATAATCTACTCCGTATAATTCAAGGATTTATCATGAAAACCTCGACAGCTGAAGACGCACTGGTGTTAGATATGTTTAGCCGAGTTTTTAACACAGCATGGTCAATGAAATAATCTTACACGCTAAACGATTCAGTCTCACGAACTCATGCATTAACTTCAGTAGTTTTTATATTAATGGCACAGCTATTAATAGACCAGCCGTAAAGCAGCCATGAAAATCTTGGGTACAATGGTATACCGCATCATTGTACACCCTACCCAATAAGGCAATAATTACAATCGAATTTATCCTATTATTTCCATATTAAAGGAGAATCTGTGTAAACTAAGTACGCAGATCTTGTATACCGGGTAAACTTTAGAGTTTTTCAGAACGGAAGTGCATACCTGAGAACGAGCACATTCACGAACCGTAACGATCCGATCCTGATCAGGATGAAAGCACATCCCGACCTTGCCCATTGGCTGCGGGTCGGTGATTGAGGTCGGGAAGTTTCCTTCCCAGTCCAACCTTCCAAACAGACCCTTCCATTGATTGTGTCGTTCTGCCGTGTTTGGCAGGCACCACGGTACCAAGTCAGCCATCTGCCCAGTAGACAGCTTCACCTGGAGAACACAAAATTAGAAATTACGTATGATTAGAGCGACCACAATAGCTAGTCGAGTAAAAATATAAGTACTGCAAATCAGAAAGCTCAGACGATACCTTCTCCTCTGGGAGGTCTCGCCAGTCAGCACCAGGGCGTTTGGGAATCTTTTGGCAGCGTATCAAATTCAACTCATTCATTTCCTTTGATATGTGATCAGTTAACGTAATCATATCTCGTCGAATCATCTTTTGGAACCACGACACTGCCTCATTTTTGTACTGTAGTAAAATAGTAGCATAGGATAAGTGGGGATCGATCCATAAGATTGGTAACCGGCATACATGATACAGGGAAACAAGAAATAAATATCTCACCTCCATCGTAGGTAGAGCAGCTCCATTTCCGACAGCTGGTAGATCCCCGATAGTATCCCTGACAGTAATAGAACGGAAGGGTGCACCAGCTGCTGTACTGCGAACTGCTGCGTACTGAGAATTATTACCGAGAGAGACTTTGAGTTCTGAACCAGCAAAAACATGCATTGGCTCAGGCCATTCGGGTAATATCTCCTCAGGAGATGCAGCCCATATGAACGCACGTTTTCGAGATTGAGAAACACCAAAGGCCCCAGCGTCAAGAATGCCAAATCTAACCTGAAATTCGCATTTCAACATAAAGAATGAGCCCTTGACAACAGCCAAATTCCTTTTCCTTTTAGTCATGATTTCAGGAGTTTGGAAAGCGTTTGGTACAAAAATCATAAGAATATAATAAGATGGGACATCAAAAGTCATACGTACCTGATAACCCATTTCAAGAAGAGAAGCTACGGCTAAACGGAAGGTCTGGCCTTTGTTGAAGGACACAAAGTTCCGAACATTCTCTAGAAGAAAGTATTTAGGGCGGAAGTAATCAGCAAACGAAAGGAAAGCCAATATCATTTCACACTGAACCTTACTCCAGGCACTTTTATTAAACCTATTCATTCCCGAAAAACCCTGACAAGGAGGACCTCCATTTATGAAGTCTACTAGCCCGGGTCTAGGCAATTTGCTGATTTCCGTTTCCTCAAGCTTCTTCGCCTCCTCTAAAGCTTCGGGAGTTGAAAGACAGTCATCTTGATCCCCACAAGCTGACATGATAGCACTAAAAAAATCCAAAACAAAAATGTTCAGTAAGCATAAAATATAACGACACGATAAGGCTGTTACTCCACAGACATATAATAGTAATAATTGGCCAGATTCTGAATGTCACTAGAAGAACAACCAATAAAGACCCTACCTCAGGATCACATTGCAGTTATTAACAAACACCGAGGCCTCAGGATGGTTGAGGTTAAACGCTTCACCAGCAGGTTCTTCATACTCAATTGCCCATCTGGTCTGTGACACACCTGCACATTGTAAAAGTCGACATTAAATGCAATGGACCTCAGATATCCATAAATTTTGAAGCATAAGCATATACTGCCTAATCCGTCAGTTTTAAATTCAAAAATGATCAGGCCACGGTATCTGTTTTACCTGCTCGCTCTAATCCTTCGGATAAGCCACCACAGCCAGCAAAGATATCGAGAGTAGCCAGCTTATTCTGGAAAGAATCTTTCTCTTTCAAACCCTCATTATCATCTCCTTCCTTAACCTTTCCTTTTTTCTTTCTGGCCATGGATTCGTCAATAACAGGACTAAGTCTGACACTGATGGGCAACTGCAAAATTAAATACCACCACATGATGTCATGCTTATAAATGATGGTCGATGATTTGATATAGTTCTGTCAATGTAAAAGAAAAAATAACCTGTTTGATGGCTCCACTATCACAATCATAGAGATGCTCACAGAAGAAGATATGCTCAAAAACAGCAGGGTAATTTATAGCTGGCAGATCATGCTTTCTTCTGACTTCACACTTCCCTCGGATAGCAGCTACAGGCAATGATTGTATTTCTTCACTGTAGTAAACCTGAATGTAGACGTGACAGTATTTCAACAATTCGTTAAACCAAGCAAGCTAAAATAAGACTTTAATGTGAATTCAGTTCATCTTAAACATAATCAAGCTACTACCGGAAACATGCGAGAGACATAAGTTTTAATTTTGACACCAACGAGAAGTTAATATGAACCTCTTATGCATTACCTCTCGAATGTCAGACCGATATGCTTTTTCAGCCGAGATGTCCTCAGGCCTAAAGTATCTTCGAGCTTTAACTTTGATGGAGTCGGGATCAGATTTTTTGGAAGCTTTGGGCATAATAACCTCCAAGAGCTGACAAAGCACAAACGGTTTCAAGCCCACACTTCTACCACTCTTAAAAGTTTCACTCCCCTTCTCATTTTCCGCAAGATAACGTGGGGCAACATAGAAAAACTCCTCAATTTTGTACTCAACCCCTTCATAAACAAAGCCACTCTCTGGCAAGTTCACCTTCAAAGTTTGCTTTTCACTGTCACCCGCTTTAGTAGTGCAAGCATGGCAGGTACCATTTCCATTCCCTAACGAATCTTTTGGAAGACAAATAAATGCACCATTCTGAGGCTGGTATAAGCTTTTGCAGTAGTATTCCAAAGGTAGTCCTTTGCTCTTCCTCTCCGCAGCATTTTCTCGATCAATCTTTTCTTCCAGAGCATGAGCCTTTCGGTATTGATGACCCCACGGCTTCTGGCGAATTTCAACAAGTGTGCTTTCTTTAACATCTCCTAATTCAAAATCCAGACAATTCTCTGTCAAGAATACCTCCCGCTCATTTGCAGCAGTTCCTAGAACTGTCTCAGATCCTCTCAGCATCAATCGTCCATGAGCCATTTTCTTGCCGCCTGGTTTTTCATACATATATTCAACTAGATAAATAGGAGGCAGCTCTTCTGCCGCAGTTGTTTCAAGAAGAACTAAACCACCAACAACAACTGAATCTCCATGGACAGTAGCTTGTTTGTAAAGAAGACGTCCATTTGAAGTTTTATTAATAGGCTCTCCTTCCCATTTGATGTCCACAGGTGAACGCTTGCTTGGCCTGTTTGCTTGACTTTTTGGGTTCGTCTTTACAACAAGAACTTTTTCTTCTTGCTCCTCTTCAATATCTTCTTCCACGTCTTCTTCTTCTTGAACTTCCTCCTCTTTCACTTCAGCGATTGCTACATCCTTTGACTCCTCGGGAGAATAATTTGAATAAAACTCCCCCCATATTCTGTTAATTAATTTTGTAGTCGTTGCTGGCATTAGTTTTCTCTTTGCAATGGGAACCATTTTAGCCATCGGATTCAAATTCGCTCCCTTTCTTGTCACACCCTTTTTCTTAACCAGCCATTTAGTATGATGCCTCGTTTCCATTTTAAGCTTCAGTCCATGCACGAAAGGACAGTTCTTTATGGTATTGTCGGGGAACTCTGCAAACTGTTGCAGTAATATCTGGCCATGAACCACCACATATCTCTCCACAGCTACTAGATTTGAAGATATAAATGCGGGTTGATCCTTTCCGAATTCAGCCAAGCGCTTAATAATTTCTGTGAAGGACAGGCGTGCCACTCGAGTTTGTTCCTTTAAAAGAGTAATGATGCTGACCCCAAGCCTCGCTGTTTTTAAAACTGTTTCATACCATGGAGCATACTGCTTTGATGGCTTTCCGAGCCTATACCTGCAGGAGATTTTGAGAGAGTTGAAAACAGTTACTATTATGTTCTGGTTCACCAAATCATCAGAAACCCTTGTAGATGCGGTAATTCAATGATGCCAGATAACCAAATCCATAAAATTTAAAATCTTAGGAAATAAATGTAGATATAAGGGAAAGAAGAATCATCAGCAAAACTCCAAAATTACCAAACAGAAGAAAAAAAAAAAAAAAGGTTATGAAATCGAACAGGATTATGCTTCATAGTTCATATGGAAACAATAATTAAGTGAGAGTCCCGAGAAAGGTGTATATTAGGTCCAAGAACTCTCGGCCGTTTACTCAAAGAAGGTTCACAGCAGTCACAAAGATCATTACTACAGCATTTAGTCAAGAAAGTCGAAAGTTAAAACAGCAGCAAAATCCAATAAAAAACATAAGATAAAAGAAAATATGTATACCAGGCCATGTCTGTTCTGATAGATATGAAAACCATAGATGCCCCAGCCTCGATCATCCATTCCTTTATTGCACTCAAATAAATCGGAATTCCCCCGACTTCTTGCTCCTCAGAAAGAGCTGATGAAGACTGAGCACCCGCATCAACACAAAAACCACTTCCATCATCATCGGTCACAGTTCCAGACCCAAAAATGGTTACATCAATGTCATCACAAGGCTTCATTGGTAGAAGTTCCAAAGAAACCAGTCGCGAGTCGGAGTTATAGAGTGACCAGTTATGAAGCATGCTCCTAGGAAGTTGATCTGGGTCAGTGACGTCCATGTCATTGTCAAAGATGATGTACTCATCAGTTTCTTCATTGTTAGGTTTGTAGTAAGCGGGAAGAGGATAATCACTCGCAATTTCATCTTCATTAATCTTAATATAGTATTTATTTGATCCCGTAGGACGCCTCCCCTTTCTCTGGTTCATGGACCGCCAATCTTCTTCCTCCTGTAACAACCTCGCTAGTTTTGCATCCTCATCTTCTTCAGTCCCTGGTGATGAATTTGATTCCTTTTTTGTCTCTCCATCTCCGATTTTCAGAGCCCCACCAGTAGCCAGGGGTAAATCTGCTGAGGCATGTGCCCCATTCATTTTGCATTCATCACGGAGAGCGACAAGCACAGGCAAGTCAACGAACTTCTGGTCTGTCTTGCTGGACGTAGCATCCAAACCAATTAGCTGGCTATATATAAAATCTCCCCGAGAAAGTATGAACTCTTTAATTGAAGCTCCAGCCGGAAAATTTTTGCTGCCACTCATTGAACGGACTAAAGCAGCAAGCAACTCATCAAGAGTTATATCAGGATTTCCCCCAGAAGATCGTGACAGTTTCTTGTAAACTTCTATGCAGGCACGTGCCTTCTCGTAGAAAAGCCCATAAATTTTCCTGAAGGAGGTGGCAGGCTTTATACAAGAATAATCCGCTACATCAGTGGATATCCAAACTGTAGGAGCCCCATCTTCATAGCCAGAGATGTCCCATGTTTCAATCCGACCAAAACCTTCACACCGTACACCCTTATCTTTGACCGGGTCACCTGAAGGCTCTAGAGGCAAGATAACGCCAGAAATAAACAAGTCGGTAACTTCCAGTAACTCTACAGGCTGTGCTTTTCCATCCGCATCGTGAAAAACGAAGTCCACGAGGCGTCGATTGGGTCTCGGATCATCATGACCTGTAGTTAATCCAATGGCAGCAATTTCATCCTCGACAGTGACCTCTCTTTTTTTATCCAAAAGAGACTCTTTCTCCAAAATGCGCACTTCCTTTTCTTTGAAGCTAGAACAAGCTGCAGCCCTCTTTGGCATTCTTCGAGAAGCCACTTTGGTTTCCCCATTGGCGTCATCTCGCTGCCTTTTTTTCTGTTTACCCTTCACTACTTTGCCATTTGATCCGTTTACTTTCACGTCATCAGATACTATTGTATCAGAACCCGCCTTTCCTTCGTTAGCCATTCCTAAAATATAATTAAAAGTGTGATAAATGAGTCAAACGCACCTATCAAATGAAAACTATCTAAGCAAGAAACAATCCATTTGAAGGTGCAAGTTTACTCGTTCAGGTGACAAAGCATTTATTGTAATATTATTTCTGGACTCAAGAATTTATAAGACTATTCAATTAACGGCAATAACTACTGAGTATCCGGCAATTGTTGTACACGCATTTAAAGAAATTGATAAGCCATTCCATATAAACCAAGTACTTAAACATTGTAAATGCATGTTAGTAACATTCAAATTCATGCGATTTAAACTAGCATACATTTTACAAAATAAATCCGAAACAAAACAAAAAGCTTTTACATTTACATGCATCTTACATTAATATGTTAAGTACCCCAGGGAGCGTAATAGGGAAAAATTAATATCAAATCCAACAAAAATCAATTTCTTGAAAACCACGTCATCGCGGATTCGCGGTATAGTATAGCAGGACACTGTTACCAAATTCATCGACATCACACTGACAATTAGAATACCCATTTAAGTCGTCAGCATATCTGCATGCAAGCGCTCAGATTCCATGATACCAAAGATGTAACTTTACATGCATTTATTCTACAACTTAAAATACGGAGTAGTAATAGATTTACTCAACTGCAGATCACAGTCTAATAAGCATAAGCTAAAACATGTGTTTCTAGTTTCAGGACAGAAAGCAGACTTATAAGAGTTAATAGCTCCACATTTCTTACCGTTTTCACATTCATAACTCCTCGATAAAATTAGAGACAAACTATCTGTAACTACTTGACTACTTTTACAACTAAGTAAACACAAAAACTAAATAATTTCTTCTACGAGTAGTTTTTTAACATTCAGTAGTCTGATTAATTTGGAATGTCGCTGGTTTTTAACTTCATATTTACGACTAAAAGTGACCGCTTGCACCAAAAATGCACAATATCGTAAATTCAAGGGGACAACTATTTCTCCTGTACTAGAACTAACATTTTGATACATCCACATAACGCGAGCAAATCCGTAAAACATGGACAATATCATAAAATTAAGCGACAGTAATTTCTCCACTTCAAAAACTAACATTTCAACACGACCAAATAACTCAAACAACATCTTAAGACATGGACGATGTAATGAATTCAAGCGATAGCAAATTTTTTAGGTCAGAAACTAACATTTCGACACAATCTGGACGACATGCACGAAATCATAAATTCAAACGACAATAATTTATCAAGTTCAGAAACCAACATTTCGACACAATCTGTAAGACATGCACGAAATCATAAATTCGAGCGACAACAATTTCTTAAGGTCAGAAACCAACATTTCAACACAATCTGTAAGACATGCACGAAATCATAAATTCAAGCGACAACAATTTCTCAAGTTCAGAAACTAAAATTTCGACACAATCTGTAAGACATGCATGAAATCATAATTTCAAGCGACGACAATTTCTCAAGTTCAGAAACCAACATTTCGACACAATCTGTAAGACATGCACGAAATCATAAATTCAAGCGACAAAAATTTCGCGAAGTTCAGAAACCAACATTTCGACACAGCCACAAAACTCAAAACAAATCTGCAAACAATCAATGATATCATAAATTAACAAACTAAAATTTCAATTCATCCACTTAAAACTCAAAACAAAATCTGCAAAACATGCACGATATCACAGGCTCAAACAACAACCATTTCTCCACTTCAAAAACTACTTTAAATTCCAACAAATCTGCAAACAATTCACAATATCATAAAATCAAGCGATAAAAAAAAATGACATTTCCACACATTCACAGAACAAAAACAAACAAAATCTGCAGAAAATTCACAGAAAAAAAAAAAAATTAAAAAAACAACCGATAAAAATTTCTCACCAAATTCAACAAACCGAGCGAACGAACCACAAAATTACACAACCAAAACCGATCCAAAACCCCCAATCCTCCAACTACACCGCACGAATTTCCAGAAATTCGATCGAAATGACGCGGAAATTTCTGGAAGAAAAAAGAAAAACAGCGGAGGATGAATTAGGGTTTTGAAAGTCGAATTAAAAAGACGAAGATGGAAATAAATTAGGGGGAAAATGTGAAGTATGAAAAGTGAGAAGAATGTGGACTCACTTATATATAGTGTGGGTTTTTTTTTGGGGGGGAGAAATGAAAAAATAAAAGTTGAATAAGGCGGGAAGTTGAGAGTGATGAAATGTTTTTTTGGCGAACTGAGGAAAAAAAAACTGTGAATTTCACTGCGTTTGTTTTGTTTAGGTTGGGATTTGAGTTGGGTTAGAGACGATCGAGTTAAGTTATTTACGACGACGATGATTTGACGGGTTAGGAATTGGAATTGGAATTGGAACTGGAATTAGAATTGGGATCGGAGTTGGGATTGGGATTGATTGTGTTAATTTTACCGAGTTTATGTTTTTGACGATTGATAATGTTTTGTTATTTGCTGGTGATTTGGTATGTTTGGATGAATAACAGTGTGTGGTTGATTCAGAGTGAGGGGATCGAGTTAAGTTATTTGTCATGAGATGCTCATGATGAGGATCAAGGAGGTGGAGATTGAGTCTGTTTTTGGGGGTCGGAGGTTTATGTATTTAGCGGGGTTAACTGTGTTGCAATGATTGCCGTGGAACATTTTGTTTTATGAAAAGATAGAATGGTTTCACGCTTTTAGCTTTGACGTGTAAAAGTAGTTTATTAGCTTACTCATTGATTAGAGATTTAGAGTACATATAATCATAATTATATGAAAGTTATAATAATCACATGACTTGAATTTTCTCTTGGCTCAAGTAAGTGATAATTCGGTAAACCAACTGAACAAAACGTATTTGATATTTTTTTTATTTTTTTTAAATTTTAATATGCTCAATTCAGACAAAGGCAACATCATAGCACGTAATTTGTTTAGATTTCATTGTTTTTCTCTACTTATTTGTAAACGTAATTGATTTTCCGTATACGGATTTTACTCCCGTTGTATACTTTTCTCATTTAGTTTTCAAACCCTACCCCTTTTTTACTCCCATGGTATACAAATTCTCTCTATTTTTTCCCCAAATTTTCTTAATCAAATTCAATCAATTGTTCAATTATACAATTATTAATTTCAATAAACAATTCAATGAAGTAATAATCACTTTCAATTTCAATTATTGTCGTTAAATTATCAATTTTTATTAATTCTAAATGGATTTAATTTAAAATCAAAATTAGGGTTTGCATAAGGAAGAACTTGGGGCGGCGGTAGGCACCGACTTAGGGTGGCGGGAGGCGGTAGCGGCGGCCGGAGAGGGTGGTCGGAGGTGGCGGCGCCGACGTGGGTGGGTTTGGTGGTCAATATGGTGGTGTAGTTATTGTGTTAGTTTGTGAGTTTTGTGGGTAACTATGTAAGACCGGTCACCGGCGAGGGTGGGACCGCCATGTGTAGCCGGCGGTGAACTCCGGCGTGGTGGGCGACCGGTATGGTGGTGGCCGAACTCGGTGGTGGCCGGAGGTGATGGTGGTCGGAGTAGCTTGTTTGTAACAACCTGGTTTTTAGTCGACTTTAATTACTAAGGCGGAAATTAATTAAGTCTTAAACCAGCGTCATTAATTATACATAAACCCAAAATATTACAACATCGTTCAAGAGTTGAATAAAACAACTCTAAATACGGAATTTAAAAGAGTATGGTGTTATAAATTACATATCTCTCGAAATACAACAAAAGTAAAGTATAAACACGTCTTGTGGCCCCGTCCAAAATCCAGCTCTCGGTCCACGATCTTCCTGCACAATAAACTATTGGGGGGATGCCCGCTGAGCGGACAGTGACTAGCTATGCTCATACTTACCCTCGATTTCAATTACTTTGGTTTACTACTATCGCTTTATAACTATAATAGTATGATAAAACAATAAACATGCTTAAAACATATAGCATGTAAAGACATGTTAGTCATAATAAACATGCGGTTTAGAGCGGTAAATCATATAAGCATGATATTCAGTCATGAAGGCAAATAACAAATAATAGCATATCAATAGTGTCACAATAATTCAATAGTATTACAAGGCGATATCGGATCGCAATCAAACATACGTATCTTATCATTCTCCTCATGCAGACTCGATTCAATTCAGAAAGTTGTAGTCTTTAATTTTCGAAGATGGTACACACTCGTTCTCAATTAATCATACAACAAACAACACATACTGCTTACGAGCCTGACCACTGAGTAGGCCTTTGTACTGATCGATTGCATCTCACTTCCATAGTGCGAGACTTACTCGACTCGTAAACCACGCCGAATACTATAATACTTGCATCTCATCCTCTAGTGTTCGAAATGATTCGAACTTGAGATACAATCTCGTCAAGTAATCTTTACGCAGGTAAGAGCGAATGCAAGTGTCGCGCCCACTAAGAACTAAACACGGCAAGGAGACAGAATCAAAGCGCATAAGCACATAATGTCACGGTGGCCCTGGTAACTTTAGCGAAATAGGGAATAAAGCCCTAGTCTAGTATGCATACACTAATATCCAATTTAAGAGTAGGCTATGCTATTCATAGAGCACCTTAACTCAGGATAAAACGACTATTTCCTAAAGCCTGTCCCACTAAGAGTTGGATTTTTCATTATCTTGTACGGCATTGGCTATACCACTTAAGGCGTAATTGGCACGGGCAGGATGCACTAAGCAATAAGGTCGCTTACTTAAACCACACTATTCGATATGACCCAAGCCGTAGACCGAGATAGTGGTATCCGCACAAGACTATCTTAACCCCACTTCACTTACGATTGACGTTTTACAATCGAGGCCCAAGCTTGACCTTTATTTAAACATACTCATGATTTATTATTTATTTGATATTTACATATCACATGTTACTTAGACTCTCCTAGTCTCCACAAACGTTTAAGTATTTGTAGGTTTCATATGATCACATAACACATTCGTTTATTATTTGAAGTGTTGTTAATTATTAATGTTTTCAAGTTTCTAAATTGAAACGTTTATTAGTATGTCCAATTTTATTTATGTGTTTTTCAAACACTTTAGGTCATTTACTTCTTCATTTTAAATTTTCTATACTTAGTAAAATTTTCAATTATTTTCAGTATTTCACTATTCACTTTTCACTATTCATCGTATTTTACTATTCATCGTATTTACTATTCATTGTATTTACTATTCATCGTATTTACTATTCACCGTATTTTAGACGTATTTTTATACGTATTCGTATTTTTATACTTCGTATTCTAATTGTATTTTTATACTTATACGTATTCTTATACTTGTACGTATTTTTATATTTATACGTATTTTTATACTTAAGGTATTTTAGTATAATACTAATCTTGTTTTTATTTCCTAAGTACAAATTTTTAGTTTCAAAGTCGTTAGGTTCGTTTTGTACTTAGGCGATTTTTGAAAATATTCTAAAGTCTAGTTTTAAAAATGTTAAGTTCGGTTTGTATTTAGTCATTTATGAAAATATCTAAAAATCTAGTTTCAAAAACGTTAAGTTCATTTTGTATAAAGTGATAATGATTTTCATTTTAAAATATTAGTTTTTAAAAATGTTAAGTTCAATTTGTAAAAAGTGATAATGGTATTCATTTTAAATTGAGACTTAGTTAAATTTAGTCGTCTATTAACTAAATTTAGCGATTTTCATTTTAAAAGATAATGGTATCGTGGATGATTCATTTATAGTCCGTAAGTCCAAGATCAACAGTCCAAATAGCAAAGGCAGTAACACACGATTTAATTCATTTTTATACGGTTACTCATTTTTTATCGGTTTAACATAATTCATTTATAATCAAAACGATTTATACAAAAATTCAATTCTAATTACTATTTAACTTTAGTGACTTAGTGATAATTTCATTTTAGTCAAATCTAGTCAATTTATAAAGGAAATGCCGTGTATATAATATATGTGTCAAAATGGTTTTATTTCTTTTAATTTCTTAAATCTAACTTATTAACTAATAATTAAATTATATTAACATTAAACTAAAAAGTGATAAAAACAATTTTTGACCTAAAAATATAGGAAATGCCGTGGAGAATGATGGTGATGTTCAAAATTTCATTTTTCGATTTTATCGGTTTTTAACTTAAAGTCTTTATATTTTAATTATTCTAATTATACTAAAACGATTTAAACTATAATGAAATTTACTAACAATTTCATTTATATTTATGAATAGTGTTTTTCAACACTTTAAATTCCTAACTTGTTAATCTAAATGATTTATAATGTTTTAGTTGATTTAATACATAATACTAACAATATATATAAACAATAACTAAACATAAACATAAATTATTAACAAACATAAATTAAAATGAAATCAAAATGAGTAACAAGTATGAACATCACATGAATAACTCAAGAACACACATGAAGAACTCAAGAACAACTCAAGAACACTTATTTCGATTTTAATAATTTATAATTTGTTTTCCTAATTTAGTTTTTTTTTTCATAGGAACATCTATTTTATACTAACTTAATACTACATATAATTTACAAAAATTAAAAGTGAAAATATATTAAAAAAAATAATAAAAGCCGTGTAATATGTATATGAACATAAAATTTCTATTTTCGATTTTAATCACTTTAAACTCATTTTTAATATTTCACATAATTTTTATATAACATTACTACTTAAATAAAACATAAACAAACACAAAAATCATATGAACTATAATTAAAATGCTCAAAATAAATTTAACTACACATGTGAATATTTCACTACAATAATCTATTTAACATATTACTTAGCTATTATCATTTTATTATACAACACATAAACATACAAGTGCACTCATGTGATGTTTAACATATTTAACATAATTTTCATACTCATAAAATCATAATAACAAAACAAATAAATTTACTAAAAAGATAATACAAGACATAGTTAGTCACCTTAATCGATAAGTTTATTGGTTGTCCGGATCGACTATATTATCTAGGTCCAAAGCTTCACCCTCAAACCCGTCTTCACCTTCAAATAAAACCCGTAAATATTAAGCTCCAAATACCCACTAATTAGCTAAAATATACTAGAGATTATTAGAATAATATTAGTGTTTTTATTTAAGAGGTTTTTGTAATAAAATGGAAGAAAATCAAAGGGAGAAAATGAGAGCAAAGTGGCCGGCTATTTTGGATGAAAAATGGGTGAGTTTTACACTTGTGAAAATAATGAAAAAGTTGTAATGAAATTAGGTTAAAAGGATTAGATATTAAAGTTAGTAATTAAAGTTTAATTTTAAAAGAAATTAGGAAACACCTAAATTCTAATTGGTTGGAAAAAGTCTCCTACACTATTTGATTAAGAAAATGTCTAATTTGTGTTTTAAAATGTTTTTCACGAATTTGGTCAGTTTTAAAAAGTCGGGCGTCAAAAGCGATAAAAGTTTAAGCTTGCGCGTTTGACGATTTTTCGAAATATTTCTACTTTTGAATTCTAAGACTAAAATATTTATTTTATTATTCAAAAGTTTTCAAAAGTTTTAAGAAAGTCGATAAATTTTACAAAACAAAAGTTTAGCTAAAATTGTGATTTTGAAGGCTAAAACGGTTAGGATTTGATTTAGGATTTGAAATTAGAAAGTGATAGCTAATTATTGAATTAAATTAACACGGGGTGTTACAAACCTCCCCTCTTAGAAAAGTTTCGTCCCGAAACTTGAATGAAGAATAGGATTTTCACCTGAGGTAAACAGCTCGGGATATTTCTCCTTCATAGAGGCTTCGGTCTCCCAAGTTGCTTGTTCGGTCAATTGACCTTTCCATAGCACCTTTACTAAGGGAACCGTCTTCCGCCTTAACCTCTTGGTTTCTCGTGCTAGAATCTTGACAGGTCTCTCGGAGTAAAGCAGGTTAGGCTCAACTGCGATTACGTCAGGAGTAATGATATGACTTGGGTCACTCCTGTATCGCCTCAGTTGGGAAACGTGAAACACGTTGTGAACCTTCGACAAATTGGGTGGTAATGCTAGGCGATAGGCTACCTCACCAATTCTGTCGGTTATCTCATATGGTCCCACATATTTAGGACTCAATTTTCCTTTCAAACCGAAACGTCGGACCCCCTTCATGGGTGATACTTTCAAGAACACATGATCGCCGACTTCGAACTCAATAGGTCGGCGATGCTTGTTGGCATACATCTTCTGACGGTCTTGGGCCGCTTGTAGCCGTTCACGAATGATTTTGATGTGTTCAATCTGGTCTTGAATAACCTCTGGTCCAGTACCCACATTATCACTAGCATCGTCCCAACAGACTGGGCTACGACACTTCCTCCCGTAGAGTGCCTCAAATGGGGCACAACCTAAGCTTGCATGAAAGCTATTGTTGTAGGAGAATTCAATCAAAGGTAGACTTTTCTCCCAATTCTCGTTGAATTCTAAGGCACAAGCCCTGAGCATGTCTTCGACCGTTTGGATAGTTCGTTCAGTTTGACCATCGGTCGCAGGATGGAAAGCGGTGCTCATCTTCAATTGGCTTCCCAAGGCTGCTTGTAGTTTCTCCCAGAAATGAGAGGTGAATCTTGGATCCCTATCCGAAATAATGTCCAGCGGTACGCCGTGTAATCGGATCACCTCCTTCTCATATGCCTTAGCTAACTCTTCAAGGCTCCAGGTGTCCTTGATTGGTAGAAAATGGGCCGACTTGGTCAAGCGGTCCACAATCACCCAGATTGCATTATTTCCTCGGTGAGTTTTTGGCAACCCTGTTATGAAATCCATGGAAATGGAGTCCCATTTCCCCAATGGAATGTCCAAAGGTTGTAGTAGTCCCCCGGGTCGCTGATGTTCAAACTTCACCTTCTGGCAGATTAGACACTTTGCAACATACTCTGCAATTTCTGCTTTCATTCGAACCCACCAAAACTTCAGCTTTAAGTCCTGGTACATTTTATCTGATCCTGGATGTATTGAGTATCGTGTACTGTGTGCCTCGTCAAGGATCCTTCTTTTCAATACTGGTACGTCGGGCACGCACCACCTTTCTTTGAATCTCAAACTCCCATCAGATTTAATCTCAAACCCTTCTCGGTTTCCTGAAGGAATCTCCCCCCTGATTTTCACGAAGTTCCTCATCTTCCCATTGTAGAGCTCTAATCTCGTGATATAACTCCGACTCTGCGATCATTGCGTTTAAGTCAAGATCATCCGATCGAACCAACTCTAAGTTCATTCTTTTGAAGTCTCGGACAATACCAAATTTCTAATTTCCCAAATGTTGTTGAGGGTATGCGTTGTCTTTCTACTCGTGAGCGCCAAGAACGACGTTTGCCTTACCCTCGTGATACAAAGAGTTCAATCTTGTAGTCCTTGATCGATTCTAACCACCGGCGTTGTCTCATGTTGAGTTCCTTTTGTGTGAAAATATATTTCGTGCTCTTGTGGTGCAGATAGAACTTGATACTCACTCAGTAGAGGTAATGACGCCAGATTTTCAAAGCAAACACCACGGCTGCCAACTCTAGGTCATGAGTGGGGTAGTTTCTTTCATGGACTTTCAATCGCCTTGATGCGTAAGCAATGACCTTGCCTTGTTGCATCAGTACGCAACCCAGGCCATTCAATGAGGCGTCCATCGACTTCATACTGCCTCCATCTGTAGGAAGAGCTAAGACTGGCGCTGTGGTAAGCCTTGTCTTGAGTTCTTGGAGAGCATTCTCGCATTCCTCACTCCATATGAACTTAGATTCCTTCTGTAGCAACTTCGTCATGGGTCGTGCAACCTTAGAGAAATGCTGAACAAACCTCCCGTAGTATCCTCGCCAATCCAAGGAAGTCACGTATTTCGCTTATATTCGTGGGAGCCTTCCATTCTTTATCAAGGCGTCTATCTTTGCGGGATCTACCATCACTCCATCCTTCGAGATGACGTGACCCAGAATGCTACCTTTTCAAGCCAAAACTCGTGACTTGGATAGTTTTGCATACCACTTATATCTCTCGTAGTATCCCCGTAATGATACGTAGGTGTTCTTCGTGTTACGCCTGGTCTTGGAATAAATCAGATATCATCAATGAACACAACCACGCATATGTCTAAGTACTCGTGGAAGGTTCTGCTCATTTGATCCATGAACACCGCCGTGCATTTGTCAAACCGAAAGGCATAACCTTGAATTCATAATGACCGTACACTTACGGCGATCTTTTGGATGTCCGATTCTCTCACCGCAATCGATGGTAACGACCTCAGGTCGATCTTAGAAAACACTCGCGCTTTTAGTTGATCAAAGAGATCGTCGATTACGGGCAAAGGGTAGCGGTTTTTAATGGTCACCTTGTTCAATTCCTCGTAGTCGATCTGCAGTCTCATACTGCCATCTTTCTTCTTCACAAAGAGGACCGGTGCTCCCCAAGGTGAGACACTCGGTCTTATGAAACCCTTCTCAATCATTTCTTCCAGTTGTTTCTTTAATTCCTGTAGTTCTACTGGTGCCATCCTATAGGGTGCCTTTGAGATTGGGGCCGTGCCTGGTGCAAGGTCGATAGAGAACTCGACATCACGTGCAGGTGGCAAGCCTGGTAAATCGTCTGGAAAGACATCAGGGAATTCCCGTACTACGTGAATATCTTCAATTTTCACGCTTTCCTTTACTTCATTGACACTGCATAAGTATACTTGATACCCTTTTCTTTCTAACCGTTGTAGTTGCGTAATCGGAGATAATTTTTGCCCTTAATTGGCGAAGTCTTCGACACGTGACTTTAGTCCCTGTAGGATGCTTCTGCGAATTTTCCGATCTCGGCACTCGAACAACGCATGATACTTAGTCAACCAATCGATCCCCGAATGACGCCGAACTCCGGCATGTCAAAAAGGATAAGGTCGGAAGGAAGATTGTTTTATGGATTGTGATTGGAGTATCTTTGAAAATTTTGGAGCATTTGAAAATTTTTCCGCTTGGTAAAGAAATATTTGCGTTGATTGATTCGCATTTTATGAGATTAGCCTTTGAAACAAACTTAGAAGATATATAGGACAATAATGCCCATGAGGCGAGGGACTCAACCGCATTGACAGAGTTTATAAGAAAAATACCAGTGATGGCGTCAGCCTCAGGTGACTCCTCTGCCTCAGCTTCAGTGAGGACATAAACTCGTCCCTGTACCACTACAGATTGTGGTACTCCTGCAACAAAGCCGTGTTTCGATTATTGGGACACACATTAGACTTATGCCCCACCATTTTACACTCAGAGCATGTAATCGGCATCGCCAGACTGCCTCCCTTCGTGTGACGCCTTGCGGCACATACGACAAGTCCCCCCAAGAAGACTCTTGGTTGAGGAGTCCTTCCTGCAACCATAGCTCTCTCATTATTCCCCGCAGGGAGCCTGTTCTGGAACGCAGACCTTGGAAAGTTGGGCCTTTGATGGACAGGGCGTTGGTAGTTCGGCTTCTGAATATAGCTCGACTGTGCCACAGATGGCACAAACACCTTCTTCTTCTTTTTCTCCTCGGCTTTTTCCAACTCTAAGGAAGCCCATACCCTGCCGCACGCACACTCGTGAGGTCAGCGCAAAAGTAGCGTAGGTGTTCTTTGCTCATGTGGGTGCGCAGATCGTTAGACATATTGCGCAGTACCTCGAGTCATGGCCCTATCGTTGGGAGCGATCGCGACCGAATTTTGCCACCGGTGTTGGAATTTCTCGGTGTATTCCTGGAGTGTCATGTCTCCCATTCGAGACTTATGAATTCCTCCTCTTTCGACACCGAGCTCATACCCAAAGTACGCCCCTTGATCTTCTCAACGAATTCGTACCAGGTGAACGTAGTATCAGGCTCGTTAGTCCTGATTACGTTCCACCAGTCATTTGCCTCTTCCTTTAGGTAAAAGGCGGCAATGTTGACTCTATCCTCTTGAGGCGGTCTAGCCAGATCCATGAGTTTCTTCATTTCCTCCAACCAATTAGTGAGGCCGATAGGGTCATTAGAACCCGAGTATGTTGGTGGACGATGACGGGAAATGCGATCAAACGCGCTTGGATGATGTTGGCGGTTTGCGTTGTCCGTGGCTATTTCAGCCAAACGGATTAAAGATTCTTCGGCCAGAGGTGTCTTTCCTCGTCTGTCATTGGAGGTGCAAATTCTCAAAGAATTAGAAAGCGAAGAGACTTATTAGCATTGCAAGGTGTTAGATAGCATGTTTGACATTGATAGAATTTACTTGAGGTAAAAGTGATCACAAAGCGATCATGCATGTAAGCACAGAGGTTAGGTATATTATTCCATTGAAATGCATCTGGTACATTTTCTGCGTGACGGAAGAAAGGTTGAAAGTAGAGAGTGTATTTTTGTGGAATTGTTTATGAATTTAACAGATGTCTTCACCCGCGTCGCCTGGTACTTCTTTCGATGCTTCAATCCTCGGGAGTTGAATTATTATTTTGATTTTATATCCGAGGATAGTTGTTAGTTTAAATCACCACTTCAAAGAAGTAGCAAGCATACGCGAGTTAGTGTGTGTTTATTTTGAGGGAAGTAGTTTGTTATTTAAAAGTCCTTAGTCTATGGTCACCCAAGGTTTCTACCCATCCTCACACTTTAAAGCGATCTGAAGTTTATTATTTAAGCGATCTAATAAAAGAAAAATCTAATTTATTATTTGATCCTATTAGTCTATGCCCGACATACAATATGAATGTCCGCCCAGTGTCTCTCGTTAGGTAAGCATAAATCGCATTAGGCCATTTATGTCACTGGCCACGAGTCACTCGATACCAATCAGAATAACCTGGTTTTTAGTCGACTTTAATTACTAAGGCGGAAATTAATTAAGTCTTAAACCAGGTCATTAATTATACATAAACCCAAAATATTACAACATCGCTCAAGAGTTGAATAAAACAACTCTAAATACGAATTTAAAAGAGTATGGTGTTATAAATTACATATCTCTCGAAATACAACAAAAGTAAAGTATAAACACGCCTTGTGGCCCGCCCAAAATCCAAATTTCCTGGTCCACGATCTTCCCGCACAATAAACTATTGGGGATGCTCACGAAGCGACAAGTGACTAGCTATGCTCATACTTACCCTCGATTTCAATTACTTTGGTTTACTACTATCGCTTATAACTATAATAGTATGATAAAACAATAAACATGCTTAAAACATATAGCATGTAAAGACATGTTAGTCATAATAAACATGCGGTTTAGAGCGGTAAATCATATAAGCATGATATTCATCATGAAGGCAAATAACAAATAATAGCATATCAATAGTGTCACAATAATTCAATAGTATTACAAAGGCGATATCGGATCGCAATCAAACATACGTATCTTATCATTCTCCTCATGCACTGATTCAATTGATTGAAAGTTGTAGTCTTTAATTTTCGAAGATGGTACACACTCGTTCTCAATTAATCATACAACAAACAACACATACCGCTACGAGCCCGA
This sequence comes from Dianthus caryophyllus, assembly GCA_023091065.1. Classification (NCBI taxonomy): domain Eukaryota; kingdom Viridiplantae; phylum Streptophyta; class Magnoliopsida; order Caryophyllales; family Caryophyllaceae; genus Dianthus; species Dianthus caryophyllus. Next base: position 35,151,595 of record CM041518.1, on the reverse strand, counting down.
CCACCGAGTAGGCCTTTGTACTGATCGATCAGATCTCACTTCCATAGTGCAGACTTACTCGACTCGTAAACCACGCCGAATACTATAATACTTGCATCTCATCCTCTAGTGTTCGAAATGATTCGAACTTGATACAATCTCGTCAAGTAATCTTTACGCAGGGTAAGAGCGAATGCAAGTGTCGCGCCCACTAAGAACGAAACACGGCAAGGAGACAGAACCGCAAAGCGCATAAGCACATAATGTCACGGTGGCCCTGGTAACTTTAGCGAAATAGGGGAATAAAACCCTAGTCTAGTATGCATACACTAATATCCAATTTAAGAGTAGGCTATGCTATTCATAGAAAGACCTTAACTCGGGATAAAACGACTATTTCCTAAAGCCCACCCACTAAGAGTTGAATTTTTCATTATCTTGTACGGCGTTGGCTATACGACTTAAGGCGTAACGGCATGGGCAGGATGCACTAAGCAATAAAGGTCAGGCTTAAACCACACTATTCGATATGACCCAAGCCGTAGACCGAGATAGTGGTATCCGCACAAGACTATCTTAACCCCACTTCACTTACGATTGACGTTTTCATAACTGAGGCCCAAGCTTGACCTTTTATTTAAACATACTCATGATTTATTATTTATTTGATATTTACATATCACATGTTACTAGACTCTCCTAGTCTCAGCGTCAAACGTTTAAGTATTTGTAGGTTTCATATGATCACATAACACATTCGTTTATTATTTGAAGTGTTGTTAATTATTAATGTTTTCAAGTTTCTAAATTGAAACATTTATTAGTATGTCCAATTTTATTTATGTGTTTTTCAAACACTTTAGGTCATTTACTTCTTCATTTTAAATTTTCTATACTTAGTAAAATTTTCAATTATTTTCAGTATTTCACTATTCACTTTTCACTATTCATCGTATTTTACTATTCATCGTATTTACTATTCATTGTATTTACTATTCATCGTATTTACTATTCACCGTATTTTAGACGTATTTTTATACGTATTCGTATTTTTATACTTCGTATTCTAATTGTATTTTTATACTTATACGTATTCTTATACTTGTACGTATTTTTATATTTATACGTATTTTTATACTTAAGGTATTTTAGTATAATACTAATCTTGTTTTTATTTCCTAAGTACAAATTTTTAGTTTCAAAGTCGTTAGGTTCGTTTTGTACTTAGGCGATTTTTGAAAATATTCTAAAGTCTAGTTTTAAAAATGTTAAGTTCGGTTTGTATTTAGTCATTTATGAAAATATCTAAAAATCTAGTTTCAAAAACGTTAAGTTCATTTTGTATAAAGTGATAATGATTTTCATTTTAAAATATTAGTTTTTAAAAATGTTAAGTTCAATTTGTAAAAAGTGATAATGGTATTCATTTTAAATTGAGACTTAGTTAAATTTAGTCGTCTATTAACTAAATTTAGCGATTTTCATTTTAAAAGATAATGGTATCGTGGATGATTCATTTATAGTCAGTAAGTCCAAGATCAACAAATTCAAATAGCAAAGGCGAATAATACGATTTAATTCATTTTTATACTGCTACTCATTTTTATGGGATTAACATAATCCATTTGTAATCAAAGCGATTTATACAAAAATTCAATTCTAATTACTATTTAACTTTAGTGACTTAGTGATAATTTCATTTTAGTCAAATCTAGTCAATTTATAAAGGAAATGCCGTGTATATAATATATGTGTCAAAATGGTTTTATTTCTTTTAATTTCTTAAATCTAACTTATTAACTAATAATTAAATTATATTAACATTAAACTAAAAAGTGATAAAAACAATTTTTGACCTAAAAATATAGGAAATGCCGTGGAGAATGATGGTGATGTTCAAAATTTCATTTTTCGATTTTATCGGTTTTTAACTTAAAGTCTTTATATTTTAATTATTCTAATTATAATAAAACGATTTAAACTATAATGAAATTTACTAACAATTTCATTTATATTTATGAATAGTGTTTTTCAACACTTTAAATTCCTAACTTGTTAATCTAAATGATTTATAATGTTTTAGTTGATTTAATACATAATACTAACAATATATATAAACAATAACTAAACATAAACATAAATTATTAACAAACATAAATTAAAATGAAATCAAAATGAGTAACAAGTATGAACATCACATGAATAACTCAAGAACACACATGAAGAACTCAAGAACAACTCAAGAACACTTATTTCGATTTTAATAATTTATAATTTGTTTTCCTAATTTAGTTTTTTTTTCATAGGAACATCTATTTTATACTAACTTAATACTACATATAATTTACAAAAATTAAAAGTGAAAATATATTAAAAAAAATAATAAAAGCCGTGTAATATGTATATGAACATAAAATTTCTATTTTCGATTTTAATCACTTTAAACTCATTTTTAATATTTCACATAATTTTTATATAACATTACTACTTAAATAAAACATAAACAAACACAAAAATCATATGAACTATAATTAAAATGCTCAAAATAAATTTAACTACACATGTGAATATTTCACTACAATAATCTATTTAACATATTACTTAGCTATTATCATTTTATTATACAACACATAAACATACAAGTGCACTCATGTGATGTTTAACATATTTAACATAATTTTCATACTCATAAAATCATAATAACAAAACAAATTAATTTACTAAAAAGATAATACAAGACATAGTTAGTCACCTTAATCGATAAGTTTATTGGTTGTCCGGATCGACTATATTATCTAGGTCCAAAGCTTCACCCTCAAACCCGTCTTCACCTTCAAATAAAACCCGTAAATATTAAGCTCCAAATACCCACTAATTAGCTAAAATATACTAGAGATTATTAGAATAATATTAGTGTTTTTATTTAAGAGGTTTTTGTAATAAAATGGAAGAAAATCAAAGGGAGAAAATGAGAGCAAAGTGGCCGGCTATTTTGGATGAAAAATGGGTGAGTTTTACACTTGTGAAAATAATGAAAAAGTTGTAATGAAATTAGGTTAAAAGGATTAGATATTAAAGTTAGTAATTAAAGTTTAATTTTAAAAGAAATTAGGAAACACCTAAATTCTAATTGGTTGGAAAAAGTCTCCTACACTATTTGATTAAGAAAATGTCTAATTTGTGTTTTAAAATGTTTTTCACGAATTTGGTCAGTTTTAAAAAGTCGGGCGTCAAAAGCGATAAAAGTTTAAGCTTGCGCGTTTGACGATTTTTCGAAATATTTCTACTTTTGAATTCTAAGACTAAAATATTTATTTTATTATTCAAAAGTTTTCAAAAGTTTTAAGAAAGTCGATAAATTTTACAAAACAAAAGTTTAGCTAAAATTGTGATTTTGAAGGCTAAAAAGGTTAGGATTTGATTTAGGATTTGAAATTAGAAAGTGATAGCTAATTATTGAATTAAATTAACACGGGGTGTTACATTGTTGATTCATTGTTTGTTTTTTTTTTTTAAAAAAAAAAAAATTGTTTATTGTGAGAGTAAAAAGGGTATAGTTGGAAAATCAAGTGAAAAAAGTATATAACGGGAGTAAAATCCGTATACGGAAAATCAATACCCTTTGTAAATTGTAAGACTAGTCTTATTGATGAATTGATTAGGTTATATATGTAATCTTATTGATAGATTGATTAGGTTATACTCCCTCCATTTAATTCCAAATTGCACTTATACTTTTTTGGTCCATTCAAATCCAAAATGTACATTTCCTTATTTGGGTATAGAAATAATATTATTATAATATAAAGGCCTACATCTTCTATAAAAATAACACAAAATACTAATATATTTCTCCACTAGTGGTACCTTTTACTATTATAAAATTGTTTTCTTAATATTTGTGCATAAAGCATACGAGTAAGTGTCATTTGGAGTTGAATGGAGGGAGTATAATTTTTCATAAATACCATCTAAATAAACAAAGGTTTGTATTTCTAAAAATAATAAATATGAATTTACTTTTATTTGTAATAAGTTTTTAAGATATTAAATGTGCCTACTTTTTTCTGGTAAGAGCACCCACATTGATTGGCCCCCCAAAACTTTTCTCGCCTACTACTATCAACTTTTTACTTACTCTTCTCATTTTATTTACATGTATGTGAACTGATGAGACTCTCCATTTTTATATTTTCATGATCCATCATATTTATTTTTAAAATTTCAACATTAATTAATTATTTATTAATTGATAATTAACAAAAAGGTGCATAATTTATATTACATTATGACATTAATATTAATTGAACTTGAAATTACATAGGAAGCAAAACTAAACAAAATAAAAAAAACATACAAATAATACATGTACATAAAATTAATCAGTACTCTATCAGTTACACACTTAAAGTTTATTTTTTTTAACCCACTAACTATTTTTTTTTAATAAAAGATCAATTAAATAAAAACATATAAAAATCACATGGTATATAAAATTTGCACTAGTTGAAAAATGGGAGGTATAAGTACTTTCAATTGATTGAGTTATGAAATAATCAATTGATTTTCATCGAATAACAATAAATAAATAAATAAATAAATAAATAAATAAATAAATAAATAAGAGAGATTTTTTACTTTTTGTAAATGGGAACCCTCCCAAATTTGAGGGGTTCCCAAAATTTTGGGTCACATTCTCATGATTTGGGACAATACCCACATTAACTGACCTCTCCACATTTGCTTACGTGGCTACTATGGGTCACTTACCTCCCTATCAAAGTGGGTGCTCTAACGATATAATCATGTACCCCCTCGTCTCTATCATCTGTTTATATAGTTTCTTTATTTGTCTTCGCAAAATAAAACAAGAAAAGGTAAAGTATAACAAATAAAGTATTAATAAATTAGACGAGATTTTTTTAGGGGAGGGGAGGGGTTTTGGGTTTGATTGCGACATTGTGAGGGATGTGTGAAGTTTCGGGAATAAGGAAATTTGATGCAATGGTAAAGCCGTAAATGTACTTTGGCCAATTTCAATCGATTCTAACACGTAAAAAAATGGTGAAAGGGATTCTAACTTGACCTCGCTCTTATTTTAAGTAAAATTCAAACCAGTTTCATCTTTTGTTTTTAATCGATTAAAGCAGGTTAGAATTGGCTAAAGTACATTATTGGAATGATTTTTTTAATAGTTAGAATTATTCGTGTATTAATTTGAGTTCGAGTTATTTATAGAATAAGAGGATCAGTTTGGATTATTCTTAGCAATTAATTCTAAAATTTATATACTTGGAAAAAACAACACCCTTACATTAAAGATAATAAAAAGGATAGTAAGAAAAAAAAAACGAAAAAAAAAAAAGGTATTAATTTTTCATATACGGATTTTACTCAAGTTATATACTTTTTGTCATTATTTTTCTCACCCTACCCTTATTTTACTCCAAGAATATACAGAATTCTCTCTTTTTAATTTTCTATTAAATCTTAAATCAATTTCATCCAAGTTTCTAAATTTTCAATTATGAACTCCAATCATAAATGCAATGAAGTAATAATTGTTTTTTAATTTCAATTTTGTGTTTAAATTATTGAATTTTATTAATTTTTAATAAATTTAATTATAATTTTTAATTAGGGTTTGTTGGGGTAGAAGGTGAGGGGTGGGTGGTCCGACGGTGGGGCGGCGGTGGGAATGGTGGTCGGCAGTGGCGCGGTGGCGGCCGTGGAGCAAGAGAGGTGAGAAATATAGGGTACCTAAAAACCAACAACAACAATATACGCACACTTTTGGACGCACGACACCCCCACCCCACTTAACCCCACTTTCCCCACCGCACCGGCAATCTCCCGTATACACGGGTACTTGCAACCGGTCGGCCAATCTTGACGGTGCCGCTTTCCGGCACCATCTACTTAAACCATAATTTTAAGTTTTACGGAGTAATTAAATCAATTAAACACTATTAGAAATTGATAATTTAAGATTATAATTGAAATTGAAATAGATTATTATGTGATTGAATCGGTTATTACAATTCATGATTGCATAATTGAGAACTTGTTTTAATTTTGAATTTTTGATTGAGAAAAGTTGAAAAAAAAGAAGAAGAGAGAACTTGTATATTGTGGGAGTAATAAAGGGTAGTTGTGGAAAAAAATGAAAAAAAGTATATCGTGAGAGTAAAATTCGTATATGAAAAATCAATTACGAAAAAAAAAAAGAACTAAAAATATAAATAAAAGAACATTATCAAATCATACTAATTGATATTATGTGGGTTGGATCAAAATAAGCATTTAAATTCTGAACTTTTGTTATAGGATTAATTGTGTAATACCACATTTGTTATATAATACTTCGTATGATGAATATATGTCAAAAAGATGGTCAAATTAAACAATTAGGTAATTTTATATCCTTCACCTTGTACGACTACGATGGTAAAAATTCTCATCTTCTATTTTTTTTATATCTAACCATTTATAAGCATTTTTCTTAATTCTCCCACCAAAATGCAATTTTTTGTGAAAATTAAAGAATTTTGTTAACGATTTTCAGTACGAATGTAATTTATCGTGCATCGGAACTTGAACGAGAATTTAATATTTTCATAAGTGAAAATAGACATTTAATATGGTGAAAATGAGGTTTTAGTGAGTATTTTTGAGAAAATGTTTATAAAATGTGATAAATTTAAAAAAAAAAAAAAAATTAGAAAAAGTAAGATATTTTAAAACTATACTCCCTTGATTCAGTCATTTGTTTATCTTTCTATTTTATGACGGAGCATAATCAGTATCTTGCAAAATCACTGATCATTTTGAACCAAATTATTTTATTATATGAAGAAAAACGTCAGTTATTGATCCATTAAAAAATAGAAAGGTAAACAATTAATCCTAATTATAGCTGATTTATTGTTATGAGCGTAGCACGTACAAATTACTACGGAGTACTTAGTATAGTACTCCGTATAAAAGTAATTTTAATTCATTGGAACCACCAAATTAAGTTCTAATTAAGTTACTTGAGTATTCCTTAAGTCTAATTAAAAACCGTATTTCATTAAGAAAGTGAAAGACCAATCTTTAGAGGATAAAAAGTTACCACATTTAGGTTGTTAGTGACAATTTTTGACAAAATCGTGATCACTTTTATACATCTCAATAGTGGTTACGATATATACTCAATAGTAGCCATTTTTTAAGTATCAGAAGATTCGTCTTTCACTTTCTTAATAAAAAACGGTCTTTTTTTTAGACTTAATGAATTTACTTTCGAGATATGCTCACAATATTTCGAAGAAAACTCGATTTCTATCGGTCCAAGCCTAATCTGAGTAGTTGCAACGTAATCGCGACTCTCGACACAATGTATCAACTTTATAGCAACACAAGCACACATCAGTACATCACACTTAAAATTGAAAATTAAGAACTTCAAATTAAACACAGGCTGTAATGCTTATGTTTACATTCTTGTAGTATTTCAAACATGGATCGAAAACAACTGTCAATGACAAGCCTTTTATTTTTCAAAGAGGTGGAGCTAGTAGAGCTCAGGAAATAAAAAATAAAAAAAAATGAACCGACAAATCTGAAAAAAACAAGAATCGCACGTTTTATAGGTTCGTTGAACCGAACGATATAATTAACGTTTCGATTTATGTTCGGCTTTTTGAGTTAACTGGAACCGTACGTAGCTGGAAAGCAGAATAGGTGAAAAAATTGATGAGGCAAATCAAGTTACAATATATTGTAGGGCTCGGAGATGCTCTTTTCAATGGTGCATTTTAGGAATCTGCTTGCAAATTGATAAAATTTTAAAGCTCCAGTGAGACCATTGGAGAGTAAAAACACTTTCGCTTGAAAGCGGTATCTGCTTTCTCAAGCTTGTAGCTTGAAAAATAAATTAAAAGATATTTTAAATTATATTAAAAATATATACGAGTACGTAATACGGAGTATTTATTTAGCTTACCATTGACCAGAACGGTAAGCTAGAACCTATTATTGTAGCGACTATTGAAAATGCTCTAAACCCGCTCCGTCCCCTGGTGAAAGAACAGTTGCTCAATAAATAGGATATTGCCGTTCTTATAAAAACAAGCCCATTTTACTTCCAGGGTCACCTAATTGTTCAAGTGCAACTAGAACGAGATTCTTTAACCAGACAAAATTCGATTGATGTTCCTGCAACGGACAGCTACGCAAACGAGATTCGGATAGCAAATTCAACGCCCTCAAAATTCAGCGCTCAAATCAAACACAAGCTAAAAGCATAAATACAAATATAAGTCAACCCAATACTTTAGCTTCAATGTAGTAGTAGTATATTTCAAACACGCCTCGCAAAACAACCCTCGACAACAAACGTCAAATATAAATATATTCATTGCATTTATAGCATCACCGCCAATGTGTCATCAAGTCGATACGATTTCAGGCCGAGCCCATCGAAACCTTATACAAATTTGCTACTAAACTCACCGGAAACCCGTACCTACTGTATAAAAGTCTAGACCTTTATAATCTTCCCCGAGAAGTTCGGGATTACAAACAGTGGAAGACTCGGGTATAAAATGCACGGAAAAGGGTAAACAAAGGAAAACTTTAATAACCAAGCTGCAAATACATCCACAAAATCCGGCGTCAAACGGAGCGAGTGAAAACCCGCCAAACGTTTATCTACATGACTCGCCTAATTTCTTTTTCTTCCCATCTACAAAACTATGAGATAACATATAAGCGGAGCTAATAGAAAAAGCTCGATTTTCAAGAGAGAGAGCAACTTCGGAATTCCAACCAAACAAGAATGATGCATCGATAACAAAGTCGGTCGTCATCATCGTTAAACCATTTTACATCGAGGTGCATCTTAGTATCTACCAGGTGGTGCTGGTGGTAGCCGATTTGGGGTGGTGCGGCGGTTACCCGAGTTCGATCCAGACCCACCGATATCACCGTTCTGTGATGGGTCACTGTTTCGTCGGCTGTGCGTCCTTGAAAAATCTGTCGGTCCGTTGGCTGCAGCATCGAATGCGGTTCTCCAATCCTCACCAGCTCCAGAACCCCCGGTTCTAGGACTGCTTTCTGTGTCGTAAAGAACGTAATAAGTTTTTAGTGATAAAAATAGCTACGAATTAAGGCTCGAGTAATATAGCCAAAAGTAGAGGTGATATGGTTGTTGTGGCATGATTACATTATTTGCTCAAAGGAGAGATGGCTACTCTAGTACAATTTCCCTACATAACAGGATCCTCCCTTTGCTTTGGCCCTGTCTAATTCAGCTTCTATTCGACGGATCCCTCAATGTTTGGTCTGACCATACTACGGGGATAAGATCGACTTACCGTAGGCTTTGTTCTTCTCTTCTTATTTCTTTTGCCTAACTTATAGACTTATAGTAACTAGACACTTAAAAAAACTTCAGATGACTTTAAAAAAAAACCTTCGGGATACAGCCTAATTATGAAACACCCAAACTTCATATCACTTAAGAAACCTCTATGTGCTTATGAAAACTTCCGAGAACTTCAAAGACAAAGAGAACAGGTCGTAATTCAGATAGCGAGATTGATATCTCACGTCTCATGCATGGTGTGGATGCTAAAAAGGAAAACTTAATTATTGTTGGTATCATGAATTCTAGTACACTATAGGAGGTTAAGGATAGCTGAATTTCCAATAATAAAAAAGGGAGTAAAATAGAGCAAGAGAGAGTCTGTCATTATTACCTGCACTAACCCCGCTATCAGACCACCCCGAAGCAGCGGCTGCACGGTTATCATGGACACTTAATTGCCTCACGAGTTTTGACAATATAGAGGACTGCTTTGTATAACGATCTCTTCTACGCTTCACATTTTGGTCTTCCTGAAGGAGTTCCTCAATCTTTGCTGAGCTCTGAGAACTGCACAGATTATTCGAAAATCAGGCAAACTGATTAAGCAGCAAATTAACTTTGACAGCCTTAAAATGCAACCAAACGAAATTGAGATAAATGATAACAATATAATATAATGATGACAATAACGACTTCATAAAGTTAACGGAAGAAACTTAAAACCACAATTAAAAGGAACTAAAAGACCGATCACAAAGGAAACCCTTGGACTAAAAAAGTTTTTTCATACTCCAATCTACTCCGTACACATTTACACTAGTTGGGCGTTAGCAAATTGTCAATCTAAAAATCATACTCCAAAAAGACCTATTATTACCAACGAGAAAACCTCTAAAAATTGTTGAAATAAGATCCCACATTCTGATCTCCTTCATTGGAAAAACCGTTAAAATAGGAAACAATTACCACTACGAAGTTAATCCAGACTAGGAACAAAGACGCCAAGAAAAAACCACACGTATGCCAATCCTTTCTTCAAAGATACATCGAACAAAATATCTATAATTCAATGATCTAACGACATTATAACTTGGTTAGGCGCAGATATAACTAGGTTGAAGAAACACAAACCTTATCGAACTGTAGAGCTGATTAAGCATGTCCTCCTTGGCTTTTTCAACTTGGCATAGCACAACAGCCTGTTCATATACAGTATAACGGGCAAATCAGAAAATCGAATTAGGGTTGGTAGGAATGGCAGCACAATAACATAACATTTTACTCACCTTTGGCACATTGGCAGCAAGGCTGTTTAAGACGGCTTCAATATATCCACGCACTTCTTGAGACATCCAGCGAAGTTCCTCTTCCGGATCTGCAGGTCTCCTGGCCATCGTATCCTGGAAGAATGAGGAAACCAAACATAAAATTCATGACAAGTGATGTCAAAGGCAAATTACGTCAAAAACGAGACAGATATTTTATAATGCTCTTCATTGATCCTACTCTCCATATTTTTTTTGTATGATCCAAAATCTCATTGCTTTTTTTGTTTTTGTTTTTTGGCATAGTGGGAGCAAACTGAATGCAAATACGAATTCCTTATCAAATAATTGCAATATCTAATCCAGCTGTGGCATCAGACACTTCTGCAAACAGCACTCCTAAGACAATACAAGAAGGGAAAAACAAAATTGTACTCGTAGATGAAACGTGAACTCACCAGAGAGCCATCAGAATGACTTTGACGCATTGAAAGTCCAGGTTCACCCATGCCACCACTTTTCAACATTGCAAAGTTTTTCAACTTGTTCAACCACTCAACCTTGTCAGCCATACTCTCGGCTTTCAACAGAACAGCACTGTGAGCTGCATGATCATGAGACCATTTTAGTGTAACGTCAATAATCAAGATATGAAAAATAGTACAGTACTCCATATTTACTATCTAACAATCAGCATACCTTTAAGAACACTCTTGTATGGTACTTTAGTCGTCAATTTTAACACAAGGCTGGGCCCTTTATCGGGCCCATTTGACTTTTTGTCCTTTGAACTTTTCGGAGGGGCTTCTTCTTCGTCCGAAATTTCTTCAATTACACAATCCTAAAACCAAAGGCAAAGAATTTCATGAGCATACGGGCTTAGTTCTACACAAGCACAACACAAATATACCACATACAGAAATGATAAGTAGTGGTAGAAATATTCAGTGCCCCCATACCTCCAAAGTGATGACACCACGAAAATGTCTTTCCTCCTGTTTCTTGGTGTATCCGAGCTGAAGAGAAATAAGAGAAGCTTTAATTAAAACAAAAACAAAAACAAAAACAAAAAAAAACAAAAAAAAAAACAAAGAAATATAGTGTAGGCATTCATAAAGAAAACCAATCAGCAAGATATATCTGCTTCTATATAATTTCCTTTTAAAGTTTTAAGTGGTATATAAGTAGCAACATGGTTAACATCAAGAACTAAATCACAAGGCACTATCCTCAGATGTCCATAACAAAGATCCAACACAATGAAGTCTTTCGTGACCTTAAAAAAAAAATATTACGCTCTATAGATTCAAGGACAGCTACTACTAACCTTGCCAGTCTTTTCGTTTAGCACAAACCATCGCCTGCTCCAGCTGTTAGTCTTTGCACTTTTCTTTAACAAGAACCCTGGAAAATTGAAAAAGAACATAATTATCCTGTGATCACAATGAGGAAGAGATAACCAACCCCAGTACAGATAATAAAAGCCACTCCGTCATTGAGACTCAGCTGTGACAAAATTCAAATCAGCAAGTTAAACATGTTCCCAAAAAACAGGTGAACAGTGCAGACTTAAGGTACCTTGACGAACATTATTAAACCTTATGGCTACACAATAAATAAATCAGACTGAATAAAATCTACAGAGAAAACGGCATATGATACAATCTTCTTGCATTTTATAACTTCATACTTTTTCTAGGTTGTCCACCATACTTAAAGATTTTTCCTCTTGTCATAATAGTCATTTCTTTTTGACCTGAAATACCGAAATATAATCCTACTAATGAAAATGCATAAGAAAATTCTAGATAGAGAATTGTTGACCAGACCAGCAATGATCTCTCCGTCAGGCCCAGCTATCTTCAAACCAGTTCCCTCTGGAGCTTCTTTATCTTTATCTTTTTCCTTCTCTGACGGACCAGACTTGTCTTTCATTGACTTTAGGCTCCCACTACTTTGTTGGCCGCCTGTCTGTGGACTAGTCGCCTACAGAAGAACAAAGACCTTTAACACCTAAATTTCAATACTAAGATTCAATCTTAATTAATCCAGAAATTCGTGAGATTCTACCCTATTCAACATTGACTGCTCTGCATCTACAGCCTTCTTGGAAGATCGATGCTTTAGTTCGTCTTCACGCCGTTGTCTCTCCATCCTGGTAGTTCATAAGAATTAGTAAATACATGGATACTATAAACAAGTCTTCAAGTACAAAAGTACAATTAAAAATTTTCCTCCGGCAAATTAATTATACCAAAGCCAAGAGATCACAGTACGATATAACAGCCAAAAAATTCTATAATGATACAGACTAACAACATTCTTAATATAGTTCCCTGAAATCGCCACCCAAGGAAGCCCATGGAGGGTCATACTCACATATGTAGCCTTACCCACGTGCTAAATATATTGCAGGACCCGTATTGATAATTGCTTCGAGAATTGCATCAAACGACCATCACTTCACAAAATAGGAATCCCAGATGGATTAGTGAGACATTTTACTTTATTTCCACATATTTAATGTGGTCTGGTCTCGCTTGGACAGTGGAAAGTCTTACTAGAACTATCTATCGTAAATGACAATCCGCAGGTACTCACACCTTTCCTAGGCCAAGTACAACCTACACAGTTGATCCTACAGAATATTTGAAATTAAAAAAACTAGATCACTACTGCTAGTTGATCTTACAGAATATTTTATATAAAAAACAAAGAAGTGGTAATAGTTTCAGTATTCCATAAACAAGTGCTGTCCACATCTACACAATTGGCCAAGGCGCTTGTTTAACTGTATCAGTGTTCCAGCAAGTGGGATTAACTTTTAGATTCAAATATGCTTGACTGTACCAGTGTTATGTGGGTCTGATTAATATATTGCTGACAGACACACATATCAGGATTCAGTTCAGATCATTCACAGTGGTTGAGTACTATAAAGCAAACATACCGTCTCTGCACCAGACGAATAAAATGCTGTGGTGGAACAAAGGCACGCTCCATGTCTACTAAGTCAACAACCATTTCCTTTGCTTTATTTTTAAAGACATCAAGTGCACTGGTTGCAATTGCAATCACCTGTTTAAGTTCAACAATAGTCACATATAGAAATCTAAATTCTTGTAAACCCTTTCTTTGTCCATCATACTTTTATACGGACAAATGAAAATATGTAACAATTCAACTAATCCACAATCAGCGAAGATATGATTACCTCCCTCTTAAAAGGAGGGTATCTTCCAAGGCCAGGAGTCGCATTTGCAGCTTGAGACACTATATCAACCAGTACATGGTGCACCTATTTGACAAAGATTGGCACAATTAGCGAAGTTAAGACATGGCCTGTATCATAAAGAAATATTAGGTACTAATAACCAATAAGCAAGGTTTACCTCATCAACACAAAGCTTTGAGGGTTCTTTTGCCATCTCAAGGACAATTTTTATCAAGGATCTTAAACCCTTTTCTGGAGATATAAGATATGGTTGGTAACCATCAGCTTCAAGAACAATCTAGCAGAAGGAAAACACACAGCACAGCACAAGTTAGTTGCCATTTCCATTAACTAATCGCTAAACACATGAAACATATTTAATAATGAGAGAGGAAAAAGAAAGAGCAAGTACCCTTTTCACATTGTTAATATCGAAGTGTCTGTCCAAGGGAAGCTGCTTGATTCTGTTGGGAAAATTACCCTCGAAACTGGCAACTATTTTCCACCCATTACCCTAACATGAACAATAACAATGTGAATTCCAGGGCAATCGACATGATACTCACAAATCACAATCAGGAGAAATTTTCTTGTGGTGGCATAACAATGCAAACATAGTTGACACAGAATATAACCAGTCATATGCAAAATATATTCCACTGCCAAGTTAGATCTCCTTTACCTCACCACCAGTGATATGCCTCAAAAATTTCTCCTCAAATTCACGACAAAGCTCCAAAGCCAAGGCTCTTGTTCCTTCGATACTAGAAACCATGGATTCACCAAGCTTTACTAGTTCATCCTGAATGATCTGCGATTTGCCTTGAAGCCTGCAGAGGAAAAGCCAATCAAGAGAATCAGACACTAATTAGACCATTATCTGTTTGATTTAATCTAGAAACCATCAAGTAGCTGTCAAAAATAAATCCGAACTCTAACATCAATATCAACATAACCACTTTTAGTATACAAACAAGATGATAAGTAATCTATCTCCTATTCATTTAAATCATCTCAGGTACCATTTTGGATATATTCAATGAAATTTCCATTTGTAGATTTGCAAATTTAGACATTAGATGTTTCTTATAGACCACCTAATTACACTCAACATTCCCCGTTTAACCTTACCATATTATGCATCCCACTTGCTCTCTTAAATACACATCACAAATAGTTGAATTCCAAACAACAGAAGTTACTATGATATAAACAACACACATTAAACATCTCTGTCTAGAATCACAGACCCTTATAAATTGGCTGTAATATCATGAATGTTTCAAAGGCAAGTCAATACACCAGAATGGGATTTCCTCAACTTAACAAGTTAATATGGGAAAGGACATACTGCTTCATTTCACTCTTCAAGATAAAATATTAAAAAAAACCATAAGCAACAAAACCTTTCATCCTACAGATATGCAACATCATAGTTCTAGCTGAACTCTTCAGAAAATAGGATTCAATGCAAGCTAAAAAGTCATTGCAAATGACACTTTGAAGAAGAAATGGTCGGAGACTGAGTTAACAAAGAAATGTCTTCTCTTTTAAACATGGAAATATTTAGCAAAAGGTGGCGACTTTACCCAGTGAGGAGATTTGGAAGCCTGACTTTCATACGATTGCGTATTTGAGCAGCCAGTGTTTCAACTAAAGCTACTCTACCAAGTTTAGTTTGGGGGGCCCCAGTTAATATTGACTTGAGACTCTCACTTTCAGCTCGCCAAGCAGTTTCCAAGGAGTTCTCAGATCCAGCACCTCCAGATTGCGCAGTAGCTATTGAAACAGATTGACCTATTAAGGCAACCCATGGCATGTCCGCTGTACTTCTAGGTCCTTGTCCCAACAGCAAAGCCTGGACAGCAGCGAGTGCCTTGTTTTCTGAGGCAGCTTGATCTACTTTGCTGATGACACCGATTGTTCTGGTACCTTTAAACAGAAAATAAAATGACTCGTGGCTAAAACAAAATGAAGAGCAAAGAGCAATCTAATCAGACACTAAATCTGAAATTGGCATTTCTAATAATCTAATACAGATACATACAAACAAAACAAGGCATTCTCAAAAATCACCTTCTGCATCATACTCTTTAGCTAGTCTGAGAGCTTTTGATGAAGACACTTCAGGCGCCTGAGCAGCAGGGATTATCACCAACAGAATTGCATCGTTGTGGGCCACATACTCGCTTATCTAAGGTGAGGAAACATTATAATCATAATATCATATACTCTGACATATAATAGCTTCAGCAAAAACAAATCGTGAAAAAATATATACAACTCACCATAGACTCATCAATGATTCGCTGATCCAATCCAGGCAGGTCAATCAATTTTAAAGGTGGAGCTAAACAGAAAAGACATACAATTAGTCAAAACAAAAATCCAGAAAAAGGCACAAAAAACATAAGCACCAACTTTACGCAGTTTGTTTACAACATATACTGAAACAGACAAAAATTGTTTCACATCAAAGTCCATGTTTTCAACAACTAGGTAGTCCAATTCTTTGGCAGCTGTGAAAACTATAGCTAAAAACAACAAAAACATAATTTGCTAGACACTAGCCTAACTATAAGATGTAACTTACACGTAAAATATTACTCCGTATAAAACAAGCCCACATGATTGTAATGAACATTTAGTAAGGTCAAATAAGTTAATGTTTCCCACGGAGCCAATAATTCTCTATTATTCGGTGATGGATTATGTTAACTAAAATGAAATGGCTCATTAAAATGATACTCCGGTATGTTTCATTGTATTGAAAAGTCACAAGCATTCAATGGGATTCTCTGCGCTATAGTTGCTATTATTATTGTTGTTATGAGTCACACCCCCAACTGCTCCAATTGCAAGAACCCTTAAACCACCGAGGTAATGTTGTTGATGATAATATAGAAAAGGCCATGGAAAATATAGCATTAAAGTCTACCTGTGCTTGTGCGAAGCTTCAAATATATTTCATCACGAACCTTTCCAGATGAAACTTTGCTGAGCCGATCTTGAAGAGAATGTCTTAATGCACCTAGTTCCAACCAAATGAATATATACTTTACTAATTATAAATAAAAGTTCACAAAGAAGTTTAGAAGGAATAATCCATTGCTTCAGCTGAGAAAAAGTGGCCTCAAAGTACACATATTCATTTGTTTATTTTTTTTTGTTAAGAAAAGTATATGATAATAGCCTTACTTGCAGACACTTGCTGGGTTTTACTGTCAATTTGCAGCACAATAGATTTGCTGCTTAAAGAACTATCTCTGTTTAATTCAATGCTTATTGGAGCCCTTGTAGCTCCATTTTCACCAGTTGGCTGTCCAGAGAAGGAGGAAACTCATTTTTTAGTTCTAGAAACATCCGTTGCACGAAAAAGCATTAAATTAAATTCTAAATTTAAGACCTTACCAAAACGGGATGTCCAATCAGACTGTTCAGTACTGCCGATTTACCCGCACCCTGATAAAATGCAAAGAGACATCTCAAACTCAACGCGCACGAAACAGATCAAAAAACCGACAACACAAGTTATACAGAAGTCATTAACCAGCATGATATTAACTGGCATTAAAAACAAACCGTAAACTGAAACAGCTTTAAGTCGCTATCATAAAGTACAAATTCCATGACCCGTTATTTATAAAGACAATAATCTTGGAAGGGTATATTAATTACCTAATAAATCTATCCTTTTTTTCGCATAGGCTACGCGTACCCTATTTTCTTAGCTGTATCAATGTCGTCAGTCTTAATTCTGCGTACACCAATCTTTGTTTGGGTTTTTAAGTCGACACTCAAGAGCAACCAGCATGATCGTCAATCATTTACATCTACATAAATGAGAGTACTTTATGGTATGTGATGCTACAACTTGACTAAAATGTACTCCGCGCTCGTTCCGTCATTTGTTAGAAAAAATATTAAATACCATTGCATATATGTTCTTGATGATGACACTCATTGTTTTCACAAAGAGTTATTTGAAATCAGCCCATCTCGGTTAATAACGCGAAACTGTGAAACTAAGATTGCATACCCCCTTATGCCATAATAGGAGGGAGCTTTTGAGATACTGGGTAATCGCTTCGTGTCGTTTAGAGATAAGGAGTGAATCGTTGGTTCAAGTTTCTCTGTTTTAGTATTCTATTTTATTTTATTTTTCGGTTTACTGGTCGCTTTCCTGATTTGCTGGTGAGGTATAGAAAAAGAGGGTAATCATTGCACTGCCGTATTTGGTACATTGGCGCACAAACTTAAATATACAGATCGCATCACCAACGTTTTTACTTTTTCAATTCTCGTTGACGGTACACCAAGATGGAATCTCGAGATTTAAATGGGACTGAACGCACTCCAATAAGATAGATTTGTCATCAATGTAGCCACATTTTCCGCCTCAATTTAACCGACAGCGTAATTATAGTCACCGAAGATCAGCTGACATAACTTCAACAGCATTACATTACAGCAACGACACGAAACAAAGCGTAAACACAAGCATTGATTTCAATCATAAATATAACTTAACAAGCTCATTTTCATCATAAACAAACATAATTTCGGTTTCACAGTTAGCAAAACTACCAGCACTATCATTACATTACACCATAACAATCTGAATCAAAAGCTTGGAGCACACGCATCGCATCGAAATTGAATCAAGCACATTAATTTCATCATCAAAACAGCAATCACCGACAAAATCTAACCGTTTAACAAATTACTCAATCAAAAAGCCGAAAACACACAAAATCAAGCAGATCTGAGAACAGCGAAATCAAATCAAAACTCGAGAAAGTAACATACAACATTGCCGAGGGTAACTGCGTTGAGAAAAGTCGAATTTCTTCGAGACGAAGAAACGGAAGCATCATCGAGATCATCATCAGCAAGAACTGCAGCAGCTTGCCGCATCGAATCGGAAAGCTGCGACAATTCTTCGATCGCATCCATTAATGGCAGATTCTTCTTCAACACTTAAAATTTTTTGTTTTTCTTCTCAAGTTTGAAGATCAAATCGAGTCTTCAACTGCGCGAAAAGAGCAATCGAAGAGCAGATCAAATGAGAGGATGATGAATCAGATCAATGAAAAAAAAAATCAGGCGAAAGAGAAACCCTAAATCAATTTGGGGAAAAAGTTGAATTTTTTTTTCGATCGAAGAAACTCTTAAAAAAAAAAAAAAAAAAAGGAAAAAAAAAATGAAGAAACGTCTTTTGAATTTTTGTTAGCCAAAAAAATGGGGAAATGTGGTGGAGTAGTTCGGTGTGTTAATGACTTATGAGATGAGAAATTGCTTAGCAATGAAACTTTATTCAATTTCAATATTCAAAGCTTCCTTTCTTTTTCAAATTTATTATAAACGGTGCTTGAATGGTTCATACAAGAGGCATTTGAATTATCTGATCGGTTTTTTAAAAAAAATTATGTGTGATTGTTGCACGAATTTGTATAATTTTTTCATTTAAGGTCTCGTTTGGTTGCATATAAATATTTGGTAAAATTATCAATTACAGCCTTATGAATACACTAAATTAAAAATTACAGCCTTATATATCGTTTTTTTAAAATTACAGCCAATATTTTAACTCCGATCAAAAATTGAGGCCAAAACGGAGTGAGCTAGTTCATATTTCAGATATATTTCAAATTTTGAAATTTTAACCTGAATTTGACATTTATATGACCAATCTACCCTTATTCATTTCTTTTGTCTATAATACCCATTTTTCTAACCCATTGTCATTGAAAATTCTATTCACCAATCTTTCTCTTTTCTCTATTCATTTTTCAGAAAAAGTTTGAATCTTTTGAAGATCGGGTTTGGCGTTTCTGGGAAATTTCGCAGGTATTGAATGTAATGTCGTTGAATTTCATGTCAGATAACTCTTTTCTTTTCTTTGTAATAACATTCTGCTGATTGTGGTGCGATTTAGGGTTTGCAACGGGTTTTTCGTTTCTCGAATCGATGTCCGAGGGGAGTACGCAATCTGAATATAGAGGTGACAAGAGATGCTTCTGTGGCAACCCTATTACTGTGAGGAAATCGACGACCCTTGAAAACCCAAGAAGAAGATTCGAAACTTGCAAAATATACAACCCGATTACAAATCGTCGTGGGTGTAATTATTTTTGTTGGTTTGATAAAATCTAAACTAATTGGCAAAGGACTATTATCAACAAACTTAGCGTGAAAAGTAATTTGCCTACCATTGATTTCGAGAAGAGTAAATAAGAATTGAAATCAATATCGGTGGAGCTTGAAAAATTGAAGAGGAAGGTTGAAGTTGTAAAACAAGGAAAAGAAGGTCGAGGAATGTGCTCTCAATTTTGCATTTGTGTGGTTGTATGTGTGCTTTTAGTGAGCTTTGTTAAGTTTAGGTTGTGAAACCATTCTCGAAGCATTGTAATCGAGTTGTATTACTAAAATCTGTGGCTTTCATGAAGCATTGTTAAGTTACCAGGTATTTGAGAGTCATTAATCAAGGGCATTTCGGTCATGTTGTGTTTTTTTTCACCTGAATGACACTTTGGCTTCAATTTTTGATCGGAGTTAAAATATTGGTTGTAATTTTAAAAAAACGTTATATAAGGCTGTAATTTTTAATTTAGTGTATTTATAAGGCTGTAATTGATAATTTTGCCTAAATATTTTACGAATTTTAAAAATAGTGAGACAGTGCGATCCATATCCAGTTGTGTCGAGTCAAATCTGCTCCCCCTAGGGTCGACGAGGTAACGAAGAACTCACCCTAGATACAACTTTCCAATTCTTAGTATTAGTGCAGGTGGCATTACCTTATATATATGATAAGGAAATTATATACTTCATGTATAAATTTTTCAAAATAAGTGGTCCTATGAGAATTGACAAATATAACAATTATACAGGGAGATCTAGCTAATTTTCATTTCATAAAAAGTGTAATCCACGCAAATACGTGATTTTAAAATAAAAAAAAAAAAAACAAAAAAAACAAATATCTTCTTTCCGATTCAAGGGAATTTCTAATTTTCCATTTGTATTGTGGTAATCAAACAACACCAAAAAATCCATTGAGGATTGTACAAAATTTTTGAAAGTTAAGAAGTTTACGATAGTATGGTACTTTGATTAGATGGGGGTCACTTTAGGGGGAAATATGCAGTACTCCGTATGATTTTTTTTTTTTTTTTTTTTTTTTTTTTTTTTTTTTTTGTATAATGAGTATACTAATAGCGACCAAACTGTGTTTTTACTGTTAAGTATAATTACCCTCTACAGTAATGAGATAAAACTAGTGAATTTGTCACGGCAAAATGAGTATATTGGGTGAGTATTGTATTACGTATCTACATAATTATTTCGTATTAAAATGTAAGGGGCATTTGATAAGCGTTAATAGTAAAGGAAATTATATGTCATTGTTTTTTCGTTGTTTACTTTACTACTCCGTAGTAAATGAGATTATATAGTAGAAGGAGAATATTAAGGGAAATGGCCACAAGCACCGTTAACGGCGCCTCTCTCACCACCTTTGTCGGCAACAATTAAGTCTTCAAACATCTGCGTCGGTGGACGTGTTGGAGTATGTGTCCTCCACAATAGTGCGATTACTTAATAAATCTCAATTAAGGAATACAAGGGGATAATCCTGTATTATTGTCAATTGATTAACGTAAATCAATAACGGTTGGCTGACTAGAGTTTGACGTTATTGTCGTGAGAGCGGCGGTAATCAATTGATCCCTTTAAGTCACACCTATAGGAACGTACTCCAAATATTTAAGCTAATATATTGTATGAGATACGATTATATTAGTAACTTGATAATTTGACTAACGGTTAGTCAGTGTATTAATTTAGAGAGAAATCGAGTTGTGAACTCGGATGATTTAATTTTATATCGATAAAATTATTGGAGGAGATGGGAATTAGTGATTAAGCGTTAATTCACTAATTATATATATATTTTACTAATGAGATTAGTGAAAGTATATTTTAATATATGTGTAAGTGTACATGTATATTAAGGAAGAGTTTAATTGATTTACACTTTATTATATTAGATAATTAAGTGATAAATTATATCAATTTATGAGATAAATATTGATGAACAAAATGGACCCATATGTGAGCATAGTGGGCCGTCCAAATGGGGCAAAAGAAGGAAGAAGCTTCCTTTGGTTTGTCTTATTCATTTTGTTCACTAGTATGTTATTTTTGCATGCAAATAACATCATGATTAGCATGCATAGAATAACACTAATCAAGAGAAACTCTTCTCCTCTTTCCTTCCATGTGGCCGGCCCCCTTGAGTGTCTAAGACACTTCATTTTGTTTTTGTTTTGTTAAAATAAAGCAAGGCCAAGAGAGAAATGCATTCATTCAATTTCATTCATTATTTACTTCCTCTCTCTCAAAACTCTCTCTAAATATAAGAAACAAGTTCTTATAATTTCTACATACTACTAAGTGTTAGTAGTAATAATATTCACATATTATCAAGCTTCTATTATTGATTTCTAGATCAAAATCATTAATAGATTTTGGTGTACTTCTTGGGTGCAACAAGAAGGAGGTTTCCTATTTTGGAAACTTGGGTTGGAGGATCATCCTTACCTCCTTCTCAACAAACAAAATTAGAAAGGAGTTCTAGTTTTGTGCCCTAATATCCCTTTGAGAAAGGTATAAATTTCTATTCTTGTAACAAAATGAGTTTGTACTACAATAGATCTTGCTAAATCAAATTAGAGTAATTTGATTTACACTAATACTTGATTAGTGAATGGGATCCGATCCCTACAAGTGGTATCAGAGCCATGGCTTGTAGTTACAAATTTATTTTGTTATTTTTGGAGTTTTATGTATTTATTGAGAATAAATGACATAAAATCCGAAAATAGTGTTAAAAATGGTTTTAACACGAGATTTTTATAGCATGCAAAGTTTCTGGTCTCATGAAGTTACTGGTCAAATTTCGTAATTTTTGAAATTTGTTTGCTAATTTAAATGATTTTTATACAAAACCGAGTCAAAAAGTGTGTTTTTGGCTAAAATAATTACTATAAATAGTTATAGTTCGAATCTGGTCACGAAATTTTTACACAGTGATATTTCATATTTATACATTCTGCATGTAAATTTTCAAAGTCAGATTTTGAGTTTTGGATATTTATTCATATTTTTGTTTAAAATCGGTATGGTTTGCATTTTATGTCCAAAAAATATAGTAAATGTTGTTTTCTGGACATGAAATTTATACCAATATTTTTACACATTATGAGGATGCTCTCGTATAAATTTGGGATTTTACCTCACTATTTTAGACGTTTTCTTGATTTTATGAGATAAAATCGATGAAATCGTATGTTATTTGTTATAAAATAATTCGTAAATATTTTCTGACCAAACTTTTCTTTGTTGATATTCTGGAAGTGTTCCAGAATATACAAAATTTTATCAAAATAAAAATGGTTTTATTTTATTTTATTTTGATTTTATGAAGCTTTATTCATAAAAGGTTATGATTAAAGCTAGATCTAATTAGCAAATGACCATGTTTATGAACTAAAATCACCATGAATTAGTGAAAACTAATTTTGAGTGTTCTAAATCAGTTTAGAAGTTTTAGTTCAAGCTTAAAAGGTGTTTTAAGCATTATTGATTAATATAAGATTAATCGATTAAAAATGAGATCGTTTTTAAACAAGTTAATGCGATTATTGTTTAGGGCGATTTTGGCATGTTTTTTATTTATAAGCTTTACATTATGCATGTTTGGATGAATGTTTATTGTTGGATGAATGTTTATTCTTACTAGTATGGCCATAGTTGTTATATTTTTACCGATATTGCCCGTAATGAAAGGGAATATCGTGTGGGTTTGTAATTTAATGCGATCTCGTATCGCCGGTTTGTAATTTTAATAGTTAATTTCATTTATAAATGTATAATAGGGTTGCTATGTATTCATTTGTAAATTTATACTTATATTATTCAGAATCGAAGACCGATGATGGAGATCGACTTGGAGCCTTAGAAGAGTTCTAAAGCTTGCAAGGAGGAGCCTTGGATGAGATCCATAGTGAAGAGGGACCAAAGGAGTTGGTTTCCAATTTGTAACTCCTTGTATTTTAATTACTTTTAGGTGGCCATACTAGGTTTATCTTTAACTTGCTTGGTTTTGCTTGTTTGTTTGCTTATATATTCCGCTCACATGCCAAAATCGCCATGCATGCCACGATATCCCACTCCGATTGTCATTTTTAGGTCGCTATTCTTAAATTAGTTCACTTATAAAGAATTTTTATGACTAAAATTGACAAGATCACCCACATTTTTAACAAAAAAAAATGAATTGAGATTAAGCCTTTCCAAATATAGCGACTATGAACCCCATGTTCGTGAGGACCTCCGCGACGTGGAACCTTGTTACCATGGGTAAGTAGTGGGAGGAAGTCCCATGCTATTTTGGTTTGGACTCAACCGAATAAGAGTTATTTGGGGCTAATCGATGCATTTTATAAGAAAATCATCAACCAAGCATTCTAGTGTAGAATTAGTCAAGTGTTGACTTATCGTTTTTATATAAAAGGAAACATGAGATGTCTAATTTTATATAGAAAACGAGTCTTGGAATCATTTATATAATTTCGTGGGAGATCATTATATAAATGGACATTTGTTTTAAAAGTGTTTTAGCAAATGTTATTAATGAGCAATGAATGCTTATATATTTCCTCATTTTTGTTGTAGAATTATTTTTCGCAACCTCAACTTTAACTCCAGCACCCATTTTGGGTATATATTCATGGTTGAGAACCGTGATGGATAAGTGTATCCTAAAGGATGACGGTAGCAACTTTGTCGAATGCGATTCGACTTTAAGAGGCGCCGCTCAATCCGACAATGTGCTTAAGAACTTTACCGAACCACCTCCCACCGAACCCGGACTTAGGGCCACCGCGGCGGCACGAGCCGCCTACGATGAGCACCTAAAGGTTGACAATGACGTCAAAAATATATTGTTTTGGTCAATGTCACATTCTCTCAAACTTCGGCCGTTCTTTCACTAAAGTGCATATGAGATATTCACTAGAGTGACAACGATGTGCTTCCACCTAGAGCACGAAAGTGAATGAGATTGAGAGAAAGATGTTCTTTCAATGAGATTGAAGAACATAAACTTTGGGGTTAAGAAAGGGAAGGGAGCTTATAAAGCTCGGTTCAAGGAAGATAAGGGTAAGGAAAGGCTATTGAGAATAGCAAACCCAAACCCTGGCCGTTGGAAGCGCTTGATTGTCCCAAATCCTTGAAGGAAAAAGAATGATGGATGTCGCGACATCCAAAGATATTGTTCCTTCTAGACTTTATATGATTGACATAAATCATGCTTGCATTTCTACATGGGTATGAGATCTGGGATGTGGATCTCACCTTTGCGATCACTTGCAAAGGATGACAAACGTCACGAGCACTAGCCAAGGGTGATGTAGATCTCGCGTAGGCGATGGAGCTAGAGTAGCGGCCATTTCCGTGGGAATTTTTGTACTCACTCTAGCAAGTGGTTTAGAGTTGTACTTGAATAAGCGTTATTTTGTACCAACTCTAACCAAAACCATTATCTCGCCTCAGGTGTTTGATACGGAAGGCTTTTATGATTAAGAACAATCGGCGTACCTTTTCATTTAATGAAATGGTTTATGGTGAAACCATTTCGATTGGAGGTATTCATGTTTTTAAATAATGTCAATGATGTTTATCATATAGAGAACAAGAAGCTCAAAGCGAATGAATCAAACAAATCCTACCTTTGGCATTGTCGTTTAGGTCACATAAGCGATAGGCGCACAAAGAGACTTGTTGAGACCAATGTTCTCAAACCATTTGATTGCGAATCATATAGTGCGTGCGAGGCTTGCCTTTTAAGGCAAAATGACTCGTGCACCCTTTAGTGGTAAAGGGACACGAGCAAGTGAAGTTTTTAGGACTCATACATATTGATGTATGTGATCCATTAAACATCACCGCTAAAGGAGGATATCATTACATCATTACTTTTCTGGAGTGACTTAAGTAGATATGGTTATGTCTACTTAATAAGGTATAAGAGTGATGCTTTTGAGAAATTTAAAGAATTTCAAAATGAGGTTGAGAACCAGTTGGATAAGAAGATAGAAGCACTACGATCGGATCGTGGTGGCGAATATCTAAGTAATGAGTTTGATTCACATCTTAAGAATTGTGATAGAGTATCACAAATTGACTCCTCCGCACACCACCGTTGAATGGTGTTGCGAAAGGAGAAACCAAACCTTGCTAGATATGGTTCGGTCTATGATGAGTCAAAGTGAGCTTCTGGATCGATTTGGGGCTTTACGCTATCGTTCTTTGTTTTCTCACTAAATCGAAGTCCAGGCTAAAGCGGCTCCATATGTGATATGGGCGGGAAAGGTTCCTATTTGTAGGTTTTCCTAAGGAAGCGTGTGGATTTTACTTCTACAACCCTCACGAGAACAAAGAGTTTGTGGCTCGTGATCTGTCTTTCTAGAAAATGAGTACATTTCTAGTAGGCAGTGGGAGAAAATTTGAACTTAATGGAGTTCAAGAGCCACAAACCGCGAGAAAATGAGGAAGCGGTTCCTCATCTTCTAACACGGTTGTAATCCCTAGGAGGTCAGGTATAATTAGTCATCAACCTGATCGCTACCTCGGTAACATCGAGGAGGAGGGTGATTTGTTGTTATTCGAAAGCAACGAACCCTCAACCTACAAGGCGGCTATTAGTAGTCCTAACTCCGAACAATGGCTTGGGGCCATGAAATCCGAAATGGATTCTATGTACGAGAACCAAGTTAGGGACTTGGTAGATTTACCTGAAGGAGTGAAACCTCTTCAGTGTAAATGGATATTCAAAATCAAACTCGGCATAGATAAACATGTTGATGTTTACAAAGCTAGATTGGTGGCAAAGGGCTTTTCACAAGTCCAAGGTATTCATTATGATGAAACCTTTGCACCGGTTGCTATGCTTCGATCCATAAGGATAATCTTAGCGGTTCTTAGCGTTTCATGACTATGAAATATGGCAAATGGATGTAAAAACCGCCTTCTTGAATGGGATTCTAGAAGAGGAAGTGTTTATGACACAACCTGAAGGTTTTATAGATACATCCAACCCTAAGAAAGTATGCAAGCTTAAAAGATCCATTTATGGTCTTAAGCAAGCATCAAGGAGTTGGAATCACAGATTCGATCATGTTATCAAACAACATGGATTAGCTCGTAGTCTTGAGGAACCTTGTTTGTACATGAATTTTAGTGGGAGCAAGGTGACTTTCCTTGTTTTGTATGTGGATGACATACTATTGATTGGAAATGATATTCCAAGTCCTGAACTTCGGTAAAGGTGGAATTGGGAAACCATTTCCAAATGAAGGACTTAGGAGAGGCCCAACATCTTGGGTATCGGATCTATAGAGATAGATCCAAAAGGATACTAGCATTAAGTCAAGAAACTTATATTGATAAGATTCTTTATAGGTTCAATATGAAAGACTCGAGAGAGGCTTTCTTAGATGAGTGTAGGAATAACATTGAAGAAATCTCAATGTCCTACGACTCTGCGAAATTGAGCATGAAATTGATCCCTTATGCTTCATTGTAGGATCAATCATGTATGCTATGATGTGTACTCGTCCGATGTCGCTTTTGCTTTGAGCATGGCGAGCGTATCAGCTAATCCGGTGAGAGTCCTTTGGATATTGTAAAGAACATCCTTAAGTACTTGAGAAGAACTAAGGATTCGTTTCTAATGTTTGGAGGAGAACTTGAGCTACGTGTAAAGGGTTACACGGATGCAAGTTTCCAAACCGATGGGGATGATTTGAAATCCCAATATGGCTATGTCTTTATGGGGGTGCAATTTGCAGAAAAGGTTTCAAGCAAAGTGTCACTACGGATTCTACAATGTGTGAATTTTTGGCGGCTTGAGTCGCTAAGAAAATTTGTATGGATTGGCAGTTCTTGTATGGACTAAGAGTAGTCCCTAGTCATGCAGATCCAATCACTATTTATTGTGATAATAGTGGGGCTATCTTTCATGCAAAGGAGCCCAAGTCTAGTAATAAGTCTAGACACGTTTTGAGGAAATACCATGTTATAAGAGATAACGTGGAAAGAAAGGAAATAGATATTTGTAAGGTTGGGACAGACGATGAGATCGCTGATCCTTTAACCAAGCCTCTTTCGAGGACTAAGCATGACGCTCACACCGCCCCTATGGGGTTGAGGCGTATGCCTGATTTCCTTTAGTTTTTGAGATATGTAATGGATAAAGTATCTTATTACATATATGAAAATAACATTCATTGTTTAGAGTATATTTACTCTTTTAAGTCATTTTGAATGCATACTTTGTTTATCTGAATAGTTGTGTGACAACATTGAACATATTCAAGTGAACGGTATAAACTAAGTATTTGGTCCCTAGTCTCTCATATGAGGTGACGTCTCGGAGAGACTAGATTGCAAGTCGTTCGATGGTGGGTTCAACACCATGGGGTCATAGTGATGACTGCTCGTTTGCATAGACAGACTGTGAAACACTCTGTCGGACAGTGACGCTTATAGAATTCCTTTTCAATGAGATTGAAACACAGTCGTGGTGGGAATTCTATAGTATTCCTTTAGTCGATTCTTTGGTGGGCTGATTATGCAGTCGGTGCGGTTTCAGAGTGACTTTCATTTTGTCCTAAACCATGCCGTGAAAGGGGTTATAAGGGCATCTTTGGGGTCATGGTGATCTGCATTATACTGATAATCAGTGGAAGGAAATGTCCACCCTCGTCAGGGTAAAACATCTTTGGGCCACTCGAGGAGTAGTCGGCTGAAAATGCGTGGCCACGCTCGGTAGAATCTACGGTAGATTCCCGGTCAGACTTCTCTCCTTATCGAGGAAACCACTCATGATATATATCTCGGGATCTGAAATGCGACTGTAAGACACCTTGCATCGAGTGGGAGATGTGAAACGGACATTAGAATTGGTAGTGCACAACTTGTCTCGGACAAGTGGGAGATTGTTGGAGTATGTGTCCTCCACAATAGTGCGATTACTTAATAAATCTCAATTAAGGAATACAAGGGGATAATCCTGTATTATTGGCAATTGGTTAACGTAAATCAATAACGGTTGGTGACTAGAGTTTGACGTTATTGTCGTGAGGCCAGAATCAATTGATCCCTTTAAGTCACACCTATAGGAACGCATTACTAAATATTTAAGCTAATATATTGTATGAGATACGATTATATTAGTAACTTGATAATTTGACTAACGGTTAGTCAGTGTATTAATTTAGAGAGAAATCGAGTTGTGAACTCGGATGATTTAATTTTATATCGATAAAATTATTGGAGGAGATGGGAATTAGTGATTAAGCGTTAATTCACTAATTATATATATATTTTACTAATGAGATTAGTGAAAGTATATTTTAATATATGTGTAAGTGTACATGTATATTAAGGAAGAGTTTAATTGATTTACACTTTATTATATTAGATAATTAAGTGATAAATTATATCAATTTATGAGATAAATATTGATGAACAAAATGGACCCATATGTGAGCATAGTGGGCCGTCCAAATGGGGCAAAAGAAGGAAGAAGCTTCCTTTGGTTTGTCTTATTCATTTTGTTCACTAGTATGTTATTTTTGCATGCAAATAACATCATGATTAGCATGCATAGAATAACACTAATCAAGAGAAACTCTTCTCCTCTTTCCTTCCATGTGTAGGCCCCCTTGAGTGTCTAAGACACTTCATTTTGTTTTTGTTTTGTTAAAATAAAGCGAGGCCAAGAGAGAAATGCATTCATTCAATTTCATTCATTATTTACTTCTCTATCTCAAAACTCTCTATATATAAGAAACAAGTTCTTATAATTTCTACATACTACTAAGTGTTAGTAGTAATAATATTCACATATTATCAAGCTTCTATTATTGATTTCTAGATCAAAATCATTAATAGATTTTGGTGTACTTCTTGGGTGCAACAAGAAGGAGGTTTCCTATTTTGGAAACTTGGGTTGGAGGATCATCCTAAGCTCATACTCAACAAACAAAATTAGAAAGGAGTTCTAGTTTTGTGCCCTAATATCCCTTTGAGAAAGGTATAAATTTCTATTCTTGTAACAAAATGAGTTTGTACTACAATAGATCTTGCTAAATCAAATTAGAGTAATTTGATTTACACTAATACTTGATTAGTGAATGAGATCCGATCCCTACAGGACGGTGGCACAGACAAAGTCTGTCACCATCTAGATGATTAAGAGGATTCGCTAAACAACTTTGTGTGACGGTGAAGGAACATATCGATGGTGACTGGTGTAAGATGTTGGTGTTCGATGAATTAGGGAATGATGTATTTTTTTTCCTTCTATAACCAAACTAGAAAATTAAAAGTAACAAGAAGTTATTGCAGTTCTTTTATTTAACCCTTATTTCTCTTTCAAATCTTTTTTTTTTTTTATCAAATGCCCTTGCATATAATTTAATCATCGTTGTATATATGATTAATTTAACAATGAAAAATTGACTCAATTTTCAGAACTTTCTTATTTTTTCAAATCAAGTTACCTACATAATCAGTGGTGTAGTTTCAAAGGTTATAAGTGAGAAGAATGACGATTTTTTAAACATTTGTCCTATTAACAACACTCAAACAAATGTAGCCTGGAAGGCATATGGACAGAATAGTAAAACTTACTAGTATATTACAGGTGTTGACGACTTTAGACAAGCGAGTGAGTGCCCAAGTAGTGAAACTGATATAGTTTTAATAAATAAGGCTAACATCATCCTTATAACCAAGGCGTTCAATGCCCAAATGCTAAATGATTTCTGACCTATCTCCTTATGCAATGTCGTTTTGCAAGATGGCGGCTAAAATACTTGTTAATATGATGAAGACATTCATTCACAAGATCATCTCAAGCGAGTAAATTGAATTTATTCTATAAAGTTTTTTTTTTCCCGAATAAAGTAATAGTCGCCTTTGAAACTTTTCATTATGTGATTGCGGGGGATTCGTGTTTTTTAAAAACTATGTTAATTAGTGCATTTGGCTCCATTGTTGGTGAACATGGTGACGAAGTGAGTATGTACACCACGGTCTATGTGATTGTTATCAATGAACAACATGATTCACCTTAAGTGAGATCGAAGGTAATGAGATCGTGTATCTTTGTAATACCCGATTTAGGCCAATAGGTTATTCGGGATTGGTATCTTATTGAAAGGCCTATGTGATAAAGTCAAGTGACTAGCTTAAAGGGGTTAAATGTACTACTCACTCTAATAAGATGCATATTCTTTTTTGGTTGTTCACTTGAAAACTATTTAGTAAAGCGTATTGAAATGATTGAAAGTAATAGTCTACTAGTCATATTTACAAGGTGCATCTTTTTTTTTTCTCAACCATTCATCTTAAAAGAAATTAATCATAGTTTCAAAAAATACAAATCAATATGTATAGTATGCCACAAGATGGTTGAAAAATTGACCATAGCTCGCAAAAAAAATGCATGTCAATCGCATGCTTGGTGGGTTCAAAGCGTGTCGCAAATGTGTTGGCATGTGGGTTTGAGGCGGACCATGCCATAAGGCAGGGCCTGCCGTCTACTAACAAATAAAGCTCAACTACTGATTGTGGCCTATTATATGTCGACCCGTGGCTCATTGGAGTCATTGCATGTTATGCCGCACTGAGCCAAGGCTATGTGGATCATGCCAAATTGGACCAAGTGTCGCGCTTGTTATGCTGACCCATTAGCCGACATTTTTACTTCCATCTTTAAGAAAATGTTATACTAAATCTGGCAAAGTAGATCAAGTCTGAAAATCCCAACCTATACTAATAGATTTGTATTCTACCCAACATTCGACTGATTTCGACCTACCGATCTGAGTTTGATCTGTAATACTCTCCCCGTTTCGTCGTTTACTTCTCATTTTCCTTAGAAAGAAAATTCCTTATCTTATTCTCATTTCCATTGTTAGCACGCATTTTATTTTCCATTCTTTATCTATTTCAATTACTAAACTATTTTACGACATAAGTTTTTAGTATAAATGTAATATTTTAAATATATATAATTCACCTATATTTGATTTTCTTTTTTGAAAATAAAAAATAAAATAATCTACGTGTTCATTGGCGGAATTTGACTCGATATCGAAGGTTGAGTGGTTTGCAAAAAAACGTGTGTTGGTGCATCTATTAATGGGTTGATTTATTGGTTGTGGCATCAACGTAATATATGTCGATTGGAAGGAACTATTCTAAGACCGGAGGTTCTCGCGCAGCAGGTTCGCAATTCAATTGTGTCGAGGTTGGATCGTTTGGATTTCAAGCAAACGACTTCGGGAGATAAGGATTGGCTACGGAACATTAAAGTGTAGGTTGTCTTTGTGTAAGCGTGAAAGTACGGATTGTATAATGAACATTGTAAGTTTGGTTTGATTGCTTTAATGAAATTTACATTTCTACCAAAAAAAAAAAAAAAATAATTGAAAAGAAAATACCCTGAAACCAAATAATGAAATAAAGGATTAATTACCAAATACAACATTTAAAAACGAGTTTTGTCAAACACCACCTTAAAAAAAAGCCAATTACCACGTTTAAAAAAAAAAAAAATTGTCGACTACAACCTTTTGGCCTGAGTTGACTAAATTTTGACGCTAACCTACCGAAATTCATGTTTTTTCTTCATCTTTATCTTCTTACCTCCATCAAATTTGAATGCTAATCCTTCACAACTCAAAATACACTCTCTCAAATTAAGAATTTCACCACTAAAACCTAGTAATTTATTTTTCTAAACAAAAAAACGTGTTCCAGTGACCAAAATGTCGATTTTTTTTTTTGATAATAATACTCCGATCCGTAATTCATTAACAAAACATGAAACGACAATTACAACGAATATGTTAAATCGATAAACAAATCTAACGATAATCAAAGTACAAATTTATCTTATAGAATGAGAGATCTCAAACCCTAATTTGACAATTCGGCACCACCTCGTATCGCTATATCCCTGTAGCATTTGAGGGAATCCTTCAATTCAAATGACCATGGTAGAGAAATCGCCTTGCTCCGTTGATTGTTGACGATTAACGTATATTCATTAAACTATCATCCAACGAGTTATTAACTAAATGTCAAAATTTACTTTTTTTTTTTTTTTTTTTTTTTTTTGATAAGGTAAAGAAACTAGATTAATAAAAATCAATCTATACCATCCTTTCGGATGAAAAAGGTAACCGAAAATCAACGATTTTCAAAATACCAAGAAACAAGTACAAGTAAAGGCAAGAACAAGAAACTTTCACATTCTCATAAGGTAGCGTTTGGGAACTCAAATTTGATTTTAAATTTAGGATTTAGAATTAGACATTTGAAATTGAAGGTTTTAAAATCAAATTACTAGTTGTGTGAGTTAGGATTTGGAAATGACACCATTTAGGGTGTCATTTGAGGTTAGCTAGTTTTCTTAAGGGATGGATTTGGGTTGGATTTGACTCACATACAAATCCAAATTCTCCAACTTCCCAAACACCTAATTTGAGCCAAATCCGACATTTCAAATCAAATCCATGTTCCCAAACGCACCATAAGAGAAGAAGTGAAGAATTCTTTAAAGCCCAAAATAAAAATAAAGATGTAATCACAAATAATTTCTAAAGAGAAGACAAATATTTGGACCCCCAAATGCAAAGAAAGTAAACATTCTGGAAAATTACTTCAACATTTCTAGCATCAAAATGACTTGGTAGTTGGTACCATCACTTTGTAGACAAATAATAAACTTTTGCTTTATAATCCCTAATTTAAACCTTCTTTTTAACCAACAAAGTAAAATTGTACTCCCTCCATCCCAATTTACTTGTCCCTTTTTTGTTTTTAAAAAATCCCAATTTAATTGTCCCATTTGGAAAAATGACTAAATTATCCTTAGGTCACTTAATGTGGAAATATGTATTTGCTCAAGTTCAAGAAATGCAAGTTTTTTTTTATTGCTACTCTTCTATCCTCCCACCCATATTAGTAGCAAAGGGTAAAATTGGAATTATATGTAAATATTGTGAAAATTAAGAGATGAATGTGACTTTTTTCTTAATTTTTTAAATCTAGCATTTTGGTAAAAGGGGACAAGTAAATTGGGATGAAGGAAGTATTTTGTAAAGGTTGCGTTAATAATTATCTCAAAATAAAATACGAATTTCCCCTACTAAGAACCTGTTCTTTCGGACTTTTAAATTTGAATCGAATCGAATCGAATCGAAATAAGCCGAAAATCGAATCGAATCGAATCGAATCGAATCGAGGCCAGGCGAATCGAATCGAATCGAATCAAACGAGCTGAAGTGAACAAAAAACTGAACAATATTATTATTATTATTATTATTATTATTATTATTATTATTATTATTATTATTATTATTATTATATTTTATTATTATATTTTATAATATTATTATTATTATTATTATTATTATTATTATTATTATTATTATTATTATTATTATTATTATTATTATTATTATTATTATTATTATTATTATTTGTTTCGGGTGTAAACTCGGGGTCTTGAGAGTGACGTCATGGGGGGCCTCAGGGAGTTCCTACCGCTCCATGTGTGCCTGCAGGTGAACTCCGGGCAGGGGGCTTGCCACGAGCCTCCGACGCCAAGTCGATCTGAAATCTATAAAATATGTGATTAATGTGGAAAATATAAATGTAGAGAGAGTAGAGAGAGAGAGTGGGGAGAGTGGCTAAAAAAACCAACCCTTTTACCTTTGCCCCCTAGGGGTTATTTATAGAGCTTTTGGGCTTTTGGGCCTCTTGGGCCTATTATTTGTCGTCTTGTCGTCGTAAGCGTAATCGGATATTCGACCCCCAACAATTGCCCCCACCGGATTCGCATGTCATCGTGCGGATTCGGTGTCGGACGTCGGCGTCGAATAGAGTGCGCGAAATCGTTGACCTTGGGCAATACAAGTGAAAAAGATCTTACTAAACGGGTCCTTGGCGGTAGTAGTACCGCGTGAAAGTGGTTGTCTAGTCGTGGCATACCAAATATAGAACAGGCATCGAAAGCTACGCGATAGTTATTGGGGGTGGCGTCTCCCGGGTCTGGCTACCTCGGGCCGGAGGGGTCGTGAGCCGGGAGAATCCCATGTACCCAGGGGACCGTCGATCCTCCCGGAGTGCAGGGCATAGATGTCTCGCCGCAGACGTCTTGTCTGCCTGGCGGCAGCAAATCTGGCGAAGTTTACTGGCCGCGAGCGGAGTTTCGCGGCGTGGTTAGGGTGACGTTAGTACGCAACATCAATCTAATATAAGGGCTAGCGCCATGGATGATCACACTGCGCGCCTAAGGTGGCGTAAGTGAAGCTGCGTCACGGGAATAAGGAGGTTGGCCGCGACAAGGTCACGTGGCGCGGTAGGTGACGCAGAGTAAATGCGTCCACCGAATAAAGGAGTCGCCCAAGACGTAGCCATGGATTATTTGTACGATCGGAGCCACCCCAGCACGAAGGCGTAGTATGGTCTTATCCGAGTAAGCCACCCAGCGCCGAGGGCCGTTAGTGGTCTCTTCTGATGGTGGTGTAAAGGACGCAGGAGCCGCTCAAGCCCCGGGCCGTGAGCTCTCCGTACGCGGGTAGTATAAAAGGCGCAGGAGCCGCCCAGGCCCTGGGCCATGGACTCTCCATACGCGGGTAGTTCAAGGCCATACGTCGGGCGAGCCGCCAGGCCCCGCCATGGACTCTCAAGGCGCGATGTTCTCAGACGTAGGCAACGGGTTGCGCGAGGTCTTACCCATGGAGGTCCGCAATGCCACCGCTACAAGGTCTGGTCATCGACATCGCGGTGAGCGGCCAGCACGTGGGCCATCATAGACATCCCGCTCTTTGCATAAAGGCACCTCATCCGGCCCGACGACCACGGATGAGCATTGTGCAAGGCCATACGTAGGCGCGAGCCGCCCAGCCCCGCCATGGACTCTCAAGGCGATGTTCTCCCAGACGAGGCAGGTTGCCGCGGAGGTCTTACCCATGGGAGGTCCGCAGCCGCCACCGCCACAAGGTCGGCATCGACATCATGAGAGCGAGAAACACGTGGGCCATCATAGACATCCCGCTTTGCATAAAGGCACCTCATCCGCCCGACGACCACGGATGAGCATTGTGCAAGGCCATACGTAGGGCGCGAGCCGTCCAGGCCCCGGGCCATGGACTCTCAAGGCGCGATGTTCTTCAGACGTGACAACGGAGTTCTGCGAGGTCTTACCGATGGGAGGTCCGCACCGCCACCGGCCATAAGGCCGGCGTCGGGACATCAGCGGTGAGAGCGGCCTGAGCACGTGGGCCATCATAGACATCCCGCTCTTTGCATAAAGGCACCTCATCCGGCCCGACGACCACGGATGAGCATCAGGCAAGGCCATACGTAGGGCGCGAGCCGCCCAGGCCCCGCCATGGACTCTCAAGGCGCCGATGTTCGCACGTAGGCAACCAGGGTCTGCGCAAAGTCTTACCCATGGAGGTCCGGCCGCCACCGGCCATAAGGTCGGATCGACATCGCGGTGAGAGCGGCTAGGCACGTGGGCCATCATAGACATCCCGGCTCTTTGCATAAAGCGCACTCATCCGGGCCCGACGACCACGGATGAGCATTGTGCAAGGCCATACGTAGGGCGCGAGCCGTCCAGGCCCCGGGCCATGGACTCTCAAGGCGCGATGTTCTTCCGTACGTAGGCAACGGGTTGCCTGGGAGGTCTTACCCTTCTCCGGTCTTTTTTGCATTCATTCCTGCAAAAGGTTAGTAAATTTTTCAAAAATTCCTATTTTTGAATCAGACTATCGTGATTCAGCCGGAGTCGGGGGTAGTCCCCCCTCCTTGCCCCCTGGCCAGCTTTTGTGTGATACAAATCTAAACAAATGCTGGGCAAAAATCTACCAAAAAATACAAGGAAAAGCTCGCGGTGTCAACAATCCTGATCACTCGCTTTACAGATGTCTACACGTTGCCTCGTTAAAGAGCTGGCGCCGCGAATGACTTTTTGTATGGCGGTCTTTGAGTATAAGATGATTCTTGTGGAGCTTTCGTGGAGTCTCGGGTGATTAAAAGTTGGCTAGGCCTCGCGGAGGTGTAGCGCATAAATTTTTATCACCGTCTTTTCTCCATTACTCCTGAAAATCGAATACCAATGACAACTGATGTCAGAATATAATATAATCAGCGTATTACCAGTACATATAATATAATACGGAGCATAAGATACTGTATTCGGGTATGAGCCTCCAGTTTTTTTAGCAAAGCTGACAGAATAGATATTTTATTAAAAATGGACTAAATTAATTAAAGTGATGCATCTCATAGATAGGACAAACGAAGTATAGCTGTCATGCTCATGCTACGTGAAGGGCATACTTTTTAACTACTCCTTTATTTGTTAATTTCCACTCATTTTCAAAATTAAAA